>JAGTTD010000005.1:18986844-19631759 GCA_018398585.1 Simmondsia chinensis
ACGGGGGTATTTAGTCATGCGTTCAGACCTTACTTATAGTACACCAAAGTAACTAACGCTTCATCCACAAGTGCAGAATACCCTCAAGATTAAGAGTCGTTGTTCATGCAGTACAATGTGAATTACCCATCTCCGATTTAAGAGGAATTGCATGATCCAAACGTCTCTTGGGAGGTAATGCTTTGGGCTATTCAAACAAGTCCTAAAACTCCTCAATCAATGCTTGCACCTCAGGTTGAGAAATGTTCTGCACTTCAGTAGGTGATATTATAAACAATTGTCCTACCCATTGATAAGCACACTTCCTGAATCCCCTTTCCAGCTTCTTGCCTTTCATTAGCTGCAGCTGAGCTTGCTTTGCCATGCCTTGCAAAGTAACCTTGGATCCTTGTATCTCAAATGATACTGTTAACTTAGCAAAGTCGAAAAGTACTGGACTGAAGGATCTCATCCAATCAACTCCAAGGACAATATCAAATCCACCCAAAAGTAAGATCCTGAAGTCATAATTAAATTTGCAATCTTGCATAAAACCACTGAAAACCCTGGCATTTGTTCTGAGTTAGAACCGAATTTCCATCAGCAACAGTCACTACTAGCGGATGTGTCTTAATCACTTCATGTCCCAATTTCTTTACCATTTTAGGATCAATGAAGCTATGGGTGGTCCAACTCAGTGCGTCAATCTTATTAAACACACCAACCCAACACTTTTAGATCTCCATCCACAACCAAGACTAGTCATCTAAAGTGTCACGTTATAGTCTTAGCATACAAGTGGTACAAACTTGTCTTAAACTACGAGCCTTTCAAACAACAATCCATACCATTTGTTCCAAATCTATCTGTGGCTCAGTCTCATAAACTACTTAGAAGAAACATGTAAATTGTAGTATGAAGACTACATCCATCTCATGGATGTCTCTCAAAACAAAATCACTTGTGGTATAGATGCTCGCTTACACAAATTTAGGTAGGAAAGGACTAGGACTTCAATTTTATTTACAATAGTATATCCAGAATAAATTTGGATTTCATAACGCTGTTTCTAACAATGAGATCCTCTTATAAACTTTTTAACCAAAGACTCATACCTACCAGACAAGTCTATGGCAGCCAAAGAAAAGGTAAAGGCTTCAGCCTCGAGAAAAATAAAAGAATATAGGGGCAACTCTTCTCCCCTAGGGGAACGACCCATTGCAGTGCTATGTCCTTAAGAGTAATGCCTAAAAAGCCCTTGGGGAGGACAAAAGTGTTATGGCTGGTGTTCCAGTAGCAATTTAATGCTGTTGCAATGGGAAAATCATACGTGACAGTGATGGTTGAAAGCCTGATGGCCTTGTAGATATGAAGATGCTTCTGTTTCTCACCACGTGTCACTATCAGATCATCTACCCTTTGAGGGTATTGTTTCGTCAAGAAAGTCCATCCTTTAAAGGGTGCCACTTCCTGGAAAATGTGTCCCCCCCCCCCCCCCCCCCCCCCCCCTCTCTTCCCCCCCAAAAAAAAAATAAATGGCCTAAAGACTCTACATGAAAGAGAAGATTAATCAACATCAAAAACAAGCCCTCAAGACTTGGGACGTCATGGGCTGGAGCAAAGACTGGCTCTAGGGCACAAGATGGCAAGGTCGAGTAGGGATCATTCTCTGTCAACCAAGAAAGATTCCCTTCATTAATACTCAGATTAGCTGGGCCCTGAAGAACATCAAACATGATTAAAATGTCAAATTGAAGAAATCGGGTCAGTTGCTCAATATGGTTGTCCGCTTGAGGAGGGAGAGCCGATATGGTGAATAAGAGTTGTGCCATTGATAGGTTAAATGAAAGTAGAAGGATGAAGAGCAGATTGGATCAAAGAGCAATTCAAGAATAAAGGCAAGAGATTGCAAGAGCGCCAAGATAACAGCCAGAAGAAAACAAAGCAAAAGTGAAAACTCCAAGCCTTAATAGTCATACATATAGATGCGGGAAGGAAGAGAAAAAGACATGTTCTCTCAAGGAGAACCTTGTAGCCGTTGTGGGTCACATTAGTTATATTTTACCCATTGTAATTTAGAATTTGTCAACGGCCAAAAGGGAGACATTTGTTTACACCCTAATTTTTTTAGGGCTGGGACGATGCCGTTTTTAAATGAAATGCCACGTGGTCATCACGTGAGGTCCTCCTTTAGGGGAGTCTGAACTTTAAGTATTGTAATAATGGCATCTCGAGCCCAGTTCTTGAGAACATCATTACCCTTGTCAAGGGTCACGACCATTCGAGGCTTGACAAGGCTAAGAGAGTGATTTAAGCTCAAGTTCGAGGGGCTACAAGGAAGGCTACAAGAACGAAGGTTTCCAGGTTCAAGACAGTTACTTTGGGCATAATTTTAGCCGCTTGGGCCTTAAGCTTAATTCAAGAGAACATGGGGCTTTTAAGGGGAACCTATACTGCAAATATTTGAACGTAGGCATCAAGGATTTTGCTCCAGGACTCAAGACATGTAGATAGAAGATAAATGCGCACAAAAGAACAGCTTAGTGGCCAAACATGGGTGAAGTCGCCGTGAACATAGGAGCAACGTTTATTTTGTTTTTTCTATAAATAAAGGGCTCTTCGTCAATCAAAAGTAGAACACCTACACTCAAAACAAAACTTCTTCAAGTTTTTTATAGCACACTCGTGCTCTTTTCCTAGGAGTAGCGTAACTTAGCTAGGCGTAGTAACGTAGATCATTGTTGTACTTACTTCCATTGTAATACAGTTCTTAGGCTTCAGGTATAACTTTCCAGTTTTAATCTATTCCCAAAAATCGACAAGTTGAGATTTGAGGCTTTAGTTTAAGGCTTTGACAGCCAAGCCTTTGTCCCTTGATTGTGTTGGTCTTAGCAGTACTGTCACTGCTTAATACGTCAAGTGAAATTAGGTTCGCGCCATTGATTAGGGCTTTGATGGCAAAAGATTTTCCCTTGCTTGCTTTGGTCCTCGTCCTGTGACCTAAACACAGCTCACTCCATCTTAAACTTGTCAAATCTAAACTCATTCGAGTTGTTATAAGTCAAGGGTGCCAAGCTTAACAACTTGATTGACTTGGGCTTGTAAGTGGACTGCTAAGCTTTCGGGTTTGACTCCACCCTAGTTCCTAATTTTTAAGTGTACGAGGAAAGGTGCATGTGGGCCTGCACTCTAGCTGTAACTGCCACTTGATCAGGTCCATATCCTTTAATTTTATATCAAAAATACACATAAAAAATCCACAAAAATACTTAACAAAGTCTTCTTAATTAAAGCATAAGTAGATGTCGCGATATAACCGAAGTCAGATACACTGACCTATCACAACTCTTTTCTCCAGAAATGATGAGTGGTTGAGGTCAAAGACAAGCGATTCTTAATTAGGCTCACTCCGATAACTATAATTTAGTATATAATTATTCATATCATTTATATTCATTTTCTAACCATTTTACACCAAATGTGTGTCGCTTTTGCTTTTTTTCATCCTGTTGCTATTTCCTTGCAAAACACTCATTTTATGCTAATTCTTGCAAGGTTTTATCATCAATATCAACAAGTGAATGCAAGATACATCAAACAAAAGCAAAAAAAAGGGCTAGAAACATCAATTCGACATGGTTATGCAAGGAAACAATAACAACATGTACAAATTGTTGCAAATCTCAATTTTGGACAACTAAATGGACAAATCAAGTGCAAGAACTTCTCAAACACTTCATGAACACATCCAACATGGACAAATCAAGTGCATGAACTTCTTAAACACTTCATGAACACTTCCAGCTTGATGTAAAATCTGAGTTTTGGGTAGCAAAATGAAGTAAAAAAAATGAAGAAATCAGAAACTTGATGCGAAGGTTGAGCATGGGTGGTGCTTCAAGCAAATGAGGAAGAACTTGTTGTATTTATTTATTTCATGACTTCCCATCCTCAAATACTATAAATAGGGATTTTTAGAAATTCTTTTAGCATCATTTCACTCAGTCAAAACCAAATATAAAGTACAGAAAGAGAGATGAAACCGTGAGAGAGGGAAAGGAGTGGAGAAAGAAAGTCTGGTTTGTAATTTTTTATTTTTGGGTTCTTTCAATCATTTTCTTCTTTAAGTTCATGGATTATGTTTTAATTTTTCTTTATAGCATATATACCATGAACTAATTTTGTCTTTCCAAGGCTACGATGCAGCCTAAGTTGTAATATGCGGTCTTTTTTAAGTTGTATTATTTTGTTCTTTTTCTTTATTTTATTTTTACTTTCATCTTTCTTTTACTTATAAGTTCACTTTGTTAAAAATTGGAAGTTAAAATTGTTATTGTGAAGATTTTCGAAACATTAGTATTACTCCCCCCCCCCCCCCCCCCCCCCCCCCCCCCCCAAATTTAAAATTTGTTTTTGCTTAGTTTTTGCATTAGATTGTTTTATTTTTAAGTTTTCTTATTAGTTTTATCTTTCTTTTAACTTTTTAATATACTTAGATAAGTTTTTCAAAGTTAATTTTATATTTTTAAAGCTTTTCGAAACATTAGTATTACTAGCCCCCTCCCTTTAAAATTTGGTTTAGTAAAGCTTTGTATTACATTGTAGTATTTTAGTTCTTTCTCATTATTGTTATCTTTCTTTTGACTTTTAAATTTTTGTTTCTTACTTTTTATGCAAAATCAAAATGAACACAAAATAATCCCTTTGGATCTTGAAATTGAAAAAACACTTCCACAAATTAGGAAAACCAAACAAATTGAAACAATCGCTAATGAAAATAATGAATATGAAAGGGCTTTATAGGATTATGTTGTCCCAATTGTTGGTGGATGCACTTCTAGCATCCGATGTCCACGTATACAAGCGAACAATTTTGAAATAAAACTTGTGATAATACAAATGATCCAATAGACTGTTCAGTTTGGCGGTCTACCTAGTGAGGACCTGAATTTACATATCACTAACTTTGTTGAGATATGTGATACGTTTAAGCACAATGACATAAGTGATAATGCCATTCGCTTAAGACTATTCCCATTCTCACTGAGAGACAAGGCCAAGGCATGGTTAATATCATTGCCGCCAGGTATCATCATCACATGGGATGATTTGGCACTAATATTTCTTGTTAAATATTTTTCACCAGCCAAATTAGCCAAAATGAGGAATGACATTACCACTTTTACGCAATACAATATTGAATCATTGTGTGAAGCGTGGGAATGCTATAAAGAGCTTTTAAGAAGGTGCCCACACCATGGTTTACTAGTTTGGATGCAAGTCCAAGCTTTTTACAATGGTTTGGCACCTAATACTTAACGATGGTGGATGCAGCTGCTGAAGGAGCCTTTAACAACAATACACCAGACGAAGCATACGAGCTGCTAGAGGTAATAGCTAGCATCAACTATGTAAGAACAGCTAATCGAACAATGCAAAGAAAACCTGTAGGTATTCACGAAGTAGACGCGTTAACCACATTATCCGCTCAAACTTCAATGATTCAGAAACAGTCGGGCAATATAGGTGTTAATGCCATTCAATCTCCTATGCTAACATGCGCGTTTTGTGCAAGAAATCTTGCGAGCATAGAATGTTAGATAAGGAACCACTTTGCCACGGCCTCTTCAAATCATGAGCAAGCCAATTTTGTCTCAAATTTTCGAAAAGCACAACACAATCCCTACTCCAACACTTACAATCCTGAGTGAAAAACCACCCAAATTTTTCATGGAGTAACCCAAGATTCAAAAACAGCCCATTCATCCACAACAGGAAAAGAAAATTGATCTCGAAGATATGTTCAATAAGTTTATACAAGAAACCAGAAGTTTCATGCAACAAACACAAACAAATTTTTGAAATCAAGAAGCTTCTATTAGAAACTTTGAGACCCAAATCGGACAAATTTCAAGCCAGCTCTCTGAAAGGTCTCAAGGTTCCTTGCTTAGTAACACAGTTACTAACCCACGGGAGCACATCCAAGCAATTGAAATAAGAAGTGGAAAACTTTCAATGAAACGACTCAGGTCACCAAAACGGCACAAAATGAACAACCCCTAATTGACCTGTCCACAGACACGAACCAAGAAATTGAAAATGAGGAAGGGACAAAAATCCAAAACAAAGATGAACCAAAAAGGGCTGCACCTCAACCCCACAAACCGAAGGTCCCGTTCCCTTAACGTTTAGAAAAGACAAAAGCGGACGAACAATTTGCTAAATTTTTGGAAGTTTTCAAAAAATTACATATTAATGTCCCTTTTGCTAATATTTTGGAGCAGATGCCTAAATATGCAAAATTTATGAAGGAAATCTTATCTAACACAAAGAAGTTAGGAGAATTCAAAATAGTGGCACTAACTGAAGAATGCAGTGCCATACTGTAAAAGAAGTTGCTTACCAAGTTAAAAGATCCACAGACTTTCACTATACCTTGCACCAATGGCACGATTAACTTTGATAAAATTTTATGTGATTTAGGTGCAAGCATTAATTTAATGCCTTTCTTTGTGATTAGGACGCTTGGCTTAGGAGAGATAAAACCAACTACAGTATCTCTCCAACTTGTAGACAGATCGATAGAGTATCTAAAAGGTGTAGTTGAAGACGTCTTAGTGAAGGTTGACAAATTCATCTTCCTAGCGGATTTGATAGTACCCGATATGGAAGAGGATCGCAAGATACCTCTTATTCTTGGATGACCCTTCCATGCTACAAGAAGGACCCTGATCGATGTGCAATAAGGGAAACTTATTTTAAGAGTGCAAGATGAACAGGTAACCTTCAACGTTTTTAATCCTATGAAATTCCCCACTGGCATAGATTCTTATTTTGAGGTTAATATTATTGATAGTTTGGTCGCCAAGAAGTTTAAAGACACATTCCCTAACTTAATACTTGAAGAGTGTCTAACAAAGTTAGGGACCTTAGACACTGTGAATGAATTTATAAGGGAATGTGCCCAATACCTGAAGGATTGCGAACCTTTCAATTTGCACCATGAAGCAAGAGTGGAGGATATACAAGCAATTAAAACTCAACAGAGAATAGGAGAAGATGAGCCTCCAAATCTCGAGCTCAAGCCATTGCCGTCTCATCTCAAATATGCTTATCTTGGTAATTCTAACACTTATCCTTTTTTTATTAATCCTTCTTTGAGTAATATAAAATAGGAAAGGTTTCTTAGAGTTTTAAGGAAGCATAATTCAGCCATCGCATGGACACTTTCAGTCATCAAGGGAATTAGCCCTTCCTTATGCATGCATAGGGTTCTCATGGAAGATAGCTTCAAGCCTACCGTGCAACCACAACGTCGATTAAACCCTGCTATGAAGGAGGTGGTAAGGAAATAAGTTTTCAAGTTATTAGATGCCGGGATCATTTATCCCATATCTGATAGTCCGTGGGCAAGTCCCGTACAAGTAGTTCAAAAAAAAAGGGCATAACCGTGATAGAAAATGAGAACAATGAGCTCATTCCTACTAGGACCATCGCAAGGTGGAGGGTATGTATAGATTACAGAAAAGTTAATGATGCTACCCAAAAAGACCATTTTCCCTTACCATTCATTAATCAAATGTTAGAAAAACTTGTTGGCCATTTGTATTATTGCTTCCTTGGTGGTTATTCTGGATGCAAACAAATTGCCAAAGCACTAGAAGATCAGGAAAAGGCCACTTTTACTTATCCATATGGTACCTTTGCCTATATTAGAATGCCTTTTGGATTATGCAATGCTCCTGCCACATTTTAGCAGTGTATGGTGGCAATTTTTAGTGGCATCGTGGAAACTTTTATAGAGCTTTTTTACGGATGATTTGTAGTCTTTGGTGCCTCATTTAATGATTGTTTAGCTAGCCTCTCTATGGCCTTGCAAAGATGCACTAACACTAATCTTGTTTTGAATTAGGAGAAATGTCATTTCATGGTATAGGAAGAGATTATGTTCGGGCATATGATTTCAAAAAAGGTAATTGAGGTTGATAGAGCAAAAGCTAAAGTGATAGAGCGCTTACCACCCCCTTCAAATGTTAAGGGCATTCAAAGTTTCTTAGGTCATGAAAGTTTCTATAGAAGGTTTATTAATAACTTCTCTAAGTTCACAAAGCCTCTCTGTAATTTATTGACAAAGGATGTCCCTTTTAACTTTGATAGTGATTGTATGCATGCCTTTGAAACTTTGAAGGAAAAACTGGTGTCAGCACCAATAATTGTAGCACCTGATTGGACCATGCATTTTGAACTTATGTGTGATGCTAGTGACTATGCAGTAGGGGCAATGCTAGGGCAAAGAAGGAGCAAAAATTTTCATGTAATTTACCATGCTAGTAAGACTTTAAAGGACGGATAGGTTAACTATGCTTCCACCGAGAAGGAATTACTAGCTGATGATTTTGCATTTGACGAATTTCATTCCTACATGCTAAACTCTAAAGTAATTGTTTACACTGATCATTCTACTCTTAAACACCTCTTTACAAAATAAAATGCGAAACCAAGGCTGATAAGATGTATTTTATTGTTTCGAGAATTTGATTTAGAAATCCGGGCCAAAAAAGGAACAGAAAACGTTGTGGTAGATCATTCATCATGCCTTGAATGAGAGGAAAAAAGTCCCTCTATCAATGAAAATTTTCAGGATGAAAGTCTTATGATGGTAAGCGAAAATCCTAATTATCCATGGTATGCTGACATTGTTAACTATTTGGTTGCACAAGAACTGCCCAGGGACATGACATATCTATAAAAGAATAAGTTTTTCACTGATTTAAGGCACTATTTTTGGGAAGAACCATTCTTATATAAGCATTGTGTAGACCAAATCATTAGAATGTGTATACTTGAGAAGAAATGGAAGATATTCTGCGTCGTTGCTACTCATCAGAAACTGGTGGTCATTATGGTGGAACAAGGACTGCAACTAAGGTTTTGCAATTAGAATTTTATTGGCCTACACTTTTTAAAGATGCTTTCAAATTTGTTAATAAATATGATAGCTGTCAAAGAACGGGAAATATTTCTAAGAGACATGAAATGCCCCTAAACAACATTTCAGTTGTTGAATTATTTGATGTTTGGGGATTGATTTTCATGGGTCCTTTTCCTTCATCATTTTCTAACACATTTATTTTGGTTGCTTTAGATTATGTATCAAAATGGTTTGAAGCAGCTACTTTTCCAACCAATGATGTAAGAGCTGTGGTTAACTTTGTTAGAAAGAACATATTTTCTCGATTTGGAACTGCTAGAGCAATTATAAGTGATGGCAGGAAACATTATCGTGATCGTCAACTTAAAGCTTTATTCAGAAAGTATGGAGTCACACACCATGTGGGTGCTCCATACCATCCTCAAACAAGCGTTCAAGTGGAAGTTTCAAATCGAGAGTTCAAAACTATTCTTGAAAAGGCCGTTAGTGCTTCTAGAAAAGATTGGTCGAAACATTTATATGACGCACTGTGGGCATATGGAACATCATTCAAAACACCAATTGGAATGTCTCCATATTGATTGGTTTATGGCAAGGCATGTCATTCACCAATATAATTGGAACAAAAAGCACACAGGCCCATAAAAACCTTGAATTTCAACTTAGAAGTTGCAACAGAGAAGAGATTACTGCAAATCAATGAAATAGATGAGTTCAGGAATGAAGCCTATGAAAATGAATAAATTTAAAAGGACCAAACCAAAAGATGGCATGAGAAGCACATTTTGAATAGGGAATTAATAGTCAGGCAAAAAGTTGTACTTTTTAACTCCCGATTACAACTTTTCGTGGGAAATTGCGCTCCAGATGGTCAGGACCCATTGTTATAACTCATGTCTTTCCATATGGTATAGTCAAGATTCTAGATGAGAAGAAGAGAAGATTCAAAGTTAATGGTCAAATGCTGAAACATTATATTGATGGAGAGCTCAAGCCACAGAAATCCTCCATTCATCTCAACTAAGTCGTATGATCCTCCCAAAAAGTCAAGCTCATCACTATAATTTAAGCGCTTCTTAGAAGCCAACCAAAATTTTCCTTTCTTTACTTCTTTTCTTTTAATTTTTATTATTTTCTAATATTTTTGTATATTTTGCTCAACGGGTTTTCTGAAACAAATTTCGGGGTAACTTGATGGCAACATTCACCATCTAAAAACAATCCTCAAACTAGAGAAGTATCTCTCACCTACTGCTTTGTTCCTTGTATTTCTTTTAACATTGAAGATAATATTAATTTTATGTTTGGGGGTGGGAGAGATATTTTGTCACTTTTTCATAAAATTTTGAACAAAGTATTTCGAAAAGTTTCTTGTCTTGTCTTATTTTATCTTTTAAAGTCGGCTTTAGTGCCTCCCAGAGGTCGAAGCCTTTTTATAGTAATGTAGATGGTGTTGGCTAGCAAAAAGATTTTCTATTTTCTATAGTTTAGATCATTAATTTTTTTTTTTTTTAAATTTCATTACACATTTTGAACCAAGTGAAAAAAAAAAAAAGAACTTTTTTGTGAACTTATCATCATGCTTTTTTTTAAGGCAATTTTTTTTTCTCTTTTTAGCTCGTTTACTTTAATTGGATTTGAGTAACTTTAAAATCAAATATTTTTGTGTTCTAATTACAATGCATGATCTATTCTTAGGTACTATCTTGATAAAACCATGGCGTTTGAGTTCACTGGCATGCCTTTCTTTCTGATTAAGATGCTCAAATTTGAATGGATTGCATTAAGATTATTATTTGCATAACAAAATTTGAAGATTTATACCTAAGTCTAAAGAAAAATATGAAAAAACAGATAGAGAAAATGAAGGAAGCATCTCTAGCACTGCTATCCCACATAAACATTTAAAGATATGTGCTACCCAACATGAAAGCGTCTCAGTGGTGGCATCTCTTACCCATGCGATCATCGCCCAGGGGTCAGGAGCTCAATTGTCACTGGAGATATACTCATGGGCCGGGGTTGACCGACGCAAATCAATCCCTCTTATAAAAAAAAAAAAGAAAAAAAAAAGGAAATTTTTTTTGAATTTCTTTTAGTTTTGGGCAGACCTAAAAAGTCTTATTATGAGTCGTATGATTTTTTTCATCTATTTGGTTTGAATATCTTAAGATTAGAAAGGATAGATAAACTTAATTTGCTTTGCCAACTTTTGAATTTGGTTACCTGGGTGATTGATAGGTTTTTCCTTAGAAAGATTGTTTTGCTTTTAGAACCTTATGCTTTGAACCTAGGTCATTCTTTTTCTAATAAAAGTACTCTTGCTTTGAATTGTGTTAAAAAATTCTTAAAAGGCATGAGATTCTACACTTTAACGTTTAGCAGTGCTCGAGGATGAGGAAGATTTAAGTTTATGGGTGTTTTGATAAGTCTAATTTAGTATATAATTATTCATATCATTTAGATTCATTTTCTAACCATTTTACACCAAATGTTTATCGCTTTTATTGTTATTTTGTTGCAAAAACACTCATTTTATGCTAATTATTGCTAGGTTTTATCATGAAGATAAACAAGTGAATGCAAGATACATCAAACAAAAACAAAAAAAAAGGGGCTAAACATACCAGTTCTACATGGTTATGCAAGGAAACAACAACAACATGTACAAATTGTTGCAAATCTCAATTTTGGGCAGCAAAATGGATAAATCAAGTCCAAGAACTTCTTAAAAACTTCATGAACACAGCCAAATTGAAGTAAAAGCTGAGTTTTGGGTGGAAAAATGAAGTGTAAAAAAAAATAAAAAATTAAGAAATCAGCAGCTTGATGCAAAGGCTGAGCAAATGGGCGACAATGGGCGGCACTTCTATCAAATGAGGAAGAACTTGTTGTATTTTTTTATTTCTTGACTTCCCATCCTCAAATACTATAAATAGGGATGTTTGAAAATTATTTTAGTATCAATTCACTCAGCCAAAACCAAGTATAAAGTAAAGAAAGAGAGGTGAAACCGTAAGAGGGAAAGGAATGAAGGAAGAAAGTTCGGTTTGTAATTTTGAATTTTTAAGTTCTTTCTATCCTTTTCATCTTTAAGTTCATGGATTTTGTCTTATTTTAGATTTATGTTGTGTATGCCATGAATTAATTTTGTCTTTTCAAGGCTACGATATAGCATAAGTTGTAATATACGCTCTTTTCTAATTCAACATATTCAAATTTTGTTTATTACGTTGTTGGAGTGTTTATCATTGTTGTTCATGAGTTTTGAATTTTTGATCAGAATTCAAAGCCTATAATGAATGCTAATGTGATAAATACCACAAATTGAGTGAATGCTAGCGATAGATTAGGGCGATTTGTGTGGTCTTATGTGAAAACCATGGATCTTCAAAACTCTATTCTAATTTAAATTCATGAAAAATATTAATGAGTTAATATAAAAGAGCATGCTAAATGTTGCTTGAGAGAGAACATTTAGTAAATTGGGGTTTTCGACCATCAACATGTAATAACAACTTGAATATCAAGAATACAAAAGCGTACTGATACAACTAGGCGAAATCGGATGCCTTGTATCTTATCAAATTATAAAAATCATCTAAAATCATAAGATTTTGCATAAAACTTAGTAACCATTTTTGTTCTTTTTTATTTATTTATTTTTTTTGTTTCATACAAAAACTACAAATTTTAGTTTTTCAAATAGTGTTGAAACTACTAATTTCTGTACTTATTCAATAACAATCCTCGTGGGACGATACTCTACTCATTTCTATATTACTTGGTACTGATACACCAAGCTTCACACTCCCTAGTCGCGGTGAGTCCTTTTTGCACAATTTTTTTGTTTTCACATTATACGGCGACGACACATACATCACTTAATAGAACAAACAAGTGGCTCAAAGAAGAGGAAGAAGAATGATATTCCCCCAATTATCCCTGCTGGATCCATGCAGGTAGCAAAGGAAGAAGAAGACGAAGAGGTACCCATCTCACAATTGGTGAAGAAAAGAAGAGCCTGGCTCCTGGTACCAGAGGTATTGGCTTTTCTCAACTGGTGTCTTGTTCATCTCTTGTTAAATCATTTTCTGACTTGGCCTTTTATAGCCATAGGAAGTGCTAACTCTAGTCATCGTGGAAATACCCGAGTCTCCACCTAAGAAAATTTCACAAGAGCTCCATTGTTATGATTTTTCTTGTTTTGAGTCTTGTAATCCATGTATTGAATTGTTTGGAGTCTTGTATTTCTTTGGAAGTGTTGGTAGTTCAAATGTTGGTTGTTCTTTTTGGCGCCAAGTTGGTTAACTAGCTTAAATGTTGCTAGTTTGGCGGTTAAGGTTTAGTTAGAGATATTTTTGATTCATTGTATCTAATTTCTCCTATAAGAGGGTCAATCCTTGTAATTCTTGATTCATCCAATGAAAATTACTTTGATTCCTGAGGTATTTTTTCTCTCTCTTCTCATCTCTTCTCTAACTCTCTCCTAACCTCAATTCTCCTCTCACTTAAACTCTCTTTTCATAAGTTAACTTCAGTTCCTCAAATTGAAGCTTAACATCTGGTATCAGAGTTGGTTCATGCTGTCAATTGATTGATTTGAGCTGGTGAAACCTAAGAAGAACAGTCCTAACATGACAAGAGGTGTAACTACCTGATCGGGAGCAGGAGGAGCAGGAGCTGGTCATTCCGTTGCTTTTGTTGATCCAAATGTTTCCTATGCTGCTGTCGCAAGTGCGAATGCAACAAAAGAAGTTCCGTTTGTGACATATGATCAATTGAAGTCAAAATTGGATGATATGTTTAGTCGATTTCAAGCTTTGCGACAACAAGCAATTGATTGCTTGAAGCAAGATCAAGTAGAGAATGTGAAGAAGTATGAAATTTTGATTGAGCAAAAACTCCAAGGATTTGAGAGCAAGCTTTCTAATTTGCAAAATCAAGTAAATAAGCGAGGTGAATCATCTGTTTTGGGAGTTTTTCGACCTGCTAGTCAACTATCACCTCCGCTAAAGTGATGCAATCACGAGTGCCGAACACAAGTGCTGCAATCTTGAATAGACCAAGTGATGCTCCTTCAATGGTTCATACGAATGCTAGACCTCAAGATCTTCAACAATATGTTGAGATAAGGCCACAAGGAGTGGAAGAAACTGTCAGATCACATGATCATCCTGTTGAGCAAGTGCAATCTCGAACATCTGGCATGAACTCAAACAAAAATGTGAGGCGTCTAGATTCTATTGTTCATACTAGAACTTCACCCGATAACATTTTGCATCTGGATAGGCCACCTGATCACTACCAGCAGCAAAGATCTGGTAGTAATGATGCTTCTTCTAAGAATAGAAGCAATACATTCAGACAACCAAGAATGAAGACTGATCCTTTTGACAGCAAGCAACCTCAGTCATGGTTGAGGAGATGTGATAGATTCTTCCATTTCTACAGCATCAAAGAATCTGAAAAGGTGGAATTGGTAGCAGTATATCTTCATGGTGATCATGAGGTATGGTTTCACAGTTTGTTGAAAAGCAATCCAGACCTTTCTTAGGCTGAATTTGTAGAGGTGTTATGTGAAAGATATGGTGATGAGGACACTAGTGATGTAGTGGATAATTTCAATAAAGTCTTTCAAACCACAACTGTGAGAGAATATATGACAAGATTTGAGAACATAAGAGCTAGTATGACAGCTGCTTATCCTCAAGCAACTGAGTCTTATTATGTCTTAAGTTTTATTAGTGGATTGAAGCAACGAATTAAAAACATGGTGAAAGCTATTGATCCTAAGACCTTAACTAAGGCTTATGCAAAAGCCAAATTGATTGAGGCCACTGTCATTTCTTCAAGTGACAAATGCAAGTTCAAAGGAAATGGTTTAAAATCTCATCATAGAGATGTAAATGGGACCAATGACAATAAATCTGTTGAGAAGAGGCCTCAAAGGCTTTGTTACATGTGCAATCAGCCTTATTAGCCTGGACATAAATGTGGCTCCAAGTTTTTGATGTCTGCTCGAGGGGTTAATGCTGCAATATAGTTAGACAGTGATGAATATGAGCCTGATGAGGACAGTTCTGATCATGAGTCCAAGGAAGATTGGCTGAGGATGAGATTGAGATTTCTAAGAAGGCATTGACAAGGAATGGAGCTCACAAGATGATAAGGATAAAAGGAAAAGCAAGAAGAAGGAACATCACTATCCTAAGAGATAGTGGAAGTACTCATAACTCATCCCTTAGCTGTAATCATAGCAGATGGGAATTCTATCCTCATAAAAACAAATGCCAAGACTTCCAATGGTCTATGCAGGAGCATCAATTCACCTCTGATTTCAGAATCCTTCCCTTGGTAGGATATTATATGGTGCTTGGAGTTGATTGGATGAGATCATTCAGCCCTGTGGTTTTTAACTTTGCTAAGCTAACTATTTTTTTTGAGATTCAAGGAACAAAAGGTACTTTGCAGGGCATTGAAGATCAAGTTCAATTGAAACTGATTAAAGGCAAGAGCTTGCAAGGAGATTTCAAGAAGAGTGCTTATAAGTGGATTGGTCAGCTGTTTGCAATTGCTCCAACAGAATTGTGTTCTGTGTAGCAGCCTGAAGTTAAAGCATTGATAAAGGAGTTCGAGGACATTTTTGAGCAGCCTAAGTCTCTTCCTCCACAGAGGTGCCTTGATCATGCCATTCCTCTGAAATCTAGTGCATCACCATTCAAATTGAGGCCCTACAAGTATCCTCATGCTCAGAAATAAAAAATTGAGAGACAAGTAGAGGAATTGCTCAGGACTTGCTTCATCAACCATGGGCGTATCCTGATCTTGCTGTTGAGAACTCCCATTAGTTATCATGTCCTATTCTTGAGGTCAGTCCTAGATTAACCTTCGGCGTTCAAGATTCTTCCATAGGCTGGGGGAAGTCTCTTTCAAGGAAATCATTCTCGATGTCAAACCATGTTGGGTCGACACCGTTTAGTGGTTCCACTAAGTTAATACTAAGAAGGGAGCACTCCTCCTCTTCCTCAGCTGATTTCAAAACTAGGGAGTTCTTGGCAAGGTCGTCCCACCAAGATTCTCACCCTAATAAGAGGAGAGCTAACCCATCTCTCGAGTTTCTAATGAGTTGGCCCTTTAGTAGTAGTAAAAGGCATTGACTCAGTCACTAGATCCTCAAGATCCACATGCTCAGCTTGCTTGCCCTTGCTGACCTTGGCTCCTTCTTGAGAGGGCCTAGTCAAGCAAGAATCAAGGTGATTCTTCACCGAGCTGCTGTTTTGCACAGCTTCCTTCTTTTCTAAATTCGAGTAACGTTGGAAGGACTTACTGTCTCTTGATTGAGGTGATTCCTCCTCCATACATTACCGTACCTAATGTTAGAGGGCTGATTCCCTAACTGCCATGGTGCTAGACTAGTGTCCATATCCAGCAAGGTGTACTCCGGGTTCCTCGGAGGGTGCCCTGTTCTCATGGAGATCTGAGTCTTTGATGTGTTTTTCTAAGTCTATCAAAATTTAATATTAAACCTTACCCGCTAAATGTATCTAATTTGAAGTCCAGAGCAAGAGGGTGTCAAACTACAAGGACTAAGAGTACGTGAATTTAATTTATGACCTAAATTGATTCAAATAAATTGAGAGGTTGCGTGTTACTTATTCCAAGAAAATTATAATTAAACTAAAGAATTCTACTTCTAACAAGGAAAAGAACTTGGAATTGGAACTCGGGGTTTCTAATCCAACATTAGCCAATTACTCTTGCCTTAACTCTTAAATTGGGGTTATTGATTGTCACACGATAGTGGTTTAGGCTACAAGCTTCAACCTACCAAGGTGATATTGTTAGTATCGCATATTATCCTATCTAACTATAGCATAAGGAAAATACGCTCTACCAAACGTATTGTTAACTATTACGTATTGACCCTACCTAACTAAAGCATAGAGAAGCAACAACAACATGCCTAGTGCCTCAAGGTCTCCCGCATAAGCAGAGTCTGGGAGGGGTGATTGTACGCAGCCTTACCCCTTCAGAGTGTAACCCTGGCAAGAGGTTGTTTCTGAGGACCCCCAGCTTTTACTATTCGTACCCAGGCACGCTTAACTTCGGAGTTATAATGGGATTCGGTGCTTTAATGCTTGGTAAATTAACCCTAAAGCACAGAGAAGATAACAATTCGTTGAAAACTATTGCTTGATTAATTAACCCTAAGGCTACAAGTACAAAGAATTAATTTATAAATATCAACATCAATGGTCAAAGGTTACAAACGCAATAATCTTCTCAATGGAAAAAAACGATAAAAACATAATACTTCCAAGTATTTATCTCAATCAGATAATTCATATAAACACTCAAATTTATCCAAATTAAAAGTAATGTAATAATTAAAAGACTAAGATTTCATCTAATCCTAGAGAGCAAGATGGCTCTCCATCAAGGATGAACAAGTAAGAGAGAAGATGAATGAATCCACGTCAGTCTTCACATTAATTTCGCTCACATTCCAATTTAAAGAAAAAAAAAATTAAAAAGAACAAAACAGAGAATTGAGAGGCCCAAGCGGGGCTGCCATCGGTTCAAAACCCCCAAAAAATAGAGTCAAGAAGCCCCTAACACCAAAGCAAGCTTTCAAATCAGACCCCCGTTTTTATCGACGCTACTGCTTAACGAAACCCTACCAGAACTGGGCCGGGCTACGTGTTGGCTGATCTCTATTGGTTTCTGCATTTGGGCTGAATGTGAGGTGGTGTTGGGTAGCCAGGGTGCAGGTCGGTGATGACGTGAGGTCAGGCTAGGATGGTGACGATGGGTGTTTTTGAGCTTGGCCCGAGCTGGAGGTGTGAGGGCTGGAGTTGACGTTATGCTGGAGGCGGGAGTTGTGATATCTTGGGCTTGAGATAGTGGTGAGCTGGGCATGAGGTGCTGTAGTGTTAGGTGGTTATGGGTCAGGACGGTGCTGCTGTGTGTCTTGGTCATGGGCCAGAGCTGCGTGGGCCTGGTGGTTGACTTCTTCCTGAACAGGAGGATGGGTTATGCGGGTTAGCGTTGTGCAGCGGGACTTAGTTTCCTAAACCCCGATTGACGTGAATTTAGTGCCTACTATCACGGCCGCCTTTGGTCGACATTATTCTTGGTGCTCAATAAGGAGCCATATGCCATATGGAGTCTCCATAACCTATCTGGTACTAACGTGTATGTCTTGAATGCAGGTACGTTCCCTAATAAGACGTGTATTTCGTCTCTTTAGTATATTGCTGCTCGTTGACAGTAGAAGGTAAGTTGGTCCGGCTCTAGCCTCAGGGGTCATAGGTGCCGCACGGGTGATCTACGCTCATCCCGTGACAAGTGGTATCAGAGCGGAGCTCATGATATGCGATTAAGCAGCCATCTTGTGGAGCGAGCTTGTCCGTGGTGCTCAAAATTCCTTGGGTGTGGGAGTTGCTTACATCCCAGGTTCTCCAAGTGAGTTTGTCCGTGGGGATGAACACTCCGTATGTGGTGGGAGCACTATGTGGGGGCACGTTCTGGGTGTGGCGGAGGTGCACCATGTGTGGTATTGGTCAAGGTGGTTGACTGTTTGGCTGGCTTGCTGCGTGGAAATTGAGCCAATCCTATGGGGTGGAGTGCGAAAGTGAGGTGTCAACAAGCACTGCTCGCACGAGACATGTACGTGGCACACTATGGTGCGTGGAGTTGGCAGGTAGTGCTTTGAGCGCATTGCTTGTCGCTGGGCGAGCATCAATGGCATGTCACAAGTGTCATGCTAGAGGGGATGGCAATGTAGTCATCCCGTAACCAATCAAGGCCGTTAGAGATGCAGGGAAGCGACAATAGGCTGTCCTGTCACCCGCAAAGAGGACATTTGCAGAATTGGGTGGGGGATAATGTCATGGGCCGCCTTTGGCCGACATTGTCCCTGGTGCTCAATAAGCAGCCATATGCCATATGGGGTCTCCATAGCATGTCTGGAAACGCGTATGTCTTCAATGTAGGTACGTTCCCTGGTATGCCATGTATTTCATCTCTTCAGAGGGTATATTGCTGCTTGTTGACCATAGGGGTAGGCCGGCCCGGCCCTAGCCTAAGGGGCTTGGGCACCACTTGGGTGATCTGTGCTAATCCTATGACACTATGAATCAAAATTTGTCTTGTTTGCACAAAAATTTGACAATTTAATGAGCTTTAATCTTCGAACCTATAATACATAAAAATTCCCAAAGTGAGGATATAACAATAATTAAACGGGTGCAAAAATAGTTAAAATAACAATCAAAAGATTCATAAACATGAGACGCATCAACACCCCCACACGTAACCTTTGCTAGTCCATAAGCAAAGCATAGGATGGCCAGAAAGACTCAAGTGACCAACTATCCCAACCTTTACTACGTCTTCCGAGATTAACACATACATTACAATTGAAGACAAGATTCGATCATCTAGAGCATTCTCTAATTCCATGAATTCAAATGATAAACTTCAAAGCTCATTATAGAATTTCATCAACCCTGTATCAACTAATAGAAACTACTTAAGCAATTTAAGCACATAAGTGGAAGTGAATGGGATCTCGTGCCATGGAATCTCCTCAAATTCTCACACGCAATCAAATATAGCAAGGTTTTATGCACCCACACCATGGAATCACTTAAAACGCATGCCCATACAAAGAGAATTTTCGGTGGCAAATGAGCGACCACTTTACAACATTTTGGTCTATATATAGCACAAAAGAAGAACAACTTTATCATGACTGCACATCAATTTTTACTTTCTTCTTGTTTTCTTTTGCTTTCTTTTTTTTGGGGGGGGGGGGGGGGGGGGGGGGGGGGGGGGGGGGGGGGGGGGGATTTTTTTCCTTTCATTTTTTTCTTTTTTTTTCGTTTCCTTTCTCTTTTTTGTCCAAATTTTGACTTTTGTATAACAAGTATCTTAATATTATAATTGAAATTGATTAACAAGTACTTTACATAACATCAAGAGGCAAGGATTATGATGAGCCAATAGGAAGCCTGCAAAACTCAAGATATATAAGATTGTTTACTCAAATTTTTTAGATTTTCCACAACACGAAAGTCTTGTGCATAGTAAATATGTAAATGGCATGAGTAGAACTCATTAATATCAACAATGATGTACACTACTCACTAACAAGCATGGAGTAGAATCATTTATTTTCATGGAACCAATAGAACTAAATACATAATTAATCCCACCATCATCATAATATATACATCAATCAAAGAAAAAACTTAGCTAAAAGGTTATAAAGAACGCTCAAAATGCAAAAAAAAAATGTTAAAAATTTAACAAAAAATGAGCACATGCAAATGCCCCTCGCCCCTACACCTAAACCATTCGTTGTCCTCAATGCGGCAATATAGAACATTAAAGCACAAGAAAGAGGTGAGATGGAGCAATACAACTATATAAGGCAATGCTCATGATTGGGCATGAAAAATTATGTATGACTCCTCCAATACAGGACAAGAACTTGAAAAAGAGAGAAACAAACCTCCAAGCAACTAAGTAATTGAAAAACAAAACTGAAAAACAAGAACTAACGAATTGAGGCTGCCTCTTAGCAGCGCTAAGCTTTACGCCTTCAGCTAGGTGCAACGGGTCCAGCAAATAGGGGTTTAAATGAGCCAAGCCGACTTGCGAGCCCTCGCGAGTTGGCTCGTAATAAAGCTCAAAAAGCTCGGCTCGCTGTGAGCTCGAGCTAAGCCGAGCCGTTTAGCTTATCGAGCCGAGCCCGAGCCTAGTGAAGCTCGAGCTCATAGGCTCACGAGCTTAAATGAGCCTAAGCGAGCCTTTTTTATTATAGTATATTTGCTTAAATATTTCTCATTGAATTCATATTGGAGCCTAAATGAGATGAGCCCGAGCCCAAATGAGCCTATATTGAGCTTAAACAAGCCAAAATATTGCAAGCTTAATATGAAGCTTGCCGAGCTTAGATTGAGCGTAGCTGAGCACGAGCTTTTAACCAGCCGAGCTCGAGCCTAAACTTTTAAAGCTTGGCGAGCTTCGAGCCTAGCCTGAGCCAAATGTAATACTGGCAGGCTCAGGCTCGGGCTCGGCTTAGCTTGGGTCGGCTCAATCACACCCCTACCAATGAAGATAAAGTGATGAAATCAATCATGAAACTGCTGCATTGAGCTCACCTAAGACATCACCTAAAGAAAAAATCATAAGCATCACACATGATTTCAGAACGGGGAGAGTAATCGAGTGGATTCCTAATGGGGGCGGCAACAAGCATAGATCGAAGCTTTTGAAAAGCTTCTAACCAAGACTCATCGAATTCAACTAATATGTCCTTATATGGCAAACTAGTCAATGGTCTGGTGAACTTCCCATGGTCCTTAATGAATCCCCTATAGAAACTCACATGACCTAGGAAGGCTCTAACTTGCTTCACATTTGAGGAAGGGGAATAGTTAGCAGTCAAATCTATCTTAGAATGATCAACCTCAATACACTTCTTAGACTTAGTACAATTCCCTCTTGAACCATAAACTGATTCTTCTCCCAACCCAAAACTCCTTTCATGTTAGGGTTCAACCTTCATTGCATCTCTTTAGAAGGTATTGCATTCTCATCAAAGGGTTCACTATCTAGGATAGAGGGGAGTGTTTGGACAACCAAATCATGAATAACATTTGCACAGAAACACTCTGACTCATCCTTACTAGTGGGTAATGACGAAGCCTTAAAAATATTTAACCTAATAGTCATGTTTGCAAAACTAACATCAACTACCCCAGATCTACAGCTAATGGTGGCATTGGCTGTTGCTAAGAAAGGTCGACCTAGAATGACAGGGATATGGATTTTTGAACGACTAGGACACTCCATATCAAGCATAAGAAAATCAGCAGGAAACAAGGCTTTGTCTACCTTTACTAGCACATTAGTAAGCTCACCATAGGGGACTCCAGTTGATATATCTACTAACTGCAAGGTCACTGTGGTGGGTTACGACTCTCCTAGGCCTAACTTCTCATAAGCTGAGTAAGGAATAATATTAATACTCGGTCCCATGTCCAGTAAAGCCTTATCGAGTCTCCAAGTGAACAAGAGATGCTGGGGACACTAGGGTCTTTGTATTTAATCGGAGTGGCACACTTTAGAATGGAGCTCACTTGCTCGGCCAAAAACACTTTCTTAGGCAGAGTGCTCTGGATCGGCTCTTTTTGTTTAACAGGTCTTTAATGAACTTCGCATAGACCGAGATTTGTTTGATCGCATCAAGAAGGGGAATGTTAATCTTCACTTGCCTAAAAGTCTCCAAAATGTCTTCCCACTTCTTGTCCTCCCCATTTGGATGTACTGCAACTAAAGCCTAGGGGAAGGGCACTCTAGATTCATATGAGGAAGGAAGATTAGAGGCTTTAGGAATAGAAGAAGGGTGCGTGTCCTCATCAGTCTCCTTCTCTCTTTCCTTGCTCTTCCCTTCTCCCTTACCACTCACCCCACTGTCAACCTCCTTCCCACTTCTCAACACTATAATGGACTTTGATTGTTCTTGATGGGGAGGATAGTTGTCTTGCCTCACATAGTTTTTAGGGTTCTCTACAGCTTGGCTAGGGAGTCTTCACTCATCTCTTCTACTCAAAGTGTTAGCTAGCTGACTTATTTGGGTTTCTAGCTTTGCGATTGATTGTGTATGGGAGTAGAGGAGTTGGGAATTAGCTTCTAAACCCTTCAGCGCACTCTAGACCTTATCTTCAATATTCGAATTATTATGTTAGAAGAGTTAGAAGCATACCCTTGCAGTTGAAAACAAAGAGGTCCTGACATACCAGATTGTTAAGGTCGTGGATTTGGTTATTGTTGCATGAATTGTCCTTCTCCTCCTTGCCTCCAGGAGAAGTTTGGATGGTTTCTCTAGCCTAGATTATATCTGTTCGAGTCCAGATCATTCCTTAAGAACTCTTGGGCACCATTAACCTGTTGCTACGACCACTCAACAAAAGGTGAAGTAGAGGGGCAATCAAATGTAGAATGGGAAATACTAGAACATGTAGAACAAGCACTGCAAATGTTTTGAACATTAGACACATCAGGCATAGTAGAGGAAGTAAATGTCATTTTAAATAAGGAAGACAGTTGCTCCACAGAAGAGTCAACAGAGTCCACATTCTTATCTAAGATGGAGATGTGAGCAATTTCATGTACTCCTCTATTCAACCTGGCAACATTTAAATGTCCATGTGCAGCAGGTTGTTGTGAATTCTCATTCAAATATTCAAAAAGGTCCCACGCCTCATCCTCATTCTTCCTAAGGAATTGACCTTCACAAGAGGCATCAACAGTTTGCTGAGCCTTTTCATTTAACCTATAATAAAAATTTTGGACCAATTGCCGTTAGGGGATAGTATGATGTGGACAAGCTCGTAACAGTTCCCTAAACCTATCCCAACTCTTATGGAACTCTTCACTAGGAAGTTGGGAAAATGTGTTAATAGCTTTCCTAGCAGTGTTGGTCTTACTAATGGGACATAATTTCTTAAGAAATTTTTGTTGCATTTGAGTCCAAGTACTAATCGTCCTACTAGATAAGGTGCCTAACCAATACTTGGCCTTATCCTTCAAAGAGAAAGGGAAAAGGTGAAGTAATATGGCGCCATCACTAACATTAGGAATCCCGAAGGTAGAGCAAACCTCCATAAAATTATCCAGATGTGTGTACTGGTATTCATTGCCTAAGCTATGGAATGAAGGAAGCATCTGTATGGTATGTGGCTTAAGCTCAAACTGTTGGGCTATAGGAGGCAACCTAATGCATGAAGATGAGGTGTATGTGGTGGGAGTAAAATACTCCATAAGTGCACGGGGTTGTTGGTCGGCCATTGCGGTCCCGAAAAATCACGAAAAATTATGAAAAAAATTCTAAAACTAAAAAAAAAAAAAAAAAAAGGAAAAACTTAACACTAAAAACTAAAAAAAAAAGAGGCACAAAAAAAATCTAGCACAAAATGAAATCACAAAAATAACAATTCTAAATTAAATCCTAAGCCCTAAGCTAAAAATCAATAAAACTCATGATGAAAAAAATAATAAAATTTGAATTAAACTCAAAATCCTAACTTCAAATCCTACATTAAAAATAAAAATAAATTAATTAAAAAAAAAAGAAAATCACAAAATAAACCACGAACATTACCTAGTTTGCGGCAACAGCGCTAAAATCATGATGTATTTTTCTACGTCTATCAAAACTTAATATTAAACCCTATCCACTAAATACATCTAAATTAAAGTCTAGGGCCATTGCAAGAAAAGGCCTTTTAGTATCGAAAATTAACTGAAGGCCATTTTTCCAATACGATAACTCTATACTATCGGAAATTTGATCCAATACCAATCCGATACTAATTTTGGCGGCACTAAAGGGTTGGTATCGAAAGAAAACATCCATCACAAAATGGTGGAAGGCAATACTATCGAATAACTCTTTTGCATCGGATGTTGCATTGGAAATTACCGATACCAAAAGCTCACCTTATAGTATCGGATAATTTTTTTGATACTATTAATGCCATTAGTGTCAAATAATGCTGAAGTTTCACCTAATAGCATCGGATGCAATTTTTGATACTATTAATTGCTCACCTAATATTATCAAATACTATGTTCGATACTATTAAAAGCTCCCATAATAGTATCGGATACTATTTTTGATACTATTAATAGCTTACTTAATAGTATTGGGTAATATTTTTGATACTATTAATAGCTCCCCTAATAGTATCGGATACTATTTTCGATACTATTAACAGCACCCATAATAGTGACGAATACTATTTTCGATACTATTAGTGTCATTAACCCTAGATTGTTTTCGATGCTGAAGGTTCAACTAATAGTATTGGATACTATTTTTTGATACTATTAATATCATTAGCCTCATATTATTTTTGATTCTAGAAGTTGACCTAATAGTATTGGGTAAAAACTTCCAATGCTATAAACATCTTTTGCATCATATATTTTTTGACACCAGAAGGTAGTATAGAAATCAAGTTAAATATTCCAATATCATATAAAAAACACTCGATTTTCCAACACCAAATATCTCCAAAAACACAACATATGGCATAAAAAAGAAACTATACATTGATATTAAGAAATCTATTCAACCATTCGATCACAAAACAAAATAATACATAAGCAAATTCAGTTTGATCAATATACCATATCCATAATTTAAAATCATAATCCAAATTCAAAATCATAATAATCAACAAAACTCCAAAATATTAATTCCAATGTATCCTCCAAGAGATTGCAAAAAAGCTCTAACTCTCATTCCATCCTGTGCCTACAAAGGAAACAAAAAATGGTAATCAACACATGATGTTATAAAATATATTGTGACATTAATTTAGATACGTATATCAATTGAAAGATAAGATTGCCATTCTTTCTAAAAGATTTTTTTCCCTAAAAACCATCACCTTCAAGCTTCACATTTCTTCTTCATGAGTCGCCAACTTCTTTTTGTCATTTAGTCTCACCTCTCTTTCAGCCACTACTTCTTCTTCCAACTTTAGTCTCTCCTCCTTTTCAGCTGCTACTTCTTCCAATTTTAGTCTCTTTTCTCTTTCAGCTGCTACGTTTTCTTCCAAATCAATTCTTCTTTTTTTCATTTTCAGCCATCTTCAATGTCATCTGAGCATGCTTGGAACTACTGGCATAACTTCTCTTGACTCCTACGCCATGTGTTTTCCTATATGCTCGTTTGTCTTCTCCCACGACATCTTTGTAAATATTATCTCTTTCAGTTGTAAGATCAGAATCAGGTTGAAGTGTGCTACATGAATTCGCATGTCATCGTTTATATAAAACAAGCAGAATTTAATACATACATTACACTATTATCTTATATTACCAAGTAGAATGACATTTATATATTTTTGCATTTTTAATATTCATCAAAATTTCAAATTATTAATTTTTTTTTTTTTTGTGAAATGGGATCAACGGGTGCTTTCTTGGGTTGCCGTACTTGATTGCTTAGACTTCAGTTAATCTCCTAGAGGACTGACCTTGTATTCTGTAAATGAATGCTCTCCTCGGGGAGTCTTGCCCACCTATTATACTGCTAGACGAGTAACGAAGGCCATGAGCATTCATTTAGAAGCTCGTTCCCACTTGATATTTTGTGTCTTTTGAAATTTTTAATAAATTTAGCAAACAAACAAAGTATGGATCCACCGAACCGTTCTCTGTGTGTGTGCAATGATGAGATAACCAATCTACTCTTTACTATGGGAGAGGTGTAACAAGTAATTAGTCAAATGAGAACTATTCTCAAATAATATATTTCCTAAACATATTTAACTAACTGATTCTTACTTGGTCTCTAAGATAGTATCATAATGCTCTCTACCAGACAATCATACTATCATAGTTAAGTGTACACCATTACCCAGATATTAGTTCAAGTAAACAAGATACTTCTTGTCAACGTGGCCGCTCTTGTCTCTCCCATACCTCTATCTATCATGAAGAAGTCTGACCCTGTATCCTGCAGACAAACGCCCTTCTCGTGGAATAGCACCTATCCACTATGCTATTAGACTAACAATGGAGACCGTGGGGAATCAACTCTTGATCCTCGCACCCATTTGAAAATGTCATTCATAGATGCTTGGAATGTGGCACAAGCATTTGTTAGACCAAAAGGCACAACAACGAACTCAAAGTTCCCATGGTGAGTCTGAAAGGCAGTCTTATATATGTCCGGTTCAAGAACTCTGATTTGATGATATCCCTGTCTCAAATCAAGCTTAGAGAAGAAATTTGCTACATATAACTCATCAAGCAGATCATCTATAACAGGGATAGGAAACTTATCTTTCACTGTCCAGGAGTTCAATTGGCGATAATCGATGGACATTCTTGCCGTGCCATCCTTCTTCTTCACAAGAATCACGGGTGAGGCAAAAGGACTATGGCTTGGTCTAATGAAGATCATTTGAAGCAACCCATCAACTTGCTTCTCAATCTCTGATTTTTGAGCAAGAGCATATCGGTAAGGCCTGATCTTCACTGGATCAGAATTGGCTTGAAGTGGTTTGGCATGATCCACACTTCTTTGAGGAGGAAGGCTCTTTGGCTACTCAAATGAATATCCTCAAACTCTTCAAGCAAGGCATGAACTTCAGGCTGAATGACTGGCTGAATTTCAGTAGGTGAAATGGCGAATAATTGCCCAAGCCAATGGATTGCATTCTTCTTGAATCCACCATGTAACCGCTTGCCATTGATCAACCGCAGCTGTGCTTGATCAGAAATTCCTTGTAGTGTGACCTTAGTGCCACGAACCTCACAAGATACTGTCATTTTATCAAAATCAAACAGCACCGGATTAAATGACCTCATCCAATCTATCCCGGGCGCCACATCACAACCTCCCAAAGGAAGAACTCTAAAATCAAAGGAGAATTGATGGTCTTGCATAGACCAATGGAATGCTTGGCACTTGTTTTGAGTAGTAATGGAATTTCCATCAGCTACCATCACAGCTAATGGATGGGTTTTGATGACTTCATGCTTCACCTTCTTCACCAATTTGGGATCAACGAAACTATGAGTGCTCCCACTATCTACAAGAATGGTAATGGAAGTTTTTCCAGCCCTTCCACCAATGCGAATGGTGTTGTGAGCTCCATTTCCGGTCAATGCTTTCATAGAAATCTCAACCTCATCTTCAAACAACTCCTCATGTGAACCATGCTCAGAACTTTCCTCATGAGTCCTTGAGCTGTCACCCTCTAGCTTCAGCTCGAGATCCCCTTGCAGGCATCAAGAATTTTGGATAACACCTGTGTCCGGGCTGATATGGCTAATTACATTTATAACATAACCTCACAGATCTTTTGTCACTTGCATGACCTGCCTTGCTGCCACTTGATGATACAAGTGTAGCATCAATCAATTTAGCCTTATTATAGGCCTTGGAGAGTGTCTTTGGACCGATGGCCTTAACCAAGTTCTTGATCCTTGGTTTTAATCCACTAATAAAGCTTGAGACATAATATGCCTCCGTGGAGTGTGGATTAATGGCTATCATGTTAGCACACAAATTCTCAAATCTTATCATAGACTCCTTCACGGAAGAAGTTTGATAGACCTTATTAAAGCTATCAACAACATCACTTGTATCCTCCTCTTCACACCACTCGCATAACTCTTCCACGAATTGGTCCCAAGAAAGATTATGATTGCTCTTCAATACACTATAGAACCAAACCTCATGGTCTCCATGAAGATGCACTGCTGCTAATTCCACTTTTCAGCTTCATTGATGTTATAGAAATGAAAATACCGTTCACACATCCTTAACCATGACTCAGACTGTTTACCATCAAACGGCTCAATTTGCACCCTTGGCTGTCTATGAGCGTTGCTTTTGCCACCAGATGTAGCATCAATACTCAATGATCTTTGCTGCTGATGCAGATCAGGTGGCCTATCTTGTTGTTCTAAGTCATCGGATGAGTTCATGCGATGTACATAAGAATCAGGAGGTATGGAATGCCGACCTGAACACTGGCCAAACAATCTGGAATGACCTTGTTCTATGGTTCGATCTTGAGCTCCTGCAGCAACCTCAACTACGGGAGGTCGATCATCAACTGATCTGATATGATGAAGGTCCAGCTTTTGCTTGTAACATAGGAGATTTATCACGATTCCTATCGAAACTCTCATTCCTGTCTTGATGAACGTGCAGTTGAACTACTGTAGCTGGAGGAATGAGCTGACTTGCTGGTTTAAGAATCGCATTAACTGATGATTCTCCTTGCTTCTTGATCTGATCTTGCAATTTCTCTAACCTATCCTCCACTTTCGACAATCAATCATCATTTCTTTGATGATTTTCCAACTGCAGTTGCTGTAATCTTGAGAACATGCATTCTTCAGATTGTCTCTGTGAATTCGTAATATGATCATACAATTCCTTCATCTGATTAGTAGTAACATACTCCTTTGAAGTGTTTGAACCAGCAACAGCAGCATATGAAACATTTGGTTGAACAACTGAAGCTACATTTCCACCTTTAGCTCCCGATCGTGTTCTTACTCCATCAGCCATACTTTGATTGAGTTTCTTTGATTTTGCTAGCTCAATTCAAGCAATAGACAACTTGAACCAGCTCTGATACCAATTGTTAACTACCAAACCTAGATTGATAGCTAACCTTGTGAAAGAGATTGATTAGGTGAGAAGAGAATTGAACGGGATGAGAAATTAGAGTAGTAGATGAGAATTAGAGAGAGATTATCTAAAAGGAAATCAGAATTTTTATTGATTGAATGAATGAATTTACATGACTTGAGCTCATTTATATTTGATCTAATACATTGAACCAAGACTCCAAGCTAATACCGAACTTAACCACTTTTGGGGCCAAAACACCTTAGCCGCCAGATTTGATTCAATTGACCCTAACCGACTTGGCGCCCAAAATTGGCCTGCCAACTAACTTTCAAATACAACACCACTTCAATTCACAAACATTACAAGCAATTCAAGACCAATTACAACCAAAAGTAAAGGAACATAGGATTTCCATCTATTTGTAATTTATTGCTCGTCTACGAGCACTTATCCATGTGCCCCCTTTATGCACCTTACTTGGTCCAGGTCTCTAGTCTTCCTCTCCCTTGCCTTTGCAATTCTATAGAGGTTCCTAGCTCCCTTGATTGTATCTAGCCTTCTATAGAACTCCTTAAAGGCTTTAGACTGCGCCTCTCTTATTGCTACCTGTGCTTCCTTCTTAGTTTGTTTTTATTGTTGTCTCTTGTCCTAATCTCCACTTCGCTCCCACTCTTTGAAGTAGTGTCGTTTGGCCAAAATCTTGTCCTGGACCTCCCTGCACCACCACCAAGTCTCTCCATTGATTGGTGGCCCCCCCCTTTGCTGCCCCTAGTACTTCGCTTGCCACTTCTCTAATCTTTTGGGCTACTTTGTTCCACAAGCGGTTGTCTCCTTCACATTCCTCTCCTAGCTCAGCCTCAATCTTGTCCTTAAATACTTGAGCCTTTTCCCCCTTCAGCTCTCTCCATCACGTGCGTGGCTGTGCATGTTTGATTTTTTTTCCCCCTACTCTTGACCTTGATCTCAACACACACTACTCTGTGTTGTGCTGATAGGTCCTCCTTAGGAATAACCTTACAGTCCCTGCAATCTTTTTGAATCCTCTTCCTTAATAATATGTAGTCAATCTGAGTCCTTGCACCACCGCTCCAGCACGTGATGGTATGCTCCTCACACTTTTTGAAGAAGGTGTTTGCCACCGTTAGTTCGTACGTGGCGACAAAGTCTGGCAGAGCCTTACCCTCATCATTTCTCATTCCAAAGCCAAAGCCTCCATGGTGGGATGCATAACCCTCTGTGTTCGCTCCGATGTGCCCATTAAAGTCAGCCCCAGTCACCACTTGTTCGTTCTGGGGTATGCCTTGCATTTTTAAGTCTAGGTCTTATCAAAATCTAGCCTTCTCCTGCTCTGTCTACCCAATATGTGGAGCATAGGCATTTATGACATTCAAAATCTCCCCATCTAAAACTAGCCGGATACTAATGATCCTATCATTAGTCCTAGTGACCCGACTACTTTATCCCTAAGGAAGCTATCCATAATAATGCCTACCCCATTTCTGACCATAGTTTGGCCCGTATACCACAGTTTGTATCCTAACACCTCCCTTGCTTTTGTGCCTACCCACCTAGTCTCTTGAAGGCACATGAGATTGATCCTTCTCCTAACCATCATTTGGGAAATCTCAAAGCTTTTCCTAGTTAGTGTGCCAACATTTAGTGTCCCAATTCGCTACCTTCCCTCACTTCGTGAGCTATTCCATCCCGTCCCTAACCCATTTAAAGATAGCCTCAAGTTTTGAGCTCCATTGTTACTAAAGTTCATACACTAACTGTATCCAGTCACGATTAGGCAAGTAAAAACACCAGAGACATGGTTATATCAGATACAGCACAGATACTCGTACCATCAATAAAGGAGCCTGGATATAAAAATAGATGGAGGGGAGTTCGAACCTGGGGCTGACTGTTTATAACTTACCTGGGCCGGCCGGCTATTAGTCTTGCGGCGTTGGTGGTCTGGGGCTGGTGGTAGTCGGTATGGGAGGAGGAGGGGGGGGGGGGGGGGGTGGGGGCGGGACGTGGTGGGAAGGGTGTGTGCGTGGTGGGGCGTTAGCAGGCGGGTGTGGGTTTGGGTATGTGGGTGGGTGTGGCAAAGGGAGTCAGGTGGGGTCGGGGGGGTTGACGGGTAGGCAGGGGGAGGTTTCTGGGGGGCTAGGGTGGGGATGGTTGGGGTTTGTGGTGGTGGGGTTGGTGGAGTTGGGAGCCCGACTGGAACGGCGCAAGAGCAGTGCAACGCAGTGCTAGAGGCGGGTCTTCGCCGTCAGGGGGTGGGGTTGGCGTGACGTCGGCGAGGCGGCCGATGGGGGTGGCAGCCGCTCAGTGGCAGCCAGAGAGGACGAGCGAGCGAGAGAGAGAGAGAGGCGTTGGGTGTCAGAGAGAAGAGGAAAAATAAGGCTAAAAGAAAAGTGTATCAAATTGAAAATAATGAATTTTTTAATTTTATACAAAGATATGAATTTTATATTTTTAGGTGAAAAAATTTTTCTGCTTCCAAGCAAAATAATAATAATAATAATAATAAATAAATAAATAAAATGAAGAAGATAATAAATTCACATAAAATAATTTTTTAATCAAATATAGTAACATTATTATAAATTTAGAAGATTTAAAATTTTATAAACAATATTATAAGATAAAACATAATAATATTTTTAAAATTAGATTAATGAATTTAAAACAAAAAAATGTGCAAATTTCAAAATTTTAAAATAAAATCTTAAAAAATAATTTTCAAAAAAATTGAAAAACTAAAGTTAAAAATATTATAACTTTAAAAAAAAAATTTAATTTTTCATATTTTGTTTCAAATTTTTTAACTTCATACTTGTATTTTAATTTTTACTTTACTAATGTTTTAAGGGGTGTGTTATGTTAAGTAACAAAGTTTAGGAGGTGAGTTTCTAGGGCTAAACTAAAAGCGTAGGGGGGATAATATTATGTTTAATTACAAATTTAGGGCGTTATTTTATGAAATATAATTGCAGGGATGTATTGTTGTTAATTATAAAGTTCAAAGAGATATTTTATGAAATAGAAAGTCCAGAGATGTATTATGTTTAACTGTAAAGTTCATAAGGTCTTTCTATATTTTGCCCCAAAAACCATTGATATAATACATGAAAAACATACATATATATATATATGTCATCTTCGCATTTTTCGGCAAAAAAGCATGAGATTCTAGTAAAGACACTATATATATATATATATATATATATAGTTGAAATCATGTTAAATTTTAGTTTTTTTCTAACGAAAATCCATCGAATTTTGACAAAAGGGCTTCTCAAGTATGCCCAAGGCTAAAATTATTCACCAAATTTTCTCTTCCTTTTTTTTTTTCCCTCTAAGGTGCTTAGTTCCTTGTTAGTTTTCTAAGTACCCCTTGTAGCGAGCTTTCAATGCGGCAGCTCCCGTTCCAATTGGTCCAGTGTACCAAGTGTTGAAACACCCCTATGGATCTACTTGCTCAAGGTACCAAGTCACGAAACCATCACACCGTAGCACATATCAAAATGAGAGACTCCTTCAATAGGATAGCGGTGCTTAATGATTCTCTCCCTCTATTTTTATTATATTGTTTTTTTCCATATTTTTCTTTTACTTAGACTTAGGCATAATCTTCAAAATCTATTATGCAAATGATAATCTTAATGCAATCTATTCAAATTTGAGCATCTTTTATCAAAAAGAAAGGTAAAATGGCCATGCTAACTAGTGGACTCAAATACCACGGTTTTATTAAGATGGTGCCTTAGATTAGATCGTGTTTTGCAATTAGAATAAAAAAACAATTGATTCTTAGGTTATTCAAATCTAATTAAAGTAAACTAGGTAAAAAAAAAGTAGAAAAATTGCCTAAAAAGCGTGACAATAAGTTCTCAAATTTTTTTTTTTTTTGCCTTCTGTTTTTTTGGTTCAAAATGAAATTTTAAAAAGACTAATGATCTATACTATAGAAATTAGACAATATTTTTGTTGGCCGACACTATCTACATCCCCTTAAAAAGGCTCTGAACTTCGAAAGGCACTAAAGCCGACTCTAAAAGATTAAACAGGAAAACTTTTGAAAAAAATTTTGTTCAAAATTTTAAAAATTGTCTCTCCCACCCCCAAACTTAAAGTTAACATCATCCTTAATGTTAAAAGCAATAAAAAGAATGCAATAGTAGGTGAGAGATACTTCCCAGGTTTGAGGATTGCTTTTTAATGGTGAACTTTGTCGACAAGTCACCCCCAAACATATTTGAAAAACCTGTTTGAACAAATATATGAGAAAATAATAAAAATAAAAGGAAAATAAAATAAATGAAGTAAAGATAAGAACACTTGGGTTGCCTCCCAAGATGCGCTTCTGTAATAGTCATTAGCTCGACTTTTTGATGATGATCTATCCCGTGTTCTGAAGGAGAATAGAGTTTTCTACATCCACCCTAATGACCATTTTCTTCTATGGATCTTCTTTGTACCCTTCTTTACTCTACCACCTCCACCTTTTCTAATGATGGGATTCCTGAGCTTAATGTGCCACAACTGTAATTTTCTTTTTCGACCTTTTCTACATTTTTTCACCGAGGCATCCATGGTTCCGAAAACCTCTGACCATGTTAGACAAGCTTGACATTCTATTTCAATAACTGGTGGTGGTGGGTCGGTAAAGATAGGTTTGGTCATTGGTAGCGATGAGTCTATCATGGGGGTTATGTCACATTGAGGTGGTTCTGGTAATGTGTTCTCATCCTTCAATGTTATGGCGTTAGTTTGCTCCCCTAGGTTAGTGACAGTATTGCTATGCAAGGAATCTTTAGAACTCTCAAAAAGTTTCTCTAACGTAGTCTCTACTTGAGGTTCTAGATTTTAGATGGAGGTTTCTTGGTTTTTTTAAGTTAGCCACGATTTCCATGAACTCCCTAAATGTCTTTTCTAAGTCATATTTATTTTCTTTAGATGGGGGGGGGGGGGGGGGGGGGGGGTGTGGTGGGTTAATAATATTAATGTTTTCAAAAACTTAAAGATAAAAAAAATTGACTTGGAAAAACTAAAAAATACAACAATCTAAAGCAAAAGTTAAGAAAAACAAAATTTTAAGGAAAGAGGAGAGGAGGGGGGGGGGGGGGGGGGGGGGGGAGTGGTGACACTAATGTTTTGAAAAACTTTAAAATACAATTTTAACTTTTAAAGTCTTAAGAAGGTGAGCTTATAAGTTAAAAAAAATAATAATAAAAAACGGGACAAAATACAAGAAAAATAATAAAATAACACAAAACTTAACAAAACACAATTTTTTGGGGGTTGTTGGGTATGCTATACAGATTTTACAAAAAAATAGCTTTACAAACAAAAAAAATTAAATGAAATGAATGAAATAAAAAATTATTCTTCAAATGTCAGAAAAATTTAAAAGTTTTTACAAAAGAACTTCAAATTAGTACTTAAACTAGATGGTATCGATATCACTCAAATAAAGACAATCCCCGGCAACTGCGCCAAAAACTTTATGCTTTACTTGGTGTATGCTTAGCAAGTGTACTAAGTGGTATCAAGTAATAAAGAGTGAGTGGAGTATCATTCCAATGAGGATTGTCATTGAACGAGTACCGAACTTAGTAGTTTTAGCGCTATTTTAAAGACCGAAATTTAAAGTTTTTCATATGAAACAAAACAAAATAAAAAATAACAACAACGGTTATTGATTTTATAAAAGGGTGTGCTGATTTTAAGAATACTTTAATGATTTAATAAGATCCAAGGCATCCGATTTGACATAGTTGCATCAATAAGCATTTCTATTATCGATATTCAATTCGTTATTACGTGCTGTTGGTCGAAAGCCCTAATTTACCAAATATCTCTCTTGAGAAACCTTTAGCATGATCTTTTACATATTAAATCATCAATCCCTTGCATGAATTTTAATGTGAAAAGAGTTTTGAAGATCCATGGTTTTCACTTAAGACTACACAAATCGCGTTAATTTCTCTCGAGTACTCTCTCAATTTGTGGAATTTATCACTCTTGTAATCATAATAAATCTTCCCTCAAACTTATTATTAATCATTATAGGCTTTAGATGGTGACCAAGCTTTCAAAACCCATGAAGAGTAATGATAAACACTTCAACAATGCAATAACAAAACATTGAATACGTTGAATTAGAAGAGAGCATATATTACAACTTAGGCTGCATTGCAGCCTTGGAAAAATAAATTTAGCTCATGGTAAACATAATATAATACAAAACTAAGATAAAATTCATGAGCTTAAAGAAGAAAAGGATAGAAAAGAACTAGAAAATAAGGAATCACAAACTAAACTTCGTCTTTTTTCCTCCTTCTTTTTCCCTACAAATTTCTACCTATATTTCTACTTTGTAGTGTGTTTTTTTCTTGATGAATTGATGATAAAACACCTCCCAAGAATCTCTATTTATACTATTTAAGGTTAGGATTACTTAAAATAAAAAATATTGCAAGCTTTAACCTCATTGCACCACACTTATGCTTCTGCAACCCAGTTCTGCAGCTTGTTGTTCAAGTTAATTTTTAGCTTGTTGCTCAAGTTGATTTTTTTCAACTTTTTTGCTGCTTTGAACAGCCAAAAAACTGCCTTAACATAAATTTGAACATGTTCATAAAGTCTACAAGAAGTTCTTTCATGTTATTTGTCCATTTTGCCACCCAAATTGCAAGTTGAAGTTAATTGTTCATGGTTGTCGTACAATCTCTACATTTTTCTATTCTTTGCTATTTTTCTTCCCTTTTTTCCAGCTTTTCACCGCCAAAATTCAATTTTGATATCAACTTGGACATGTTAATGTGTTGTTTAATCTATCTTTGCACTTGATTTATTTATTTTGCTGCCTATTTTTGCAAGTTGAAATGAATTGTACAAGTTCTTGTTGTAGCCATGCATTTTGATGTGTTTTTCCCAACGTTTTGCTCTTGTTTGATATATCTTGCATTCACTTGTTGGTTTTAATGATGGAACCTAGCAAGATTTAGCACAAAATAAGTGATTTTACAAAGAAATGGCAATAGAAGCGAAAAAGAGTAAAAGTGAGCAATAGCAATAAAACCTTGAGGTAAAATGATTAGAAAAATGAACTAAGATGACATGAATAATTATATACTAAATTGGACTTATTAGCAGCTAACCTTGTTGAATTAAGAAATGTAGGAAAGAAGGGCAAATTCAAGTAATCTTGGAACAAGGGTAGATCCAATGCTCGAAAGGAAGGATCTAGTAACAAGCAAAACCAATCTCGAGGAAAGAGACCAATGGACAATGTAGATGAGGGCCAAAAGGGGAACAAAGGAACACGCTGGACTTGTGGCAAGATTGGCGATACCTCGAGGAATTGTAGGAAGGGATTCGAACCTGGTAAGCACATAGAACACATGCCCCAGGCTAACGTCTCCAAGGAAAGAGGTGTTTGTTGCCATGCCATCTGAGGTGTATATGGTTGGGAACATGGTTGAGTGGGTTGTAGATGCTGGTGCCACAAGGCACATCTGCATTAATAAGGATCCGTTCCTTAAATATGAGATAGCCATTGACGGGAAGAAGGTATTCATAGGCAATTCCAGTTTAGTCCCTATCTACGACAAGGGAAAAGTCCTCCTTAAAATCAACTCTTGAAAATCTTTGGGTTTGCAAATCGTGCTGCATGTTCCCGACGTGTGTAGGAATCTAGTCTCAGGTGTATTGTTAAATAAAGTAGGCTTTAAATTAACATTTAAATCTAACAAGTTAATTCTTACTAAGAATACAAAGTTTGTAGGGAAAAGCTTTTGTAATGGTGGTCTATTTGTACTTGATGCGATGAATGAGAATGCATCTACTTCTGTGTATATTGTTAAGTCTTTGGATTTGTGGCATGCTAGGCTTGGACATGTAAATTATAACTTGGTTAAGAAACTTAAACAAATGAGTTTGATTCCTAATTGTGATTTAAATGAACTAGACAGATGTGAAATATGTGTCGAGGCCAAACTTCTAAAGAAATCATTTAACAAATTTTTTGAAAGGATTTCAAGCTTGCTTGAGTTAGTACATTTTGACCTAGGTGATTTTAAAAGCACCATGAGCAGAGGTGGTAAGAGATATTACATTACATTTGTAGATGACCATTCAAGATTCACTAAGGTTTATCTCCTAAGTACAAAAGATGAGGCGGAAGAAATGTTTCTGGAATATAAAGCTGAGGTTGAAAACCAACTAGACCGTAGGATCAAGAGAATTAGGTTTGATAGAGGAGGTGAGTATGATACTACGTTCCTTAAGAAACATTGTGAAAAACTTGACATACTTCATGAGGTCTCAGCCCCTTACACACCTCAACAAAATGAGATAGCTGAAAGGAAAAATAGGACCCTTAAGGACACGATGAACACTATGCTAATTAGCTCAGGCCTACCCTCGAGCTTGTGGGAGGAGGCTATGTTATCTGCCTGTCATGTACTAAATAGGGTTCCACATGAAAAGTTAGATAGGACCCCTTACGAATTGTGGAAGGGCTACCCACCAAACCTAAAATACCTTAAACTGTAGGGGTGTCTAACTAAAGTAGGAATTCCTTAGTTTAAAAGAAGTAAAAGTGGTCCTAAAATTGTAGATGCTATCTATGTTGGTTATGCCATGAACAGTGCTGCATATAGATTCATGCTTTTAAATGACTTAAGCCCTAGGCTTGGTAAAATTATGGAATCTCGAGATGCTAACTTCTTCAAGAATAAGTTTCCCATTAAAGAATATGTACATGCATCATTACCTAATTTTATTCCCATTGCATCTGCTTCATCATCTAGTCATGCGCCTCCTAAGCTTGGGACTCAAGAACTTTAGAAGAAGTAAGAGGGCTCGAACTAAGACGAGTTTTGGACCAGACTTCATAAGTGTATTCTTGTCTGAATGTCATGAATTTGATGAACATTTTGTGAGTGCATTCATGCTAGAAGAAGATCACAAAAAATATGAGGAGGCCATGGGGAAAAATAGATGCTCCTTTCTTGAGAGAGACCATAAGAAATGAACTTGGCTCTATAATGAGCAATAACACTTGGGTTTTAGTGGTCCTTCCTAGAGGATACGAACCTATAGGATATAACTAGGTGTTTAGAAAGAAATTGAGGACTGATGGGTCCATAGAGAAGTTTAAGGCTAGGCTTGTGGCTAAAGGGTACACCCAAAGACAAAGGATAGATTTCTTTTATACTTATTCACCTGTAACTAAGATTGCCACTGTAAGAACCCTGATAGCTCTAGCGTTCATACATAACCTTGTAGTACACCAAATAGACGTCAAAACCGGTTTCTGAATGGCGACCTTGAGGAAGAAATTTATATGGAACAACCCAAGGGGTTTGAGCTTCCTGGTATGGAGCATAAAGTACGCAAACTTGTAAAGTCTTTGTACGGACTTAAGTAAGCTCCTAAACAATGGCATCAAAAATTGAATGTACCCTGGTCACGCATGGTTTTGTAGTAAATAGTGGTGATGCATGTATGTATTCAAAACTTGTTGATAATGATTGTGTGATTATCTGTTTATATGTTGATGACATGCTTATCTTGGGAACGAGTGTGAAAATTGTGAATGACACCAACTCTTTGTTGAGCACATGTTTTGATATGAAAGACCTAGGTGAGGCCGATGTGATATTGGGGTTAAAATAACTAGAACACTAGAGGGTTTGTCCATCCCATTACGTGGAGAAAATATTAAGAAAATTTAGTCACTTTGATGACATACCAGCTAAAACTCCATATGATCCTAGTGTTCATTTGAAAAGAAACACAAAAAATAGTGTATCACAGGCTGAGTACGCTAAGATAATTGGTAGCATAATGTTCTTAACGAACTACACTCATCCTGATATTACCTATACTGTTAGTAGACTTAGCCGTTACACCTATAACCCTAGTGATGAGCACTAGAGTGCATTGAAAAGGCTATTAAGGTATCTTAAAGGTACTATGAACTAGGGTTTACACAATAAAAGATTCCCCGCTGTGTTAGAGGGATATTGTCATGCTAATTCAGTGTGTGATTGTGATGAAATTCATTCTACTAGGGGCTATGTATTTTTGCTTGTTAATTGTGCTATTTCGTGGAAATCATCTAAACAAACCTGAATTGCTAAATCGACCATGGAGTAAGAATTTATTGCGCTTGAGATGGCAGGTTTGGAAGCTGAATAGCTAAGGAGTGTCGTGGGAGACATTTCATTATGGGGGAAATCCATACCTTTAGTGTCCGTGCACTGCGACTCATGAGCAGCCAATGGTGTTGCTCAGAGTGAGGTATATAATTGCAACCAGAGGCATATTCGCCTCAGGCATGGTGTCGTGAGAAATTTGATCATGAATAATGTGATCTTACTCAAATTTGTGAGGAGTGAGAAAAATCTGGCAGATCATCTAACAAAAGGCCTTGTAAGGAAATTGATAAATGAAACAGTACAGGAAATGGGTCTAAAGCCCCTGTGTGTGTCCTAATCTTAGCAGATACCTATCTCGGGAGTTACTCTCGATGTTCAGTGGGTCAAACGAAGTTAGAGACTGAAAAATTTGTGATAGCCACTCGAACCCTTCCCATGTTTGCTGTATGAGTGGCTTTAGGATCTATAAATCTGCCATAACGGAGGTTGAGCTTAAAGCTCTTAATGATGTCCATAGCCCAATGTGGTTGTGTGGGGCAACACACTTGATGAACGCACCGCCACTGCCACGATGTGAGGATGAGCCTAAGGCTCCTAATGATGTCCATAGATAGACTCACCTACTAGATTATGGGGATAGAAAGTCCTCCTATCGAGTGTATGCACTTACTCTCTAGAGCAGTTCTGATACCAGATTTCGGATTATTTTTAGGGACCTTATACGTCCTGATCGTGGAGTGCGTTTCAGCCTCAAGAACCACATGAAGGGATTATGTGTGCTCCTCACAATGGCGGCTCATGATTCAAGACCTTGTTCACCAATGGGTGGTTGTGGGACATACCTAGTCACTGGGTATTGTTTAGTATCGCCAAGTGTGGGTCTCACCACTCAGTAACATTCTTACTTTCATTTTGTTTCTAAACATTAAAACATGTGGGGGATTGCTAGAAAAATGCATCAATTTTTGTTTGTTTTGTATGATTGGGTACCAAGTAAGTTTTTGGATTGGGCACCAATTATTTTTTGAGTGGTGCCAAAGTAATAACTCCCATTATTTTTCCGCTTTTTCCTTAACTAATTTTTCTATTACTGACCGGTTTTGAGGCCCTATATCTGCCACTTTCCTTATTTGAGGCGGATTCTTGCCATAATCTATTCCTTAACCAACAAGGAATTTATTCCATAAATACCAGGGCTTAAGATTTTATCAAAATCACGAAAAAATGTTGTTATCATTGAAAATACAATCAACCAAATATTATCCTTCTCCTTCACAGCTTTCTTTCTCTGTCACTATTCTCTCCTCCATTACTGAACAAGTTAGGGCGTAGTCTAACCCATCTCCCCAGAGTACAATGCTGAGGTGGGTGCTGTGTTAACACTAGGGTCGGAGTTCCGTTCATCCCATTGTACCTTTGCAGGGGCATAAACGACTTAGGATAGTGGGTTCTCCACAGCTTGGCAATTTCTTCGGTCAGTTCTCTCCTTATTGTTATTTTGTTTAAAGTAGTTTCTTTCATTAGCTTTTTGTAATCTTTGAAAACAAATTGATTATAATACTTTGTAATCCAGAAGAACAAGTTGATGTAATAAGAGTTATATTTTGACTACTCATTTGCTCTATTTTTCCAACACTGCAATGCGTTCTGGTCATGGGCCCGAGCTGCGTTGGCCTAGTGGTTGACGTTGGGCTGAATAAGAGGATGGGCTGTGCGGCTTTGTGCTGCAGAGTGAGACTTAGTATCCTAAACCCCGATTGACTTGATTTAAGTGCCTGCGCATCGAATTTTATCTTGTTTCCACCAAAATTTGACAATTTGGTAAACCTTAATCTACGAACCTAGAAAACATAAAAATTGCTAAAGTGAGGATTTAGCTAAAATTAAATAGGTGCAAAATAGTTAAAATAGCAAATGAAAGATGCGTAAACAAGAGACGCATCAGTCTTCGAGAGAGAATCCTTGATTGGATCACTTCTTCGAGGTTTCAGAGATGGACCCTTTAGTTCCAAAAAAGGGTCAACAGGAGAAATATATTGAGGAAGCAACTTGAGTTCTTTCATTATAGCTTGTATTCTGACACAACATTGTTGACATGCCATATACGACATCCTTTCCATGTTGCGAGATATTTTCTCTCAACTAGTTGGATCTTGAAAGGATCCCTGATTACCACTGATCTCCATAGCCAACTCCTTTACCACTGTTAGTGTAATTGCAAAATTGTTGCGGAGCTTGATCCGCAAATTTTAAAAAACGGCACACCTATGCGTAGGTTGGAGTCCAATGATATGCTAATGGCATATTCTATCATCTAATGCTCCCACCAGTCTTAGGAATCCCAGTATTCCTTCAATGATCAACTGCTCGAAAAGATGACTAGCCACCCGTGCCTTCTTATTGTCAGTGAGAATCATTTTCCTCCTGTATGAGAAAAAAGGGCCAGTCTTGACACAATAGGGCTCGCTTCGGTCAACAGTTTCAACAACATTGACTAGAAGAGGACTAGGGAAAGGGTCTTTATCGACGCCCATTTGTCCGTCTCTAGGGAAGATCAATTCCCTTGTTTTAATGGCATCCTGAGCCACGTTTCTAAAAATCACACAGTTCTTTATTGAATGTGTCAACGAATCGTGCCACTTACAATACACCTTTCCCTTATTAGAGTTGGGACCCAGTTTCTATGTTTGCCCTTAATCCTTAGTTTGTCATTTGCCTCAAGCCAATCGAATATTATATCAGCTCTAAAGAGGCCAAATGAATATTTTCTCAAGTCTTGGGACTAGTAAGACTTCTTGGCCGTAATATCCTTCTTGATCAAAGGATTACAAACCACAGGAGGTCCTTTGACGTATTTAGCAATGTCAATTTTTTATGAAGGATCTTCTTCCTTCTCAATTAAGTTGGGCACATAAATCCCACACACGCTATTTTTCTTAAGGCTTTCTTTTCTTAAGATAGCATCGTATCTAGCGGCACATTCTGCAAGTAAAAGAAGCGTCGTAAAGTCGACCCTTCAAATTTCTTTCTGAATTCAGTATCCAAGTCATTTAGGGCCAGCTTGGCGTACTAAACTTCAGGAAAGGCTGTAGTGCATTTTAACCTTGCTTGCTAGTATTCCACTGACTTGCATGGCTTCTATCTCATTCGAGCCAAGTCTTACATGGGAGCTCCTAATTCCATTCCCAGAAATTGGGCCTAGAATTGCCTAGCCATATCGTCCTGATAGTAAATAGAATTATAGGCAGGAAGATATACCATTGGAAAGCAGTCCTAGTTAATGAGCAAGGGAACAGCCTTAATTTGAGGTATTGATTATTTGTTGCTTCTCTACATTGGCAATTAAATCTTGCCAAGTATTCGAGGGCAGAAACAGTCCCTTCCCTTGAAAAGAGGATAAACTCAAGGATTTTGTATCCTCAAAGAAAAGGGTAATCCTTTTCAATATAGTTAGTGTAAGGTTTACTATACAAGGGTCTGTTGATCCTTGCGAGACCCGGCCCATACATATACTCAATGAGGCCTACCAATTGATCCTGGAGGATCAGGTTAAGCACATGATTATGCACTTGTCTCTGCCCCCCAAGGAGATAACAATCTTAAGGGGGATCTACAGGGTCCTCTTGAGAACCCAACACAATCGGGTGTCGGAATGGTGGTTGTCCCCCAAACCCTAGATAGACCCTTTGATCATAATGCCCATGTGCTTGATTGGCCATGAAGTATGTCCCAGCAGGACCTCAGTTACATGGCATGCCTAAGAGCACACCAGTGTTAGCAAGCTGTTGGTTCATTCTTACCTGATTAATCCCCAAGTCATGTTCTTGAGGAAGTGGGTGGTTATTTTTGCCCCAAATATGATAAGTATGAAGAGGTCTAGGATGAGAGATCTAGTTCCCAAAAGTAGGGACCTGGCCTTGCACTCCTACGTCATGGCCTTAAGTGGGCCTCGAGGCAACCTCTGCCACATGAGGAGGGTATGAATTATTATTCCCCCTACCTCTAGGACACCTGACACTGGTGGACTAGGATTGAGATCCCTCGTGGTCAGAGAGAAGCTCTAATTGGAAGGACTAGCAACTCTAAGGGGTATGTTATCATTTCTATGGCTAGATTTGAAGTGTGTAACACCTGGGTTAGCCACAGTTGGGTTCTCCGTTCTCTCAGGAACCATATAGTCAACCCGAGAAACTAGTAACTGCACGCTCGAAGGAGTCTTACGAGGTTAACCAGCTGGTGTTGTTGGAAGACGCGAAGGCCTGAACTAACTGCTATCCTCTCTAATGGCTTGGACCAAGCCATTATAAGCCTCAGCTTGTCTCAACATAATAGGTTCGACTTCAACAATTGTTTGCCTAGCCACATCCTTAATAAGGGTAGCAGTAGAAGATAAGGTTGAGTTCATTTCCACTAAGACTATTAGTTTCTTTGTGAAGCCTTTCATTCATAAAGGTTCCTCCATCATTAATTATAGCTCTCATGGTAGCAGAGTTTTCATGTTGAGCTGCTAAATTGCGCTCTATTTAAGCACATTGTCTCCGAAAGGCTTCCCTCATTATTTGTTTGAAACTTTGGTCCAAAATCTATAAATGACGTGTGAGCACAGCTATGAAACTCTGCAAGAATTGCCATCGAGCCTAATACGTCCATCTTCTAGGATGTCATCATCACCACCACTTTCACTGCCGTGGTTGGCACTTGGTTCATTCCTTCAAGATATGGGACTTTGCTCAAGAGGACACTCAAGTGAGGATCCAATAAAGGGCAAGCCTTCTAGTTCCTCATGCTCGAGAGCACTAGACCTCTTGTTTCTTACCATAGGCAAATGGCCGGTAGTTACATTCTGATAATCCACGATGGGCTAAAGACAGTGAAGTCTCGTTTCAAACCCCCCATTGTGGTCTCCAAAGGGGCATGTTTGCCTTATTTTGTTGCAAGTACAGTGTGTGTGGGCCCACAGACACTTTTTCTCATACATTTCAAAGTCAAAAACTGGGGTGGAGACAAACCTAAAAGCTCAGCAGCCCACATATAAGCCCGAGTCAATCAGGTTTTTAAGCCTGGCACCCTTGGCTTATAATAACTCGAATGAGTTTAGGTCTGACAAGATTAACGTGGAGCAAACTATATTCAGGTCACTGGATTAGGACCAACGCAATCAAGGCACAAGCCTTGGTCGTCAAAGCCCTAATCAGTGGTGCAAACGTAAGTTCAATTGACTTATCAAGTAGTGACAGGGGTGTTAAGACCAATGCAATCAAGGAACAAAGCCTTAGCCATCAATGCCTTAAACTAAAGCCTCAAATCTCAACTTGTTGATTTGTGGGAATAGATTAAAACTAGAAAGTCATACTTGAAGCCCGATAATTGTATTACTATGGAGGTAAGTATAACAAAGATCTACGTTACTCTATTCCTAGCTAGGTTACGTTTCAATTATGAAGACTTTGTAAAATATTTTTGTGCATTTTTTATGTATTTTATGACACAAAATTAAAGGATATGGACCTAACTCAAGTGGCAGTTATACTGACAGAGTAGGGCCCATAGACACGTTTTCTCATACACTTAAAAGTAAGGAACTATGGTGGAGACACACCTAAGAGTAACAATTTACTTGCAATCCTAAGTCAATCAAGTTTTTAAGCTAGCACCCTTAACTTATAATAACTTGAACGAGTAGAGGTCGAACAAGATTAAGATGGAGCAAACCATTATCAAGACACTGGATTAGGACCAACGCAATCAAGGGACAAGTGTTGGCCGTAAAAGCCCTAATCAATAGCATGAACCTAAGTTGACCTAACTTATCAAGTAGTGATAGTAGTGTTAAGGCCAATGCAATTAAGGGACAAGCCTTGGCTGTGAAAGCCTTAAACTTAAGCCTCAAATCTCAACTTGTCGATTTGTGGGATCACATTAAAATTGGAAAGCCAAACCTGAAGCCCAAGAACTATATTACTAAGAAGGTAAACAAAACATAGATCTACATTATGCTACGCCTAGTTAAGTTATGCTACTCAGTGAAAAAACACAATTGTGCTGTAAAAAAGACTTAAAGAATTTTTGTAATGAGTTTATGTATTACTTTGGGCTGACAAAAAGTTATTTATTTATCAAAAATAAGAAATAAAGGTTGCTCCTACATCTGCAGTTCACCCATGTCTGGCCACTAAAGTCCTCTCTTGCACGCACAAATCTTCCATAAATGTGCTCTAAATTCAGTGTTGGAGGGAAATCCTCGATGCCCATGTCTAAATTTCAAGCAGAAGTCCCCTCTAGAAGCCCCACGTTCTCTTTGATTGAGCTTAGCACCCAATTAACTTAAATTGTGCTCCAAGTAACTACATCGAGCCTAGAAACTACTTGTCTTGCAACCTTTATGGAAGCTTCTTGAGTTCGAGCTCATTTTCCCTCATAAGCTATCTCGAGGTTCGAGTGGCTGATACCCTTGTCAAGGGTAATAATCTTCTCAAGGAACAAGGCTTGAGAAGCCATTATCTCCGTACCTAAAGACCCGACTCCCCTCGAGGAGGACCTCATGTGACGACTACACGGCACTTTATGCAAAACGGCGTCATTCCAGCCCTTTCTAAAGACCTGGAACTTTATGCAAAACGTGCGGTTTGCAATTAGTCTCACTCCCTAGTTGCGGTGAGTCCCTTTTGCACATTTGCTTTGTTTTCACATTTACGGCGACCACACACACAGAACTTGAAACAAAATACAGAAAACAATTAAGAGGTATGCAAATGTACCACTGAAAAGTGGTCCCAGTTAGGGAACTAAGGAACAACCTAAGCATAAGATACTAATTGGCAATTGCTTCTCTAAACTAGCAATTAAATCTTGCCAAGTGCTAAGGGGCAGACATAGTTCCTTCCCCTAAAAAGAGGGCAAACTCTGGGATTTTGTATCCTCGAGAAAAAGGGTAATCCTTGTCTATGTAGTCAGGGTAAGGTTTACTATACAAGTGTTTATTGACCCTTGCAAGGCCCGGCCCATACATTTGCTGGATGAGGGCAGCCAATTGGTCCTAGAGCGGTAGGTCAAACACATGTAATGTGCCTACCATTACCCCCAAGTGGGTGAGGATCTCAAGGGGGATCTACTTGATACCCCTGAGCACCCATCACAATTGGGTGTGGTAACAGTTGTTGCTCACCATACACTAGGTGACCCCCTTGATAAATTTAGCAGTGCACTTGGTTGGCCACGAAGTATGTTCTAGCAGTACCTAGGTTATATGGCATGACTGGGAGTATACCAATATTAACAGGCTGTTGGTTCATCCTTGCTTGATCAATCCCCAAGTCATGATCTTAAGGAAGTGGGTGGTCAACTTGCCCTCCAGTGTTAAAAGCATAAAGACGTCTAGGAAGTACATGCTGGTTCGTAGAAGTGGTTACCTATCCTTGCACTCCTATTTCTAGGCCTTGAGGCCACCCGAGGAGGGTATGAATGGTAATGTCCCCCTGTCTTAGAGATAGGTAATACCGGCACCCTGCCATTGCGATCCCTCAAAGCTAGAGCAAAAGCCTAATGAGAAGGCCTAGCAACCCCATGATGCACGTTGTCATTCTTATGGCGGGATTCCAAGCATTTGACCCTTAGGCTAGCCATAACTGCATTTTCTGTTGTCACAAGGACAATGTAGTTAGCCTGAGAAATCAATAACCAAGAGCTCTAAGGAGAATCTCGGGGATATCCTGTTGGAACTAACAGAAGAGGTGTCAGACTAAGCTACCTGATATCCTCTCTAACGGCTTAGACCAAGCCATCGTGAGTCTCAGCCTGTCTAACCAAGATAGGCTCAACTTCAACTACTATCTATCTGGCCACGTCCTTAGCAATAAGGGTAGCAGTAGAAGACAAGGTTAAATTCATTCAACTAAGACTCTATCAATTTCTTTGTGAAGCCTTTCGTTCATAGAGATTCCAATGTCGTTTATCACCCGCCTATATGCGGGTAGAGTTTTCACACTGAGCTGCTAGATTGCGCTCTGTTTCAGCACGTGTCTCTCAAAGGCCTCTCTGATTGTTTGTTGGACTCTTTGGTCCATAATTTCTAAAAGGCATTTGAGCATAGCCAGGAAACTCTTTTGAGAATGGCCTTCAAGCTTAATGCGTTCATCTTCTGGGATATCATCATCGGCCCCGCTTTCACTATCGTTGCCATGACATTGTTCATTCCTTCGTGTCATTGGACTTCAATCAAAAGGATGCTCAACCACAGAACCAATAAAGGCTAGGCCTTTGGCTTCCTCATGCTCGAGAGCACTAGGCCTGCAGGTTCTCACCATCGGCAAATGGCTAGCTATTATGACCTAGTAATTCCCGATGGGCTAAGATAATGAAGTCTGGTTTTAAGTATCCCATTGTGGTCGCCAAAAGGCGTGTTTGCTCTATTGTGTTTATAATTAAGTGTGATGTGGTCGCCAAAAATGTAAAAACAAAACAAATGGGCAAAAGGGACTCACTACGACTGAAGATTGAGCCTAAATTCGAACCGTATGTCTTTGAACTCAACCACTTACCGTTTTCAGAGAAAACGTTGTGCTATAATTTCTGTATCTGACTTTGGCTATACCGTGAGTTCTGCTTATGCCTTAATTAAGAAGACTCAGTTAAGTACATTTTTTTTTATTTTTGATATATATGTTGACAAAAAATAAAAGGATACTGCCACCTTTCCTCGTACACTTAAAAGTTAGGAACTGGGGTGGAGAAAAACCTAAGAGCATATCAGTCCACTTACAAGCCCAAGTCAATTAAATTTTTAAGCCTGGCATTTTGACCTATAATAACTCGAATGAGTTTAGCTCTGACAAGATAAAAGTGGAGCAAACTGTATTCAGGTTACTGGATTAGGACCAACGCAATCAAGGTCAAGCCTTCACCATCAAAGGCCTAATCAATGGCGCGAACCTATGTTCACCTGACTTATCAAGCAATGACAGCAGTGTAAAGACCAACGCAATCAAGGTCAAGCCTAGGCCATCAAAGCATAAAACTAAATCCTCAATTCTTGAAGTTGTCGAAATTTGGGAACAGATTAAAACTTGAAGTTCATACCTGAAGCCCAAGAAACTGTACTACTAAAGAAGCAATTAAAGGAAGTTCTTTGTTACTGTTTTCTCCATTTTGTTTCAAACGATGTGTGTATGGTCGCATCAAATGTGAAAACAAAACAAACGTGCAAAAGGGACTAACCATGACTAGGGAGTGAGCCAAATTACGAATCGCATGTCTTTGACCTCAACCACTCACCGTTTTCGGAGAAAAGGTTGTGGCATGTTGGTGTATCTGACTTTTGTTAAGAAGGAAGACTTTGTTAAGTATATTTTTAAATTTTTACGTATGTTTATGATAGAAAAGTAAAGGATATGGACTTACTTCAAGTGACAGTTGCAGTAATAGATCAGGGCCCACAGGCACCCTCTCTCGCATACTTGAACATCTGTAACTAGGGTAGACACAAACTCAAGAGCTCAACGGTCCACTCATATGATTTGAGCCAATCAAGTTTTCAAGCTTGGCACCCTTAACTTATTAAAACTCGAATGAGTTTAGGTGTGACAAAATTAAGGTGGAGCAAACCATATTCAGGTCATTGGATTTGGACCAACGTAATTAAGGGACAAGCCTTGGCCGTCAAAGCCCTAATCAATGGCGCAAACCTAAGTTCACTTGACTTATCAATTAGTGATAATAGTGTCAAGACCAAGGCAATCAAGGGACAAAGCCTTGGCCATCCAAAGCCTTAATCTAAAGCCTCAAAGCTCAACTTGTCCATTTGTGGGAATAGATTAAAACTTAAAAGTTATTCCTAAAACCCGCGAACTATATTACTATGGTGGTAAGTACAATAAAGATCTATGTTCCGCTACGCCTAGCTAAGTTACACTACTCCTAAAAAAGGAGCACAAGTGCGCTGTAAAACACTTGGTGAAGTTTTGTCTTGAGTGTATATGTACTACTTTGGACTGACGCAGAATTCTTTATTTACATAAAATGAAAATAACGGCTGCTCCTAATTTCACGACAACTTCACCCACGTCCAGCCACTAAGCTCTTCTTCTTTGGGCCCTTATTCTTCACCAGCGTGTCTCGCATTTTGGAGGGAAATCCTTAATGCCCAAACCATAATTTTAGTAGAAGTTCCCTTTAGAAACTCCACGTTCCCCTTAATTAAGCTTACGGCCAAAGCAATTAAAATTACGCTCCAAGTAACTTCCTTGAGCTTGGAAATTCTTGAATCTTTGCTAGAAGCCCCTTAAGCTCGAGCTTATTTCACCCTCCAGCCATCTCGAACCTTGAGTGGCTGATACCGTTGTCAAGAGTAATAATGTTTTCTAGTAACTGGGCTCGAGATGCCGTTACTGCAGTACCTAAAAGTCTAACTCCCCTTGAGAAGAACCTAACATGACGACCACGTTGCACTTTACTCGAAAAAGCGTCGTCCCAACCCTGTTGAAATTAGGGTGTAAACAAGTGACCCCCTTTTGGCCGTTGTTAAATTTAAATTTACAACAAATAAAAAAGTCTACCTGATTTGAACCTCAACATGTAAAGGAAGCTCGAGAGCACACTATATGTCGCTTGTTCTTCTTTCTCGTTTCTTTATAAATATGACAGCTAGGGTTTAAACTTTTCACTTTCTACTCTATTCTCTCTTCGCTATCTTCAGGTGCACCTATAATCTCTTGCTTTGATTCTTAAAGCGCAGAGTTGCTCAACACAATCCGCTCTTCAATCTTTTCATTCCCTTCAATCCGACAATGGCATAACTCTCACATGCTATGACTATCCCTCCTCCTCAGTCGGACAGTCCCACTGAACAGCTGACTGTTCTTCAATCTGATCACTTATTTATCTCTGATTTGCTTTAGAATTCGGTTGATCTCAAGACCATCAAGGAGGACCTTTCTTGGCTATCTGAAGAAGCTTTTTCATTTCCTTCTTGTGCCCTAAGGCTAATACTTGCCTTATCCCACAATGTACCAAATTTGGATGGACTATTCCTTGACATTAACGAATATCCTCTCCTTTGTGCATCATCTCTAAGTCATTCTAGGGGACAGATGCATTTGCAGGGATGCGGTGCCCTTTAAAGAGTGTAGAGTCTTAACCAAACGATGCCCTGAATGGGTAGACGGGTTAATGGTGACTTATGGTGAAAAATGGAAGCAACTTTGCGTCCACGAAGCCATCAAGCTCTTAACCATTGCCCTCAAGTATGATTTTCCAATTGTAGCAACAATAACCTGCTACTAGAATACCTGTTGAGGGATTGTTAGGAATCACATTAAAGGACACAGTGGCCCTAACGAGTCTTTTGATTTTGTCTCTGTTAAAAGACTTTGGCTTTCACAAGCTACTCACTTGTAATATTTGTAAGCCATTTAATCTCCTAAGCTTCATGAAATATGAGTTGCATTTATTCAATATGTCTCTTAGTTTGATGGTTCCTTCGTCTTTCTTTTTATTTTTCCTAGGAATCTTGAGATTGATCCTCCAGGCATTGATATCGAAATTGAGCCCATAACTCTTTAAATCTAAACTTGAGGACTTCCTTGTTAGAATCCTAGATGAATGGCACATATTTCTTTAGGAATCTTCCATTGATGACCCTTAGATGAGATCTTCCATCTAAGTCTTGAAGTAAATAAGCATTTCCCCCAAATACTTCGATGACTCTAAATGACCCTTCCTGATTTGGGGACCACTTACCAAAGACATGGTCTTTTTGGCCAATGGGCAAGATCACCTTCCAAACCAAATCCCCCAAGTCAAAAGACCTAGGTTTGACCCTTTTGTTGTAGGCTTTAGCAACTCCTTTCTTCCGAGTTTCCAACTTGTGTGAAGCATTAAGCCTCACTTGGTCTAGACTGGTGAGTTCAGCCATCATGGACTGCTCATATTCAAGTTTAGAGAATTTCCCCTAATGAGCCAATCAAATAGGTTAAACTGCTACCTCCACAGGTAGTAATGCATCATGGCCATATGTTAAATGAAAAGGAGTGGTCCCAGTGGCATCTCTTTTAGAGGTTATGTAAGCCCATAGGGCATCTAGCAGTACTTCATGCAACCTTCTAGGATAATCCACAATCATCTTCTCAATGTCAGCTTTCAAAATCTTATTAGTTGATTCCACCTATCCATTAGCTTGAGCATAATAACGTGTTAAGTTCAAGACTTCTATATTGAAACTCTTGGTAAACTTCTTTACCTCTGCTCCATTAAAGACTCCAGCTTGGTCTGCTATTATAGTTTTTGGAATGCCAAACCTACATAGGATATATTCCTTGATAAAATCGATCACATCATGTCGATTGATATTCCTACTCAGTTTGGCCTCCACCCATTTGGTGAATAATAAGTGACCACAAGGATATAAGAGTGTTGTTTGCCGGATGAAGGGTTAATTTTTTTCTATGATATGCATTGCCTAGCCTCTAAGTGACCAAGATTTGACAATGGCATGCATCTTAGCAACCGGAACATTGGGTACATGCCCATGCCTTTGGCATGCTCTGCATCCTTTCGTATATTTAATGCAATCCTCCATCATGGATGGCAAATAGTAGCCATAACGCCTGATGAACCAATGCATTTTATTGCCAGCTAGATAGGATCCACGAATGCCCTCATGGACTCCTACCATTACTAGCATTGCTTCATTCAAGTCCAAGAACTTGAGAAGCTTTCCACTAACATCCCTTTTGTATAATTCTCTCGACTCACCATCTAAGTTGAATATGTAACCTCTCATTTTCATCTTTCCAATTTTGAAGGTTATTGAAGTAATCCACAAAAGGCTTCCTCCAGTCCTCTTGTTAACTTTAGATAGTTTGATGTGCCTCATAGTATTCCAAACATTCATTTGGCGCATCCTCGAAGGACTCAGTATACTTGACCTCGTGATCCTAAACCTTAGTCTTAATTACCATAGTCTCTTCACACCAAGTTCTACGTAACTTTTACCTAGATGCTAACTGAGCCAAGTCATTGGCTACCTTATTTTATTACCTAGGGTTGTGCTCAAACTGTACCTCATTGAATTTACTCAATAGTTTTCGTACAGTTGATATATATCAATTTAAGGTATGACTGAGACACTGGAACTCCCCATTTAGTTGGCAATCACCAATTGTAAATCCCCCTTGACAAGGACATTGAGGACTTGCATTCCTAGAGGATTTTGAAGGCCAATAATTAGAGTCTCGTACTCGGCCATGTTATCGGAGCATCTTCCCACCAAGGTGAAAGACAACTTAGTGATGATTCCGTAAGGGCATTCTATCAATTCCCACTCCAACACTAGAATTGGTCCTTGATCCATCAACAAACAGTTTCCAAGGTACTTGTTCTACCACTAGAAGGTGTTCCAGCTCATTGTTTAAGCTAGTCTAGATATTTGGATGGTCAGCGAAAAAGTCTGCTAGGGCTTTCCCCTTTATTAATTTTTGTGATACATATACCAACTCAAATTGAAGTAGGGCTATACTCCACTTATTTAACCTTCCTCTCAAAAATGGTCTATCTGGCATATATTTAAGGACATATATCTAGGCTACCACATATATAGTAAATGCTAAGAAATATTGTCTTAATGTTTTTGATGCGCATAACAAAGGTAGACATAGTTTTTCTATTGAGGAATACTTTATTTCACATAGATTGAGGCAACAGCTAAGGCAGAACATAGCCTACTCAAAACCTAGCTCATTGTCCTGTACAAGCAACCAACCAATAGATTCCTCTAAAGCAGAGACATAAATCTTCAAAGGCTTGCCCTGCTTTGGTAGAAGTGCTGGTGACCTAATCAAGTACTCCTTGATAGCCTCAAATGTCGTTTGATGTGACTCCCCCCACTTGGAGTCCTTCTTAGACTTGAGCTTCAGTAGTGGAGAGAAGACCTCGATTTTTCCTGTGACATTTGAGATAAAATGTGTTAGGAAGTGAACCTGCCCAAGGAAGTACTGAAGCTCCTTTTTTTCTTGAAGGAAACTTGGCCATTTTGGATGGCCTTAGTCTTATTAATATCCACCTCGATGCCCCTCTGGTGTATCAGAAAACCTAGAAAGTTTCCAGCTCGCACACCAAAAGCGCATTTTAATGGATTCATCTTAAGGTTGTGAGCCCTCATTCTAAGGAACGCACCCCTCAAGTCTTCCAGGTGTTTAACTGGGGATTTCAATTTGACCACTATATTATCTATATAGACTTCCAGGGTCTTGCCGATGAGGTCATGAAAAATCATGTTCATTGCCCTTTGATGGGTGGTGCCCGCATTTTTAAAACCATAGGGCATAGCCACCAATTCAAATGTCCCTATTGACCTTGGACATCTTAACGCTATGTTGTGGTTATCTTTTGAGGCAATCGTAACCTAGTAATACCCACAGTAGCCATCCATGAAGGCCAAAACCTCATTCCTCGAGGCTCAGTCAACGAGCAAATTAGCAATAGGCGTAGCATATTCATCCTTTGCGATGGCTGCATTCGTATCTCAAAAATCAACATAGACCCTGATTTTGCCATTCTTTTTAATTGCAGGGACGACATTAGCCAGCCACTCAAAATACCTAGTAGTTCTGGTGAATTTGGCCTTCAGGAGTACTTCAATTTCTTCCTTGAAAAAATTTATGACTTCTTGAGACATCCTCCTCCGGCCCCGAATGATGGGCCTTATGCTTGACTAGATAAGAAGCCTATGCTCCACCACTTTTCTATCTAGGCCAGGCATCTCATGATGATCCCAAGCAAAGCAATCCTTGAATTCGCAGAGCAAAGCCAAGTATTGCTCTTTTTGCTCCTCAGAGAGTAGAGCACTCAGATAGGTTGGCCTTGGGTCCTTTGTTGAGCCCAAATTAACCTTGAAGAGGGGGTCTTGGACTGCCCTTAGATTCTCCATTTTGGCTGGTGCTGCTCCAAGATAAGAGAGCTTCGGTTCCTTTTTTTTGCGCTACATGGACTTAAGAACCATGGAATGGTTACTCAGCCCAAAGCTGATCCTCAGTGCACCAGGCCACTAACCTTTTTAATGTCAAGGAAGTGGCCTCTCGGGCCATTATTGGAAGGTTTTGGTGGCTTCACATTGAGATTCTTGAGTGCCTTGGGAATCCTCTTTGTCAAAAGGGCCCTCATGCATCCCTAAATGTCAGAATCTTCATACTCGACATCTGCGGGACCAACCAAAGCTTTAGTTAGTGGGTTGTCAAGAATGGCTATCGTGTCTTGTTGTTGGGTTAATTGCAAAGTGGCCCTCTTAAAATCTAGGGGTCTCACATCATTTTTGTAGAATTCTGTCTCAACATAGTTGGAGAAAGACATGAATGACCTGTAGTCTGCCAAAACAACCTCATACTTGTCATGGTTCCTGAAGATTAACAACTGGTAAAGTGAGGATGGAATACAACAATTGGCATGCAACAAATCTATACCAAGAAAAGCATTGTAGCTCAAGGTAGTTTCCACCACGAAGAAAGCTATTAGCTTGCTTAAGCGGCCAATAGTTAAGTCAATGGGGATAACTCCTTCTGATTTGGTAAAGGCTTCTGAAAAGCCACAGATCCCCATAAATGAGGTGATTAAGTCTTCTAGAGACTTACCAATGAACCCCCAACATATATGAAGGCAAGTCTTTGATAGCCACGCTATTATCTCCTACAGCATTACTGACATGGTGCGTATGACATCCTTTCCATGTCCGAGATATTTTCTCATGAGTAGTTGAACTTTGGGATGACCCTTCACTACCACTTATCCCTATAGCCAATTCCTTTGCCACTGTATGTCCAATGGTGGAGTTATTATAGAGCTTGATAAGTGAATTCTTGAAAATGGCACACTTGCTAGTACAATGAAGTTTAGTGACATGCCAACAGCATATCCCATCATCGAAAGTACACACCAATATTGGGATTGTTAGTATTCCTTCAATGACAAACCATTCAAAAAGATGGTTATCCACCTGAGCTTTTTAATTCTCTTTGAGCACCATTTTCTTCCTTTCATGAAGAAAAAGGGTTGACCTGGACACAACATGTAACGCCCCCAAATGTTAATACCGAATAGCCTTAAGTCAAAGGGCGCTACACGGCTGCACTACAATGAATCCCCTCATCGTAGTATGAAGCCCGAAATCTTTTGATCAAAATTTTTTCAAAATTTCCATGAATTTTCTCAACATATATGACATCAAATCCAAGTACATCATCACCTACAACTCAAATCTAACTGTGTGGAAGCTCAAAATTTCAATACCTCAAATAGTCCATCATATTCTATGACGAACTTATTTAAACATCTAAACCTTGAAACTGACATAATTCCCGGAACAATACGCCACTTTGCCTTCCTCGTTCTTCTATAATTGCCACGAACTATTGATCTAAAAAGTAAATGAATTGGGTGAGCAAACAACATGCTCAGTAAGTACACCACACTCCCTAACCGGATCAGGCATATTATTTAAAACGGAAAAAATTCCAATCAAAACCAGTAAAAATCAATTCGTCTTTAAAATCATGTTAGGATATCACAAATCATTGTTACATAATTCAATTCATTTCACAAGAAGTTTTTGGTAAAATGATTAAAATCTCTTTTACTTCCCATATTCACTAAGAAACATAAATCATCACTTTATACTTTTAAATACGGCCATCGGACACGGGCCGTCCCATACCGGACTGAGCACGACTCCGGAGCAGGGTCCGTCCCATACCAAACCAAGCTCCTTGGAATCGATCCGAGGATCGACGGCTCTAATTTTACTTCATGCTTTAAATCAACTTGCAAACGTACTTTGGTAAAACTTACAGACGCATCGAATTTTACGGCCGGTATTATTCCTGCGACAGGGTCACAGATCGACGTTCACATTTCACATATTCGAACCAGTTCTAAGTCAACAGATCCGCTAGGATCAAACACAGATCTATGTGCCGGTATTATTCCCGCGATAGGGTCACAAATCGACTTTTCACATTTTATATTTCACATTGTATCATCGACAGACCCCGGAGGGTCAACGTAGTTATCTGTAAGCTCTTCCCATAAAACCTTTAAAATACATATCACAAGTTGAAATTAATTTCCTTCCATGTAAAGACCGGGATTCGACCGTCTCCCCCGTGTCATAAGTACCGGGATTCGGACGTCACCCCCGCATACGCTTACACAGCCGGTATCAATATGATTTAAATCACATGTTAAAACATCAAATCAACCTTTTATGTTGTAACCAGGATTTGGACATCTCCCCCGCGTCACCGTACGCACTGGGATTCTGCCATCGCCCTCTCATACGCTTACATAATCAGTATAAATCCAATATAGTTCAAACCTTTAATTCAAATCATAAGAGTAGGAATCACATATTTAAAACTCAAACCAACGTATAAGTCAGTTTAATTCAAACCATAAGGGTAGGAATCACATATTTAAAACTCAAACCAATATATAAGTCGGTTTAATTCAAACCATAGGAATAGAAATCACCTATTCAATATCGACCCAACGTATAAATCAGTATAATTCAATAACACATATGCCCAATCCTATATAGCAAATCAAGTAAATCATTCAAAATATAAATATCATAAATCAAGTCATTTAAAGCAATTTTTCATAGTTAACAAACAAGTAGGGGAAGTGGTATACTTATATCACTAGCTTAAATCTAACAATTTTAACTTCTAAGCCACCGGCGAGGTGGGCAGAGTTGTACCAGCGAAGTGGCGGTACCGGCGAGACAGCGATGCCTGCATTGCGGCTGAAACTGTACTGGCGAGGCGGCCGGAGCTGTACTGGCGTGGTGACGACATCGGTGAAGCGAGGGGACAGAGAGAGTCGTGGGTGGTGGAGAGAGAGAGTTTTGGGGTGGGGTGTGAGGTTTATGCGGTTGAGGTGAGGGGTATTTATAGCCCCCAGGAGGACGGACGGTACTGTGGTGGTGGGAGGCGGTACCGGGGTACCGTGGTGGTCGGAGTCATACCGCGTGGGTCAAGCAGTACCGTGGTGGTCGGAGTCGTACTGCGTGGGTCAGGCGGTACCGTGGTGGGAGGGTGATGATAGCGGTACCGTGAGGTAGGAGGCGGCGATGGTGACGACGGTAGAGGCGAGGGGAGGACGGTAGAGGAGAGAGAGTCGCACGAGAGAAAGAGAGAAAACTGGGAGAGAGTGAGTGATGTGTGGGGGTGGAGGAAATTTTATTTTATTTTTTATTATTTTTTCCTTTTCCTTTCCCTTTTCTTTTCATTTATTATTGTTATTATTATTATTATTATTATTATTATTATTACTACTACTACTACTACTACTACTACAACATATATACATACTTTAATTATTTTAGTATTATTAGAGAATACCTTAATGATAATTAGTCCCTTAATTATATTTCAATACTTAGCCTAACTTAATTAGACTGGATATTTAACCCTTTTAATCCATTAATTTATTTATTCCAATCAGAATAGTATTGGGTTTTAGTATTGTTATAATACCTAACCCAGTTCAATTATCTCGGATTTTACATATCATATTATGTAGTCCAATTCAAATAAATTGGGTATTACATCCTCACTCCCTTAAATAAAAGTTTCGTCCTCAAAACTTATCTTCATTTTCAATAAATCTAGGTATTCTATGACAACCAATAATGTGTAATATGCATTTTATTCTTGTTGCTCACAATTGATGAAATTATATCGTAGCAATATCTTAACCAAATCTCTTCACGATATGAAAACTTTCTTTGACTCAACATTAAGGAGGTCCTGAACTTATAATCAAGAAATCTAATTCTTATCGTCCTCCATTCACCACGCTTCCGCAGTGCAGCTCTAACACCAATCATAACTACTTAAGCTTAGGGTTCTAATTACCAAACTATTTTGGATAGGAATAAATATAACTTGCCCATTTAATGTTTTCCACTATAGGGCGTATAGTGATAGCTTATAACAAAGTTCTATCTCACTTTCATTCTACCTTAATTCTTGCATTTCTTAAGTCACAATAATATGGAATCGAGTAATGATCATTCATGCCCAATTTCTTACTCTTTCCCTACTCAAAACATCAATCACCATGTTTGCTTTATCCAATTCCACTTTATGTGCAACCCGTAATCCAAAAACAACTCTAGCTACCCATACTGTATCACATTTAATTCTTTTTTAGTACAACTATACCTCAAGTTCTTATGATCATTTCACATGCCCTCTCATATAAATAGTGCATCCAAATTTTCAATGTAAATACTATCACAGGTAGCCCAAGGTCATGAGTAGGAGAACTCCCTTCTTATGGCTTTAGTTTAGCCTTCTTATGGCATATGCAATTACTTACCCATGCTACATTATAGTACCACTTAAATAGTTCCTAATTCTTTGCATTCAAGTCATTTCTTTCCCTATCAATCTAGCAAAAGGCATAGTCAATTTATCAGAATCTTATCTAGAAGAAACTTAAATACGTTATCATCTAAATCCTCAACACAACATATGCATTTGTCAATCCAAATGACTTAATGAGAAACTCATAACGTCCATAGACTCCAATTCTTCCCATATTTTAGCCACCATTTCGAATTAACAATGTCTTGGCATCAAATTAATTCCAAGGAATACACATACGCTTGGTGATTTATTACTTCAGGGCAAGCGATATTTCTTTGTAATGATCACTTAATCTCTAACCAGTATAGAAACTCATATTGTCCTTCTTTGTTTCCATAATTTAATTGGTGTTTCTCAAGGAAAGATATCAATTATAATTTACTTTATCAAGTGATTTCCATACTTAAGGTTTCACTATCTTCAATTCAATTGGTGTTGTTCTAAAGAGTGTCTTTGAGATCGATTCGGTATTAGTTACAAGTTTCCCAACAAGTTCAACTTCTTGCTCAGGAGAAAATCAAGGAATGTCATTAAGGAACATGTTCGGGAACGCCCCTAAACCATAGGAATACTTTCTAATTTTCCCTATTTAGTCTCGATTACACAATATAAACAATCTTTTCGTTTTGAGGACAATTTGTCATTATAAGCCCCTTTTCTTCCACATCTAAATTTACTTCTAGTCACTTTAAAACAAGGCTTTCTGATAAAATACTTCTCACATATGTTGCTAGTCTCACCTTTTTCTGTCCTCATTCGATCCGAAATCTCTTCTTATTAGCCTCTAGCCTCAGTTCCGACTTCGTTGCCTTTTCTTTATCTCCATACTTACTCTTATTTTTATTTCATTTTATTCTTACAATCAACACGCTTTACACCTAATCTTGTATAAACAAACTCTTAGTATCAATTATTCACTCCTCAAAACAAAGGTTCACAATATATATTTGAATACGAAATCCAAAATGAAACATAATCCAATCTTAATTACTTCAAATAATTGGACAATATTAGGGTGAGTAGTATTTCTCGAAATAAAAATATCCTCCAACAAATTCCCATTCAATTTCTCCTTTTCAATCTCTTTGATTGCAAATTTCAATCCACTATACCAATGCCATGACCTCCATATTATAACAAAGGAACCCAGTTGAATCATATAGTTACCCACTAACTACCACATTTTATAGCCCCTAAGTTCATCAAAAAGAGCACATCTAAAGCTCCAAAGTTGATGCTACAGATACTAGAGTACGTCACCCAAATTCCTTAATATCAAAATTTCTCACTAATTAATAACCTAGACTCAATCTAACACCCAAATCTTTCTATGATTAGTAGTATGTCACTTATTCTAACATCCAAATTTCACAATAATTGATACCCTACTCCCTCATCTTATCATCCGTATGTCTCAATAATTAGCCTCGCATAACACCTAAGTCTCACAATAATAGTAGCCTGTCATTCATCTTATCACCCCAAATTTTTCAATAATTCATAACCCAGATTCTCATCTTAGCACTTAAATTTCTCCAAGGTTCATAACCTAAGGCTTTCAACTTAACACTTAAATTTTCTCCAAAATCCGTCACCAGTGCTCAAATCTTCGTACTTAAATTCCTCCAAAATTCATAACCTGGCTCTGATACCATTTTATGTAATGCCCCAAACGTTAATACTGAATAGGCTTAAGTCAAACAGAGCTACACGGCCGTACTACAATGAATCCCCTCATTATGGTACGAAGCCCAAAATCTTTCGATCAAAATTTCCTCAAATTTTCCATGAATTTTCTCAACATATATGACATCAAATTCAAATGCATCATCACCTACGACTTAAATCTAACAGTGCTTAAGCTCAAAATTTCAATACCTCAAATAGTCCATCATATTCTATTATGAACTTATTCAAATATCTAAACCTCGAAACTGGCATAATTCCCGGAACAATACGTGGCTTTTCCTCGTTCTTCTATAATTGCCACGAGCTATTGATCTGAAAAGTAAATGAATTGGGTGAGCAAACGACATGCTCAGTAATTACACCACACTCCCTACCCGGATCAGGCATATTATTTAAAACGGATAAAATTCAAATCAAAACCAGTAAAAATCAATTCGTCTTTAAAATCATGTTAGGATATCACAAATCATTGTTACATAATTCAGTTCGTTTCTCAAGAAGTCTTTGGTAAAACGATTAAAATCTCTTTTATTTCCAACATTCACTAAGAAACATAAATCATCACTTTATACTCTTAAATACGGCCATTGGACACGGTCCGTTCCATACCAGACCGAGCACAACTCTGGAGCAGGGTCCATCCCATACCAAATCGAGCTCCTTGGAATCAATCCGAGGATCGACGGCTCTAATTTTACTTTATGCTTTAAATCAACTTGCAAATGCACTTTGTTAAAACTTATAGACGCATCGAATACTACGGCCGGTATTATTCCGGCGATAGGGTCACGGATCGCCATTCACATTTCACATATTCGAACCAGTTGTAAGTCAATAGGTCCCCTAGGATCAAACATAGATAATGTGCCGGCATTATTCCCACGACAGGGTCACAGATCGACTATTCACATTTCGTATTTCACATTCTATCATCGACAGACCCCGAAGGGTCAACGTAGTTATCTATAAGTTCTTCCCATAAAACCTTTAAAATACAAATCACAAGTTCACAATAATTTCCTTCTATGTCACGACCGGGATTCGGACATCTCCCCCGCGTTGTCATACATACTGGGATTCGGAGGTCTCCCCGCATACGCTTACGTAGCCGGTATCAATATGACTCAAATCACATGTTAAAACATCAAATCAACCTTTTATGTAGTAACCGAATTTGGACGTCTCCCCTGCGTCACCATACGCATTGGGATTCGGCCGTCGCCTCCGCATACGCTTACATAATAAGTATAAATCCAATATAGTTCAAACCTTTAATTCAAATCATAAGAGTAGGAATCACATATTTAAAACTCAAACCAACGTATATGTCAGTTTAATTCAAACCATAAGGGTTGGAATCACATATTTAAAACTCAAACCAACGTATAAGTCAGTTTAATTAAAACCATAAGAATAGAAATCACCTATTCAATATCAACCCAGCGTACAAATCAGTATAACTCAATAACACATATGCCCAATCCTATTTAGCAAATCAATAAATCATTCAAAATATAAATCACACAAATCAAGTCATTTAAAGAAATTTTTCGTAGTTAACAAACAAGTAGCGGAAGTGGTATACTTACGTCACTAGCTTAAATCCAACAAATTTAACTTCTAAGCCACCGGCGAGGTGGCCGGAGTTGTGCCAACGAAAAGGAGATACCGGCAAGGCGGCCGGAACTGTACCGGCGTGGTGACGACACTGGCAAGGCGAAGGGAGAGAGAGAGAGTCATGGGTGGTGGAGAGAGGGAGTTGTGGGGTGGGGTGTGAGGTTTGAGGGGTTGAGGTGAGGGGTATTTATAGCCCCCAAGAGGACAGATGGTACTGTGGTGGCGGGAGGTGGGACTGAGGTACCGTGATGGTCCAAGTCATACGGTGTGGTTCTGGCGGTACCGTGGTGGTCAGAGTCGTACCGCGTGGGTCGGAGTTGTACCGCGTGGGTCAGGCGGTACTGTGGTGGGTGGGTGACGGTAGCAGTACCGAGAGGTGGAAGGCGGCGCCGGTGACAACGGTAGAGGCGAGAGGAGGACGGTAGAGGAGAGAGAGTCGCGCGAGAAAAAGAGAGAAAACTGGGAGAGAGGGAGAGTGCCATGTGGTGTGGGGGATATTTTACTTTATTTTTTATTATTTTTTCCTTTTCCTTTCCGTTTTATTATTATTATTATTATTATTAATATTATTATTATTATTACTACTACTACTACTACTACAACTACAACATATATACATACTTTAATTATTTTAGTATTATTAGAGAATACCTTAATGTCCCTTAATTATATTTCAATGCCTAGCCTAACTTAATTAGACTGGATATGTAATCCTTTTAATCCATTAATTTATTTATTCCAATCAGAATAGTTGTGAGTTTTTGTATTATTATAATGCCTAACCTAGTTTAATTATCCCGAATTTCACATATTATATTACCTAGTCCAATTTAAATAAACCGAGTATTACACAACAAGGCTTAATTTTGTCAACAATTTTAACAACATTGACATGAAGAGTACTACGGAAAGGGTCTTTATCAATGCCCATATGTCCTTCTCCCTAGAAGATCAATTCTCTAGCTTTAATGGCATCTTGAAATACGTTTCGAAAGATCACGTAGTTCTTTGTTGAATGAGTTAACAAATCATGCCACTTACAGTATACCTTCCCATTATTCGAGTTGGGATCTTGTTTTATGTGTTCACCCTCTAGAGAGGTCTAATGAATACTTTCTCAAGTCTTGGGACTCACGAGATTTCCTAGCTTTAATATCCTTCTTGATTAAAGGATTACAAACCTCAGGAGGTCCGTTGACGTACTCAACTATTTTGATTTCGTATAGAGGACCATCTTCCTCCTCGATTAAGTCATGCATGTATGTCCCGTACATGTTTTTTTTCCCTAAGCCTTTCTTCTTTTAAGACTACCTCCTATCTAGTGACACATTCTGCCAGTTGAAGAAGTGTTATAGCGTTAGAGCCTTCAAATTTCGTCCTAAATTAAATGTCCAAGCTATTTAGAGCTCGATTGGCGTATCAAGCTTATAAAGAACTACATTGCATTTTAACCGAGCTTGCTTGAACTGGTTAATATACTCTTCCACTGATTCACCTGACTTTTGTCTCATTTGAGCCAAGTCTGACTTGGAAGTTTCTAATTTGATTCTAGAGAACTGGGCATGCAATTGTTTGGCCATGTTGTCCCAATAGTAAATAGAATTAGGTGGGAAGCTGACATACCACTGGAAAGTAGTCCAAGTTAATGAACTGGGGAACAACCTTAATTTGAGGTATTTGTTATTTATTGCTTACCTACAATGGCAATTGAATCTTGCCAGGTGCTCGAGAGAAGAAACAGTCCCTTCCTTGGAAAAGAGGGCAAACTCGGGGATCTTGTATCCTCGAGGAAAAGGGTGATACCTGTCAAAGTAGTAAGGGTGAGGTTTACTATACAAGGGCCTATTAACCATTGAGAGACTTGGCCCATACATTCGCTCAGTGAAGGCAGCCAATTGATCCTAGAGGGGAAGCTTAGGCACATGATTATGCGCCTACCACAGCCCCCCAAATGGGTAGAGATCTCGAGGGGGATCTACGGGATACCCCTTAGCACCCATCACAATTGGTAGTGGGAACGGTTGTTGTTCCCCAAATCCTAGATAAACCCCTTGATCATAATAGCCATGCGCTTGGTTTGCCCTGAAGTATATTCCAGCAGGACCTGGGTTACATGGCCTACATGGGGGCACATTGGTACCAGTAGGTTGTTGGCTCATCCTTGTTTGATCAACCCTTAAGTCGTGATCTTAAAGATGTGGTTATTAATCCCTCCCTCCCCTCCCCCCCCCCCCCCCCCCCCCCCCCCCCCACACACACACACACACACACGCACACATATGGTAAGAGTGAAGAGGTTCATGATTAAAAGTTTGGTTCCCTATAATAGGGACCTGAACTTACACTCCTATCTCAAGGCCTTGAGTGGCCCTTGAGGTAAACTTCGCTGCTTGAGGAGGGTGAGAACAGTTGTACCTCCCTTCCTTAGGGACATGTATGAACGACGCAGTAGGATTGAGGTCCCTCGTGGTCAGAGAAAAACTCTGATTGGAAGAGCCTACAACTAAGTGAGGCACGCTTTCACTTTTGTGGCTAGACTCTAAGCGTATGACACATAAGTAAGCCACTGACGGGTTTTCTATTCTCTCTGGGACCATATAGTCGACTTGAGTACTGGCAACCACGAGTTCGATGAGATCTCACGGGGTTAACCAGCAGGCACTAATGGAGGAAGTGCAGGCCTTAGTTGCCTGATATTCTCCTTAATGGCTTGGACCAAGCCATTGTGAGTCTTAGCTTGTCCAAACAAAATAGGCTCGACTTTAACCACTATCTGCCTAGCCACATCCTCAGTGATAAGGGTAGAAGTAGAGGACAAGGTAGTATTCATTTCTATCAAGACTCTATTAATCTCTTTGTGAAGACTTTCATTCATAGAGGTTCCAACAACATTAATCACGTCTCATTGCGACAGAGTTTTCATGCTAAGCTGTAAGATTGCGGTCTATTTCTGCATGTTGCCTCTCGAAGGCTTCTTTCGTTGTTTGTTGAACCCTCTAGTCCATAATCTCTAAACAACGCTTCAGCATAACCATGAAACTCTTGCAAGAATGGCCATTGAGCCTAATACGTTTGTCTTCTGGTAATCCACGATGGGCTAAAGACAATGAAGTCTCATTTCACGCCTCCCACTATGGCTGCCAAAAAGCGTGTTTGCTTTATTTTGTTTTGAATGGTGTGTGCGCGGTCACCATAAATGTGAAAACAAAAAAAATGTGCTAAAGGGACTCTCCGCAACTAGGAAGTGAGCCTAATCATGAACCGCAGATCATTGACCTCATCCACTTATTGTTTTCAAAGAAAAGGTTGCGGTATGTTAGTGTATCTGACTTCAGTTATACCGTGAGTTCGGCTTATTCTTCAATTAAGAAGACTTTGTTAAGTATTTTTGTGGATTTTTATGCATTTTTATGACAAAAAATTAAAGGATATGGACGTAACTCAAGTGATAGTTATAGTGACGGAGTATGGGCCATAGACACCTTTCCTCATATACTTAAAAGTAAGGAACTTGGTGGAGACAAAACTAACAGCTCAGCAGTCCACTTACAAGCCCGAGTCAATCAGGTTTTCAAGCCTGACACCCTTGGCTTATAATAACTCAAATGAGTTTAGGTCTGACAAGATTAAGGTGGAGCAAACCATATTTAAGTCACTGGATTAGGACTAACACAATCAAGGGACAAGCCTTGGTCATCAAAGCCCTAATGAATGGCACGAACTAAGTTCGCCTGACTTATCAAAGAGTGACAGTAGTGTTAAGAACAATGCAAACAAGGGACAAGGCCTTAGCTGTCAAAGCCTTAACCTAAAGCCTAAAATCTTAACGTGTTGATTTGTGGGAACAGATTAAATTGGAAAGTCATACCAGAAGCTCGAGAACTGTATTACTATTGAGGTAAGTATAGCAAAGATCTACGTTACTCTATGCCTAGTTAGGTTACGCTACTCATAAACAAAAGTGCAAATGTGATGGTAAAAACTTGAAGAAGTTTTGTTTTGAGTGTATGTGCACTACTTTGGACTGATGCTGAGTCCTTTCTTTGCAGAAAAGAAAAATAATGGCTGCTCCTAATTTCATGACAACTTCACCCACGTTTGGCCACTAAGCTCTTCTTCTTCGCACCCCTATTCTTCACCAATGTGCCTCACGTTTTGAAGGGAAATCCTTTATGCCCATACCAGAATTTTAGATGAAGTTCCCTCTAGAAGCTCCACGTTCCCCTGAATTAAGCTGAAGTCCCAAGCAACTGAAATTGTGCTCCAAGTAACACCCTCGATCTTAGAAACTTCAATTCTTGCACCTTTCCTAGCAACCCCTCAAGCTTGAGCTTATTTTTCCCTCCAGCCATCTCGAGGTTCGTGTGGCTGGTATCCTTGTAAAGAGCAATAATGTTTTCTAGGAACTGGGATTGAGACGCCATGACTTTAGTACCCAAAAGTCTAACTGCCCTCAAGGAGAACCTCATGCGATGACCATGTGGCAATTTACTCAAAAATAGCATCGTCTCGGCCTTGTTAAAATTGGCATGTAAATAGCTATGCTAGGCTACGTTAACTTATGCTACTCCTAAGAAAAGAGCACAAGTGTTCTAGAAAAGAAAACCTGAAGAATTTTTGTATTGAGTGTATGTACTACTTTGGACTACTACAGAGCCCTTTATTTATAGAAAACTAAACTAACTATTGCTCCCTAGTTTTGTGGCAACCTCACCCACGTCAGATTGCTAAGCTTCTTCTTGCGCACGTAAAAGATCAATGAACATGCCCATGATTTAATGTTGGAGGGAATGCCCTGGTGTCTACATCTGTATTTTCAGCCGAAGTCCCTTCTAGAATTCCCACGTTCTCTTGAATTAAGCTTTGCGCCCAAGTATCTGATATTGCACTCCAAGTATCTATCTCGAGTCTGGTAATAACCTGTTTTGCAGCTTTCTTGAGAGTCCCTTGAGCTCGGGCTCCCTTTACCCGTCAACCATCTCGAACCTTAAGTGGTTGATACCCTTCTTTGGGTGATAATCTCCTCAAGATGCTGGACTCAAGATGTCGTTATCTTAACACCTAAGAGTGTGACTCTCTTTGAGATGGACCTCATGTTTCAAGCGCGTGGTACTTTGTCAAAAACGATGTCATCCCAGCCCCTTCAAAATTAGGGTGTAAGCAGCTTAGGAGCTAACTTCTTTTGTAGTATGGCATTGCATTCTTCAGTTGGTCTTGAATTCTACGAACTTCCATTTGTTGGATAGAATCTCATTCATGAACTGAACATACTTCGGCATATGTTCCAACATATTAGCAAAAGGGACTTTAATATGAAACTTTTTGAAAATTTCCAAAAACTTACCAACTTGTTCATCCACTTTTCGTGTCTTCAATCTTTGAGGAAAAGGGACCTTCGTCATTTAGGGTATGGGCTCAATCCTTTTCGGTTTGGTCTCATCTTGGTGCTCGAACTCATCTTCATGCTCGGTTGTGGATGTGTTTGGTTCAGTTACTGCTCATGTAGGCTCGGTCATTGGAGGGGTTGGTTTGTTTATGGGTATTTTGGTTGGGTTATGTTCAGTTGTGCCGTTGGTGACCTCATGGGGCAGTTTTTCCAGAATTTTTTCATCCCTCATGGCTATGGCATTCACAGTTCTCTCAGGCTAGTGATGGCGTTACTCGATAGGGAACCTCAGTATCTTTTAGAAAGTTGTCTTGAGATTCATCTCACTTGAGTTTCTAAGTTCTAGACGGCGGCTTCTTGGTTCCTAAAATTAGCCAGTTTCTTGAATGAAATTTGTCGTTTCATGCGTGACCTTCTCAAACATCTCTTCTAAGTTGGGTTTCTTTTCTTAAGGTGGATGTATGGGTGCCCTAGGTACTCCTTCATTACTCTAAGCAAATTTTGGATGGTTCCTCCATCCTGGGTTGTAAGTTTTAGAGTATGGGTTTTGTTGAGTTCGTTGGTGATTCGACACGTAGCAAGCCCCGAAGAGGCAAAGTTATTGCCCGCTTGACACAACACACTTACATGATTTCTTGCAAAAAATTTACATGTTATTATACGAGTGTGAACAATGTTGACATTCATGTTACCCAATTTCTTTTGAATCAATGAGAGTAGAGTGGATAACTCCATGAATGCATTAACTTCATGAACTCCTATAGTCCTTTTAGGTGTCGCTCGATCTTTGGTTCTCATGTAGTTGTTGCTCGCCATCACTTCGGGCAACTGATAAGCCTCTTCATATGCCATGTTGATTAATGCCCCTCCAACAACTGCATTCACCATAGTTTGGGTGTTACGTGCCAAACCATTGTTAAAGATTCGGACATGCATCCAAACCGGCAAACCATGGTGTGGGCACCTTCTCAATAACTCCTTAAATTGCTCCCATGCCTCATGATTCCATGTCATATTTCATAAAGGAAGTAATGTCGTTCGTCATTTTAGTGGATTTGGCCAGCGAAAAATAATTGGCAAGAAAGTTTTGGGCCAATTGGTCCCATGTGCTAATAGTACCAAGACGTTGTGCCATTAAGCACCCTTTGGCTTTTTCCCTCTAAGAGAATGGAACAACCTCAAGCGAATGGCATCATCAGTGATGCCATTATGCCTAAAAGTTTCAATATTTCTAAAAAGTTAGAGATATTTAAGTTCGGACTGCCACTAGGTAGCTCACCAAACTAAACTGTTTGTTAAATCATTTGTATTATGGCGGGTTTGATTTCAAAGTTGTTAGCTTGAATAGGTAGACGCTTAATGCTAGAAGTGCATCCACCAACAGGGGGAACTGCATACTCTCTTATAGACCTTTCTTATTCGCCTTGTTCCACCATGACCTCGATTCGCTTTTTTTCCTTGATTGCTTCAAGTATTTTTTCAATTTCATAATCTATGGGAATGATTTCTGCCCCCTGCGCTTTTAGCATAAAACAAGAAAGACTAAAAGAGAGAGAAAAAAAAAAAAGAAAAAGAAAACACAAGAGAATAAAATGCATTTAAAAAAGAAATAGAGTTTTAGTTAAAACAAAAAAATGCCAAAAAAAATTTTTTTAAACAGAAATATAATGACTGAATTTCACTCAAAATTTTCTATATTAAATCTATTTCTAAGCTTTAAAAAAAAAAAAAAAAACAAACTTCTTAATGCAGCACGTGATAGGAAATAGGGGTACGGGAAAGTTCAACGGCCTTCCCTTTGAATTTTATTAATTAATAATGAAATTAAAAAAAAGGATTTGATAGCTCGATTTCTCACAGGTCGAGAAACGAGTACAAATAGAAAAAGTAATATGAAATTTTAATTGGAATTAACTACCTAACCCTAGCCAAACTTCTCCTTTACATAGAGAAGGAGAAAATAAGGAGATTTTGAATTCCAATTTTGAATTCAAATTTACAACAATTAACAAAAATAAAAATCAAACAAAATCAAATTCGCAAAAGAAGGAAACAAATTAATTTTGCTAAGAAAGTTGCGAAAATCATGGCTGGGATCATGCAATGCTGGTATTGTACGCAAAGTCCTCTTCTCGACAACCTTCATGCCAAGGCTACCCTCCCGCCAATCCTCACCAATTTGTGGCTATCTTCCCCGTCTTGGCTAGCTACATAATCCTCCCTGGGTTGGAGAGAATTCGCCCCCGAATTCGCTTGGGGATCAACACTGTCATTTTCGCCAAAATAGGTGCTTGATGTTGAAAACATCGGAAGTTCGCATGCCTAGCGGAAGTCGAAGACGTTAGCATTATCATTGATTTTCTCTATCATCATCAAAGGGCCAATTTTGTGTGTAGCAAGCTTGTTGTATTCCCAAGGGGCGAACCTCTCTCGTGTCAAAACAGCCCATACCTTGTCACCAACTTAGAACTAGACCTGCCTTCTCCTCTTGTCAGTGTGATGCTTGTACTTGGCAGTTGCTTCTAACAATCGAGCCTGTGTCTGTTCATGCACATCCCTGAGGGTAGATATGAAGTCCTCTACCTTCCCATGTGGCCGGGTTAAGCCCGAAGCTGGTGCCAAGTCTATTGGAGCTTGTGGAACGAAGCCGTAGAAGATATGAAACGGTGCAAACCAGGTACAGGGATTAACGGAGCTATTGTAAGCAAACTCGACTTGATGGAGCTTTGACTCCCACCTCTTGGTGTTTTCTGTTACAAGACAACGGAGATGGTTTCCTAGGGATCGGTTGATGACCTCGGTTTATCCATCGGTTTGGGGATGATGGACGGTGTTGAAAGCTAAGGAGGTGTTATCCATCTTCCACAAGGTTCTCCAAAAATGGTTGACAAAGTGGATGTCTCTATCGGATACTATGGTCATTGATAGTCCATGCAACTTGTAAACCTCCTTGAAGTAAAGAACCACAACATGAATGGCATCTGTAGCTCTTTTACACCCAATAAAGTGTACCATCTTTGAAAAGCGATCTACGACGACAAAGATTGAATCAATACCCCCGGTGGTTCGTGGCAATCCCAACATGAAGTCCATGCTAACATTTGCCCAAGGTTGGCTTGGAATGGGTAACGGTAAGTAAAGCCCGGCATTGATACCCTTTGAAAGTTGGCAAATGTGGCAGCGTTGAACAAGCATCTCAACTTCACAGCGAAGGGTTGGTCCATAGTAGCTGGTAGTAACGAGCTTAAGAGTCTTGTCCCGGCTTATATGACCCGCGTTGTGCTTCTCTTCAATAATGTTGAGTCACCAACTCGAATTCGGAGCACACAACTAGTTACTCTTGAATAAGAAACCGCCATGAATGGAATAATCTGGATCTGACCCATCTGGTGCTTCTCACCATATGTTGCTGAAGGTGGGATCAAATTTGTACAATTTCGCCATCTAGTCAAAACCCATGACTTCCACCTTGCTTTGCGCCAAGATCATTATTCTTCTACTAAGTGCGTCAGCTACCCCGTTCAACTCACCTGACTTATGCTTGATGGTGCAGTGGAAAAGTTGTATGTAGCTAGCCCACTTGGTGTGTCCTTTAGTGAGTTTATCTTGGCTATCGATGAATTTGAGGGCCACGTAGTCTGAGTACAAGATGAACTCACGGTTTGCTAAGTAGGAATAAAAAATTCATAAGTGGAGTAGTTCAGCCTACTACCGTCCAGCTTCTCACTGAAGTAGGTGACTGGCCTCCTTTGCCGGCTGAGTATGAAGCCGAAATCGATCTTGGAGGCATTGATGTGCAACTCGAATGTCTTTTGAAAGTCCAGGAGAACTAACGTTAGTGCCGTTGTCAACTTTTCTTTGATCTCGGCGAATGAAGACTCAGCTTGTAGTGTCCATAGGGAAGACCCTTTCTTCAAACAATCAGTGATTGGCCATTATGGTTTTGAAGGTAGGAACAAACCGTATGTAGAATGACGCCAACCCCTAAAAGCTACGAACCTTGCCTATTGTTTTCGGTTGTGGCCAATCTCTAATGGCTACAATCTTCCCTTCATCCACGGAAATCCCATCCTTGGACACAATAAACCCAAGGGCTGTAACTTGGCCTTTCATAAATTCACATTTCTTGAGTGTGAAGTACCTCCTTGAGATGGCGAAGATGATCATCTCAATCTCGGCTGTAGATGAGGATGTCGTCAAAGTACACAGTGATGAACTTTCCAATGAAAGGGCGACAAACTTGGCTCGTGAACCTTATAAACGTACTTGGAGCATTGGACAACCCAAACAGCATAACCATCCACTCATAAAGTCCTTCCCTCGTCTTGAAGGCTATCTTCCACTCATCTCCATGTGTGATGCGGATTTGATGACACCCGCTCTTGAGGTCAAGCTTAGTGAACATCTTGGCACATTGTAGCTGATCCAACAAATCAAGCCTTACTATTGGAAAATTGTAGCGTACCGTAATCTTGTTTACGGCGTGGCTATCCACGCACATCCTCCATGTCCCATCCTTTTTAGGTGTAAGCAATGCCAGAACAGCGCATGGGCTCAGACCTTCCTTGATGAAACCTTAGCGAGAAGTTCTTCAACTTGGCGTCTCAATTCCTCGTGCTCTACTAGGCTCACTCGGTAGTGAGGGCAGTTTGGCAACGAAGCACTAGGCACCAAGTCAATTCGGTGCTACACATCTCTCAGAGGTGGTAGGGTGGTAGGGAGCTTGTCTGGAAACACGTCAGCATAATCTTCCAACAACGCCTTGACCTCTGACAGTAACTCTTTAGAGATGACTGCGCTCTCCTTACCAATCGGGACATATAAAACCTTGGTTTCGCCAACCTCCTTTGTGAACAAAGCGCAGCCTTAGACATTTGGATGCTTGGCTTCCAAGGCTTTTGGTATTTAATCCTTCTTTGGAAGCAATACAGTCTTAACCCCCTCGAAAATAAAGCTATAAGTATTCTTTCTTTCACCGTGAGCGGCTCCTCGATCATACTGCCAAGGACGTCCCATAATAGGTGCCATGCGTTCCCGATTACTCCGTCACACCAAACCCCTTCTTTGTATTTAGGCCCAATGGAAAAATTTACAAAACATCGTTTATAAACTGTCACTTGGTTCCCCTTCTTCAGCCAAGAAAATTTGTATGGATGCGGGTGTGCCTCCATCTTCAATCCCAACTTTGTCACGGCCACTTCGGAGATTACATTTTCACAACTCCCTGAGTCATTAACCATCTGGCATACCTTGCCGCTTATAATGCAAGTTGTTTGAAAAACGTTATTTGGTAACCAGCTATCTCCGTGTTCTTCTTTTGGCATGAAGCATATACGCCTAACGACTAGCAATTGTCCCTCATCACCTTTAACATTGTCCTATTCTTGTTCCGCCAACTCTTTTAGACGTTCATCATCAATGGTCTCGTCATCCTCAACTCATGGCTCTTTAGTGAAGAGGGCCTTACCCGGTCTGTCTCCTTTGCGGCAGTCTGAGGCTCGGTGTCCCATATCACCACATTTGAAGCAACGAGTTCTAGAGGAACACACCACGTCTTGATTGGCTTGCCTGGCAGTGCTAGTGGTCAGTGTTCTCATCTGGACATTCTGCATTGGCGTCACGTGAGCATGCTGTCTTCCTCCGGTTGGCAAGTTCTAGTTACCGCCAACTGGACGGCGACTTTGTTGATGTCCTACATTCATTGCTCTTTGTGCGGCTTCAGACACAAAGAAGATGTCAAGCATGTTAAGGACGTCCTGAATACTTTTCTTCAATCTGCTTGATTCTGCCGAGTCATTCCTAGCGATTAAGGCTTGGAACTCCTATGTGTATTCTTCCACGGTCTTTGAACCTTGACGAAGGCTCTGCAGACGTTGGTACATCATGCGAGCATGATTATGAGGCAAGAAAGCTCCTCACAAGTGTTTCTTAATCTTTTCCCAAGATTCAATCTTAGGCTTGCCTTGACTTAGTAAGATCTGCTTCTGGTAATGCCACCAGGCAGTTTCCCTACCCCGAAGGTGGGTAGCAATGAGTGGTGCCTGCTTTCATTCCGGTGTCTCTCTAAACTCCAAGATCTCCTCAACAGCAACGAGCCAATCAAGGAATTCTTCTGGACGTCCTCCACCACTAAACTTCAGGATCTCAATCCGAAGTCCAGATTCCCACCTCCTATCATTCTGGTCATTGGGGCCACCACCATTGCGTTGTTGGCGCCTCGACCTTGGCTCCGGAAACTCCTCTTCATGAAATCGGTTTGGCCAGTGCTCATCCATGCGCCCGGTGAAAGAGGGTGTTGGGGCCAAACTCTATCTAGGAGATCGGGATTTGCACCAAGTTAGATCAAGCATCGCTCTAGCCACCAGAATTTCTGCTCCAGTTCCTCAAAACTCCTCTCATGCTGTTGATGTTGGTCATGGTCAGTAACGTCTTCAACAATGGCATTCCTTAAGCATTCTGCCCTCTAATACCAACTAATGCAGCACGTGATAGGAAAATAAGAGTACGGGAAGGTTCAACAGCCCTCCCTTTTAATTTTGTTAATTAATAATGAAATTACAAAAGGGGATTTAATGCTCGGTTTCTCACAAGTCGAGAAACAAGTACAAATAGAAAAAAATAATCTGAAATTTTAATTAGTATTAACAATACCTAACCCTAGCTAAACTTTTCCTCTATATAGAGGAAAAGAAAACAAGGAGATTTTGAATTCAAATTTACAACAATTAACAAAAATAAAAAAAAACAAACCAAATCAATCAACAAAAGAAGGAAATGTACTAAATTCGTTAAGAAAGTTGCGACAATCACTGCTGGGATCGTTGCAAAGCCGATATTGTGCTGGACTTGGCGTCATGCCATGTCTTCTTCTTGCCATCCTTGACACCAAGGCCACCCTCGCGCCAATCCGTGGTTGTCTTCCCTCTCTTGGCTAGCTGCATCACTTCTAGCGGAAAAAAAAAAAAAAATTTCCTATTTAGGAGAAATTCTATTTAGATTAGGCAAATCTAACTAATGATACTATTCTATCCTAAAAATTAATTATACTAGATATGATTTCAATAATAAAAACAACTTCAATTTGAAATCGAAAAAACTAGTTAAAAGAGTATTTGAAAACAACAGAAATTCAAATTTTTGATGTAGGGAGTAATGTAAAACAACATAATATCAAAATCCGAACTAAACTAAATAAACTTGATGAGCTTGAGGGGAAAAAAATATGAAGTTTGAATGTGAAGAAGAGTTTTATTGGCAGTCAAAACAAGAAAATTTTAAAATGCATTTTAAAATTTGAAAACAAGAAATTTGATCCTTGCGGCTGATTTAATTCTAATTAACTATATTTATTTGTACGTCTATTTCTAAATTAAACTTAATTTCTACAACTAAATCCCTAATTACCAACGAAATAAATCCTAAATCTAAGAACAAAGAACAAATTATGAACACAAATGAAATTAATGTTCAAATTAGTATTAAAACTAGGTCGTATTGGATCGAGTTTTAAAAGTGTGTTTAAAACTATCTACTTGCAAGCGTATAAGATCATCGTAGCTTAGCAGTGTATACAGGTGTCGTATCCTCATAGAATCGACATAAAATTGATTCAGTTGTTAAAGAGTGATTTGGCTTTGGGTTCTTGTTGATTGGTTGAACAATTAATTGAATAAAGCAATAAAGTCATTACTAAAGTTGTCAGTTCAATTGAGAATAGTTCAATGAATGAATTCAAGATAACTTTACTTGAATCCCGTCATTATATTTTACTATGACTATGATTTAGGAGGCTTAGTGCTTTGGCTACAAGCACTAAGCTTGGGTTAATATTGGTTACGGTAATGAACTAGTCTAAGAGCATAACCTACCTTTTGGTCTAGGGTTGTTAACATAACGTAACTCAATCATCATAGACAAAAGATGGTGTTCAAGGTTGGTTACAACCTCAACCTTGACCATGCGTGAAAACTTGTTATGCTATGGTCCAGGCTATAAATTGAAAATCTAAACATGGCTACAAACATATCCAAAGAAAACCAATTAACATGAATAATTTCCAACAAGGGTACAAAAATAACATAACTCAATCATTGTCAAAAGTACAATATAAATATGGGACACGGATGGCTACCCGTCTTTCAACCCTAAACTAAAGGTCTACTCCTCCATGGGAATTATAAATATCATAAAATCTAAAAAGAGAAAAGAATGAACAGAACTCAAAAGTAAAGACTCCCTCAATTGACGTGAATGTTGATCCTTGCTTTGATTTCCCAGCACTTAGACCACTTGCGCTTCGGTGTTTGGGAAGGCTAAGATCTTGTAGTGGCTTCAGGAAGGAGAGGAGAACAGAAGAGGAAAAGATCTGAAAAAGGACGCCCCTTATAATTATTCCTGCGGCACAATTTAGGGTCCGCTGTGGGTATTTGCCGATCGATCGGCATTGTTATCCAATCAATTGGTATACCTTCGGTAGGCTACTGATCGATCGATAGTCAACAGTAAGCTACTATAGCCTATCGATCAATCGGCTTTTCCTATCAATTGGTCAATTAGTTCCCGAAACCTTACAAGATCTATTTGGGCTACTGAATTATATTGGATGGGTCCTTCTTTAACACACGTGGTCAGGTTTCTCAGCGTAGACTCCAAATATACCTAAATTATGCTTGATTTCATCACTTTTTAGCTCTTCTTTTCTTTGATGCACTCCAAGGTTAAATGTCCCTAGATTGCAATGAACACACATGTTATAGTCGAATATTTCACCGGAATGAGGTATTCGTATGTGAAAATAAGACATATCAGCATCAATACCAATACAGTGAAAACATTCCCTGGCAACAACGCCAAACACTAAATGTGCGCTCGAGTTAAGCAAGCATACTAAGTCGTATCAAGTAATAAAGTGTGAGTTGAATATCGTTCCCATGAGAATTTTTTAGTGATTGCGTACCGAAATTGGTTAGTTGTAGCTCTATTTGAACAATCGAATCTTGGCATTTGAATGCCAAATTAAAGGAAAACTAAAAATTATGTAATGAATATTAAATTTGACATGAATTTGAGTGAATTAAAGTTTAAGGCATCCGAATTCATTGAATTGCATCGATACGACATCTAGTTCTCAGTATTCAAGTTATTTATCTATGTTGAAGATCAAAAACCCTAATTTACTACATATTCTCTCTCAAGCAATATTTTGTTTACTCTCTCACATATTAACCCATCAATCTCTTGCATGGATTTAAAAGAGAAAAGAGCCTTGAAGGTCTTTGGTTTTTACAGTTGACCATACAAATCCTGTTAACCTATCTCTAGCGCTCACTCAATTTATGATGTCTATTACCTTAGCAATATTCTTTAATCTCCCCTTATACTCATTGTAAATCATTGCAAATTTTAAGTGGCAATCAAGCACTCAAAAAGTATGAAGAATGATAATAAACACTTCAACTTCGAGATAAACAACATAAAAGTACTTTAAACTAAAACAAGTTAAATCTTACAATTATATCCTATCCTTGGAAACTTCAATTTAGTTCATAACTAAGCTAAATAAAATAAAAGATGAAGAAGAAAACATAAAAGAAGACATAGGGTAGAAAGAACTTGGAATCCAATGAAGAACCCTCGCCGATCGTCTTCGTTTTCCTTCGAGCTTCCTCTTCGTGCTTGCTCTCCAAATCACGTCCAAGCTGTTCCCTAGGTCTGGATTTAGATACTTGATTTCGTGCCCCTTTAATGTACTTATAGGTTTTTGTTGGCCCTAAAGGCCATGTACATTGTAATTTTGATGATAACAATCATTTAGGGAGTCTTTACATTTAAATTGTTCTAATATTGTTTGAAAGTAACTTATAAGAAAGTTAGAAATAATGAAGATTAATCATGTTGATATCAAGTTTTCCAAGACGATGGATCATGGGGAAAAAGGATCAAAGTTGAAGTGAAGATTCATCCAAAATCAAGAGAACGAGATCCTAGTGCAAGCGCTTCAAGTTGTTTATTTTTATTTTTTAGGATTAAAAATTGGAATATATTAATTGAGTCCAATCTTAATAGTAATATGTGATACATTAACAAAAATATTTTCAAAATAGTTTGACATTTTGATTTCCAAATCTTATTTTAAAAACATTCAATACAAATTCAAGCCAATTAAATTTTTCAATAAAAACATGTTTTTTTATTGGTATTATGAAAAGACATGCTAAAAAATAACAAGATCAAAAATTTTATTTAGGTGATATTTTAGCTTGTTTTGAAAATCATTCATGCAAATGAATAAGTCAAAGATGGATATTAATTCAAAAAATAAGCTAATATGGTAAATCAATCAATCAAGAAAAAAGTTCAAAATTGTTCAAATCTACTCATGCATGCTGAGTGTCAACACACAGACTTACATTAGCCGAGCGAAGCTGCTGTGTGCCAACTCACAGACTTGCAACAGCTCCAAATGACTACTTTTGATTTGATGTCATTCCTAATCTTTTCCTAAACAATTCAAAGGCCCCTAAGCCTCTCATTTACCTGTAAATAGGGCTTGAAAGCTTTGGTTTAAATCATCCAATCCTATCTAAGCATTCTTGATTAAAAGCTCTTGTTCTCTTATTATGCTTTAACGTTTTAATTTCTAGTTTTTCTTAAAAAATTTTTGGGCATCACTTTTTCTCTATATTTTTGATTTATTGTCATATCCTTAGCTTTAACTAAGCTTGATTTATTTCATTTTATTGAAAGAGTGAAGACTTTTATTGCTTTATATAATTTAATTGTAAAGGTTAGATCCTTTGCCTGCTTTTATAAAAGGGTCAACTGTAAAAGGTTAGGTCTTCAGATTACGTACAAAAAGACTGGTTGTAAAGGCTAGATTCTGAGCCTAGTGAAAGGCTCAAGTGATAGAAAATAGTCACTTGAGGAGTGAACTAGCTTCCAGGCTAAAAGTGAACCATTGTAAAAATCATTGTGCATTGCTTTCTTCTCACCTTTATTTTTATATTTCGCATTTAGCATTTGTTTTTTTGTTCATTTTTTTGGTTCTTAAAGTTCAAAATTTTTAAAGAACCTAATTCACTCTGCCCGCCCCCCTCTTAGGTTGCTCTTCGGGACTTCAGCCTTAATTAGGTTTGTTACATGAATAAATGCCCTAATTGCCAACAAACTCTATCCAATTATGTTTAGCTTATCTTAGTTTTTTCTCCTACCCATCCACCTCATATTTTATGCCCTAGATATCTTGAAATAAGTCTTTTAGGAATAAACATTTACATGAATAAGGACCTTAATATGTAATCAAACTGCTAAAACTCCACAGATAAAGTCCTTATCCAATTTTCCTTTATCCCTTTACTTATTTTGTCATGGTGAACGTCCTCCTTGCAGGATTGGGCCTAACTGTTTATTCCTTTAGGCTTTCTCTCTTGTCATGGGCCTCAAGATTGGGCTTGAGTTGGTTTTGTGGCCCATTTTAGTCTTAAAACTCGTATTTTGCTCCATTTCTACATAAAAGACATTAATGTGTAAGAGTGAGAAATAACTATATAATTTAAGTGTAAGATACTCAATAAAGGAGTCTAAAATCATATAAAAGTACATAAAAAATTAGACTAATCAACAAGTATAGATTAGGAGTAACATATATGTCTATATTGCTTTAAAGTGCAAGCGGGAGATTGAAAGAATTGTATTCCCTATTAGGGTTAGTCTCCTAGGATTTAGAATTGGCTTTCGTCCTATGAACTTGTGCTTTTGGATTATTTAATGGATATTTTTATTGTTTAATGGCATTGTGTTATTTATCATGTTTATTATTGTATTATTATTGCATTAACATGGTAAAGCCAATGGGATTGGCATTGTGATGTTCGTCACAATAATGAGAGCCAATGCTCTGATAGCATTGTCCTTGAATGTTCTTGGTCATAGGATTCCTGAACAATGGGTGCCTGTTGATCCAAATTGACCAGCATACAGTGTGATCAGATCTATTTGATAGAGAGAAATTGATCTCATGATTACTTTTGTGGAGATACCAGACATGTGTGGGTGCATATGGATGATATTCTCATTGAATAGACCAACTTGAGAACACCTACATGTATTGACTAAACCAAACTTTAAATAGGTATTTCTCAGGATGGAAATTGTATAATCAAATTCCTTAGGCCTAAGTTCACCATAGTGACTTGTGAACAACTCACTATACTTTCACTCTGAGCTTCTTGCTCAAGAGAGGGCTTGTAGAATTGAGATTGGGTATAGTCAAGTTACTCATGAAGTCAATGAATGAAGCTTGATGGTTCTTTCACTCATAGTGGTAGGAGAGATGCTCCATGAATCATCATAAATGCAAACTCACAAAGCTTTGGTGTTATGAGTCATAATGGAAACCTATTAGGGATTTGACAGTAATCCATGCCCTTGAATTGCCTAGAGCAAATTGTGATGGAAGGAATGATCTTGCATGGTAATTACTATCTAACAAGTTCATATAATGGCACTGGTTCATTCATGTCATCCAATCATCTGCATACCTTGTTAGAGGCTAGCTTTGATTAGTGTTGATGCTCATGACTTAAAATGTCATTTGAGCAATTGGTTCAAAGGAGTTTAACTGGGTGCCTTTGATTAGAGATCGTTCTAGACATATATCTATTACCGGCTTGATAATGAACCTACAGGTTTTACACGTATGGAAAAATATATGTAATCCAATGGAGTTGTTATTTAACTTAGAATAGAGATTCAACCTGAAATAAAAGGATTACTAATGACTCTACATGAGGGTGAATTCAAGGTAGTCTTGCTAGCATCGGAATATGTTTATAAAGTCACAAGGGTAATTTTTGAATATTGACAATTATAATAATTATACATCAATTGTTAATTCTTAATCTGATGAAGAAATAATCACAATTCTTTCAATAAGAACTCTCCTTCCTTATCAAGTTTGAAAATCGCCATGCGATGGGCAATTTTCCTTTTAGCTTGATTCATGAATTGAGTAAATACTTAAAATGCCCTTGACTTGTGCTCAAGTATACTGACATATTACTAATATAGTCATCAACAAACAGTAAGAAATACCTTTTATTTGTAAAAGATGGTGTTCGTATAGGATCGCATATATTATAACAAATTAGTTTTAGAGATGGTTTTTCCCTCCAAGCATTTTTAAGAAAGGACAATCGATGTTGTTTTCCATATATGCAGCCTTCACAATATTTCCTTCTTTCTCAATTTTTTCAACAAACTAATTACTATGTGCATCTAATTTTCTAACTTTAGGTCATTGTAATTCAAATTACTAAACCTGAAGTGCCACAACAGCAACTCTTTATATCCAATAAATAGTTTTTTTAATCTTTTTTCCCATAAAGAGATTTTTATCAATTCATAACTGTTAGAAAAATCTGGAATAAACTTGATATGCTCTGATGCCAATTGTTTGGGAAAATCTAACCTTGACAAATCTGGTATTCACGATACCAATTTGTAATATGGATACTGGATGCGGAAGCGTTAACCCTAATCACTTAATTCGATTCAAATAATATGACTCACCTAATGAGAAGTAAACAAAATAGGCAAACGGATGAACAAACGAAACAACACACAATGATTTACGTGGAAACCCCTCTTCAATGGAGAGGGGAGAAAACCATGGGCGGAGATGGAGATTCTTTATTGATACTTGAATGATTAAAGGATTACAATGACACTTCCTCTGAACGAGATCTATGAAAGAATTATGAATCACTTTCTCTTAACTATCGTAATTGACTGAATAACTGAATTGGAGGAATTACGGAATCACCTCTCAGTAAAGGGAACGACGGTCTCTGTAATTGGATTCTTAATTGGATCACCAAATACGTAAGCCCTAGGCACGTATTTATACTGAACGGCAAAAATGACTCCCGATCGACTGGTGCTGGCCGATCGATTGGTCCCCTTACGGCTGCAAAACTTGAATTTTCTCCTTAAATCACCCGATCGATTGGGCATCCCCTCGGCGACCCATAAATCCTAAATGAATAAATTTGGGCATATTCCTAAAAAACATCCACCTTGACTCAAATTTCAAAAATAAAGAAAATTATCCACCTTCTCCACAAAACACCTCACACACGGGATTATCTAGGCAAAACACAAAACCTAACTGAGTCCAAGCAATGCTTGAACTTTCTGCTAGGTATCACCGAAGTGAATATATCTGAGAGGTTATCAGTAATGCCAATCTTCTTCTTCTCTGAATTGGCTGTTAACACATCTTCTGAAATAGCCACCTGCTGCTGAACTATGTTACATAGATGAAACTGAACTTCCTCTGGCTTATGCACCTCACCTGAATCACAAATAACTAATGACATCTTCTGTGGAGATGGGAATGGAGACTCATCAAACATGGCATCTCTACTCGTCAGGAATTGATTGAAGTGAAGACTCTTCTGCTTCCCATAAATGCCTTATTCACAAGATATCAGTCCTATAGACTAACCACACGACGAGCCCATTTTACTATGCTCAGATAGACCTGTATTACCTGAATGATCCAATCTCAAGCTCCTTGACTTTGTGATCTCTGGTTGTGTCAACAACGACAATGATGAAGATATCTTAACTGATCTGACAAACTGTGGAACCGACAATCTCATATAACGTTCCTATCCGTCTGCTTTTCATAACTATCAAAGCACCCTTAATGACCTTCAAAACTCCACCTTTAGCTGTGTACCTGTACCCTTTAGGCTCAAGAGTACCTAAAGAGATGAGACTTTTCTTCAAATTAGGAACATGACAAACATCGCTCAATGTCCTAATAGTGCCATCGAACATCTTAATAGGAATTGTTCCTATCCCCAAAACTCTGGATACAGCATCGTTACCCATCTGAACAGTTCCACCCTGAATTGACACGTATGTGGTGAACCAACTTCTACAGGGACAAACATGATAGAAGCAACCCAAATCCAAAATCCAACTTTCTCCAAAACTGGACTTAGGCTCAGACACTGACAGACTATCTCTATCCTTATATTCAACAACACTAGCTTCTGCGAATCTCTAGTCAGACCTGTTATCTACTTCTAGTTTTCTCTTAAGCTTGTAACAGTCGCTCTTAATGTGCCATTTTTTATGATAGTAATTACGGGTTAGGTCTTGATGTCTAGACTTAAACTTGTTTCCACTATGTTCATATTCTTTAGACTTAGTTCTTTCTCTCACAAATAAACCACAACCTAAGTTCCTAATGGAGTCAGACAACTCCTTATCTACTCTTTCTTTACTAAGTAGGTTTCTCTTAACTTTATCAACTGTGATAGATTGCCTACCACCATAAATCACACTTTCTATAAAGCCTTTATATGAAGTAGAGAGTGAACATAACAAAAGCATAGCTTGATCTTCATCTTTCGGAGCATCATCCAATTCTTTTAGTTCTTGAATAATTGAATTAAACTCATTAACATGATTCTTACCTTCTGACATCCGAAACGTGAACAACCGATGCTTAACTTCGAGTTTGTTGGGGACTAACTTGAAACAAAACATATCCTGCAATTTCTCCCACAACCCCTTAGCGGTCTTCACTTCCAGAACTTCTCTCAAATCGTCATTGGTAAGACACATCTGAATAACTGTGAATGCCTTCTCATCTAACTCCTCCCATTGTGCATTAGATAGACTCTCCGATTTCTCCTCTTTTCCTTTTATGGCTTTCTTCAAGCCACTCTGTGTCAGGAGACCCTTAACCCGGACTTGCCACAAACTAAAACTTCCTTGACCTCCGAACTTCTCAACTTCAGTCTTAATTGTGGACGCCATAATATCAAATCCAAATAAACAAGGCTCTGATACCAATTGTTAGAAAAATCTGGAACAAACTTGATATGCTCTGATACCAATTGTTAGGGAAAATCTAACCTTGACAAATTTGGTATTCATGATACTAATTTATAATATGGATACTTGATGTGGAAGCGTTAACCCTAATCACTTGATTCGATTCGAATAATATGACTCACACAACTAGAATTCAACAAAATAGGTAAATGGAAGAACAAACAAGAACACAATAATTTACGTGAAAACCCCTCTTCAATCGAGAGGGGAGAAAACTATGGGCCGAGATGGAGATTCTTTATTGATACTTGAATGATGGAAGGATTACAACAACACTTCCTTTGAACGAGATCGATGAAAGAATTATGAATCACTTTCTCTTAACTCTCTTAATTGACTGAATAACTGAATTGGAGGAATTACTGAATCACCTCTCAATAAAGGGAACGACGGTCTCTTTAATTGGATTCTTAATTGGATCACTAAATACGTAAACCCTAGGCACGTATTTATACTGAACAGCGAAAACAACTCTAGATCGATCGGCCCCTTGTGGCTGCAAAACTTGAATTTTCTCCTTAAATCACCCAGTCGATCAGACATCCTCCCGATCGATTGGTGACCCCTTGGCAACCCATAAATCCTAAATACATAAATTTGTGGCATATTCCTAACGATAACCTTTAAGTATTACTAAGCATCCTTTTTGAATTAGTTGATCAAAACTCAGTAAATTTGAGGTCAAAATAGAATAAAGTAAATTTCATTAATTGCAATAAGGCTAGCAAATTAAGTTTGAACTGCGATTTTGCCTTTTACATCTATGAGTTGTCATCTTCCATCACCAATTCTTTCTTTAGATGAGTACTGAGCAATGAATTTAATAAATAGTTTCTAATTCTGGATCATGATTACTACATCCACATACCATGTGTGTAGTGGTTCTTGACTATCTAGACAAGACATGAATTGTACCTCGTTTTGTTCTTCAGAAAGCTTTGCTTCATTTTTACATCTTTCTGTTGATGCCAATGATCTCTTTGAGAGTGACATAGGATTCTACATCTAGTCCATTTGTACTTGCAGTCTTTAGACTAATAATCATATATTTTATAAATAAAACAATGGCAAGAGTTAGAACCAACAGCACCATGCTGGGTAAAATTCTTCTTTCCTCCAACTTGCATGTTTTTCTCATATAATATCTTTTCTTCCTTGTTGATTGTCTCTGAATAGAGTAGAAGGTTTATAGAGATCCCCAAACTATTGGTTAAAATCAAAGTGACCCCCCGAACTTTTAATTTCATCAAAGACACCCCCAAACTATTGTCAAAATCATAATGACCCTTCGAACTTTCAATTTCATTAAAGACACCCCCGAACTATTGGTCAAAATCATAATGACCCCTCGAACTTTCAATTTCATCGAAGATACCTCCAAACTATTGGTCAAAATCAATGCGACCCCTCCCCCTCCCCCTCCCATTGTCCAACTTTTATTTCATCAAAGATGCACACCCTGAACTAATTAAAATCAATTCAATCTCCCAACTTCAAAACTTATATAAAAGAAATCCGAAATAATTCAGAAATTAAATAAAATTTAGTTTAGGTATCCTTAAATTTGATAATATAATTTTCAAGTCCTTGAGGTCTCAAAATATTTTCACAATAACTTAAACGTTGGTAACCATTTTATTTTTTTTTAAAACGTATAGTGTCCCCTATGTCCTTTAGGATTCCATTGAATTAAACTAAAGTGCACTTTAAAATAATATACGGTAAAATTTTCATTTATATTTAAAACAATTTTATGTTTGATGTATTTTCTTTTTGTTTTATTTGCCAGATTAACATAATTTAATGAAAATCTTAATGGAGTTATACAGAAAATACCTGAAAACAGTTACAAAAGTATAGGATATTTCAAAAATATTTTAAAATTTTTGAGCACCTATACAATATATTACCAAATGTCAGGGTATCTGATGCAGCCCGTGAATAACGAGAATGTCAGGGTATCTGATGCAGCCCGTGAATAACGAGCATTAGCGGTATGGGTGAGTAGGCGTTTTGGTGGGTTCGGGTGTTGGCGAGTTGGAAACGTGGCAAAAGGAGATCTAGATTTATCAGGATTAGAGCTTACTTATTTTGTATTTATCTTTTAAAAATTTTAATTATCTTTAAATTCGTTTATCATAGGTAGGTTTTCTCCTTTATTTAAGCAAAAGGAAGGCTGAGTTTTGAGTCATCACATTTTTCTCATTATTTTCTAGAGTGTTTTCTCATATTCTCAAATTGTGAGAATTTGAGTAACCCTTTTTCCCCTTCGTTTTATTATTTTCGTAATAAAATTTAAAGGAGGGCTGTTGAACCTTCCGTTTCTCTAATTTTCCATCTACGCACTACATTAGTACTGGAACAATTTTTTTTCTAATTTATTTATCGTTTTGGAGTATTTTGATAAAATTTGAAATAAGGGATCAAATTGATCTTATTTTAATAGTTTAGGGTGTCCTTAATATAATTAAAAATTTGAAGGAGTTACATTGATTTTAACCAATAATTGATGAAATTAGAAGTTTTTCTTTTGGGAGGGGCAGGAGGGTGGAGGGGGTCACATCGATTTTGACCATTAATTCAGGCGATGTCTTTGATGAAATTAAAAATATGATGGGGTCACTTTGATTTTAAGCATAGTTGGGGGTTCTCCATGAATATTATCCTTTTTATTTTAGCATGATTTTTCTTTTTTGAAAAATTTAACTTTGCTCAGAAAGCATGGTTATTTTAGCAAATTTGTTCATTCTTTTTGTAGAAACAAAAGGGTTGTTTTTTTTTTTTTTTCACTATCCTCCATTGTTAGAAAAATTGACTAATATTCAAGCATAATATTCGAACATTGCAACTAAGGAGAGAGCAATTAGAAAGATCTTACTAAACGATGATATCACGCTGTGGTAAATGCCACTGTCCTAAAAGATGATTTTGCCGCTGCTTCAGTGCACACCGCATAACCAGCAGCCATCCTCAAAGATTAACGCGATCTGACTCTTAACGTGCACTTGTTAATTGCCGGGTAGGAGCGCCTTGAACTTTGCCCAAAACCTTATGATTGTTGATGATAATAGGAATCAGTAGTGTGAGAGTCGAAGAGAAAACACAAAAGAGGGGGATTATAGAGGAGATTTCAAGGCGGAAAAGACAGTGGGAGAAAATTAAAGATTAAACAATGGGAAGCAGAGTTGGTGGTGTTTTAATTGCAACAGTAAAATAATGGCTACAAGAATGAATTACAACGGCTATAAACAGCTACAAGAATGAATTCCAACAGCCATATTATTAATTAACTCCAACAGTCATATTTAATCAAATTAAATGGCTACAAGTAAGCAGCTAGTAATGGGTCTTGGAAAATTATTTCTCAAAAAATATATATACCCGTTAAGAAAAAGTTCACCCACATACTTTTTCTAATGTGGAATACAACATACCCACAAAACTAAAGGTTAGCATTTATCATTTTTCCAGCAATCCCCCACAAAGGATACAAGCGGAAGAGAACAAAGAAGAATAGATTGGGCAAAGGGAGTACGATTTTTCAGTGCCAATGTCTCGCAACTTGAATCGTCATCTAGTGTAACCTAAGTTTAGGACCAATATCTTGCGAGGTGACTTTCATCTTGAACCTTATAGAGGGTTGTATAGTCTTCCACTTGGACACATATTAAATTTCATATCTCGGCAACTCCAGCAATTTGGCGCATTTTATCGACCATGCGTTCATCCTGGATATTCATAAGCGCTCTAGAAGGCAAGTCTTAAACCTTCATAGGGAGCGGCCACACTCCGCCACCTACATAGGTAGATCCCATCAAGCGTGTGTTACCACACACCACCAAACATATGGATATGGGTCCATTAAGAGCTAAAGCTCAACCTCACCCCTTGGTAACATATAGATAATGTCCATCAAGTGCAAGCCTTGGTTACACCACCAAACATATGACTATGGACGCATGTCCGCACTATCACACTATAGGGATGGACAACATAAAATATAGTGCATTCCATGAATAAGAACTATGACTTTTCAGCTTGAACCTGTTTAAACCAGGTTGGATACATCACAATTTATTCATGTATAGACTTTAGTCCCATCCCCCTCGATGTTTCCACAACTATTTTACAACATAGTATCTTTATTCCTAGATCCACAAGGTTCTTTTCATACCATACACAATTTAGTGATATCACTTTCTTTCGAGTAGACCATTTATGATCTCATGCCTGAGACGAATAAGTCTCCTCTTGCCAAACCCATCAAGTGTGCAGTGTCCACACCACCCTTTACGAACTATGGATTAAGTTAAAGCATCAAGCTGAACCGTAATAAATGGCATTTCAACACTGTATTGGAACAAAGCAGTACTTGAGAGTCAACCACTGCCAACACCAAACACGAGTTGCTCTTACCGCCACGTTGAGTTATCTGCAACAAGCTATTAAACAACTAGCTTTATCGCCTGCCAGCTTCAACAAGAGTCAGTATAAAACAATAGCGGAGCAAATATCATATCAATCATATCTCCACCTCAAGTACTCAAATAGTACACATATTGTACTTATATCATATATACAGTTGGCACAAAAGACATATACCACAAATTTGTCAATTTCACACATCATCATAATTGCGAAACATTAAAATCTGAAATCAATTGGATCACCACCAGTTTTGGTCACAAAAGACCATATACTCATTTTTATCGTACTTAGAGTGCATGCATTATCACTTTTAAGGGTTGTCCATATATTATCAATGTTATGTCCGATTTTGGTGATATCAAGGGAAAGAGATACATAAACCATAATTCATAAGGTGCCTTTTACAATTCAAGTTAAGGCAACCCAAGCCTCCGCATGACTCTCAAGTCTAAGTGTTAGCATTATCAAGCTATTCACATTGACTTTGGACAGTCACCAAAATAATATTTCTATCATAATCAATTTCCATATGCTAGCTATAACTAGCAAACATTGGCAAAATTATAGTAATCAAAAAAGATTATGATTCGACAACATATCTCTCTTGAATGCTCTTACAACCCCCACAATGGAATATCTCACATTACGTTCCTAAGCCATTCAATTTTTCTACCTGCCAACCCGACGTTTAAGGACAACTAAACAATGCAGGTTTCAAAGGGGTCACACAAACCATATCGCACTAATGAGCCTAAATACATTGTCATTAGTAGAATATCTCTCACTGATATTAGACATCCAACACATCAAGAAGCCTATTACAATGTAAACCACATTCATAATACTTCACTAGTACCTCATCAATTTAATTAGATCACTTCAATATTCATCATTTGGATCAATGTATGTAGACTAGGTCTATCATGGACATATGAAATAATATGACGAATGTTGTGTTCTTCGTCAAACCATAATGCTATCAATCACCTTAGGGTCTTTAGCTTGTGACTCGATGCCATGTTTATCTCCTTATCAAGTGAACATTAGGGTCATATAGTATGTTATCCAAATGACCAATATGAGCATACAACATATGACAATAACCCAAATAGGGTATCTAGACACAAACTAAATACCAAGCCTTTGATCAATCAAGGTTCTCATATGACCTGCACCTTACCCTTTTCCAAAACTAGAAAAGAAGGCATGAAACAATGATCTTAAGGGCATAGAATTCTTCCAAGACAACACAAGTCCACATGTGACTCAAACATATCAATACTTCCAAACTCTTGGATAAAATTTAGCAAAGACATGCTAATATTGCATAATTGAAAACCCAACCAGCATGAAACCAATACTAAAACAGCACAGCCATCTAATATGCAGCATTTTCATCAGCAAACAATCCAAAAATTGTAGTATGTACACAACATATAGCCCAAACCCAATATGGACAGCACCAAATTCAATATGAGCATCACCATTCAGCAAGTAAATGTCATAATCTTCCAATGAACCACAACATACAGTAGCTGACAGCCCAAGACAACTTGTAGCAGCACATTCAGTTTGAAAGAGACATGTTTCAACATTTAAAACACAATTTTCATCATTTCAAGCAACATTTACCAACATATGCACTTGCTTCAAACATAGCCATGGGAAATACATTTAATACATCAATTTGGAGACTACTAAACAAATCACACACAGATTTTCACAAGAACTCGCAAGTCTTATTAGCTCTTTGCAACGATCAACTATTTCAATAGGTCACTCAAGCACATGCAAGAAAATCCAATTCTCACATACAATGTCTAAACTCATTGTTAAAACTCAAATGTGCAAAGCTCTACCGACACACCAGGTTTAAGATTGTGCAACTAAACATGCTTAACCTAAGAGTTGCCAATTCTAGACTCTATTCTAACAAGTTCACAATCAACTTCAAGCATTAAACATGTGTTAACCACAACAATCACACAGAAAATTAAAAAAGCACACAATTCAGTTACTGTACAGCATGGTCAGCCACATAATAGTAACACCAGCACCTTATGACCAAGGTTATATCAAATTTTGATGTCACTCTTTGGGAGCTTATGTATGCCTATAATAGGATGCACAAGTTTACAAATTTCATCTTCCATACTAAGGGCCATAGATCCTTTTGGTTTTTCCAAACAAACATTTCCTCAGGGTCATTATTTAGAAACATAATTAGATGCCCATTTGATATATACACCACAAGATCACGGCTAAAGGAAAGAACTTGTCAAAACTGTAAGTGTTCATATCTTAGACATGGGCAAGAAGGTGTCCAAAATCAACTTCATGCTTTTGAGTCTTTGATCACTAGTTTTGACTTTTATTTAGCCATTAACCTTCAATTTTGTTTTTGAATACCCACTCTACTGCCAATTGGTTTAGAACCCCATAGGAAAGTTTGTCAATTCCCATGTGTGATTTTCTATGATTAACTTTAGTACATTTTTAATGGCCCTTTTCCAAAATTGAATCAATATATTTTATGCCCTCTTGATAAGTGTATGGGTTATTTTTTAACATATAGGCATTGGCAGATTTTCCAATATTTTTTATAACCGCATTTAATCACAAATGCACCCTCAAGTAGGCATATCATATTTTTATCATATACTTAGTTGGTAGATAATTAAAATACCACAAGCTATTGTCTTTTCACATACTACTAGTAGAGTGGACTATTCCTTTCAAAATGTCATATGATTGCTCTTCTAGAAGTCAAAGAATAATGCATTCCACACAACTGGTCCTTACAAAATAACCATTATTACCCTATAGGGAATACCCACACATTTCGATAGTTCATATTATGATTCTCATAAATATGAGTTCGTCTCAACAACTGATGCGACTTAATATGTATATTATACAAATGTCTCTGCTCAACTAAATACCATAAATTTTGTGCTACAAATGCAGGGATGGAACGTCATCTCAAAATGTCAAAATTTGTTTGTGTAGAATTAGGCAGCATCATCCTAGCTAATCACAATATGCAAAATAACACATGTATCAAATGAATATATAAATATTAAGTCAAAATATTTATACTCAATAATATTTAATTTTCCTCTGCTTAGTCCAGATGGACCTTAACTTTTATTAGCCTAAGCCCTTTCATTTTATTTATTTAGTTTTAAATGAAAAACAAATATATAATTTCATTTAAAGCTCAATTGGGTCATTTTTATTATGGCCCAAAATATGTCTCATTTGTCAATAGCACAAGCAAAATAGGCCCCTTTCAGATGGCCAAAAGAAACTGAAATTTAATAATTATTGGTTTTTATTACATTTAAAAAGTGACCGTTTATTTGATCAATGCTCATTATCACAACGATCGGTTACAAGCAAATTAAAAATGCAAATAAATACTATTGATAAATGATAGGGTCAAATGTAGCAAGTTTTTTATTAATGTATCAAAGCCATGTAACAACACCAACACACCCTCAACTCAACAAATTTACAAATCCTACACTCTCTCCCTCTAACTGGAATTTCAAGCTTAATTGAGTCATTTAAAACTGATTTTCAAGTTGTAATTGGTGATATACAACACTAATTTTCACCATCTCCGATCTCTCTCTTTTCTCTCCCTGTTCTTTCTCTCTCTAACTAGGTGCGTGGTGAAAAGGAAGGGAACTCAAAGACTTTAGATTGCAAAGAATAAGAATCCTTGTGACCATGATTGAGTACTAAATCGTCTTTTAGATTGTTAGAAAAATTGACTAATATTCAAGCATAATATTCAAACATTGCAACTAAGGAGAAAGCAATTAGAGAGATCTTACTAAACGATGATATCGGGCCATGGTAAATGCCACTATCCTAAAAGACGATTTTGCTGTTGCTCTGGTGCATACAGTATAACCGGCGGCCGTCCTCCAGGATTAAAGCGATCCGACTCTTAACATGCACTCGTTAATTGCCGGGTAAGAGTGCCTTGAACTTTGCCTAAAAACTTGTGATTTGTTGATGATAATAGGAATCAGTAGTGTGGGAATTGAAGAGAAAAAAACAAAAGAGGGGGATTATTGAGCAGATTTCATGGTGGAAGTGAGAGTGAGAGAAAACTGAAGGTTAAATAATGCGAAGTAGAGTTGGTGGTGTTTTAATTGCAACAGTAAAATAAAGGACGTAATAAATTACAACGGCTATAAACGGCTACAAGAATAAATTCCAACAGCTATATTATTAATTAACTCTAGCAGCCATATTTAATGAAATTAAACGGCTATGGATAAGTGGCTAGTAATGGGTTCTGGAAAATTATTCTTCGAAAAATAAACATACCCGTTCAGAAAAAGATAACCCACACAATTTTTTTAATGTGGGATACAAAATCTCGCCATAGTGACAGATGTGGAATACCAAATATTTTCATCTATTTTTAATATATATTGTATTGTATTTTATTAGCTAGCATTTCATTTAGCCTATTCCTAGAGTTATTAGGTGTTTTATTGCTTTAATCCCTTAGTTTTCTTTGGCCTTATAACTGACTCTTATGACTAGTATGTGCACCAATGATGGTTTTAATCACCTCCTTTATTTTCCTTAAGATTCCTAGAATATTCCTAGCTCCCTTGTATTGTAAATATGTAAATATCCAAGTTTTTTATCAAAACAAATGATTATCCATTGTTTCTTTTATATTGTTGATTCGTGAGCGGATCAAAAATCTTGTGAATTTTGATCGAAGTCTCATTCAATTTTATAGGTTCTTGGCTTTGTTTAATTCAGGATGTTCTGGAATTATTTTATTTTGTGTTTTGTCTAAAATTTTGTTCAAAATATTTTTGAAATATTTTATTTTTGATTTTATATTTTTAACATGGTATCAAAGCGGGATTGATCCGGAGAACCCCTCTTATTCTTGGCTCAGTCAAAATCAATCACTATAAGTTGCTATTCTCTTTTTTTTTTTGTTGTTGTTGTTGATTGTGTTTGTGATTTTATGTTGTGTTTTGTGATGGAAAACGAGAGTTCTAATCAAAATGTTGCACCAATTGCTATTTCAGGGGGAGTTCCTAATATGAACTCACCCTATTATCTTCATCCCTCGGACCACCTGGGGCTTGTTTTTATCAAGATGTTTTAACCAGGCTTAATTTCTTGGCCTGGAGACCTTCTATCTTTAAGGTCTTTAAGGCCAAACGCAAAATCGGTCTTCTAGATGGATCGATTGAAAAACGGGACAAAAATTCGCCAGACTTTGAAAATTGGAGTGCATTTGTAATCCCAGGTTTCTTCATGGATTACAAATGCAGTTTCCAAAGAAATCAATGCTAGTATAGCATATTTTGAAACGATTCGCGACATTTGGCTAGATCTAAACGAAGGTTTTCCCAAGGAAATGTTCCTCGTGTCTATGAGATAAAATGTGAAATTGCACACCTAAAACAAGAGAATATGCTAATTTTCGCTTATTTTACCAAAGTGAGGTCATTATGGGATGAGCTATATACTCTGGTAGCCATCCCACCATGCACATGTGGGTTCGCTTAGGCCATCATGGCCATTCATGATATGGAGAGGCTTCTAGACTTGTTAATTGGTTTAGATACATCTTTTGCTACTATTAGATCTCAATTAATGAACATGAAGCCTCTATGTTCCATTGCTAGTGCTTACTCTACTCTTTGTCAAGAAGCGAAGCAACAAAGTGTTGCTTCCAGTAGTATTGTGATCCCAGAAGTGTTGGGGCTCGCTGTCAAAGGAAATAATGTTTCCATGGGAGGGAACTTCCACGTTTATAATGGTCAAGGCCCTCGACGCAATAATCGATTATCGTGCTCTCATTGCAAAAGACAGGGTCACACAAGGGAGTGTTGCTACGAGCTTATTGGCTATCCAGCAGGGTGGAAACAACACGGTGGGGCAGCCTTGAACCGTGCCACTGTGGCTGCTCCTTCTGGGCACACCACACTCACTGATGGATGCGGGACAAGGGCCCAACGAAAGTCCCATTGTTGGGCTCTTAGGGTCCTAGTATCAGCAGTTGTTAGCTCTTCTTAACCCCGAGGGAAGTTCTCCCTACGTTAACTTAACAGGTCAGGTTTCTTACAAAAATGACGCATGGATTATCACTATTGGGGTTTCCGATCACATGGTATCAGGGTAAGTCTTTTCCCTTCTATCATTTTGGTGGATGGTGGCATGCATTTGCATTTTGCATTAACAATTCATGTTGAATGTTACGCAAGCCACATGAAAGAGTTTGGCCCATTTTTAGCTTATTTATAGTGAAGAAGTTTCAAGGTTTTATTTGTTTCACGGTTGGTGTTCTGGTCAAAGAATCTTGCGATTGAGGTTCTATTTTACCAGGTTTGGTCAATTATTGTTTTTTTTTTTTCTTTTTCCATTTTTGTCTAAGCAGAGAGCCTTTTGGTGTCAAGTCATTCATGTTCTTTTGTTTGGTACTGTATCATTTTTGAATTTTGTGTTTACAGTTTGGTGTATATCATCATGTTTTCTAAGTTTTGGTGTATCCATCATGTCTTTTATTTTGAATTTTTGGTTTGGAAGATGTTTGGAGTTTCATTTGAACAAAGTCCAATTCTAAAATTCTGTGATAGGGGGAGTTGTTGATACACTTTCTCAGTTTTCTCTTCATTCTTTGGGTCATCCCTATTTTGCTACAAATATTAGTCTTGGGTCTTGGTCAAACTCATATTGGAGCTTTTATTTGTGCATCTGTGTCTTTACTAGCCGACTATTTGTCTGCAGTCACCTCCCTTGTTGTTTTCCCTGAATGGTCCTTGAGTTTTGCTTCATACACTTGGCTTGTGTTAAATATTGATCTAATACTAAGTTGTTTCCATGCTTTCAGACTCTATGGTTATATGATGGCACGCTCCTAAGGTTGGGGGTCCTTAGAAATAGCCTCTCTTTAGGGTAGCACCCTAAAGGAGGAAGGCTGCATACATCCACCCCCCTGACCCGGCTCATGTGGGAGCCCTTGTGGCACTGGGACTGTTGTTTTTGTTATTGTGGTCTTGGTCAATTGCAAAGATAGATCAGATAGTTTTATGGTTTTAGAAAAATGTGTCTTATGGTTTTAAGAATTTGGGTTAAATTTATTAAATTTGAGAACCACAACAAATTTTACATACAAGTTTACAATGTCTTATGGTATCACATTAAACGTGATCCGGTTAAATTGTTGTGTCTTTTTGGTATTGTGAAGTGGAGAATTACTTCTAATGCCAGTTTTTTTGTTGCTGTTGTGGTTCAAGTTTTAAAGTCCATATTTATGTTAGGAATGGTGTCCTACAATCTAGATTTATTCTGTTAATATTATTTTATTTAAGAATAAAATTGAATTTTTAGTTGTTTCCTTGTTAAATTTGTGTAAGCGAGCATTTATACTGCATGTGATTTTCTTTTTGGAAACGTCCATGAGATGGGTGTCTTGGGCATGTGAATGGTAATCCAAAAGGATTATGTTGGTGTGTTTAATAAGATTGGCACACTGAGTTGGACTATGTGAGTTACTTGTTTCTAGACTATTGTCAGAGATGAGTGATTCATATTGTACTGTTTCAATGACGACTCTAAATCCTGAGAGTATTCTGGACTTGTGAGTGGAGCGTTAGTTACTTTGGTGTATTATAAGTAAGGTCCAAACGTATGACTGAATTCCCATGTACACTGGGTAGTAGCGTGAAGTGTGACAAGGATCAGGCATTCAATAGGGAATCTACAGTCTCTTATGAGATACAAATGTCCTCTTAGTTGATTCACAAATATTTGAATAGTTTGGAATCCTTGACTAAAGTATTCCAAGTGTTTGACATTTGGAATTTATACGATAAAGATGTTTAAGTATAAATGAATTATTCATTAAAGGGCGAGTCGGTAACTAATGGATAAGCTATGAGAAGGATAATGGTAGTAGTTATACTTATTCTTCGTCATGAACATCTCATGGAGGGGTTGTTGTCATCAATAAAGTCTATTAGGGAGATATCGATTAAATGGTTTAAGTCTGCATTGCAGTGAGATTTATTTAGTGGAATTAAGTCTTATTAAATGGTAATTAAATTATTTCATGATATGATTAATTTAACCCATTTGGAGCTTGATTTAAATTGTCCTTGAGGTTGCTACGCAAGCCTCTGTATTTATTGCCATTGAAAAAATATTAAAAAATTCATGAGATGAGTAAATTTAATTTTGCCAAACATTATTCAAAAGATAAATAAATATTATAAATTGTAAATAAAATAGTTTTTTGAAAATTAAAATTCAAAAGATGAATTTTTATATGTGGAAAATAAAGCAAAATTAAAAAAAAAAAAAAGAAAAATCGCAAAAGTACAACTCACAATCCGGGGATAACGCTGGCAGCCAATCAGTGTGCGACACTGCCTAAGGTGATGATCCGTGCCTAAAGGCGCGGACCAATCACCGCATGCCACGTGGCACACTGTGACAAAGTAAGAGCACTTGTGTACTGTGACTTGAAGCACTGTGTTTTAAGTCTTTTGTTTTGTGAAACGATGCATTTTGTTTGAAAGCTGCGAATCCCACATCGATTTAATAGCTTGTGTTCGCTCCGGTATACTCCTATAAATAGAGGCACCTATTCCGAGAGTTTAGTGTTCAAGTTGAAATATTTTTAGGGTTTCTGGAATTGTTTCGGAGACGTAATTGTAGAGAAAAATTTTCATTAAAATTTTTCTTTCGTAGTTTAATATTTTACGGAGCCCACCCTCTGGGCAGCTCGAGGTCATTGCGGGGTCTTGATTTTTGGTTTTCTTCTGAAGATTATTTTCTTTCCGGTATTCTTATATTGGAGAAATTCTGGGTATATTTTCTTTCCTTTAGTTTTAGTTTTCGCTTTTCTATTTATTTACAATATTTATTATTATGCTTGTTTAAGTTTATGTATTGTTATGAATGTATTAGAGTAAAAGGCTTATAGATCTAAATTAATTTAGATCTGTAGATTTAAATTATGAATTTAAATTTGTAGATTTAAAATTAGGAATTTTAAATCAACTCTAGGTTTAGAATTATGAATTCTAAACCCATTAAACTGCGTAAACTTTATAAATTTAGGGAGAATTTTTGAAATTCGCCCCAACAACTGGTATTAGAGCAAAGGGACTTATAGAAGATAACCCTATTACCAGGAGCTCTTGCACGTGAGGTGTCTTGAAGTGTGACTGTCCGACTAGGAGCTTAGGTAGAGAGTAGAGTTTTCTACTCTAAGTGCTCTAATAGATGCCTTTTGTTGTGACCATAGTTGAGAACTATGATCCCAACAATTGGCGTTAGAGTTATTTTTTCCCAATAATTATTATCAGAGCTAGTCCCTGATTACATTTATAATAGACATGAATAGGTATAATAAGATCAAAATAAATAGATTTTCGATTTAACAAAATAGAGATTTTATTGAGAAACACAGTTTGTTTAATTGGACATTGATAATAATCTACGGTTCGATTTAAATTGTTTAAAGTAACGATTTAAATTGTTTAAATCATTAAGAATTAATAGCTAATTAGATTGTTTACAGTATTAGTTTAAATTATTTAAATTGTCAATGAATTAAACATTAATTCAGATCTATGAATGTATAAATAGCAATTATGGTTTTTGTATAACAAGATTATAGATATTTGATCAAGATTTTCAAAATCGAATAAAATTGATCTAATGAGATTAGATTTAATTAATTTTTAAAATTAAAATTTTAATATTTTAATTTTAAAAAAATTCTGATGACATCAACGCTGACATGGCGCTGATGTCAGCAAAAAAATTTTATTTTATTTATTTAATTTATGGGACATGACGACATTAGTACTAGTTTACATAATAATTATAAATTAATTAATTTCTTTTTAAAATGAGATTCTAAATTAGATTATGAGATAATCTAAGTTGTGAATCAGTGTTATTTTAAATAAAAGTTAATTTTAAATTATTTTTAGAGTAAAGATTCTAAAACAGACTACGAGATAGTCTAAGTCAATATTATTTTAAAAACTAAAAATTAATTATATTAATTGTAGAATTAGATTCTAAAAATTGATTATGAGATAATCCAAATTTCGGTATTGTTTTAAATTAAAAAATATTAAATTAATTGTATTAATTAATTTAATTTTAGAATGGGATTCTAAAGAATAGCTTATGAGTTAATCTATGGTACCGTTTTTAAAAAGGTAAAATTATTTAATTAATTTTATTAAATAAATTTAGAATTATATTCTAAAGCAAGATTATGAGATAATCGATGTTCTGTAATGTTAATATTTTGAATAAATTAATTAATTAATTTTAGTTAATTTTAGAATGAGATTCTAAAGGGGGTTATGAGACAATCCAAGTTGTAAATGCAAGTTAATTAAAAATCACTAGTTTATAAAAATCAAGTGGAAGCGAGGTTCAAATTATTGTAACCTTACGGTCTCCCTTACCGGTCTAGCAGAATAGCAGATCGATAGACCTCCATGTGGAGGATATCGGTTCGCAAATTACAGGGTTAGATTTCTATTGGGATAAACCAAAGTGCAAAGAAGCGAAGCGACCACGCTGCCGTAGAGTATTACGTGTAATTGTATGGAGGTTTAAGTAATGGTTTATGCTAGACTAGCCTGAAGCATTAGCCTCCTCGAGGAGCTCTGTTGTGTTATTTTGAGACTAAGGTAAAGTGGTGAGTTAATCATGTTTAGTAAGAGTTACAAGAAAACTGGTTAATTGAGAATAATTCTCACCCGAACTAGCTTCATGCCACCCCACTGCCAAGGAGTAAGGAGTGGTGCGTTTGGGTCATCATTGTATGCATGATAGTATAGTTTGATGGATATATAATTTATTATGTATGCTAAATTGAAAGAATAGATATCATTGCATTATACATGACTCTTGTTAGACAGTTATACTAATGTTTGCATTTACAATATTTCAAAATGGATACAGCTAGTGAACTTCGCTTAATTCTACTACATAATGCACTCAATGTACCAATTACATTACCTGGAAAAACAAGTTGGACTTAGTTATTACTCACAAGGGACTTGAGTTTGCTCTCACTGAAGCTTGTCCACCAATGTCCACTGCTAATTGCACTGCTACTGAAAAAGAGGTTACGAACTCTGGCACGAGGCTAATGAGTTAGCCCAGTGGTATTTATTGATCTCAGTGTCAGAAGTGCTCAGGCATAAAATGCTTAAGAAACAAACAGCAACTGAGATGACTGAATATTTGTAAGAAATGTTCGAGGAGCAATACAAAGCAGTGAGGCAAGATCTCATAAAGAAGTTGCTCTACATAAGGATGTCCGAAGGAATACTAGTAGAGGAACACATCAAGAATCTGATGGCATGTTTTTCTGAATTTGAAATCCTCGGAGTTGAGTTTTGTGAGGAATAGTGTCTTGAAACCAAGATTTATTCTGGATATATTATTTGATTAATAAATAAAATTGAAGTCCCAGTCATTTCCTAGTTAAATTTGTGTAAGCCAGCATTTAAACAGCATGTGATTTTCTTTTGGGAGACATCCATGAGATGGGTGTAGTCCTCAGACTATAATTTACATGTTTGTTCTAAGTGTTTTACGAGACTAAGACACAGATAGACTTGGAACAAATGGTATGGATTGTTGTTTGAAATGCTTGTAGTTGAAAACAAGTTTGGATCACTTGTATGCTAAGACTATAACGTGACACTTTAGATGACTTGTCTTAATCATGTGGATGAAGCCCCAAAAGTATTATGTTAGTGTGTTTAATAAAATTGAAACACTGAGTTGGATCATGTGGGTTACTTATTTCTTGACTTCTATCGGAGATGAGTGGTTCACATTGTACTATTTGAACGATGGCTTTAAATCTTGAGGGTATTCTAGACTTGTGCATGGAGCGTTAGTTACTTTGGTATACTATAAGTAAGGTCTAAATGCATGACTGAATTCCCATGTACATTAGGTAGCGGAGTGAAGTTTGACAAGGATCAGGTATTCAATAGGGAATCTACAGTCTCTTATGAGATACTGATATCCCCTTTGTTGATTTGCAAATATTTGAATATTTTGGAAACTTTGGCCAAAGTATTCCAAGTGTTTGAGATTTGAAATTTATACCATGAATATGTTCAAGTATAAATGAATTATTCAGTGAAGGGCGAGTCGGTAACTAATGGAGAAGCTGTGAGAAAGATAATGGAAGTGGTTATATTTATCCTTTGTCATGGACATCTAGTTGAGGGGTTATTGTCATCAATACAGTCTATTAGGGAGATATCGAATAAGTGGTTTAAGTCTGGTGTGCAGTGAGATTTATTTAGTGGAATTAAGTCTCATTAAATGGTAATTAAATTATTTCATGAGATGATTAATGTAACCCATTTGGAGCTACATTTAAATTGTCCATGAGATCCCTGCGCAAGCCTCTGTATTTATTGCCATCGGAAAAATATTAAAGAATTCATGAGATGAATTATTTATCCATGAGATGGGTAAATTAATTTTGCCAAATATTATTCATTACATGAATAAAAATTAAAAATTATAAAATAAAATAATTTTGAGAAACTAAAATTCATAAGATGAATTTTTACATGTTTGAAACAAAGCAAAAAAAAAAGGGAAAGTGCGATCCGTGTGCTCACGGATCAACCAATTGTCGCGCGCTGGCAAGCCCTGGGGCCATCCACATGAGCACAGGTGCGCCAATCACAGCCCACCATGTGTCCTGCTCAGTACAAAACAAAAGGCGCGATTTTGCCTAGGATTGAAATGCAACATTTTGAGTTATTTTCTAAACGAAACGACGCGTTTGTTGTAAACTAGGCAATTCCCATATCGAAAAATTGAGAGCTTTTCGCTTCGTTGGCTACTATAACCGAAGGTACCTATTCCAGAGGTTTGGCATTCAATAAAATAAATTATTTTGGGTTTCTAGAAATTGTTCTGGAGACCTAATTGGAGAGAAAATTTTCCGTTGAAATTTTTCTTTCCTCTGTTTAATAATTTTCGGAGCCCACCCTCTGATCAGTTTGAAGTCATTGCTTACAAGATCGCGGGGTCTCGATTTTCTTGGTATTCTTTATTATTGAAGCAATTCCAGGTATGTCCTTCTTTCCTCATTCTTTTCTCTTTTCTATTTATTTATAGTATTCGTTATTATGCCTGTTTAAGTTTATATAATGTTATGAATATATTAGAGTAAAAGGCCTGTAGATCTAAATTAACAATTTAGATCTCAAGAGTTAAATTATGAATTTAAATCTGTAAATTCAAAATTAGGAATTTTAAATCAACCATAGGCTTGGAATTTTGAATTCTAAACCCCTTCCACTACGTAAACTTTAGAAAGAATTTTTAAAATTCATCCCAGCAACCGGTATAAGGGCAAAGGGTTTATAGAGATAAACCTATTTTCGGGAACTCTTGTACATGAGGTGTCACGAAGCATGACTCTCCGACCGCGAGCTTAGGTAGATAGAAGAGTCTCCTACTCCTAAGTGCTCTAATAGGTGCCTATTATTGTGACCATAGTTGAGAACTATGAACCCAATAGTCGGCATTACAGTTTATTTTCAAACAAAAATTTATATCTTTTCCCAAAACTAAGCAGGATATCTTCCTTAGTTCTTGGTCCAGTTTATTCACATAGTTCAGGCTAAATTTTTACATGAACAATAAAAGTTATTCACTACCTGAACTAATGAAAGAGTTGCAAGCAACATAAGACTTTATGCGGGGCATGGGAAGTGCCCACGAATTTGGGATGAGCAACAGCCAGCAAGTCAAGAAAAAGTGTTTCCTCTGCAAAGAAGTGGGCCACTGGAAAGGTGATTGCAATTAGGACTTAGTTGCACTACCTGCAAGGACTGTTAAGCCATCTAGTGAAGGTATGTTGATATCTCACTTAGTTGAGTAATGTGCAGTTGAGAGTCCATCAGAATCCTGGTGTGCGGACTTAGGTTCAACTGACCATGCTGTAATATATTACAGGGGCTCAAGCTAACCAAGAAGCTTAATGATGGGAAGCTGTACTTAACGGTTGGAGACAGTACAAAAGTAGCAGTCTTAGGAGTAGGAGATGTTAGCTTAGTATTTAGTGCTAGAGTTTTGATTTTAAAAGATTGTTTATTTGTACCTACATTGTGCAGGAATTTGATTCATGTTTTTTCACCTTATGGATAATTGTTATTCAGCTAATTTTTGTTTTAAACATGCCATTACATGAAATAAATTGTTTATTTGCAAAAGTACATGTACAAATGGTTTATTCGTTTTGTTTCCTAATCAAAACTCTAAATGATTCTGACACAAGGTCACTTGCAAATGGCTTATTCATGTTATTTACCTAATGAGACATAAGTCAGGCTCTTTTGAAAAGTTCAATGAGTACAAAGTTGAAATAGAAAAGCAACTAGGTAAACAGGTTTAGTCAGTTTGATCAGATCGAGGTGGGGAATAACTTTCAGGTGAATATCTAGATTTGCTAATTACAAAAACATAAATAGAGTAGTGCTAGAGGGTATTTTTGCGTTAACTCTTAAATTGGGATTATTAATTGTCACACGGGTAGTGGTTTAGGCTACAAGCTTCAACCTACTAAGATAATGTTGTTAGTATCGCGTATTAACCGTATCTAACTAAAAAATAAGGAAAATAGACTCCACCTTATGTACTGTTAATATCACGTATTGTCCCTATCTAACTAAAGAATAGGGAAGATAGGCTTTAATTAACAATTCGGTTAATAATATTGCTTGATTAATTAATCCTAGAGCTCCAAGCTCAAAGAATTAATTTATAATTATCAACATCGACAATCAAAGGTCACAAACTCAATAATTATCTCAATTGAATAAACAATTATCGCACAATTCTTTAAAGTATTTCTCACAAATAAGCAATTCATGTAACAAACAAATTATCTCGAAATTAAAAGTAATACAAAAGTAAAAAGGTGAAGACTTCATCTAACCCCAGAGAGCAAGTTAGCTCTCCATCAAGGATGAACCAGTGATGGAGGAGATGTAGAAACTCATGTCAATCTTCACGCTAATTTCGCTCTTGTTCCAATTTAACAAAAAAAAAAAGAAACATAAAAGCTAAGAGAAGAGAGAGAGAGGTTGTGAGGGGCGGTGCTCAAGTCTGCCACCCAAAATTCGAGAACAGAGCTGCCAAAACCAAAACGAAAACCCCCCGACCCCAAATCCACAAACTTCCATCAACTTAAATACCCATGAACTGACTCTTCTTCCTTTTCTCTAAGCCCTACCGGATCTGGGCAGGGTCCGGGCCTACGTGCGGGGGAGATGATGATGGGCCATACGCGGGTGAAGCTGGGCTTAAGGATGAAGACACTGGTGCTGGGCTGGTGTCAGTTGGGCTGGGGAAGACGGGCCCAGGTTTGGTGGTGCGTTGGGCTGGGCCTGTGGTTGATGATGACAGGGATGTTAGGCCAGTGCAGATCTGGAGGTAGGGATGATGAATAGTGCAGGCTCGGGTCAGTGCAGGTCGAGCTTATACATTCTTGTCCCGAATCTCGATTGACTTGATTCAATTTTTTACGCATTGAATTTGTCTTATTTGCACCAAATTTGACAATTCTCGAAACTTTAATGTTCGAACCTATAAAAGATAAAAATTGCCAAATAAATATATAACTATAATTAAACAGGTGCAAAATAATTGAAATAGCGATTAAAAGATGCATAAATATGAGATGCATCAACACTCCACACATAACCTTTGCTAGTCCTCGAGCAAAGCATAGAATAGACATTATGACTCAGGTGACCAACTACCCCAATCATCACCAAGTTTTCCAAGATTAACATGTACATTAGAATTCAAGACAAGATTCAGTTATCTAGAGCATTCTCCAATTCCATGAATTCAGATGATTAAACTTCAAAACTCGTCATAAAATTTTATTAACCCTGTATCTACTAATAGAAACTACTCAAACAATTTAAGCGTACAAGTGAAAGTGAATAGGATCTCCGGCCATAGAATCTCCTCAAATTCTCACTTCTGATCAAACATACCGAGGTTTTGTACACCAACACTATTGAATCACCTAAACACATGCCCGTACATAGGGAATTTTAAGTGGCATAAGAGTGACCACTTTACAATATTTTGACATCAATATAACACAAAAGAAGAACAATTTTATTATGAATGTATATCAATTCTGAATTTCTTCTTTTTCTTTTGCCCCCTTTTTTTTTCTTTTTTTTTTTCTTTTTTTGGAGGAAACCTTTTTTTTTCCTTTCTCACTCTTCATTTTTTTTTTCTTTTTTTCATTTCTTCTTTTTTTTCTGTCCAATTTTTGGAGTTTCGCATAACAAGTACCTCAACTTTACAATTGACATTGATCAACAAGTACTTTATATCATATCAAGAGGCAAGGATTAGGATAAGCCAATAGGGCAAGCCTACAAAACTTAAGACATATAAGATTGTTTACTCAAATTTTTCAGATTTTCCACAACACGAAAATTCTGTGCATAGTGAGTATGTGAGCCGCATGAGTAGAACCCATTAATATCAATACTATCGACAATACTCATTAAAAAGTATGAAGTAGAATCATTTAATTTCATGGAATTAAGAGAACGAAATAAACATCTAATCCTACTATCATCCTAACATACGTGTCGATTAAGAAAAACTTGGCCAAAAGGTTATAATGCACACTCAAAATGCGTAAAAGATGTTCAAAAATTTTTAAAATTTGACCCAAAAAAAATGAGCACATGCAAATTAGCCTCACCCCCACACCTAAATCATGCATTGTCCTCAATTCAATAACATAAATCATTAAAGTACAAGAAATAGGTGAGATAGAGCAATACAACCTGACAATGCAGCTTGAATATTTATAAATGACTCCTTCAACTCAGGACAAGAACCTGAAAAGGGAGAAAACAAGTCTCCAAGAAGCTAATTAGTACAAAAACTAAACTAGAAACAAGAAATAACAAACCTAGGCTGCCTCCTAGGAGCGCTAAGTTTCTCGCCTTTAGCCGGGCAGACTGGGTCTAGCGAAGGTCAAGTAATGGCATCAACCAAATAAGCAACTTCACCAAGCTCACCTAAGACAACATTTACAGCACAATCAGAAGTGTCACACATGATTTCAAGAGGGAGAGAGCAGTTGGGTGGATGCCTAATGGGAGAAGTGTAGATCGAAGCTTATGAAAAGCTTCTAACCAAGACTCATCGAACTCGAAAGATATTTCCTTAGTGGGCAAACTAGTCAATGGTCTAGCAAACTTCCCGCGGTCTTAAGGAATCCCTTATAAAAACTCGCATGACCTAGAAAGTCTCCAACTTGCTTCACATTTGAGGGAGGGGGCGAGTTAACAATCAAATTTATCTTAGCCTTATCAACCTTAGTACCCTCCTAATACAAACTCCAACCTAGTACAATTCCCTCGTGAATCGTAACGTCGTGATTCTTCTCCCAACCCAAAACTTCATTAATGTCAAGTTTCAACCTTCTTTGCATCTCTTTAGAAGGTTTCGTATTCTCATTATGGGGGTCACTAACTAAAGTAGAGGAGCACATTTGGTCCACCAAATCATCAACAACATCTACACAAAAATACTCTAACTCATCCTCACTAGTGGGTGACGTTGAAGCCTTAAAAATATTTAACGTGATAGTCATGTTTGCAAAGCTAACATCCATTACCCCAGATCTACAGTTAATTGTGGCATTGGCCATCACTAAGAAAGGCCGCCCTAAAATGACAGGGATATGGTTTTTCGAATGACTAGAAGGTTCCATGTCAAGTACAAGAAAATCAGCAGGAAATATAGCTTTGTCTACCTTCACTAGCACGTTAGTAAGCTCACCACGGGGGATCCTAGTTGATCTGTCCGCTAACTGCAAGGTCACTATGGTGGGTTGCAACTCTCCTAAGCCTAAGTCCTCATAAACCGAGTAAGGAATAATGTTGACACTCGCTCCTAAGCCCAGTAAAGCTTTATCAGTCGGGTAGTCTCCAAGTGAACAAGAGATGGTGGGGACACCAAGGTCTTTGCACTTAATCGGAGTGTCACACTTCAGAATGAAGCTCACTTGCTCCGCTAAAAACACTTTTTAGGAAGATGTGCTTTAGATCGCCTCTTTTGGTTCAATAAGTCCTTAATAAACTTCGCAAAGGCCGAGATCTGTTTATTTGCATCAAGAAGGGGAATGTTTATCTTTACTTGCTTAAAAGTCTCCAAAATATCTTCCAATTTCTTCTCCTTCCGAGTTGGATGTGGTGCAACTAAAGCTTGGGGGAAGGGCACTCTATGTACATATGAGGAAGGAAGATCAGAGGTCTTAAGAATGGGAGAAGGGTGTGATACCTCATCGGTCGCCTTCTCCCTTTATTTGCTCTTCTCTTCTCCCTCGCCACTTATGGATACTTCACTCTCAGCACTCACTCGATTGTCAACCTCCTTCCCACTTGTTAAAACTGTAATGGACTTTGCTTGTTCTTGATGGGGAGGATAGTTGTCTAGCCTCACACAGCTCCTAGGGTTTTCTACAGTTTGGCTAGGGAGTCTCCCCTCATCTCTCCTACTCAAAGTGTTAGCTAGTTGACCCATTTGGATTTCTGGCTTTGAGATAGATTATGTATGGGAGTAGAGAAGTTGGAAATTAGCTTCCAAACCTTTCAGCGCACTCAAGACCTTCTCTTTGAAATTCGAATTGGAGCTCAAATTAGACGGTTAAGAGTAGTTAGAAGCATACCCTTGCGGTTGAAAACTAAGAGGTTGTGGCATACCAGATTGTTGAGGTCGTAGATTTTGTTGCCGTGGCACGAATTGTCCTTCTCCTCCTTGCCTCTAGGAGACGTTTGGATGGTTTCTCCAGCCCATATTGTATGTGTTCAAGTACGGATGATTCCTCGAGAATCCTTGGCCTGCATTAACCTATTCCTCTAACCACTCAACAAAAGGTGAAGCAGAGGGGCAATCTTGTGTAGAATGAGACACTAGAGCATGAAGAATAGATACTATGCATGTTTTGAACATTTGACACATTAGATATAGTAGAGGGAATCAATGTCATCTTAAACAAGGAAGTCAACTGTTCCACAGAAGAGGCAAGAGAGTCTACTTTCTTATCTAAGATGGAAGTGAGAGAAATTTCATGTACTTCTCCTCTATTTAACCTAGCAGCATTTAAACGTGCATGTGCGGGATTCTTTTGTGAGTTCTCATTCAAATGTTCAAACAATTCCCATGCCTTATCCTCATTCTTCCTAAGGAACTGACCACCGCATGAGGCATCAACAGTTTGTTGGCCCTTTTCATTTAACCCATACTAGAAATTTTGGACTAGCTGCCATTTAAGGATAGCATGATGTGGACAAGCTCGCAAGAGTTTCCTAAACCTATCCCAACTCTCGTGAAACTCCTTAGTAGGGAGTTGGGCAAAGGTGTTAATGGCTCTCCTAGTAGTGTTCGTCAAACTAATGGGATAGAATTTCTTAAGCAATTCATGTTGCATTTGAGTCCAAGTACTAATCGTCCCACTAAGTAAGGTGCCTAACCAATTCTTAGCCTTATCCTTCAAAGAGAAAGGAAAAAGGTGAATTAAGATAGCATCATCACTAACGTTAGGGATCCTGAAAGTCGAGCAAACCTCCATGAAGCTTTCCAAGTGTGTGTACAGGTTCTCATTGCCTAAGCCATGGAATGAAGGAAGCATTTGTATGGTATGTGGCTTAAGCTCGAACTGATGGGCTACAAGTGGCAACCTAATGCATGAAGGAGAGGTGTATGTGGTGGGAGTAAAATACTCCATAAGTGGACGTGGTTGTTGTTCGTTAGCCATTGCAGTTCGGAGTTGGCCTGTAAGATCTCTTAAGGCCCTTTCAATGTCAGGGTCGAATCTAGTAAAGTCAAGAGATAAAGAGCGATCATCGTGCATGAATAAACAACCATGAGAAGAAAGTCAAACTCCAATTAAAATTAACAAAAAATAAATAAATAATAAACTATCCTAAAATCTGCCTATGCACGAAAATCACAAGCTGAATAATGCTTTAAAAATAAATAAATTAAAACAAATAAATAAATAAATAACCTTTTTAAGAAAAGTAAAGAAAATATTTTTTATATATTTTTAATTTTTTTTTTAAGAAAGGGACAATAACAATTAAAAACAATTAAAGAAAATTAAAAATTAAAGAAAATCACAAAAATAAAATTACGAAAGTTGCCTAGTCCCCAGCAATGGCTCCAAATCTTGATGAGTTTTTTTTTTTTTCCTATCTATCAAAATTTAATATTTAACCCTAATTATAAAATGTTACACTCGTGATTGAATCACAAAGCATAAGCTAAGTAAATTGAAGATAGATAAGAATATGAGATGAGAAAGAAGTGAAATTAGATGAGGAATTAGAGAAGAGTTAGATGAGAAAGAGAATTGATCTCAAAGAGATATTTTCATTATCAAAATTATGAGATTACAAGCTAGTGCCTTACTATTTATACTACTAACATGACATGATCTATTGCATAGAAATCTAACCCATGCCTATCCGCCATACTTGATTGCTAAGAGCAAGGCATAACTGACCTTAACTAACTAGACTAACATAACATCCTTAGGCTAATACTACTTATTACATTTGCATTCTATTTCATATGCCCCATGTTATAAGAATCATAACAATACTCCCCCCTTAAGAGATTCTGTCCACAAGAATCAAGAAGAGAGTTAAACTTGAAGAATACTCATTGATGAAGGAAAAAATCCTTGCAAAAGTCTGCAGCTGAAGAACAAAGGGAGCGCATATCCCACTTCAAAATCTGTGTTGATACACAACATCCCTTGCTGAAATCTATGTTGATGCACAACATCCCTTGTTGAAATATGTGTAATGAAGATCACTTGCAGTAATCAATAGCAGAAAAGAACTTGTGCACTAGAATGTTGCAGCTGAAACCTTGTTGATGCAGGTTTGTAGTAACCCAGCCATGTTCCTGTTGTCACTGCTTGTAACGGATGAAGAACACTCATCTGGAGGCCTACCCAGATCAAACCACACTAGTATGATACTAAACTTCATTCCAAAGAACCCCCTGTTGCAGCTAGAGCAGCCCAAAACCTTGATCTTGGTAACATAATTCATTGAGACCCCATGAGATTGCAGCTGCCAACGTTTCATCTTAGATCTTATCCAAAATTGGTAGTGCTTAAACATCCACCTATTAAACCATATCATACCAAGCTCAACATACTCTTGATTGCTTTCCAATTCCACATGTTGTGCTGCAGAGCTCAAAAATCCAGCAGTGTTAAGCCGAGACACAGCACAGTTGTTGATACTACAAATTTCAGCTTGATTCTTGTCCATATGGAACCTTCTTGATGCGAACAAGTTAATACATCTTCCCAAAATCATAATAGCACCCATCACAATCCATTTAAGCAACACATTTATTTCTGACAGTGAAGGAAGTGCAATTTTCCAAACATTTTCAGCAACCACTTTGAAGACTATTGTAAGCATCTTGAATTTGAACTTAAGTGATCTAGAAATTTCAGCTTCCTCTTTCAATATTCTTGCATAGATCACACCATAGGCTCCCATTCTTTGATCTTGACAAAACATAGAGAGGATACACCAGAAATTTTGAATACATTGTTGTCCAATCTTGTTCACTTGAACACTTGTGCAAAAAGCTGGACCTATGCTCCACATAGTTAAGAACTCATGAGTCACAATTGAATTCCAAGGATACAAAGTCTTCACTTAAAATCTCAAAGCGACCCAATTGACAAATTTCATTCTGCAGCTTCCACTTTTCAAATAGTTCACAAATCTCTCAGCTTTTGTTTGGACCATCTTGAACTTTCTGCATTCAAACAGGCAGCTGCAGCTATCTCCTTCCAAAAAACCATGAATTCTTAGCTTCTCCAGCAACCATTCTTGCTCTAGGTGAGGTTGCATTGAAATCCTGTCAATCGACTTAAGGATGAATATCAAATCGGGACACATTTGACACCTCAGAGTTGCTGAGATTAATTTCAGAACAAGATAAGATCTGTCCGGATCCTTAATGAAAAAAGGTAGAATATTTTCAGCTAGAATTGATCATGATTTCTTGGTGGTTTCCTTCATCAAAACATTCAGAAGATACTAAAGCTTATGAATTTGATTCTTCCATTTAAAACCCACATAACAGATCATAAAAGAACCATAAGCCTGCAATTGGATCAAATTCTGCAGCAGTTCTGAATTTTTAACCACAAACCTTCGTGTTCCAAGGTCAAACCAACCACCAAGCCACATAACTTCAGGAAGATGCACATAAGGATATACCTTAGGCATATATTCCTTGTTCTAGGCTTGAATAATACAATCTCTTGGCTCAGAACACAAGTTGCAGGACACTTCTTCCCATATACATCGAAATAAGCGTCCATTGTACAGAATTTGGACGGAACAGAATTATGCTCCAACACATTACTGAATTTGTACACCTTCATCAACTCAATTGCTTGTACAACAACAATGATTCGCCTTTGTTGAACCTTAAAACGCACTTTGGCAGCTTGGTTACTTCATTTCAGCAGAGAATCGACTCTTTTCAGCTTCACGAAGCATTGAGTATCTTTTCTCGGATCAGGAGGTAACTTGTCATAAGAGTGTGTATTTGAATACACCATTTCTCCACTCCAAGAACCTTGTAATGTATCAAGTACATTACTGTCAGCACCAATCAGATACTGGTTTCGAGTAACAAGATGCCTTAGAGAAGTACTTAACACATTTTGTGGTGCTATCATTGTTACTACAACAGTAACATCAACTTTCCCAGTTAAATTCAAAGGTTCTATTGTATCCAACCCACAAATACTAGCATACACATAGGTAAAATTAGGAGCTTGAGTTAGTTCTTGTTGCCTAACTTCTTCCAGTGGACCATCTCGATGTCCCTTTCTTGAATTGGACTCAATTACAACAAATACAGGTTGTCTATTGTTTTGTTCTTGCAAACTCTCAAGCATCTTAGGCTGAAACACAAACTCATGCTTCAATTTCTGCTTTGTAAACTTCTTTTTACCCCAAAAATCTTTCAATGCTTCATCTAGATGGCTTCTCTTTGCTTTACTCTTCACTTTCTTTATCATTCCCTTGACATGTAAATCATATTCCCCTTCCGGAAGCATATCTTGCTGTGGCTCATCATCCTCAAGATACTCTAACTCTAGCAAGGAGTCTTCATAATGATCAACTTGTTCAACCTCAGATTCCTCTGACTTGTGTTCATCAATTTCGGCATTACCGTGGTCTTACTCATCTTCGATGGTAACAGATTCCACTCCAACCTTCTCTTTTTGCTCAGCATTGAGCTCTTGTTGTATAACTCTATCCATTAGCTCCGAGGACGCATTTGCATCAAGAACACCAGCACAATCTCGATTGATGTTTGCAAACTGATGAGTTGAATCTTGCTGATCCACAATTTGCTGCTGCCCTTGGTCCATTGTCAGCTTCACTTCCCGCAACAACTTCTCGCATTGTTGTCTAAATTTTTGCTTCAATTCCTCCCATATATCCCTCGTCACGAATTGACAAGAGCCATCATCAACCATACCAGCCATATTTGCAATGTTAAGCAGTGTTTCGATATGAACGAACTCAGTTCACAGAGATATGAACCAACTCAGCTCGCAGAGGAACAAATTTCAACTCGATTCACTTCAACAGACGATTGCTTAAAGAAATTATACTCCCTTACTTGCACAAACAATCACTTGCTAACGGCTCTTCAACCATCACTGGGTACGAACCCTAAACTGCAGAATTTTGCACACAGAGAACTCGAACCAAACCCTAACTGAGATGCTTCTGGAGTAACCAGACTTACAATTCTGAATTAGGCTCGATTCTAAATCGAAATCAAGTCCTCAACACAATACTCAAGGCAATCTTCAAGAACAGAAATCAGATTTCAACAATTTCACTTCTTAGTTCGATGTCAGATCCTCTTTTGAGCAAATCTCAATTCAATTTCATATAATTCTTAAGAATCAACTGAATTCTTACCACTTCTATGCTAATTAACACAAATTTCATCACAGTTCAGCAACACAAGCAGATTCTGATTGAATATGTAACTTGAGTTCAGAAAACAGTTACCTTCACTTCTCAATTAAATGCCAGAATCAGAAACTACCTAAAATCAGCTTGTTATTCTGATCTTTTGATTATGATCAAGTGTAATGTTGATCCAATATCTCACTTTAGGTTCTTCTCGAACAGATCAGATGAATATTTGATCAAGGTCAATTATCCGTCAGCACTCAACTTCAACAGCTATTGCGTGATCAACTCTACTTAATTCAATCTGATAAACGCACACAAGCTCTTCAAGCTAGAATTCAAATTTGAATTCTTGATCACACAAAACTGAACCAAATCAACACATAATTGTTTTTGTTGATTAATTGCAGCTAGCACCAAAGGCTTCACACAATACAAACTCAATGTAGTGGAATTGATTCAACTAAATCAAATGTAAAGCATCTAAAGTCACTTGTGCAGCAACTAAAATCTTATTTCAATTTTTTTCTTGATTAAGAGCTCGATTGGAAGCCAAACGAGGCTCTGATACCAACTGTTACACTCGTGATTGAATCACAAAGCATAAGTTAAGTAAATTGAAGATAGATGAGAATATGAGATGAGAAAGAAGTGAAATTAGATGAGGAATTAGAGAAAAGTTAGATGAGGGAGAGAATTGATCTCAAAGAGATATTTTCATTATCAAAATTATGAGATTACAAGCTAGTGCCTTACTATTTATACTACTAACATGACATGATCTATTATCTAACCCATGCCTACCCAACATACTTGACTACTAAGACCAAGGCATAACCAACCTTAACTAACTAGACTAACATAACATCCTTAGGCTAATACTACTTATTACATTTACATTCTATTTCATATGCCCCCTATTATAAGAATCATAACATAAAACACATCTAAATTGAAGTGTAGGGCGAGAGGGTGTCGAACTACAGGGACTAAGAGTGTGTGAATTTAATCTATGGCGTCAATTAATTTAAGGAAAAGTGAGATATTTTTTGTGTTAATTAATCTAGAAAATGACAATTAAACTAAAGTAATCTACTTCGAATCGAGAACGTCTATTAAATTGGAGCCTAGGGTTCCAAATCCATCATTAGCCAATTATTTTTGCGTTAACTTTTAAATTGGGATTATTGATTGTCACAGGGTAGTGGTTTAGGCTACAAGCTTCAACTTACTAAGATAATGTTGTTAGTATCGCGTATTGACCCCATCTAACTAAAGCATAAGGAAAATAGGCTCCACCTAACGTATTGTTAATTATCACGTATTAACCCTATCTAACTAAAGCATAGGGAAGATAGGCTTTAATTAATAATTCGGTTAATACTACTGCTTGATTAATTAATCCTAGGGCTACAAGCTCAAAGAATTAATTTAATTATCAACATCGACAATCAAAGGTTACAAACTTAATAATTATCTCAATTGAATAAACAATTATCGCACAATACTTTAAAGTATTTCTCACAATTAAGCAATTCATGTAACAAACAAATTATCCCAAAATTAAAAGTAATACAAAAGTAAAATGTTACGCTTGGGATTGAACCACAAGCGTAAACTAAGTAGAATTTGGATAGATTGAGAATTTTTGATGAGAAAGAAGTGAAATTGAGATGAAAAAGTAGAGAATTAGACTTAGATGAGATAAGAGGGGAAAGGAGATGAGAAATAGAGAGAGGGTTAGATGAGAGAGAGAATATTGATCTCAAAATGAGATTTGTATTTGATATTTCTTTAATTCATTTTGAACATACATTCACCTCTTATTTATAACAATCTAATGCATGCTAATGCAATGAATCTAGACAAGCACTTGGAACTATCTAGAATTTGAACTAACTAACATTTAATTCCTATTATTGGCGCCAAAACACAAACATAACAGCAGCACATGACAGCAGCAGCAGCAACGGATAGCAGCAGCAGAACTCCAGCAGTTCACAAACAGAATTTTAACTAAATCTTTAGCTACCAACTGCAATCCCGCCCTTAAGCCAATTTAAATCCATGCCTCGGATTCTCGGTTTATAACATTCCCTTCCCCTTGAAAGCATTCTTGTCCTCAAGAATGAAAGAGAATGAGACTTAAAAATCACGTATTGATGTGAGGTAGGAAATTGAGCTGATGGTGATGAACTTCAAGCTAGAATTACAACTGAGAGCAGTTCTGAAGCAACTTAGCCTTGAGTTCAACAGGAAGTCTACCAACAACATGTCAATTCAACCAATTCCAACACAGATAGTCCCACAGATAAGCTGCTTCTGATCCTTGCTAAGATGTTTTGCATCTGATTTGGTGTAAACTTTAGGTGGTCTAGTCAGATCAAACCAAATCAACCTGTCACCCCCCTTGCAATACCAAAATTTCAGATCGGCCTTGAACATCTTCACTTCAATCTTTGATATATGCATCCTTTCCCTGCTGAATTGCTGCACAATTTCATCAACTTGTAATGATCTAGATCTCAAACTAAGCACCAGATCGAGTACATTTATTAGCTCAATTGCTAGCCCAAAAACCAAGCTTTGTTTGTTGTGAACTTTGAAACGCACTCTCGCTGCTCGAGTGCATCTTTTCAGCAAAAAAATCGACTCCTCTCAGCTTCATATACACTTGAGAAGCCTCTCCTGGGTCAGGAGGCAACTTATCACAAGCACTTGCACGTAGATGAGTTGCAACTTCCTTCAAATAAAGACTTAGTTTATCCCGAACTTGCCGATCGGCTTGCCGACAATGCATAACAGCTTCTGGAATTGGATTTTGAAGGCTAACACCAGCTGTTTGAGTTTGAAATTGAGGAGTAGCTGACACAATAACAACTTGAGGTCCACCTAGAGATCTTTCATCAATCACTACAGGTCCAATAGCCACTTCAGAAACACAAGATTGCAACTCTGCAGCAGCAACAAATGATTTCCCAACAGAATAACATTGCTCCGTAGGGAAAACACTTAGGTTCTACATATAAGCTTGCCACTGAGTCATACTTAATTGATTTGGTGATATATCAACATATACATCAGTAAAATCATGATCTTGAGCTAGTTCTTGTTGTCTAGCTTCTTCTTGTGGGTTATCACGATGTCCTATAACTGAATTGAACTTAGTTAAAGCAACCACAGGTTATTCATTGCGTTGTTCTTGCGAATTCAAAGCCTGCTTAGGCTGACACACCAACTCACAATTCACTTTCGGCTTTGTTAACTTCTTTATACCCCCAAAGTCTTTCAATGCTTTACTTAGATGGTTCCTCTTCGTCTTACTCTTCGCTTTCTTTAACATTCCTTTAACATGAAAATCATATTCCCATTCCGAATGCATGTTATACTATGCCTCATCATCAGCAAGAGACTCTAACTCTAGCAAAGAGTCTTCATAAGGATCATCCAGTTCAAACTCAGGTTCTTCACATTTGTGTTTAACAATTTCGGCATTATCGGGGACGAGTTCATCTCCAACAGCAACAGGTTCCACTTTCTTTCCATGCTCAACATTGAACTTCCGTTGTCTAACGCTATCCGCTAGCTCCGGAAACTCATTTGCATCAAGAACACTAGCACCATCACAACTAATGTTAGGATGAGCTAAACATTGCCGAATCATGATTCGCTGCATCATTTCGTCCCATTCCTGTCTCCTTTTCTGCTCACATTCTTGTTGTTTTTTCTGCCAATATTCCTTACGTTCTTGTCTAAATTTCTCAAAAATCTCATCAAACTTTGATTGAAAAGAGCTCATATCAGCCATGTTGACAATGAACAACAACTTCAATCTTGAACCAGCTCGGCCCGCAAAATACAGTTCGAAGATCGCAGAAATTTGAAACTTGTTCCGCAACTCTTCAACACTCGATTGTTTAATGAAGTTGTACTCCTTCGTTCGTACAAACAATCCGCTGCTATTGGTTCCACAATCATCCACGAATATAAACCCTAACTGATAAACTTCAAGCAAAAGTTCGAACAAACCCTAACCCGAACGATTTCTAACAGCCACGTTTAGTCGCGTAATTCGACTTTCACTTCTGATTTAGGCTTGATCCTAACTCAAAATCAAGTCCTCAACACAACACTCAAGCAATCTTAATTAACGAAGTCGGATTTCAACACTTTCACTCCTCCTGTTCACTGTCAGAATTTCGCCTCTGCTGACAGATTTTCGCCTACCTCAGTTTCTGAATTTTAGCATCTGAATCACCTCAATGCCATTAGTTTCTGATCTTTTGATGATAATCAGGTGTAATGTGACTCAATTAGCTTCATTTTAACTTCATCACAACAGATCAAATAATTTTGCTTGCACATAATTCAGCAACCAATACTTGCTTCAGCAACAACCGCGAAAATGCAATTCAAAATGCAGAATTGAATTCCTCAATGCAAACACTGAATAAAATTAATACCACAACTGTTTTTATTGACTAATTGCAATACAATTAATCAGATTTTGTATTTTTTTTCCGGATATGAGCTTTATTCGGAAGCCAAACGAGGCTCTGATACCATTTGTTACGCTCGGGATTGAACCACAAGAGTAAACTAAGTAGAATTTGGATAGATTGAGAATTTGAGATGAGAAAGAACCGAAATTGAGATGAGAAAGTAGAGAATTAGACTTAGATGGGATAAGAAGGGAAAGGAGATGAAAAATAGAGAGAGGGTTAGATGAGAGAGAGAATATCGATCTCAAAATGAGATTTGTATTTGATATTTCTTGAATTCATTCTGAACAAATATTCACCTCTTATTTATAACAATCTAATGCAAGCTAATGCAATGAATTCAGACAACCACTTGGAACTATCTGGAATGTGAACTAACTAACATTTAATTCCTATTATTGGTGCCAAAACACAAACATAACAGCAACACATGACAGCAGCAGCAGCAGCGGATAGCAGCAGCGAACACCAGCAGTTCACAAACAGAATTTTAACTGAATCTTTAGCTACCAAATGCAATTCCCGTCCTTAAGCCAATTTAAATCCATGCCTCGGATTCTCGGTTCATAACATAAAAAGGTTAAGACTTCATCTAACCCCCAGAGAGCAAGTTAGCTCTCCATCAAAGATGTAAAAACTTATGTCAATCTTCACGCTAATTTTTCTCTTGTTCAAATTTAACCAAAAAAAAAGAAACATAACAGCTGAGAGAAGAAAGAGAGACGCTGAGAGGGGCGGTGCTCAAGTTTGCCACCCAAAAATCGAAAACAAAGCTGCCAAAACTAGAACGAAAACTCCCGACCCCAAATCAAAAAACTTCCATCAATTTAAATACCCCTAAATTGACTCTTCTTTCTCCTCTGTAAGCCCTACCGGATTTGGGCCGGGTCTGAGCCTACGTGCGGGTGAGATGATGACGGGCCAAACGCGGGTGAAGCTGGGCCTGCGGATGAAGACCGCTAGTGCTGGGCTGGTGTCGGTTGGGCTGGGGAAGACGGGCCTGCATCTGGTGGTGCGTTGGGCTAGGCCTGGAGTTGATGATGATAGGGATGTTGGGCCAATGTAGATCTAAAGGTAGGGGGTGATCAATAGTGCGGGCTCGGGTTGATGCGGGCCGAGCTTATACTTTCTTATCCCAAATCTCGATTGACTTGATTCAATTGTTTATGCATCGAATTTGTCTCATTTGCACCAAATTTGACAATTCTATAAACTTTAATATTTGAACCTATAAAACATAAAAATTGCCAAAATGAATATATAACTATAATTAAACAGGTGCAAAATATTTGAAATATCGATTAAAAGATGCGTAAATATGAGACGCATCAGGCACCTGACATGTTCATGGTGGGAGACTCAATGGTTGACCGTGACATTGAATCTGATCCTCTCGGCTGCAATGAGGCAATTAAAGACAATGATGCTAAACAATAGGCCATAGCAATGAAATCCAAGTTAGGATCTATATATTTAATTAAGTCTACAATCTTGTAGAGGTGCTTGTTGGCATTAAGCCCATTTGTTGTAAATGGGTCTACAAGAGGAAAAGAGGAGTGGACAGGACAGTAGAGACCTTCAAGGCAAGACTGGTTGCTAAGGGTTTGACCCCGAAGAAAGGAATTCATTACGACGAGACCTTCTCACCAGTAGCCATGCCAAAGTCCATTAGGACACTCCTATCCACTGTAGCTCATCATGAGATTTGGCAAATGGAAATCATAACGATGCTTTGAAATGGCCGTCTTAAAGAAGACATTTATATGGTTCATCCAGACAGTTTCATTTGGCAAAAATCAGGAACATATGGTATGCAAACTGAAGAAGTTCCTGGATGGACTAAAGCAAGCACCATGCTCATCGAATAATAGATTCAATAAAGCGATTAAGTCTTATGGTTTTGAGCAATTGATTGAAGAACCATCAATGTACAAACGACATCAAGAGAAAGTAGTGACTTTCTTAGTATTGTACATCGATAGTACACTACTCATTAGGGATGATGTAGGGGTGTTATCAGCTGTAAGGATTTAGTGAGCCAGTTCCAGTTGGCTATCCGAATTCAGACTTCCAGTCAGATAGAGATGCTAGAAATACGACGTCTAGACATGTCTCTACCCTTGGAGTAGGAGCCATTAGTGGGAGGAATGTTAAGCAGTATTGTATTGCTGACTTCACCATAGAGGCTGAATACGTTGTAGCTTCAGAAGCTACAAAGAGGGGCATGTAGGTTCAGATAAAGTAGTTGACTTTACTAAGACCTTGACTTCACTAGACCTTTGATTCATATATAGAAAGGATAAATATAAAGTTTATAATAAATTGAATTTAGGACAAGTGGGAGATTGTTAGGAATGGTGTCCTAAAATTCAAATTTATTCTGTTAATATTATTTGATTAAAGAATAAAATTGAAGTTCCAGTCGTTTCCTTGTTAAATTTGTGTAAGCAAGCATTTATACCGCATGTGATTTTCTTTTTGGAAACATCCATGAGATGGGTGTAGTCCTCATACTACAATTTACATATTTATTCTAAGTGGTTTATGAGATTAACCCACAGATAAACTTGGAACAAATAGTATGGATTATTGTTTGAAAGACTCGTAGTCAAAGACAAGTTTAGACCACTTGTATGCTAAGACTATAACGTGACATTTTATATGACTTGTCTTGGTCATGTGGATGGTGATCCAAAAATGTTATGTAGGTGTTGGCACACTGAGTTGGACCATGTGAGTTTCTTGTTTCTAGACTGCTATCAGAGATACGTGATTCATGTTGTACTTTTTGAACGACGACTTTAAATTCTGAGAGTATTCTGGACTTGTGCGTGGAGCGTTAGTTACTTTGGTGTATTATAAGTAAGGTCTAAACCCATGACTGAATTCCCACGCACGCTAGGTAGCGGCGTGAAGTGTGACAAGGATCAGGTACTCTATTGGGAATCTGCAGTCTCTTATTAGATACAAATGTTCCCTTAGTTGATTCACAAATATTTGAATAGTTCGAAATATTTGGCCAAAATATTGCAAGTGTTTGACATTTGGAATTTATACTATGAATATGTTCAAGTATAAATGAATTATTCAATGAAGGGCGAGTCGGTAACTAATGGAGAAGCTATAAGATGGATAATGGTAGTAGTTATACTTATTCTTCGTCATGGACATCTTATCGAGGGGTTGTTCATCAATACAGTCTATTAGGGAGGTATCAAATAAATAGTTTAAGTCCGGAGTGCAGTGAGATTTATTTAGTTGAATTAAATCTCAATAAATGGTAGTTAAATTATCGCATGAGATTATTAATTTAACGCATTTGGAGCTAGTTTGAAATTGTCCCTGTGGTCCCTACACAAGCCTCTGTATTTATTGCCATCAAAAAAATATTAAAGCTTTCATGAGATGAATTAATTTATTCATGCGATGAGTAAATTTAATTTTGCTAAACATTATTCATAAGATGAATAAAAGTTATAAATTATAAATAAAATAATAAAATTCATAAGATAAAATTTTACATGTGGGAAACAAAGCAAAACAAAACAAAAAGAGAAAAATCGCAAAACTACAACTCGCAATCTGTGGCTAACGCTGGTAACCAATCAGCGCACGACTGAGGGGAGGATCCACCCCTAAAGGCGCGGACCAATCACCACGTGCCACGTGGCACGCGGTGAAAAAGCAAGAGCACACGTGTACTCGGACCTAAAAAGCAGTGTTTTGAGTCTTTTGTTTTGTAAAACGATGCGTTTTATTTAAAATCTGCGAATCCCACATTGATTTAATAGCTTGTTTTCGCTCCGATATCCTCTTATGAATAGAGGTACCTATTCCAAGAGTTTGATATTCAAGTTGAAATATTTATAGGGTTTCTGGAATTGTTTCGAAGACCTAATTGGAGAAAAAAAATTTCGTTAAAGTTTTTTCTTTCCCAATTTAATAATTTTTGGAGCCATCCACCGGGCAGCTCGAGGTCATTGCGTAGAATATTGCGGGGTCTTAATTTTTTGGTTTTCTTCTGAATATTATTTTCTTTCTGGTATTCTTATGTTGGAGAAATTTCAGGTATATTTTCTTTCCTTCACTTTTAGTTTTCGCTTTTCTATTTATTTATAGTATTTGTTATTATGCCTATTTAAGTTTATGTATTATTATGAATGTATTAGAGTAAAAGGGATGTAGATCTAAATTAAGAATTTAGCTCTGTAGATTTAAATTATGAATTTAAATATGTAGATTTAAAATTAGGAATTTTAAATCAACCCTAGGTTTAGAATTATGTTCCACTGCATAAACTTTATAAAATTGGGGAGAATTTTTGGAATTCGTCCCAACTACCGGTATTAGAGCAAAGGGATTTATGGGAGATAATCCTATTCCTGGGAGCTCTTGCACGTAATGTGTCATGAAGCGTGACTCTTTGACCGACAGCTTAGGTAGAAAGAAGAGTCTTCTACTCTAAGTGCTCTAATAGGTGCCTCTTATTGTGACCATAGTTGAGAACTGTGAACCCAACAGTCGGCATCAGAGTTATTTTTTTCCAACAATTTAGTGGTTTGTTTCACTGAGGTTTTGAATCAAAATTTTAATCTTCACTTGGTGTTTTTTTCTACTTAAATTATTGTTGTTGTGTGAACCTTGCGTTTTTGGGTTCAAATTTATAGACCTCCTTTGGTGTGTGTTTAAATAATGTCTAACAATGTCCTAATAATGTAAAGTGTTTTGGCGTTATTTCTAGTCCTCATTTTCAATCCACTTGACTTGAATCAACATTTGGGGGTTTTTTTTTTTGGTGTATGTGTGTTACATAATATCTAACACTACTTTTGATTAAGATTTAGTAGTGACTTTCATGACAGGGGGAGTGGTCGATTCTCATTTCCCATTTTGTGTTCACTAATTGGATTTCCTGAGGATGAAATTTTGTTACAAGTTCTTACTGGCTTTGTGGATTGGATGGGTTGTCCAACCATTAAAAGGTCCACTACTGGTCTTGTCGTATTTTTGGTGGGGAGCCTATTTCATGGTGCCCGAAGAAACAACAGGTTGTTTCGGGTTCTACAGCTGAAGCAGAGTATCGTTCTATGGCAACCAGCTCTGGTGGATTGGTTTGGTTGCGCCGTTTGTTGTCAGATCTTGCACTAGTTGACATATTCATGAAGGCACTGGCATCTCCATCCTTTTTTCACTTCTTTGCAAGTTAGACATCGTAAATTTACATGCTCTAACTTGAGGTGGGGTGTTGAATACAAAATATTTTCATGTTTTGTTAATATATTTTGTATTGTATTTTATTAGCTAGCATTTAATTTAGCACATTCTTGGAGTTATCAGGTGTTTTATTACTTTAATCCCCTAGTTTTCTTTGGCCTTATAACTTACCCTTATAACTAGCATGGGCATCAATGATGGTTTTAATCACCTCCTTTATTTTCCTTAAGATTTCTAGAATATTCCTAGTTCCCTTGCATTGTAGACATGTAAATATCCAAGTTTTTGATCAAAACAAATGATTATCCATTGTTTCTTTTATATTGTTGATCAGTGAGTGGATCAAAAATCTTGTGAATTTTGATCCAAGTCTCATTCAATTTTGTAGGTTCTTGTTTTTGTTTAATTCAAGATGTTCTTGAATTATTTTATTTTGTGTTTTGTCTAAAATTTTATTCAAGATATTCTTGAATTATTTTATTTTTGATTTTATATTTTGAACAAATGAAGTTTAATTGAAGTAACTTTGGATGATCCTTTGAATTCATTTGGTAGGAGTTCTCAAGCATATTTAAATCTTTTATTACCAAAAATACGTAGAAAATTTTATTTACTTACACGTTGTGTGGTGAAAAGTACTTTGGCATCTTTGATTATGTTCTTCTTATACTCCTTTTTCTTTGCCTATGTCAAATTTTCAAGTGTCTTTGATAATATTCAGAGAATTCTTAACTCGCTATTTCCCAAAGATCTTGGGAGATGAATATAATTTCCATTTAGGAACTCAAACATTTACAATTTTCACCTTCAAATACAAGAATAATGTTTGGGGTTTAAGTGAACAAGGGTTTGTTAAAGCCATTTGGCTATTTTATGCATTTATGATTTTTATTTTATTTTATTTATTTATTTTTAATTTTTTGTGGGGAGGTTCAACGAAGTAGAATAAGGAAGCAAGGATTTAGCTCTGATACCACAAAAAAAAAAAAAAAAAAAAAAAAAAAATTTGTTAGATGCTCAAAGATTTTTTTAAAAAACTAAGAATAATGATAATCGAACATAAGAAAGGGAGTGAAAGAAATATATTTTTTGTATTGAGCTTGATTCAATGTTAAAAGTAGTTGATGCACTTTTATGGATCTTTAAAGTTACAAAATGATAATTAGATACAACGCATACCACCAATCTCTCTCTCTCCCCCCTCTCTCGCTCAAAGCCCATCACCACTAATGTCTTTCTCTCATTCTCTAAACCCACCACCCCCACCAACACCAATCCCCCTCACCGTCACAATCTCCAGCTTCATTCCCTCTCTCTAACCCCTCCACCCATCACTAGCTCTGACAACCACCACCACCCATCGTTGCCCTCCTTTGCCCACTACCAACTCCACCATCAACGGTCAAATATCTTGGAATCGGTGTCCTCAAAAACAAAATGAATTAGTTTTACATGTTAATTAAATAAAATTATTTTCTTTATTTAATGTCTGGTTATATTTTACGAGTCAAATGTACGTGTGATTATTTTATAATCTGTTCCATGAGATGGATTAGTACAATATAATATGTCAGGTTTGCTTTATGTGGTCAATGAGATTGAGCCACAGATAGATTTAAATCAAATTAGTCACATGTTTTCAAAATATGTTCGTATTCGGTGATAAGTTTGGACAACTTGTTTAATAATACTATAATCTAATAATTTAGATGGCTTGTATTGGTCATATGGATAGGGATCCAAAAGTGTTATACTTTAGATAACTATAATAAGATTGGAATACTGAGCTGGACCACCTAAATTTTTTACTTCTTAGCTGCTATCAAAAATAACTAATTCATTCTAGTAAGATGATAACTGTAAACCCCGAAAATAATCTGAATCCGGGCATAGAATGTTTGTTGCTTTGATGTGTTAAAAGGATTAGGTCACAATACGTGATTGAAATCTTTCGTGCGTTAGGTAACAACATGAAGTGTAGCGGGAACACGTATTTTACTAGGAATCTATAGTCTCTTATGAGATAAAGATGTACCCTTAGTTGATTCGCAAGCATACGAATAGATTCAAGAATATTTGGCCAAAGAATTTTATATGCTTGACACTTGGAATTGTTACAAAAATTGTTTTTTGTATTAATAAATTGATCGAGAAGGGCGAGTTGGGAACTAAGGTAAAAGAGGTGAGAAAAAATAATGATAGTAGTTAAAGTAATTTTTTCTCATGGACATCTAATAGAGTTGTTAATTTCCGTAATAAAACATATTTGAGAAAATTATAGTATTATTGTATTTAGTTCTAGAATATAGTAATATTTATCTTGTGGAATTAAATATTACTAAATGTTAATCAATATTATCAAGTGTTGATAATTAGATTTGACCCATTTGTACCTATAATTAAAGTGTCCCTGATGTCCCTTTGCTAGCCTCTAGAAGTTCACCGATTTAAAATATTTAAAATGAATTCATGAGATGAATTATATGTTCATGAGATGACTAAATATTATTTCAGCTAAACATTAATTCATTAGATTAATTATTTATTCATAAGATGAATAAATTTATTTTATCAAATAATATTCATGAGATGAATTTATACATGTGTGATTCTAAACAAAAAAAGCGCACACAGATCGAAATCCGTGCCTCACCGAAACGACGAATCAAGGCACGACAACCTGTTAATCAGCTTTCACCATCCGGTGATTCTATTTTCAATTATAATAGGGATGGTACTCCATCTAGATCTAGGATGCGGGAGGCTACAGATCAAGTCCGTCTCAAGACCCGGGGCGGGGGGGAGTGAATACGAACAAGAGTGTCGAGGAATGGCTTAACAAGTCAATTATTGCTTATTTTTTTGAGGAGGATACAGTATCCTCACATACAGTAAAGAGAGTAACCTTCAAGGTTTGGTCCCTAGATGATTAAGCCCAAGCATTTTCATTCTGATGTGTGACAGGATTGAGTGTTTGGAGTGATATCTCGAGCCTCAAGAACATTTGTTGCTTCAAAAATTTAAGGAGGTGTGTAGATACTCGCATCAGACTCTTAGTTCTTTGAGTAGAAGAGTGTAGATTAAGGTCATGGGTTACCGATCCATTGTTGGTTAAAGGAATGCTTTACTGATTTAGCTAAATATTTGGGGCAAGTTTATCCTGTCGACACCACAATGTCTACAATGAGATGCATTGACATTGCAAGGGTATAAATTGAAAGTTTCCCCCCTTCTTTGATCCATCAAGTAGTCCAAGTACAGTTCAATAGGGGATCTCATTTAGTTTTTGTTAAAGAAGGTAATTCTAAATTGATCCTAAATTGCTCGCCTAAAGTAATCACCCTCACTGCCTTTTCCAGTCTTTCTAAGAAGATGGAATCATTTTCTCAGTATGAACTTGACACAGAGCGTGTTTCACTCAGAAAACATGTATTTTAGACGGTTTCTCCGTGCATGAGCTCTCGGTGGCTAGCTTGGGTAATTGTGGAGTATCCTTAGGTCCTCATTCAATTTTGGCCAGGGTTAATGTGAGGTCTGTGGAGCGTGGTGTGAGCCAATTCATGTTGGTGGTTAATTTATCGGTAGAAGGACATGGAATCTTTTGTACCCACACTCTATATACCTTCATCCAGCCAAATCCCGAAGCACTTATCTAGGTAACTCATTCTCCTCTTGCCTTACCTTGGAACGAGGTTGACGTATACGACCCAGTGAGTCCCCAAGGTCCTATATTTATTGTAAACAAGGTTTGGGATGTTAGTAGTGTTAATGACTTTGGGTTTTCAGGAGTTGAGTGTCCGTTGGGTTTTAAACCACCAATGGTACCATTGCTGTATATTAGGGAGCCTTGTAAGATGGGGAAGAGAAGAAGGAGGATGGTGGCGGGGTCACAAGGATAATATTCTTTTGCTGTTGAAGAAGAGTTGAAGAGCATAAAAGCCAAAGATAAAAAATTGAGTAGATTGGCAGGGATTTCTGGAGGATATGTCTCCTAGGAATAGTGCAAAGAAACTGGTAAATCCTCTAGGTGACAAAAAAGGGGAACTTGGTAAGGAAGGGCAATAGTGTTAGAAATGTTGATAAGCTTCAAGTTGCGAAGTGTTAGTGGGAGCTCGGGAAAAGAATCGGTTTGGCATATGATAATAATGATTCAGATATGGTTGAGCTTTTTGGAAGGATGGAGTAGGGATGTAGCTGATCCTGACCCCTATCAATCTCCCCCCAACTTTAATATTGTTCGAGGCCTTCCCCTACACCTGGTCTCATCCAGTGCGGATGCAACCATGTAGTGCTTATTTGATTCTTTTTGCCCTTTTCTGCCTCGTTGTCCTATTTTATTGACTGAATTTTGCTTTTTGTTTCTTATTCCCACTTTTATACAAGATCTTCTATGCCTTGCATGTACGAGTGGCCTGTTCTGTACTGCAACTTTGTCGCTAATTATCGAAAAAAATTATGCAACTCATACCAATGCATGCATTGAATTTTCAGTTATTTACATTTTAGTACCCCGATATTTTTGAAAATAGAAAAAAATTACCTTGACCTTTTTGAATTAATAAAAAGGCTCCTAAACTTTTGTCGAATTAATAAAAAGGCCTCTCTCCAGGGTGATGATGTCATTTTCCATCGATAGAGTTGACGTGATAGCTGTTATTTTATCATTGCTATAGTAAAATGATAAAAGAACCCTTCACTAATCTTATTCTTACATTATTACCAAAAAATTCGAAATGTTGTAACATGTAGAAATTATCTCTATTCACTTAATTTGTTTAAAACTATTGTCATAGAAGGGTTTTTTTTTTTTTTTAACTATATCATTGATAAAAAAATAATAATAATATTATCTCTTGAATTCTGTCGACAGAAAATGATGTTAACATGCCTGAGAGCGGACTTTTCATTAATACAAAAAAACTTAATTATCTTTCTGTTAATATGAAAAGAACTTATGGGTTTTTTTTTATTAATTCAAAAAGGTCAAAGTGAGTTGCATGAAAGCAAGTGGCCAACTTAATTAGTCAAAGTTGCATGAAATTATAATGATAAAAGTTTGAATTTGAAGGATAATATTTTATCTTGGAAATGATTTAGAAGATTAAGATAGATAAGATATGAATGTGATCAAATTGACAGTTGAATATCAAACTAGAATTCTTTCATCTTATATCTAAAAAATCATATTTTCTTTATCCAAATTGCAGACACATCTTTAGTTTCAGGTTAAGTCATCTCAAATTTAAAGTGATTAGAGTCAATACAAAATGGCAATATCTTCAATTATATACAATGTAGTAAAATTATAGTTTTAGTGCCAAAAAATGAGGGGGGGGAACCTAAAATTTCAACTGTAGTTCCAATGTCCCATCCCCTAAAAACAACACCATCTCCAAAGGTGATTATAGTCCTTTACAAGAGAAATATTGTAAACTTAATAGTGAGGATGTTTTCCATACTATATCAAACAACATCGGTGAAAATTTCCTGATAAACTAAATTCATGTGATGTATGATGCTTCACAGTACCATCACTACCCGTAAGATGAGTACCCCATGTAGTTCAACCTCGGCCTAATCTTATGTTGATGTAACGTAGGATCACTATAGTCCATGGCCTTCACTACCATGGCTTCACGCCTTCCACCTCGCTCTTGAACCGCTCCAAACAAGATTTCATTTGTCTCGGAGCTCTTGTCATACATAGTTTTTGGATTATCAGAAGAATGCCTATCTTCTTCTTCTTGTTGCTCCTGTTGATTTATTTTGATCTGTTGTGGATCAGTCTCGCCATGCCAACCATCATGATAAGCCTTGTCCAGTCTATACTGTTGCCGCTTGTCAATTGACGGGAAACCATTCTCCCCGTGGATGACATGCCTTTCATGTCCTGGCCAAGCGCCTGGATGGGGCCTGTTTGGTGGGTATAACGATCTTGGAGTTGGATGGTGGCCTTGCTTCTTTCTAAACCCAGAAAATAGCAACCCTGCAAGGATTTCAACTACGGATGAGCCTGCATAAAGGATGAGCCGCCCGATTGAAAAGAAGAAGCCTTCTTCTGAATCGTCCTGCTCGTCTTCATCGGGTACCAATGTTGGCCTTATCGACCTGGGATGTCTCTGATATATTGATCCCACTGCATTACTCATCTCTGATCTTGGATTCTAACAGCCCAAAGATTAAGTCAGAAAGAAACTAACGAAGGCAATAGTTTTCTAGAGTAAAAAAACAAGTTCTCAAGATATTTGCTTGTAGAAGTATACATACATGTGTAAAAATTAAAAGAAATTACATAATATACTCAATGACTCGATATTATTATAAAAAGTGTTGCTCGACGGCTAAGGTTATTTATTTTATACTTCAGTTCGACGTTCTCAAGTTGACCTAATACATGTTGTTTCATCCTTCTCTTGCCCATTTTCTTTCATTAAGTACATTTTTTTTAAAAAAAATTATATTGACACCTATATTACCATATTAATGTTGACATAAATTTTTTGTCCATTCTGATATTAATAATATTGGGTTATATATTCATTTTGGGCATAAAAAACATATACTTGAATTTCAGAATCGGTTTTTTTTTTTTTTTTTTTTTTTTTGTTTAGTCATACAAATAGTCAAGTGGTCACTCATCAGTTTAAACATTTGGAAAATTAGTTTCTTTACAAGAACCTTAACCAAGAATGGGGAGAATAGTCAAGTGGGCAGTGGAGTGTTGAGCCACTTACACTGTTTTTGTTCGGAGAAAACAAAGCTTGTACTCTCTGCTTAAGTAATGCCAACATGTAACCAAAGAACACGGCTGCAATAAGAATAATTATCCCTGTGACACGATACAATTAACGATCATAGTAAACATTCTCATGAAAAAAAAGGCAATATATGTCCTATAGACATCATAAATGCAAGGAAATTACTGAATGACAATCGATACCTAGAGGGAAACTGTCATCATATTGGTATTGGTATCCGCTGTCCTCCTTAGGCTCAAATGAACAATCATTGCTATGAATTGGAATCTCCCGTATTGCATGATTGCCCCTATCTACAACCAAAAGTGAGCAGCTGCTTCGAACGTAGACCACATCAAAATCATCCGAAAACTCAATGTCTTCACTGGGACCGTTGACATGGCCACGCCCTTGGCTCCACTTCCCTCCCGCGATAGTAGTAATTCCTGAAAATATAAATTTTTTTGTGAGACACTTTAGGTTTTTTGATAGTTGCTTCCTTTACATGTTATAAAAGCCTCTTTGTTTAAGAGGTCTCAAACACCCCTTATTATTTGTCATTATGTTGATGGCAAACACATGGAATGAGATCAGTGTGTCTATAAGCCATACTTCAAACTACAAAGATATTAGAGTGAGATAACTTGTCACGAGTATAAAAGCTAATGTATGCCTCACTCCATGACTTAACCTTGTAATATAGTTGATCTATAACATGGTATCACATCTACTTTGACCTAGATGTCTTGAGTTCAAATCTCAACTAACCACTAGTTTTATTTAAAACTAATTTTATCATCAACGTATGTATGCTTGTGTGTAAATTACCAAGGTTTCAACCTAAACAGATGTATTGGCAAGAGCGGCAGGTTAAATTATAAAGTCATTTTATAAGATTTCACCCAACATCTAAAAATGAGTTGGAACTAAGTGAGATGAAAGGGTGACTTCAAGCCCTTCAATATGTTGAACACAAATTGAACCTTGTAGACAACCATGCCACCACCATGAGTACCACTTTTACCATGAATTAATCAGCTATATCTTGCATAGGTAAGGTGAGAAATATTCTATCTTTTGTACTTCCACCATCAAAAGAAACGACAAAAATAATTGATGAATTGATTGAAACAATTCTTCAAAAATAACAAATAAATCAAACGCTGTGAGAATTGTGTAATTTGATTCACTATTGAAATGCGTGTGCTTTTCAAAAAGTTGTTGGAATATTTACTGAGGAAACTACAAGTTCGTTGCAAGCTATTAAGGGTTGTTTAGCAATTATGGCGGATCGGAGAGAAATCTTGGGGATAAAATTTTAAACAACTATAAACATAGTTGGTGGTTGGTATGTTAAACATTAAGTAATAAGACAAGTCTATCATCCTCGCGCTTAAATTCCCCCCCTCCCCCCCTCCCCCCCTCTCTTTTTCCTTCCCTCTCTCAGCCCATCCTTGGCAAAGATATTAGGAAGGCAGTGCCCCCAATATTGGTATCAGAGCTTTTTCCAGGTGGTTGTAATTTTTTCGAATTATCTGCTTTAATTTTGTTCAATTTGTTCAAACCCATCTATCCTATCCATTTACATCCTAATTTTGTTAGGGTTGGAACGACGCCGTTTTTGGATGAAATGCCACATGGTCATCACATGAGGTGCTCTTTGAGGGGAGTCTAACCTTTAAGTATTGTGATTACGGCATCTCAAGCCTAGTGCTTGAGGACATCGTTGCCCTTGTCAAGGGTAACAGCCACTCGAGGCTTAAGATGGCTGAGACGGTGATTTAAGCTCGAGCTCGAGGGGCTGCTCGGAGGGCTGCAAGAACAATGGGCTCATGGTTGTTACTTGGGGTACAATTTTTAGCTGCTTGGGCCTTAAGCTTAATTCAAGAGAACATGGAGCTTCTAGAGGGAAATTCTACTGGAAAAATTTGAATGTTGGCATCAAGGATTTCCCTCCAAGACTCAAGACATGTTGACAGAAATAAACACACACAAATGAACAGCTTAATGGCCGGACATGGGTGAGTTGCCGTGAAAATAAGAGTAGCTGTTAGTTTCTTTTTTCTAAAAATAAAGGGCTCAACATCAGTCCAAAGTAGTACAGATACACTCAACACAAAACTTGTTCAACTCTTTTACAGCACACTTGCGCTCTTTTCCGAGGAGTAGCGTAACTTAGCTACGCGTGATGTAACGTTGATCACTGCTGTACTTACTTCTATTGTAATATAATTCTCAGGCTTAAGGTATGACTTTCCAGTTTCAATCTGTTCCCAAAAATCAATAAGTTGAGATTTGAAGCTTTAGTTTAAGGCTTTGATGGCCAAGGCTTTATCCCTTGATTGTGTTGGTCCTAACACTGCTGTCACTTCTTAATACGTCAAGTGAACTTAGGTTCGCGCCATTAATCGGGCCTTGGCCAAAGTTTGTCCCTTGATTGCATTGGTCCTTATCCAATGACCTTAATATAGTTTGTTCCATCTTAATCCAATCAGACCTAAATGCATTCAAGTTATTATAAGTCAAGGTGCCAGGCTTGAAAATCTGATTGACTTGGGCTTGTAAGTGGACTGCTGAGCTCTTGAATTTGTCTCCACAAAGCAGAGGCATCAAGACCTCCCACTAATGGCCCAAGAGGCCATTTCCTCGGCATTAGTGAAACTTATGGCCCGACATGATGAGGATCAGCTCTGGACTGTACAGCCAGTTCATGGTTTTTAGATCCATACAAGATAAGAAAAGAGTTGGAGCTCTCTGACTTAAGAGCAGTACCAGCCAAAATGGAGGATCTAAGGGCGAAAGACGAAGACCCCCTCCTTGAGATAAATTTGGGCTCAACAGAAGACCAAAGGCCTACTTATCTGAGCGCCCTGCTTTCTGATGAGCAGAAAGAGCAGTACTTGACTTTGCTTTGCGAATTCAAGGATTGTTTCACCTGGGACCACCATGAGATGCTTGGCCTAAACAAGAAAGTGGTTGAGCATAAGCTTCCTATAAAGCTAGGCTCGAAGCCCATCATTCAAGGCCAGAGAAGAATGTCCCAAGAAGTAATTAGCTTGGTTAAGGAAGAAATTGAAAGACTTATAAAAGCCAAATTCATCAGAACTACCAGGTATGTTAAGTGTCTAGCTAATATTATCCATGTCATCACAAAGAACGGAAAAATCAGGGTCTATATTGACTTTATAGATATGAATGTAGCCACCCCAAAGGACGTGTAGCCAATGCCTATTACTAATGTGCTCATTGACTCAGCCTTGAGGCATGGGGTTTTGTCCTTTATGGATTGCTATTGCGAGTATTACCAAATTATGATAGCTCTGGAGGATACCCACAACATTCAAATGTCCTGGGTCAAAAGGGATGTTTGGATAGGTAGCCATGCCTTTTGGTTTAAACAATGCTGGCACCACCTATCAGAGAGCAATGAACATGATTTTTCATGACCTTATTGGCAAGACCATGGAAGTCTATATAGATGACATTGTGTTCAAATCAAAATCACAAGTTAAACACTTGGAGGACTTAAGGGGTGCGTTTCATAGAATGAGATCCCACAACCTTAGGAGGAATCAATTTAAATGCGCTTTTTAGCATACGAGCTGGAAACTTTCTAGGCTTTCTGGTACACCAAAGGGGCATTAAGGTGGGATATCAATAAGACCAAGGCCATCCAGATGGCCAAGCCGCCTTCAAATAAAAAGGAGCTTCTGCGCTTCTTAGGGAAGGTTAATTTCCTATGATGTTTCATCTCAAATAAGTCGCAGGAAAGACAAAAGTCTTCTCTCCACTGTTGAGACTCAAGTCTAAGAAGGACTTTAGAGGTGCCTCATTAAGCGGCATTCCAGGCCATCAAAGAGTGACAGTACTTATTCCACCAAAGCAGGGCAAGCCTTTGAAAATTGTTGTCTCTGTTTTTAAAGAATCTATTGGTTGTTTACTTGTAAAGGACAATGAGCAAGGTTTTGAACAAGCTGTATTATACCTTAGCCATTATTTAATTGCGTGTGAAATAAAGTATTCTTCAATTGAAGATTTGTGTCTATCTTTGTTCCATGCATCTACAAAATATTAAGACACTACTTCTTGGAGTTCACTATATATATGGTTGCCCAAACATGTGTCCTTAAGTATATGCTAGATAGGCCATTTTTGAGACGAAGATTGAACAAGTGAAGCTTAGCTCTGCTTCAGTTTGAGTTGGTCTATGTCTCACAGAAGTCAGGGCAAGCCTTAGTAAACTTTGTAGCAGATCACCCAGACATTCAAACGGGCTTGGATAATGAGCCAAAACAGCTCCTAACAGTGGAACTAGTGCCTTGGAAACTGTTTTTTGACGGATCAAGGACCAACTTTAGTGCTGGAGTATGAATTGTGACAAGAGTCCCAAGACATACTCATCACGAAATTTGCTGTCACCTTGGTGGGAAGATGCTCTAAGAACATGGCTGAGTATAAGGCTCTCATAATTGGCCTTCAAACTCTCTTAGAAATGCAAGTCCACAATGTTCTTGTCAAGAGAGATTCACAATTGGTGATTTCCCAAGTGAATGGAGAGTTTTAATTTTGACTAATACAGTAATATGTCAAAAGTACATAAGCGATTGAGTAAATTCAACGAGATGCGATTTGAGCACATCCCCAGAGAGAAAAACAAGGCATCCAATGACTTGGCTAAGTTAGCATTATGATACAAGTTACCCAAAACTTGATGTGAAGAAACTATGGTCATTAAGACTAAGGTTTTGGATCAAGAGATGAAATGGGCAGAGTCCATGCACCAAGTAGATATTTGGAGCACCATGAAGCTCATCAGACCATCCTGAGTCAACAAGATGACTAGAGGAAGCCTTTAATGAATTACTTCAACAACCCTCAAGAATATGCTAAGGATAGGAAAATGAAAATGAGCTCATGGGTTCCATCTTGATAGTGAATCTATAGAACTATACAAAAGGGATGCTAGTGGAGTGCTTCTTAAGTGCCTTGACTTAGATGACGCAATGCTAGTAATGGTTGGAGCCCATGAGGGTATCCGTTGATCCCATCTGGCTGGTAATAAGAGTTATTGGCTCATCAGACGTTATGGCTACTATCGGCCATCAATGATGGATGACTGCATAAAGTAAGCCAAAGAATGTAGAGAACGGCAAAGACATAGACATGTGCCTAGGGGCCCTGCTACTAAGATGCATGGCATTGTTAAACCATGGCTATTTAGAGGCTAGGAAATGGACAATATAAGGGAAATTAACCCTCCTTACAGCAAGTATCAATCTTATATTCCTGTGGCCACTGATTACTTTCACCAAATAGGTGGAGGCTAAACCATATAGAAGCATCAATCAACATGTTGTGATTAATTTTATCAAAGAATATATCCTATGTAGGTTTGGTATTCCAGAAACTATCACAGTGGACCAAGCTAAGGTTTTTAGCGGAGCTGAGGTCAAGGAGTTTACAAAGAGTTTCAATATAGAAATCTTGAACTCAACACTTATTCTACTCAAGCTAATGGCCAGGCAAATCACCTAATAAGATTATAAAGCCAACATTAAGAAGATGATTGAGGACAATCCCAGAAGGTGGCATGAGTTGCTACTAGTTGCCCTTTGGGCTTATATAATTTCCAAAAGGGATGCCACTAGGACAACTCCTTTTCATTTGACATATGGCCATGATGTAGTACTCCCCATGGAGTTAATAGTTCAGTCTATTAGACTATTTCATCAAAGGAAGTTTTCTAAACTTGAATATGACCAGTCCATGATGGATGAGCTTACCGATTTCGACCAAGTAAGACTTAATGCTCTACACAAATTGGAAACTCAAAAGAAAAGAGTTGCCAAAGCCTACAACAAAAGGGTCAAACCTAAGTCTTTTGACTTGGGTTTGACCCTAGCCGGATGGTGGTTTTGCCCATTGGCCATAAACATCATGTCTTTGGAAAATGATCTCTGAATTGGGAAGGCCCATTTAGAGTCATTGAATTATTTGGAGGGAATGCTTATTTACTCAAAGATCTAGATGGAAGGACTCATCCAAGGGCCATCAATGATAGGTTCCTAAAGAAATATGTGCCATCTATCTGTGATTTGAACAAGGAAGTCCTTAGAAACAGATTTCCAGAATTATGGGCTCAGTTTCAGTACCAATGCCTAGAGGATCAATCTCTCTACGTAAGTTAAAGAAGAAAAAAAAAAAAAAAAAAAAATAGGAACCACCAAATAGAGAGACGTATTGAATAATGCGTAGTTCATTAATTCTAAGAGAATACAAGGCTTACACGTGCTAGCATTACAAGACAATAATACAAGTACAGCCAAAATTGTTCATCCAATAGGACATTAAGGTGTTGAAATATCCCCCAAAATATGAGCCTTGGTCACAAGCTTCTTTCTGAAACAGTCAGAGGCAGTTGCGTCTCTTAAGGTCACCAGGTGCCAATTTGCCTCAGAGTTCAAAGGATTTCGATAATAACCAATAGGATTAAGGACACAAAGGTATTCCCTTAAAGTATTAAAAGAATTATGAAAAGGGTAATCGATTTTTTTGTGAAAGTTTAGCTTTTTGGCTATTTTAAGCCTTTAAGGGAATACATGGTGAAATCATAGGCTCATGGGTAGTCTTACTAAGAAACAATGGCAGGTCTAGAATTTTGATTGAGGGTGGGCTTGAATTACAAATTACTTTTACTTCCACTTTATTCAACTAATTAGTCATATATTTGCTCTACATTTTCATTCGAAATCAAACTTTGGCTCCTAATCACTCCTAAATATAAGCAACTTTGAGACAATTTTGTTGAATACATCCCATCAAACAAAAATACATATATATCAAAAAGTAATAATTTTTTTCGATTTCAATTCACAATTAAGCTGGGGGTCTTATGGTCGTTTAAAATATTTTTATAGAAATTCTCATTGGATAACATACTTTTGTTGATATATGTAATGAAAGGAAAATAATTTTAAGTGGTAAATCCAAACTTGGGATTTATGAGTGAGAATTATTTGTAAAATTTAATATTTAGATCTCAATCATTACATGTAAGATATTAACACATTTTTCCTAAAAAAAAAAATTGTTACAAATAAACTTGAACAAGAATTGATTCATAAATATAAAAGTATAAATATACAACTTATATTATCGAAGTGATAGAGTTGAAAGGTTAGACAGAAAATTGAAAGTAATTTGCAAATAAACCAAATTTTTTTTTTTTTTAATTTGCAAATAAACCATTTTTTAAAGTAGATTTTAAAAGTAATTTGCAAACAAATGAAAAACTTTTTAAAGTGCATATGAGTAAATTATATGTATACCTAAACAAAAACTAGTGAGGTCATTAACATATAACAAAATTATTTATTTTAATTTCTCTTAAAATAAACAATATTTAGTACTATGTACAAAAAGAACTCTAAAAATAGTCTCATTTAATTGTATATATGTATAGGGAAAAATGTCCTGAAAAGTTAGTAGCGCCAGCTCAACCCCCATCCAACACTACCAAAGTGAGAAATGCTGACCACTAGGCTAAGTGGTCAAGATTGCTTTTTGTTTGTTTATATAAATATTTATCAACTTCAGAACATGGATCCGCCACTGCTAAGAAACCCCTTAAAAATCAAGGTCTGAAAGATATAAAGGAGAACAGAGGAGCCTCATCGCTGCTTGTTACTGGAGAAGCTCTCCCAAGGCAAGGACTTGTACGGTTTACAGCTTGAGAAGGTTGATCCCTTGATAAAGTAAAGCCCCTCCACCGCTGGAGAACCGGCAAGGTCATCCACCCAATTCATGTGGCCGCTGGAGGGTCACTCCAGCGAGGCGCTGATGGTATGGGCACGAAAGCTGGTGGGGAGGGTTTTGCTTGTTAAAGAAAACGGAAAATCTGGTGACATTAGGTCTAATGTCCCCAAAGAGACATAAAGGATTTCTGTTGAGGAAGGGCGATTTCATTGGGCTCTGGGACATCAGAAGGGTTTGGTTGCCATATGTGATTTGTCAAAAAGCGAAAAAATGCGAGATAATAGCAAGAACAGAACAGAGCAAATGTGAGAACTCCAGGCCCTAACAGTCATACTTATAGACGCGAGAAGGAAGAGCAAAAGAGATGTTCTCTCGAGGAGACCCCTGCAGCTGTTGAGGGTCACATTAGTCATATTTTACCCATTGTAAATTTGAATTTACCAATGGCTAAAAGGGGGGTATTTGTTTGCACCCTAATTTTTTTAGGGCTATGATGATGCCATTTTTGGATGAAATGCCACGTAGTCATCACATGAGATCCTCCTCAAGGGGAGTCTGACCTTTAAGTATTGTGATAATGGCATCTCGAGTACAGTACTTGAGAACATCATTACCCTTGTGAAGCATAACAGGCTCTCGAGGCTTGAGATGGCTGAGAGGATGATTTAAGCTCAAGCCCAAATGGCTGCCAAAAGGGCTGCAAGAATAATAGTTTCCAAGGTCGAGGTAGTTACTTGGGGTGCAATTTCAGCTGCTTAGGCCTTAAGCTTAATTCAAGAGAATGTGGGGCTTCTAGAGGGAACTTCTATTGGAAAAAGCTGAACATGGGCATCAAGGATGTCACTCCAAGACTCAAGACACGGTTATAGAAGATAAACATGTTGTGGCTAGATGTGGGAGAAGTTGCCGTGAAAATAGAAGCATCCATTAGTTTCTTTTTTCTATAAATAAAGAGCACCGCGTCAGTCCAAAGTAGTACACATACACTCAACACAAAACTTTCTCAAGTTTTTTACAGCATGCCTTTGCTCTTTTCCTAGGAGTAGCATAACTTAGCTAGGCTTAGCATAACGTAGATTATTGTTGCACTTACTTCCACTGCAATATAGTCCTCGAGCTTTCCAATTTTAATTTGTTCCCAAAAATCGACAAGTTGAGATTTGATGCTTTAGTTTAAGGCTCTGAAGGCTAAGGCTTTGTCCTTTGATTGTGTTGGTCTTAACACTACTGTCACTACTTAATAAGTCAGGTGAACATAGGTTTGCGCCATTAATAAGTGCTTTGACGGCCAAGGCTTGTTACTTGATTGCATTGGTCATGGTCCAGTGACCTGAATATGGTTTGCTCTATCTTAATCTTGTCAAACTTAAACTCATTCGAGTTATTATAAGTCAACGATGCCAAGCTTAAAAACCTAATTGACTTGGGCTTGTAAGTAGATTGCTAAGGTCTTAGGTTTGTCTTCACCCCAGTTCCTAACTTTTAAGTGTACGAGGAAAACGTGTTTGTGGGCCCTGCTCTGTCACTATAATTACCACTTGAGTTTGGTCTATATCCTTTAATTTTTTGTCATAAATACACATAAAACCCCACAAAAATACTTAACAAAGTCTTCTTAATTGAAGCATAAGCAGAAATCACAGTATAACCGAAGTAAGATACATCAACATATCACAACCCATTTCTCCAAAAATGGTGAGTGGTTGAGGTCAAATATATGCGGTTCGTAATTAGGCTCACTCCTTGGTCGCAATGAATCCCTTTTGCACGTTTGTTTTGTTTTCACATTATACGGCGACCACACATACATCACTTGAAACAAAATAGAGTAAATCCACATTCAAAATCTAGAATTAGGAAAGCCTCTTTATATAATCTCTTCTTGGACTCGGTAATGCCTTGTGGGCCTAGAGTGGGCATGGTAGGCCACACATGCGGGTATCCCGCCCCACCTCACCTATTGAGGTGTGGTGTGGACTTTTTCCAACCCGAACTTTATTTTTCTACAACCTTCGTATTTTTAGTAGTTGCAACAAAATCGAACACAATGTGAGTTATATTTATTGTTGATTTTGAGGTCGCAAGCTTGAGCTTTCATTGTTCATCGTTAGCGGACTCAATGTGACCTCTCTTCTTGGCTGAGGTTGAATTTGAAAGCCTACGCCGTGGCTGTTCATTATTGGTCGAGATTGAGGTTGCAAGCTCAAGTTAGGACAACTGTCCTTTGACCATTACTACGAGTTTGAGCTCAAAGCTGCAAGCCTGTGATTGAGATACGTGTGTTGAGTATTTGAGTGCACGCTTCTTCCATATATGCATTTTCTTTATTTGATCCAAATTCTTAGCTCCTGCATATCTTCCCACATTCCATATTGAGGTTGGATGTTTTGCCCTCTCTTTGCATTTGAGAGTTACCCTAATGGGTAGATGTGGCTTCTAATTCAATGTCTTTGGAGGCCATTTCACACATGGAAACATATTGGTTTCTTCCAACTCCTCTCTTCTCCTCTTAAGAGCATTTTATTCTCATGTTGCAGAGTAAGTTGGGGTATACCACAACCCATCAATTAAGAAGTATACTCTTGTATTGGGTGCCGAGTTCCCTTGGGATTTGGAGTTCCATTTCATCTCATTTGTACCGCTGTGGGGGCTTAAACAACTTAAGGCAACGACAAGACGTAATTGTTTGCTCCTTTTGTTTGCCCTTAGCGAGTGTGTAGCTATTGTAAATAAAACATTAAACAAACAATGAAAATAGAGCCTCACATAGACTTAGGAGCTACCTAAATTTTGAACTATATGTGTTTGACCTAAATCAATCACCACTAAAAGAGGGTTGATGCTTTTGGTAAATCCGGCTACGGTTTGAAATAATAATGTGGATTCTGCACACGCCTTAATGAAAGAGACTTAGTTCTATATTCTTTTGGGGGTTTTGTATTAATTAATTTGTTGCAGTAAATTAAAGGGACATGAACCTATCCCAAGTGGCAGTTGGGGTGATGGAGCAGAGCCCGCATACACCTTACCTCGTACACTTAATATCTAGGAATTGGGGTAGAGGAAAGAACTTAGCAATCCACTCCCAATCCCAAGTTTACAGATTTTTAGGGTTGGCACCCTTGACTTGTGATGCCTCGAATGAGTTAAACTTAGTAAGATTGAGATGGAGTGAACCGCATGCCGGTCACTGGATTAGGACCAATGCAATCAAGGTTAAAGACTTGGCCGAAATCCCTAAAACTATGACTCAAACTTAAATTCACATGAGTTACTAAGCCGTAGCACCAATAGAAGACCAACGCAATCAAGCTCTACCACTTGGTCGTCAAAGCCTTAAACCAACAATACTAAACTTAACTCGTCAATTTTCAAGAACAGAAGTTGTGGCAAGAATGTCATATCTGAAACCCAAAATGTATTACTTGAGGAAACATGCCAAAAGCTACAATTTACGATGCTCTTAAGAAAAGGATAAATAAAAAAAAATAAAGCACAAGTATGCTATAGTTTGGAATTAGTGTTGGAACTCTTAACTATGTCACTAAAATATTTTATTATAGCCTAAAACTCTAACTGCTACGCCCTTGAAATATGGCATATATGTTCCACGTTCGACCTCAATGCCTTCCACAACATTGATTTAGTGTTGAACGTGCATTGGCACACGTGTTCGAGGCTCCATTGGCCTCACTGCGTTCATCCGCTCTTCCTTAAATGTACTTGAAGGCCCACATTCTTTGATATGCACTTCAAGTAACCCTCTCGAGTTGGGTAGTTACCTTTCCCGCAGCGCTCTTTGTAATTCCTTTGAGTTCACACTTACTTGGCCCCATTACCCATCTTGTGTAGATTTTATATTAAGGCTTAAGTTGATGAAGCAACTGGACTCGAGATGCCATTATCTCCATTTATTAATTCACTTACGTCCCGTGTGTAACTTTATCTATTGCTAACGTGTCATTTTATCTCTAAACGATCGTTCCATCTCCCTCGAGTTTGGGGGTGTAAATAGCAGCAACTTCCTTCAATGGTTTAATCTTTCCTCTCAACTCTTCTTTGGTTTTCTATCATTTAATTATCTCTACTTGAGTCCATTTTGCTTAAGTTCAAGGTCTATTGTGTCGATAAAGGTCATCTTGTTGATGCCCCTCCATCAGTTGGTTGAGATTTTTTGTTTTGCCCCATCTCGAGTTAGCCTTTAGGGCCTCAAGTTTACTTTTCTAGTTATCCATTTGCATTATTTTTCCAATGTAGGTATTCTAAAGGGCAAGCTAACCGAAGGTAGGAGAAAGATGTTAAGACCTCACAACTTGAAATCTAGGATCAGCTGTAAGCCACTGAGCAATCTCTGGACACACAGCTACTAGCAAAAAATTCATGTTCAAGAAAATTTATAAAACCTAGAATGAGAAGAATATGAAGATCAAAGAGCAGAATTCAAGGAAAAATTAGTTCTATAACGTACATTTTCAATGAGATTATGGCTGACATTAATACGTCGTGGCCAAGGTTAACGGTTGAAGTGTACTAAAGATTCAAGGAAGACATCAAATTCAATATGATAGAAGCATTGCACAAGCTTTATCAAAAGGGTTCACTTGATGACTACTTCAAGCATTTCAAAGAATTGAAGGGGTTAGTACCGCAACAACCCTGACCTTATTTCCACGGTATTTTCATGGCTAGGTCCTTAGGCTAAAGTGAAGTCCTTACTAAGAGTGTTACAGCCTACTAAATTAAACGACTCCATCGAATTTGTGAGGGCCCAAGAGAAGGTGATCGAAGCCATTCAGAAGCATGTGGACAAGCTATGGAGTAATTTGAGTTATAATAATTAGGCTAGTTTAGGAATCATGGCACATTCAGTTGATGAAATGGAAACGTCGAGGTGGCATCAAGGGAAAAATGACACAAGCACAATTCATGGGTTTAGAGGCCTCTCCCTCATGTAACGGCAATGAAGATAGACGGAAGGAGGGTTTGAGGAATGCATTACTTTTGTGACGAGCTTTATCAAAATTCATCATGTTAGGTTGTCATGATCAGAGCTGATTTTATCTAATTTTATTAGTTCTTTTGGCTGATGGCGGGAAAACAATTCAATAAGTTGGTTTTGTTAGTTTAAGTCTTGTTTAGTTGTTTTGAGTCCAAATTGGCAACTAATTCAGATGTAATAAGTCGGTTAGTAGTGTCTTTGAGTCTAGATTCATTGTTTGTGGTTTGATCTTGTAATTAGTATAAGGGTTTGATTGTAAGATTTGAAGGCATTGAATGAAAATATCTTCTATTACTCTCTTTCTTCTCATCTCCTTCACTTCTCTTCTCATCTTACCTCTCTTCACCTAGGTTAAGTTCAAGACTACCTCATGAATCTTAACAATTGGTATCAGAGCCTAGAGATTACACTCGATTGGATTGAATTCAAGCTTCATTATGATTGAATTGTGTAGTTTTGGTTCGAAATTGCTGCATTGTGTGGATCATCTGCAATTTGGCGAGGAAGAAGCGATCTGCCATGGCACCTATAACTCGAGCTAATGCTGCCAGTAATGCAGCTGGTAATGCTGCTAACACTGCCGCTGGAGGAGCCTCTACTTATGTTGCAGCTATTGCTGGTGACAATGCTAATCCTGAGGGAGATCGTAAGGATCAGATGATGCTTATGATGCAAACACTGTAACAAGCCATGGATCGCAGATTTGAGTCTCAATCTCAGCAATTTGCTCAGCAATTTTCTAGTCTGCAACAAAGAATGGACAGCCAGCAAACTCCAGCTGGTGATAATGTACTCTTAGCTGCAAATCAGTAAGCTAGACCTCCTGATCCTGTAATTGCTCCAACTGACAGTGGAGACAGTGCTTCGAGTGCCGAAAATAAAGGATTTAGGCAGCCAAGAGTGGACTTGGAGGCTTTTGATGGTACTCTTCCTCAATCTTGGATAAGGAAATGTGAAAGGTACTTTCGTTTTTACAAAATTGAATAGCATGAAAAGGTAGAATTGGCAGCTGTGCATTTGCGAGGTGAGATGGAGACTTGGTACTATGGTTTGCTGCGTACTCCGCCTTCCATCACTTGGACTGAATTCACCAATGAGCTTTATGACAGATATGGTGATGAGGATGTTAGCGAAGTTATGGACAATTTTAACAAGTCTGTTCAAACTACTTTAGTGAAAGATTACATGACACGATTTGAGGGATTGAGGGCCAGGATGTTGTCTGTATATCCTGAGGCTTCTGAGTCATATTATGTGTCGAGTATTGTAAGTGGCCTTATGCCAAGAATCAAGAGCTTAATGAAAGCTTTTGATCCCTGCAGTCTCACTCAAGCATACTCCAAAGCCAAGAAGGTTGAGAGCTCAGTGATGACAAGTTCAGATTCTCAAAAGCCCAAGAGCAACTTCAGTGGATCTTCTTCCACTAGGTTAGCTGAAAATAGTAGCAAAGTGGGAAGCAGTGATGAAAAGAGACCACATAAGCTTTGCTTCAACTGCAACCAAAGATATTTCTTTAGTCACAAATGTGATCCTAAGTTCCCGATGGCAGTATCTGGAGAAGAAGCTGTTGAGACTGAAGCGGATGAAGAGATTGATTGTAAGGAACCTGAGGAGGAAATGACAGTTGATACTGATGAAGAAAAGGATGTTAAGATCTCTATTAAGGCTTTAATAGGGAGTGGTTCACACAATACTATACGCATTAAGGGAATAGCAGGGCAACGAGAGTTGCTGATACTTATTGATAGTGGATCTACTCACAGTTTTGTGGATCCAAAGGTTATGAGAGCTGTGGGACAAGAACTGATTCAAACTAATCCTTTGGCGGTTACAGTTGCTGATGGGAATTCAATATTTACACACATAAAATGCAAGAACTTCTGTTGGAAGATGCAAGGGCACAAATTTGAATATGATTTCAGGGTTTTGAGATTGGGAGGCTGTGACATAGTATTGGGAGTGGACTGGATGAAGAGCTTTAGCCCAATACTCTTTGATTTCTCGCAGTTAACTATGTCTTTTGAGAAAGATGGAAAGAAGATCCAATTGTAGGGGATAATTGAGCATGTCCAACTCCAATTGATGAGGGGTAAGAGCTTGCGAAAGGTGCTCAAGAAGGGTGATTACAGTTGGGTAGGACAACTCTACTCACTTACTGCTGATTTAGAAGCTGAGTCCACTGAATCCGGTGATGAATTGAATGCCCTGCTTAAAGAGTATGAAGAATTGTTTGAGCAGCCAAATATCTTACCTCTAAAGAGGGAGCTTGTTCAAGCTATTCCCTTAAGGAAGGGTGGAATCCTGTGAACCTGTGGCCCTATAGATATCCTAATTCACCGAAAGATGAGATTGAAAGGCAAATTGATGAACTGTTGAAGACAAAGTTCATACAACACAATCACAGTCCTTTTGCCTCTCCTATGATTTGAGTGAAGAAAAAGGATGGGACTTCTAGAATGTGCATTGATTATTGTCACTTGAATTCTCTCACAGTCAAGGACAAGTTCCCAATTCCTATCATAGACGACTTGTTGGATGAATTGCATGGAGCCTGGTATTTCTCTAAGCTGGATTTGAGGCAGGGTTATTACCAGATTAGAGTTCAAGAGCATGACATTCATAAGACAGCTTTTAGAACTCATCAAGGGCACTATGAGTTTGTTGTGATGCCCTTTGGGTTATCTAATGCACCATCAACCTTTCAAGCGTTGATGAATCTTGTGTTTAAGCCTTATTTGAGGAAGTTTGTGCTAGTATTTTTCGATGACATTTTGGTCTATAGTCCTACCCTGCAGAAGCATTATTCTCAACTTGAGTTGGTATTCCAGACCATGAAGCAGCACAAGCTTTAGGCAAAGCTTTCCAAGTGTACCTTTGCCAAGACACAAGTTAAGTATCTTAGACATATAATCTCAGGGGAGGGTGCTGCAACAGATCCAAGCAAAGTCCAAGCAATGAAAGATTGGTCTTAGCCTAAATCCCTCAAGTAGGTAAGGGGTTTCTTGGGTCTAACTGGATATTACCGCAAGTATATAGCTAGATATGGTATTATTGCGAAGCCTTTAACAGATCTGCTTAAGAAAGATGGGTTCTTATGGAATGATAAAGCAAGAGAAGCTTTTGAACGTTTGAAGCAAGCTATGACTATTGCTCATGTGCTTGTAATGCCTGATTTCAGCTTGCCTTTCTTGTTGGAGACTGATGCTTGTAGTACTGGTATTGGAGCTGTGCTCTCTCAGGATGGAAGACCCTTGGCTTTTCTCAGTCAAGCCTTAGGTCCTAAGAATCAGAAGATGTCCATTTATGAGCAAGAGTATATGGCTATACTTCTTGCAGTTCATAAGTGGCGACATTATCTTGAAGGGCACCAATTTGTGATCAAGACAGATCACCAAAGTCTCAAGTATCTACTTAAGCAAAGGATTTCAACAAGAGTTCAAAGGAAAGGTTTAATGAAGATGTTGGGGTTGGAGTATACAATTCAGTATAGAAAGGGAGCTGAAAATGTTGTTACTAATGCTCTGTCCAGAAGACTTGGTATTTATATAGAAAGATTGAAGAATACAATACATATATAGAAAGACTGCAAAGGATCCTAATAATATCTACAATCATAAGTACACATAATATATATTATAAGTACCTATATTTTCCCCCAACTAAGTAGAGTATAAGGTTGCTCCAGAAGAAGTCAATTATTAAAATGTACTTCCCGTCAGGTAACAATTACCTCAAAACCTTAAGCCAGGTTTACTTGGTCCAAAATTGTTCCTTTTTCTCTTAGGTCCATCACACAAATGCCCAATGCTTTATACCCTATCCACGAGTTATATTAACAAAAATAGTTAGGTTGTAAGGATATTAATTATGAGACTTCTTAGTCAAGGTGTTTTTAATAAAGGAACCAGTTATCAATAAAGTACAAGCTATTCAGTGAAGCTCAAAGAATAGTAATATACTATAATATTTACTCTTAACTAAAGGGAGCGTCAAAAGACATACCATTATCACTGATCTTCCTGATGGCGAGATTCACGGTGTCAGCGACGTAAATGTTGCCGCTATCATCAACTGCGAGTCCCTTGGGTTGATACATTCTGGCCTCTCTTAATTTTCCATCTATATGCCCACTGTATCCTTCTGGGGTTCCTGCTACTAGTTTGGGCCTGCTATCTGAATTGATTATCCCATCATTTAATCTCATTTGGGTGACATATGAATAACTAATAAAAACTAATTTATTTTTAGACTTATCTATATCTAAGGTTCCATATTTTAATTACTGCGCCAATTTGGTCATCTTTACCTTTAATTGGTTAAATTTAATTAAGTACAATTTACATTCACTGATAAAAACCAAATTAAATAGTGTCAATTTAATCTTATGGTGAAATTAAAGTTAAGTTGAAGACGCGACTCTTAATGATCCAATATGTTAGATGTAAGTGGCTCAATACAAATCTATCTGTGACCCAATCTAAGCCCATCAATGGTCTGACCGTTAAAAATTATATTGCTAACTTAACTTTAATTTTAATCTAAGAGTAAATTTGAACAATATGAATCATAAAAACCAATATTAACACAATTTAAAGTAAAATGATTTGGATATAGTATATATACCTACAATGCGATGCAATTTATACTGCAATTGAATGCCAAAAGCAATTTTTAAGTTTAAAATTTGAATTTAGGTTTAATATTAAGTTCAAAATTTTTATTTTAGTTAGTATAAGTTTGATTAGGTTTAGGATTATAATTACACTGGGAATATTTTAAGTAGTCGCCTATAGAGTCATTTTATTCAGTTGCTTAGAATTATTTTTTTTTAAACTATTTTTTTTTAATATTTCTTTCTTGCTTCTCCTGTTGAAAACTTGATTGAATTAATTTTCTCCTTATTTCCATTAACTTTAACAATAAAATTTAGGGAAGTTTGTTGAATCCGTCCCTTTCCCCCTTCTAATAATTTTGATGAATCACATAAGTTGGTATCAGAGCACAGAAAATTTGCTACCATGGCTCCTAGAAGACCAAGGTCGACATCTAGAGGATAGGACTCTGATGATGACAATGCTTGCCAAACCGAGACAAGGTTCAGAGAAATGGAAGCAAGATTCTAGTGAATTGAGATAATGACTAAGAGGATGTCCATCGAGCTCTATTAGATATCTCGAACTCATAACCCTCAAGGTGTGGGCGACAAGGCAAGTATAGAGGGGAGCTTCAACAACCCTTTCGACGAAGTTGGTGGCCAGGGACGAAACTATCGAAGGGGGAGACTAACTCCAGATACATCTGAGTACACCGAGGATAGACAGTGGAAATCAGGACTTCGGGTTGACATCCCTAAATTTCAAAGTGGCAGAGAGCCAGAGCAGTTCATCAATCGGGTCGTAGCCATCAAAGAATTCCTTGACTTTAAGGAGGTTCTAGAACAAAAGCAGGTTCCCCTAGTAGATACAAAATTGAGAGGAAAAGCTGATGTCTGGTGGCAACAACTTAAGCATTCACGATTACGGCAAGGGAAGCATCAAATTGAGACCTTGGAAAAGATGAAGAAACCTATGAAAAGCACCTTCTTGCCCCACAACTACCCCAGACTTATGTACCAATAGTTCCAAAACTTGCATCATGGATCGCACTTCGTAGAAGACTATACCACAAAGTTCGTTACTTTAGTGGTAAAGGAACGACTTGGCAGAATTAAGAGTAACAGACAGCGGGCATGGGTATTGGTGGGTTAAAGGAATCTATTCAAGACGTGTTGAATATGGTTGACACCTTCTCAGCCTCTGAGGCTCATCAAAGAGCCTTACATGATGAAAAGAGCCAAAAGAGGCGCCAAACGAGTGTGCCTTGAGGTGGACCAACTGGTGGTCTAGATTACAACCAACTGAGACCCCCAGCCAATAACAAAGTATAGGGGAAAGCGAGCAAACTTGGTGGGATGAGTTCTATCCATCCGAGTAATTAGGGGTGGCCTAGTAGCTCATGGACGCATCGTGTCTCCGAGGTGCTGCTAAGGAAAGATATGGCAAAGGATTGTTTGGTGAGGGTATTAATGATGAAGAAGACCAGACAACGGAAGAGCTTCAAGTGAAGGCCTTGCCAACCAACGAATAAGATGTTGCCAATGACGACGGACACCTTCTAGTCATTAAGCGAGTTTATTATGCTCCAAAAGAAGAAGAAGACAAGTGGCTCAGAAATGACATTTTTCAGACAACCTGTACCGTACTCGAAAAAGGTTTCCTCCTAGTCAATTATTCGGGAAGCAGTGAAAATGTAATATCAGAGGAAATAGTTAGGAAACCGAGGCTGAAAACAAAAAAGCATCCAAACCTATACAAACTTTCTTGGTTGAAGAAAGGAAATCAGGTAATGATGTCAAAATGTTGCCTAGTAAGCTTCTCAATTGAGGCAAAATATTAAGATAGGGTTCAGTGTGATGTCATGAACATGGATGCATTTCACTTGTTGCTTGGGCGTAAATTGAAATTTGACAGGTGCACCACTCATGATGGTTGATAAAGCACCTAAAGCTTCTTATTTAGTGGAACGAAGATCATGCGATTATCAAAGAAGGGCAAGGTACCTTGTCCAACACCAGCTAGGAATTCCGCATTACATACCCTGCAATGTTGGCCAAGGAAGTTGACGAAACCAAGATCGTGTACGTATTATTGGGAAAGGAGCGTCAAGTAGATCAAACAAAAATGACACCTCAAGTTAAGGTATTATTAGGGCAGTTTGATGACGTCTTTCCGAAGGAGTTGTCAAATACCTTGCCACCATTATGAGATATCCACTAGATTGACCTAATGCTAGGCGCCTCTTTACCAAATAGGTGGCAATGCAGAATGAGGCCAGCTTAGTATGATAAGCTTAGGCAACAGGTGGAAGAGGCACTCACATGAGGCTTCATCCGAAAGAGTCTAAGACCTTGTGCAGTATCGGCATTATTGACACCTAAGATGGATGGGTCTTGGAAGATCTGTGTGGATAGCCGAGTCAAGAAACAAGATAATTGTTTGATATCGATTCCCGCTACCAAGATTAGAAGACTTGTTGGATCATAAGTATTGCCATGGTGTTCAGAAAGTTGGATCTAAAGAGTGGGCATCATCAGATTCGCATCACACCGGAGGACGAGTGGAAGACGAAATTTAGGACTCGAGAAGATCTATATGAGTGGCTGGTCATGCCACTCAAACTATCCAATGTTCCTAGTACCATCATGTGTTTAATGAATTAGGTACTATGCCCTTACATTAAGAATTTTGTGGTAGTTTACTTTGATGACATTTTAGTATACAATGGCAACAAGGAGCATATAAACACCTTAGGCAGTGTTGGGAACCCTCAGAGAGAAGCACTTATTTGTGGCACTGAAGAAGCGTGCCTTTACGACCAATCAAGTAACCATCCTCGGGTTTGTGATATCCAAGGAAGGCATAGCAGCTAAATAGAGCAAAGTGGAAGCCATCTGAGATTGGCCCACACCAAACACTTTGATCGAGATTCGTAGTTTTCGTGGCTTAGCTTCATTTTACATGATATTTATGTAAGATTCTAGCACCTTCATGACACCATCACATATTGTATGAGAGGTGGGAGTTTCAATTGGTCTTCTAGGGTGTCTACAACATTTGAAGAGATCAAGTAGGTGATTGATTCAATCTTTGTGGTTGTAGGTAGGTTCTCTAAGATGGGGCACTTCATAGCCTATATGAAGGTCGCGGATATATTCTACGTTGCATAATTAATGTACTTCCGTAAGGTTTATCTACTACATGAGTTACCCACTAGCATCGTGTCTGATAGGTATATTTAATTCATGAATCATTTCTGGAAGAGTTGATGGAAAATAGCAAATACTTCATAGACTTCGGCACCATTCATAAGATGGATGGACAAACAAAGGTAATTAATAGGACCTTGAGAAACATGCTGAGGTGTTTGGTAGCTGACAGCACAAAGTGATGGGACCAAAACTTATATCAGGCAAAATTCACCTATAACAACTCAGTTAATCGAAGTACCATGTTCCCATAATTTCTTGTTGTTTACGGCTATGTCCCTTGGACACTTGACACCAGTACTAGACCTTACTCGCCTACATGCTAAAGCGAAAGACTTTATCACTGATCTTTATAACATACATCAGCTAACAAGAGAACGCCTATAGGAGGCACCCACTAAGTATAAATCAACAGTAGATAAGCGGAGTAGGGTTGTGAAATTTTAGGTTGGAGATCAAGTTTGGTCTATTTGAACTCTAGAACGACTTCTGGCTTGAGAGTACAACAAACTAAAAGCTTGGAATATTTGTCCATGACAAGTACTTATGAAGATCAACCCTTACGCATGTCGTCTGCTACTATCCAGTGGAAGGACATCTGACCTTTTTAATGTTAAACATCTGACACCATATTTAGGCAAGAACGACAATGAGAGAGACTTAAATCCGGGGCAAATTCTTTTCAAGCGGGTGATGTTGATGCAATTCATATTTCAGTTGTGCGGCAAAAGAAATTTTAAGTCTAAAACTTCAATTTCAATTAGTATAAGCCTGATTAGGTTTATTTTTAAGTTTAAAATTTGAATTTCTGTTAGTATAAGTTTGATTTGGTTTAAGAGTATAATTACAGTGGGAATATTTTAAGTAGTTGCCCTAAAATAGGCTCCTAGGATCATTCTATTCGGTAGATTAGAATTATTTTTTAAATTGTTATATTTCTTTCTTGCTTCTTTTGGTGAAAACTTAATTGATTTAATTTTTAACTTATTTTTATTAGCTTTAACAAGAATATTTAAGGAAGCCTATTGAATCAATTCCTTTCCCTTCTAATAATTTTGGTGATTCACATTATGATATAGATAAACCTAATTTTTATGAACTAATCAGTCATTTTTTCCATATATATTAAGTACACAATTTAATATATTTCTTTGCTATCCATAACATTCGTCAATTAATATTTTGATATCCGTACCTTCTTGTATATTGCAGCTCTTTAGTATTCATGTTCTTTTTTTTTTTTAATTACAAAGAGGATGAAAACAGAAGAAAAAGAAGCTTGGATACTGTTCCACTATTCGGAGTTGCGGTGGGGACGGAAAAGTTCCACACATAATTGTAATATGACTACATGACATAGAAATTAAAATGAAATCCAAACATATGACGCAGTTTGATTTTAATTCGAGTCTGACACAATATATCAATTTAACATATCTTTGGTCATGTTGTGTATAAAACACAAACCTACAATGTTAAATTAATAATAGGACATAAAATAATACAATTGCTGATGTAAAGTTGAAGTATATATGTCAGAAAAAAAAAAAAAGGAAAAGAAACCAAAAACGGGAGAACATGCGTATTGAAGAATTCGTGCCCCAGAAGTAAAGTGTTCGTCCCTAATCTCCAATATGGATCTACTTACTTTAAACTAGTTTCTTCCCTAGATATTCCACGCATGTGATGCAGCTATGAAAATTGGAAATGAAAGATTGAACAACCTTCCCCACTACAACAATAATAGGCTATAGGATGCATTGCTAGTTACACTCTCTAACGATTGTAAACCTACGAAGCAATTATTTTAGGAAGAATGATTATAAAAAAATCAAACTAGGCGTAGATAAATTTTTTTTCACTGTACTTACTGAGTTAAAAAAAAGGTATTGTACTAATATTAGTAAATGTGTTGAGCACTGAATTAGGAAAAAAAAACTAATTTTTTAGCACCAAAAAGTAGAGAGTGAATCCCACTTGCCACCTTGCAAGTCGGGAAAAATGAGGTTGATTTTGAAGTTAAAAAAACAGTTAATAAACCAAACTATCTATATGTGAATTTTTTTCTAGCACTATACTTATAAAAGTAAAAGAAAAAAGTAATGTCCTCTTCAAAATGAATATTTTTAATATTAAACTATACATAAACTATTTTTTTATGTATAGTATTTAATGCTTATTCATATGTTGTATCATATGTCTTAATTCAATGAATTTTTTCTCAAAAATACTAATGTGGAACATGATTTTGATAATGCATAAGTATATTTTGTTTATATCTGTTATGAACCGAGAATCCGAGGCATGAACCGTGGTGGCTGTGATGCTGTCCTGCGGTTATGTTGCTGATGTTAGCTATTGTTGTGCTGCTGCTGTATCCGGTGTGTGAGGCGTGGTCGCTGTTGTGCAGTCATTTGGTGATCATTTGATATAGGAAAGTTGTGTTAGTTAGTTGGTATTGTAATTAGTAGAATAAGCTTTGGGTGTGTCATGATAAGTGAGTTTAAGTGTGGTCTTGCTTAGGAGGTCTATGGCCGGACAAGGTTGGCGCCAAAATATCTTGGAATTAGTTAGTGTTATATTAATTAGATATTCTTAGTTGATTTAGATATTTTCATTGCTTTAGATCCTATCTTGTAAGTAGTATAAATAGGAGGCTTTAGTTTGTAATCTTCATAACTTTGATGAATAAATTGATATCTTTTGATATTTCTCTCTACTTCTCATCTCCTTTCCCTTCTTTCTCATCTAAACTCTATATTCTTTTCTCATCTCATACTCTCTCTATCCCCACCAAGGTTAAAGTTCAAGAGCCAAATCTTTGAAACGTTAACAATATCTTTCTAGAATAAAGTGTCTCGGCGATGTACTTGATGTGTTCCTTGTGTTGACACACAACCCCAGTTTCTAGGACTAGAATTTCAGTAATACAGAATGTGGATTCAGAACATCTGTGTGTCGACACACAACATCTAGAAAGCGATTTCGTAATATGTCGAAACCAAATATGTGTAACTACAAACCATGTCTTGAACAAAAATATATTGAATTATGACAGAGGATACAAGCATATTAGATACTGTACAGTGCCTAAAAAATTAGTTTATAGCTAGTTCAACACTGAAAGTATTCATTTTGACTAAGATAATACTTTTTTCTTTTACTTCTGCAAATATAGTGCTAAACAAATTCACACATATATAGTTTAATGTTTTATTAATTAATTTTTTACATTAAAATTTTCACTTTACGGAGAGTGGGGTTCACTTTCCACCTTCGATGCTAAAAAAATTAATTTTTTCCTAGTTCAGTGCTAAAAGAGTTCATTAATGCCTTTCTTTTTAACATAGTAAGTACAATGCTTAAAAATTTCATATATGCTTTGGCACTTTTTTATCATTCTTCCATTTTTTAAAATACCTATAGCTACACTTCTATTTTCCCCCTTTCTTTTAAGTGCCATAATATAAAGAGTGTTAAGAATCAAGATGAATCTTGATCTTAACCTAGGAGAGAGAAGAGGTAAGATGAGAAAAGAAGTGAAAGAAATGAGAAAAAGAGAAAGAATTAGATGAGAAAGAGCAATTCAAGATATTATTTCATCATAAAATGATTCTTACATGATAGACCTCTATTTATACTAGTACAATCAAGAGCATAAACAATGAATCTAGACTATCCAACTTAACCACCAACCGACTTACTAACTAAGAACAGCCGCCAAAAAATACTTAAAACAAGACTAACAACCGCCAAGGGTCTCCAATAGCATTTCCCGCCAAGATCAGCTTCTAATTTGAATCCGGACATGAAAATACCCTCTCCTAAAGCACATTCTTGCTTCAAGGATGTAGGAAAGGAAATTGAGACTTTAAGAAGAACCAATTTTCCCATGAAGCGTGCTCCTGACTGAAGTTTTCCCACTGAACTAGCACCTGCTTAACCTTGACACCCTACTGCTGTATTTCACGACTTGCCAAAATTACGTTGGGCTCCTACACCGAAATTCCCATCAAAGTGGCCTGAAGTGGAGCTGCTGCATAAGTGACTCCATCTAAAATGTGTTTCTTAAGTAATGAAACATGAAAAACTGGATGCACCAAGTTGTCCAGAGGAAGTTCCAGCTTGTAAGCTACCCTGCCAATCTTCTCTAAAACCTTGTAAGGACCAAAATAGCGAGCACACAACTTGATGTTCTTGCAAATAGCCACTGAGCTCTGCCATAGGGCTGCAATTTTAGATAAGTAAGGTCTCCTACTTCAAAATTCTTGTCAGATCTCTTCTTGTCTGCGTAGTACTTCATCCTAGCTTGAGCAAGCTGAAGATTATCTTTAAGTTGTCTAACCAATTGTGCCCTCTGACTGAGAATCTTATTAACACCTTCTACATGTGAAGCCATACCTTGGCTGATCAAGTGAGAGGGAGGTTCATACCCATACAAAGCTTTGAATGGAGTTATGCCTAAAGAAGAATGTGAATGAGTATTGTACCAATACTCAGCAAGGGACAACCACTTGTGCCAGTGCTTGGGATGTGAGAATGTCATCCCTCTCAAGTATTGCTCAATACACTGATTAACCCTCTTTGTTTGGCCATCAGACTGTGGGTGATAAGAAGAGCTCATAGCTAAAGTGGTACCCAACAATAGGAACAATCCACGCCAGAAATTGCTAGTAAACAATATGTCCCTATCTGATACAATTGAGTGTGGCAGTCCATGAAGCTTGTAGATATGATCCAAGAACATCCTTGCTAACTTCTTTGCTGAAATTGGATGAGAGAGGCCAAACTTCGTAAAGCGATCTACTACTACCCAAATAACTTCTCTACCTTCGGACTTGGGCAAATCTTTAATAAAATCCATACTAATGTGTGTCCAAGCCCCATCAGGTACTGGTAAGGGCTGCAGCAAGCCCTTGTATGGAGTATGTTGAACCTTGATTTGCTGACAAACCTCACATTGCTGCACAAACTCCTGAACTTCTTTCTTCACCCCATTCCAATGGAAGTACTGCTTGATCCTCTGATAAGTCCCTTCAATTCCAGAATTCCCTTCCCAAGGAGAATCATAAGAAGCCTCCATGACTTGCTTCCTTAACCTAGCTTCTTCGCTAATGTAAATCTTTCCTTTAATTCGAATAATTCCCTTGCTGACTGTCACCTCTTAATCAGGATCAGTAGGTGTTACCTGTGTGAAGCTGGGAACGATATAAGTCTAAGCAAAAGCATCTTGATCATAAGATCTGATCACTTCAGTCATCAATTGTGGTATAACTTGAGAAATTGCAGCACAAGAAACTTTTGTTTCAACTTCCTCCTGTCTTCTTGAGAAAGCATCCGCAACAGGATTATCAGCTCCTTTCTTGTACTTAATTTTATACTTTAACCCCCAACATTTTCATCAATACCTTCCTTTGAACTCTTGTAGAGATTCTTTGCTCAAGCAAGTATTTGAGGCTTTGGTGGTCTGTTTTCATTACAAAATGATGGCCTTCCAAATAATGCCTCCATTTCTGAACTGCCAAGAGAATTGCATGTATTCCTTTTCATAAATGGATAGCTTCTGATTCTTGGGACGAAATGCTTGGCTGAGATAAGCCAATGGTCTTCCATTTTGTGAAAGAACTGCTCTAATTCCACTGCTATAAGCATCAATTTCTAATGTCAAGGGCAAGCTGAAGTCTAGCATTACCAATACTAGAGCCATAGTCATAGCCTGCTTCAACTGCTCAAAAGCTTACTTAGCCAAATCATTCCAATTGAAAGCCTCCTTCTTAAGCAGATCTGTCAGTGGCTTTACAATAATCCCATAACCAGCTATAAATTTGCGATAATAGCCTATTAAACCCAAGAAACCTGTTAGCTGCTTAAGAGATCTTGGTTCTGGCCAATCCTTCATAGCTTGGACCTTGCTCGGGTCTGTAGCTACCCCATCACCTGAGATAATATGGCCAAGGTACTCCACCTGTTTCTTAACAAACGTACATGTAGAGAGCTTGGCAAATAGCTTGTGCTGTCTCATGGTCTGACATAGCAAATCCAAATGAGTAAGATGCTCCTGCAAAGTAGAGCTGAAGACCAAAATGTCATAAAAAACACAAGTACAAATTTCCTTAAGTAAGGCTTAAACACAAGGTTCATCAAAGCCTGGAATGTTGCAAGGGCATGGGACAGTTCAAAAGGCATCACCACAAATTCATAATGCTCTTGATGTGTTCTAAAAGCTATTTTATGTATATCTTGGTCTTGCACTCTAATCTGATAATAGCCTTACCTCAGGTCTAGCTTGTCGTAATACCAAGAGCCATGAAGTTCATCGAAGAGATCGTCCATGATTGGAATTGGAAATTTATCTTTAACTAAGAGAGAGTTCAAGCGACGATAATCAATGCATATTAGTGAAGATCCATCCTTCTTTTTAACCAAGATTACCAGAGAAGCAAAGGGGCTATGGCTGTGTCTTATGAATCTTGTCTTCAACAGGTCCTCAACTTGCTTTTCAGTCTCATTCTTTTGTGAATGAGGATACTTATAAGGACGAAGATTCACTAGATGAGAACCTTCCTTCAAAGGAATTGCATGATAAAGCTCCCTTTTAGGAGGTAAGGTCTCTGGCTGCTCAAACAAATCACCCTACTCTTGAAGCAGAGAATCCAAAGCTGTGTTGGAATCTGTCTAGTTGAGTTCTGAAGCAGTAGTGATTGAGTAGAGTTGTCCTACCCAATGATAAGTTCCCTTTTAAAGAACCTTTTGTAGACTCTTGCCCTTCATCAATTGGAGCTGGCCTTGCTCCATAATGCCTTGTAACTTGATCTTTTGCCCTTCTTTTTCAAAGGACACGGTGAGCTGGGAGGAATCAAAGAGAATGGGACTGAGGGACTTCATCCAACCAACTCCTAACACCATGTCACAACCTCCCAACCTCAAAACTCTGAAATCATACTCAAACTTGTGACCTTGCATCTTCCAATTGAACTTCTTACACTTTGTATGTGCCAAAATTGAATTCCCATTAGCTACTGTGACAGCCAAAGGGCTAGTCTTGATCAAATCTTGTCCCACAACTCTTACAACTTTGGGATCCACAAAGCTATGTGTGCTCCCACTATCAATGAGTATCAATAAGTCTCGTTGCCCAACCACTCCCTTAATTCGAATGGTATTATGCGAGCCACTCCTTGTTAAGGCCTTTACAAAAATTTCAACCTCATCCTCCTCCTCAGAATCATCCTTAATCTCTTCCTCTTGCTCCTTGAAATCAAGTCTCTCATCTTCATCTGTTTCAAGAGCCTCTACTCCAGTGGCTGCCATGAGATACTTAGGGTCACACTTATAACCAAAGAAGTACTTCTTATTGCATTTAAAACAAAGCTTCTGAGGTCTTCTATCATTAGTATTGCCATCTCTATTATTGGACTGTGTAAATCTCGATGAAGATGATCCATTGGAAGCACCTTTCAATTTCTGAGAATCGGGAACTGTCAATGTCGAGCTTTCAACCTTCCTTGCCTTTGAATAAGCTTGCCTTAACCATGTTCTTGATTTTAGGCTCAAGTCCACTCACAAAGCTTGACACATAGTATGATTTCGGTGCCTCAGGATACACAGTGAGCATCCTAGCCCTCAATCCTTCAAACCTTGTCATGTACTCCTTCACAGATGAGACTTGAGTGACTTTATTGTAAGTTACCCACCACTTCACTCACATCTTCATCCCCATACCTATCATAGAGCTCATTTGCAAACTCAATCCAGGTGATTGTAGGCCTACTGCGCATCAAACTGTAATACCAGACTTCCAATTCTCCTTTCAAATACACAGCTGCCAACTCTACCTTCTCATGTTCTTCTATGTTGTAGAAACTAAAGTACCTCTCACATTTCCTTATCCAAGATTGAGGCATTGCACCATCAAAAAGACTCTAGATCCACACGAGGCTGCCTAAAACCATGGCTCCTTGCACTGTCATTGTTGTCCATAGGAGGAGGTCTTGTATCACTACTGTCCACCGGTGGAGGTCTTGGATCAGGAGGTCAGTCCTGCTGACTTACAGGCAGAAGTACGCTACCACCAGCCTGTTGTTGCTGCCTCTTCATTTTCTCTTGCAATCTTTTAATTTGCTATGAAAACTCTTGAGATTGTGATTCAAACCTCTGATTCATATCCTACCGGAAGGATTGCATCATATTCCACATCATTTGCAGCGCCTGATCCATCCGATTCCCCTGATTAACTCCATTATCAGTGTCAACAACTAAAGCAGCATAAGTAGCAGTGTTATTAGCTGCATTGTTAGCTGCATTGTTAACTGCATTAGCACGAGTGTTAGGTCCACCAGCCATAGCAACAGATCGCTTGTTTATACTCAATCAATCAATTCAACACCGAACAAGACTAAACTTCAACAATCCAATCGTATGCAAGCTCAAGGCTCTAATACCAATTGTTAAGAATCAAGATGAATCTTGATCTTAACCTAGGAGAGAGAAGAGGTAAGATGAGAAAAGAAGGGAAAGAGATAATAGAAAGAGAGAGTTAGATAAGAAAGAGCAATTCAAGATATTATTTCATTTGTAAAATGATTCTTATATGATAGACCTCTATTTATACTTATGCAATCAAGAACATAAACAATGAATCCAGACTCTCCAACTTAACCACCAACTGACTTACTAACTAAGAATAGCCACCAAAAAAGACTTAAAACAAGACTAACAACCACCAAGGTTCTCCAACGGCATTTCCCGCCAAGATCAGCTTCTAATTTGAATCCGGACATGACAAAGAGAGAATAACTAAAGTGAATGAGTCCAAATGTTCAAATATCCATATTTTTGTTTTCCTTTAAGTGTTAGTTTACTAGCTGATTATGTGGCTATATGTTATTGAAATTATGTTTTATATTAATATTTTTAAACAAATATATACTGAATTTGCATAAGGATACTTGAGTGATAAAGTTTTTAAACTTAAGATAGTTGATTTATTAAATATTTAAATCTTATTGTACCTCATTATATACTTTGAAATGTAAAAATTAATAAATGTTTGAATATCGATATACCTAAGTTTTAAATTCTAAAAAATTTAAAGGAGTTAATAAAGGTTTAATGTAGTTACACTTTTTGTTGCCTATAGCATCGCTCGTAGATAGCGTCACAATACGTCTAGCTACATAACCTACAATTACACTTTCAAAAGTGTTGGTAGAAGGACCAGATATGCTTTAAAGTGTCACAAGAGCAAAAAAATGGCATTCAATAGCTATCTTTTGCTGTAGTGCCTTGAAATTAGTATTACAAAAACAATTAAGGAACGAAAGGAAAAAGTTGAACTCTAATTCTCACAACCCAAGAATAGAGGAAAACACATAAAATAGTAGAGAAAATCTAAACAACTGAATGACAAAACTTGAGTCTTCCTCTTCTTTAAATACAAGTGCTATTTCACCTAAAATAAAAGAGTAAAATTAAAAGAGATAAATAATAAAATAAACTAATCTAAATTAAGCTTTCCTTATTGATGTGAACTTCTAATGCTTGTTCATCCCTTTCTCCGAGACTCTCCTATCACGCCAAGCTTGCCAACTCACCTAGTTTGAGCTTCTTGTCTTGACCCACGTGTCCCTTATTGTGCTTCTCCTGAATGATCTTACGTCTCAAGCGAGAATCCGAAGTGCACAGATGATTCCCATTGAAGTGAAATCCATTGTAGATGGAGTAATCCGTACCTAACCTTGATTGAGCTTTTCGCTAAATCTCTCCAAAAGCAAGATCATCCTCGTACTGTTCCGCAAACTTGTCAAAACCGAGAACCAAAGTTCGGCTCTAAGTTAAGATCAGTGTGCAGCTACTCAAGGTGATAGTAACCTTGTTCAATGCCCCGGACTTGTGTTTGATCACGAAGTAAAAGAGCTGAATGTAACTCGCCCACTTAGCATGACAGTCAGAAAGCTTGTCTTGACTATTGATATATGTCAACGCAACATTATCCGAGTACAAGATGAACCCTTTGTTGGTGACATACGACTTCCAATGCCTCAAAGCTCTCACTACCACATAGAACTCAAAATCCTGAGTTGAATAATTCAACTTACTTTCGTCAAGCTTCTCGCTGAAGTAACAATGTTATGATTCTCATAGTAGGGGCACATGAATTAGAATATGAATGTTGTAACTAGAATAAGGTTGATGTAATAAGTAGTATAAGTCCTTAGTATAGCTTGAAGTGTGTAATTAGGTTGGTACGATATTTAAGATTTGTTAGTTGGTGTTGGCGCCAAAGCTGGTTAGAGGGTCATTAGTGGCGGTTAAGGCCTTGTCCTTTACATTGTATCTAGAGCTAGTATAAGTAGGTTGCTCAAGTGTAATATTGAATCATTGAATGAAATATACAAACTATCTCTTTGAGATATTTCTCTCTTTCTCATCTAACTTTCTCTATTATCTCATCTCCTTCACTTCTCTTCTCATCTAAACTTCTTGGATTCTATCCTTTCCTAGGTTATGATTTGAGATTATATCTCGATCATAACAATTGGTATTAGAGCTTCGTTTGGCGTCCAAATCAAACATGATTTGATATCAAATATCTTTGATTTCATTGCAAATTGATTAGGAGTTCAATTTTGAATTCTTGATTGATTGATATCAAGTTCTTGAGTCTTGATCAAGAGCGTATCTGAAAATTTCATTGAAACAAATAAAAAGAGGTTGAATTTCAAGTTCAGATCAAACTGTGTGGATCATTAAGCCTCGCATTGAATCAAGCCGGTGTAGGTTGCATCTAGTGCAGATCTTCAAAGTTGAATTCATTGTGCAGAAGCTTGTATTTGGCTCAGAATACAGTGCAAATGTGCTGAGTGATCTTCAGATTGAGATCAGATTCTATTAGAGATCAGAACCGTGAACAAGTGCAGTACATTGATCATATTCAAGGTCCTACTTCAGGTTCTACTTTTGGAGTTATGATAGTGTTCCAAACTAAAATTGTAAGTGTTCCAAACAATTTGAGCTATGATAGTGTTGATTGAAGTTGAGCAAGATCAACTTCATTTTGCTGCATTAACCTTTGATAATTCAGATAAAGAAACCGAGCTTAATTCAGTAACTAAAAGTGCAAAGAGCGAACAGAACTGAATTGAATTGTTGATTGAATGTGTTGAATTATGGAGTTTTTGAGTTGATAAGCATCGATCAAGTGTAGTTGCATTGGAATCTTGTTGATTCCATAGCAATTTACTGAAGATTGAAGAATTACTGGCTCGAAAGTAAAATCATCAAGAACTCAGAAAAATCGCAGAAATCTGACATTGTTCTTGAGGATTGTGTTTAGAAGTGTGTTGAAGTCAGTAATTGTAACTAAGTTCGAATCTAATTCATATTCATAGTCTGGATTATTCAAGAAACCATGGTAGTTAGGGCTTTAGTTCGAGTTCTCTTTGATTCGAATTGCGAAGAGCTAGGGTTTCGTGTCGAAGTGTTGATTCTGTGTTCCGAAGATCCTTTGGCTGTAAAAGTGCGATTCTCATCTTCTATGAGCAAGAGAAATGGAAGCTACAACTAATCATGATTCAACTTCGAAGTGGTCAGCCGAAATCCATGAGATCATACAACGCTCTAATGAAGAACTTATACTGCATTTACGAGAGATTATAGCTGATGTATTTCATTCTTGAAGTGGTGTTTTAGAGCCTGAGGTGCACAATGTGGAATCACTTAACGTTGTTGAAATGAAACCACGAGTGCGAATTGAGATTTGGAGTAGTAGGAAGTTGAGGGTATGGTATTCTCTGTCGCACGATAAGCTGCAGCATGGTAAGGAGATCAGCTTGTTTATCCATTTAAATCGCAAGAAATGTTACTCGAGTAAGAGGTTGAGAACAACGGAAAAGCCGATATTAGTTTACAAGGGAAAACCTCCAGAATTCCTACGTCTTAAATCAAATAATAAGATTCTTGACAAGCTCGATGTTAGCGAGAACAGGGAATCGATGAAGCATGAGATGGTTATGTTGTCATTAGATAGACTTGAGGTTGGTGCTTGGATTAGCAAAATGCTTAAGAAGGTAAGGAGGTAGAAGAAATCTAACTACAACAAGGCAATTTCAGCAAAAGATCAAAGTGTTGTTGCTACTGCAGTGCATCCCGACTTAAGGAAGCATAAGGCTGCTGTTGAGTCAACCCAATTGGTTCAAAGGAAACCTGTGCAAGGATAACAAGGTAGTGATGATATTATTAGAGCATCTCATTCAAGTATTGGACATAGTGTTCGTCCACCTGAAGTGGTACACTCTCTTGTGTTCGAAGAAATGATGCAACAAGAGTCGTTAATGCAACAAGAGTGTGATCCTACATCGAGAATGGATCAATCTGAATGTCAGCCAGCTAAATGGTTCTAGAAGAAAGTCCAAGCAGTGAAGTGTTTATCGGTGCAGCCTTCTCAAGAGCTATCACGAGGCTTTGATAGAGGAGCTCAAACCAAGCGCACACAAGGGGTTGGTTCAGCAGCAAATTAGGCAGGGTTGACCTTTTGATCCTGGAAAATATGAATTAAATGTGCTTGGGGAAGGTAGACATCAATTGCAGCAGCACATTGAAGTGAATTCAATTGACAGTGCAATATTTAGTTTGGAATGTGAAGCTACAGTTGGAAACCATGGAATTTTTACCGCAAAATTGATGAGTTCAGTGGGAAAATCACAAGTTGCTGCTGTAATGTCATCTAATGCAGACCAGAATATGCTAATTCAGAACTCGAAGCATGAAACCAACATTACCTCTGATGCTTTGCAAGGTTTCTTGTGTGGGGTGAAGGATTATGGACTTAAACTAGCTAAAGTACATAATCAATTGGACAATCGGCAAGATCGGGTTGATTTATTTCCTTCTTCGGGTGGAGTTATAACCCATCCAAGTGCAGGCACTTGAGATAGGCCTCCTCCTTATCCGGGAGAAGGAATCATTGGGTTCAAACCAACTAAAGTTCACTGTAAGCTGGGTGAATTGCTAGATTATGTGAATCTGCTTCCTTCTTTGATTTATCCAAGTGTTAGCACCTGTGTTACTTGTCCAGTGCAAGTTGTTGAAGCTAACAGTGAGGAGGACTATAGCGTTGAAGTTTGGGTTGTGTGTTGGAGTCAAGTTGGAAGAAAAGGGAATGTTTCAGAGGTGGTGAGACCACCCGAACATGTTGGGGAGATGCAGGATTACATGGAAGTAGAAGCAGGTCTGAATAAGTCCTTAAAATGCAGAAAGCCACATGAGAATCAGACTGGAATTGGTGGTTTTGGGAAGGATTTGAAATTCTGGTGTCATAGGCTAAATATTTTAGGTAATTGGGTTCTTGTGGGAGCTCAAAACGTGACTGAATTCTTATGGAGTCTTGTTGAGGCAGATTACATGCTGAATTGGTGCACACGAAGGAGAATACCTGTTGCTAAGAACTTGAGACCAGTTCTGAATTCAAGCTTTGTATTCTGTTGTGTTTTTGCTGCAACATCTGACGATAGTTGTGCTTGGTTGGGTGCAACAGATAGTTGAGCAAGCTGCTCTTTATCTAGATCAAGCAAGGGAGGTGGAACAAGTTGCTGATGAAGCTGAGCTCAACAAAGCAAAAATTAGTATTGAAAATGCAGAATTCTGGAGTCCAGCCTCACAATTGGAAGAGGATGTTGTTGTATGTTGTCAATTGAGGATAAACCGAAGTTACATACAAGTCGAAGAAGTAGCTCAGCTCGTCTATGAAGGTTTAAGTTCAAGTCCAGCTAGAGTTAGATTGCATAACAGCAGAAAAGCCAAGCACCGACATGCCTTTGCTCATGTGATGATTGCTTCTATTTTGAAGCTCTATTGGTTCCTTATGCTGGTGTTCTGCGTATTCATTCTTGAGTTTGTTGATAAGGAATCGAAGTCTGTTCGTTGGAGAAGAGGTTGGTTACTTAAAAGGCATGTAATACAGAGTTTCCTGAAGGTTTACAGCTACAGAACATCATTTGAACGCAGGAAACAAAGGGAGACTCAAACAAGAGCTGAAGACTTGGTGCACAATCCGGATTATTTCACATTCTCACTTGTGTTCAAGGCTGTGGGATCATACTTTGTTGATTCACATCAATGTAGCGGCATCCTATCAATTGGAGGTAGTAAATTCCAGGAGATTTAAACAAGATTTGAGGAATTTGTGCTCAGCCTGAAAGAGATGTGTTGCATTAGAAAACAGGGGGTCAGATGTCCCTTGTGCACTCTCCTTATGTTTCGGCAAGTTGAAGGGGTGGAAGAATATTGTGTGGATTGGGCTAGAGCCTTGAAAAAGGAATTAGAGACTTACATATCAACCAAGATCAAGCTTAACTTGCATCAAACAGATTTTAAAGAAGAAGTTGTTGGTTCTTGGCTTAGTTCATGTTTCTCCTTGCTAGCAACTTCTGGGAATTTCGATTGGTTGAATGAATGTGCTAGCTAGATTTGAAAAGCATTAGAACAACTGAACACCTCTCTTTGAATATTACAAGCATTGGGTTAGGTTGAAGCAACACAAATGGAAATTCTGCAGCTAAGTGGCAGCAGCAGTAAGCTTGGGCTTTCACATATTTCAGCAACCAGCTGGTGTTTTTGAGCTGTATTAACTGTCACAAGGGGAGCCGTGGACCAGTTGTTGATGTGTGGTTGGCTTGGTTTGATCATTACAGACCACCTGAAGGTCACAGTACATCCAAACGCAAGTAGAGTGCAGAAAAGAGCGGTATACTTGTGTGCCCAGCTGCATTTCAGATTGCAGTACCCATATGTCCTTCCAGCAGCAGAACCTCACCAAGAAGTTCATCAATTTCAACTATCTTTTCTTAAGCAATAAGTGATCTTCATTGTTTCAATTCTCTTCTTAGATTCTTGAGGACAAGAATCTTTTAAGGGAGGAGTATTATTATGATTCTCATAGTAGGGGCATATGAATTAGAATATGAATGATTGTAATTAGAATAAGGTTGGTGTAACAAGAAGTATAAATCCTTAGTATAGCTTGAAGCGTGTAATTTGGTTGGTACGATAGTTAAGCTTTGTTAGTTGGTGTTGGCGCAAAAGTCGGTTAGAGGGTCATTAGTGGCGGTTAAGGCCTTGTCCTTTACATTGTATCTAGAGCTAGTATAAGTAGCTTGCTCAAGTGTACTATTAAATCATTGAATTAAATATACAAACTATCTCTTTGAGATATTTCTCTCTTTCTCATCTAACTTTCTCTATTATCTCATCTGCTTCACTTCTCTTCTCATCTAAACTCTCTTAGATTCTTTCCTTTCCTAGGTTATGATTTGAGATTATATCTCGATCATAACAAAGAAATAGGATGTCCTTCTTGACTAAGCATTGCGCCAATACGAACCTTGAAGGCGTTGCTGTGCGACTCGAACGTCTTTTGAAAATCTAGTAAGGCTAATACCAAAGCCGTGGCCAACCTTCGCTTCACCTCCTCGAAGGCGTCGGATGCCTCCGTAGTCCAACTGAAGTTACTCCCCTTGATGGAATGCGTGATCGGCACAATGATAGAGCTGAGACCCGGCACAAATGATGGAAGCTACGTACCTCCAATATCGTCTTCAGTTGTGGCCAATTCCGTATTGCCTCTATCTTCTCTTCATCAACTATAATCCCATCCTTGAACACGAAAGAACCAAAGGAAAGTCACCATGTCCTTCACAAACTTGCACTTCGTCAAGGCGGCAAACAAGTGCTTCCCTCTAAGGGTAGTCAACACCTCTTAAAGGTGTTCCAAGTGATCAATCCAGTTTTGGCTATAGATCAAGATATCGTCAAAGTAGACGATGATGAACCTTCCCATAAAGGGACTTGGTACCTGATTCATGAACCTCATAAATGTACTAGACACATTAGATAATTCGAAGGGTATCACAAGCCACTTGTGTAATCCTTCTCGGGTTTTCAAGGCAGTCTTCCACTCATCATCTAGCTAGATACGTATCTGATGGTATCCACACTTAGGTCCAAGTTGCTAAATACTTGCGAGTTATGTAGCTGATCAAGTAAGTCATCCAATCTCATTATAGGAAATCGGTAACATACCCTAATCATTGGCTTTGTTGTCGATGCACATCTGCCAAGTACTGTCTTTCTTTGGCATCAAAAGAGCTTAAACAGCGCATGGACTCAAACTCTTCCAAATAAAGCCCCCGGTGAGTAACTCTTAACTTGGAGCATAAGCTCATCATGCTCAATAGGACGCATCCGATAGTGTGGTCTATTTGGTAAGGTAGTTCCCGGCATCAGATCAATCCGGTGTTGGATGTCCCTCAATGATGGTAAGGTTTTCAGTAACTCCTTTGGAAACACATCAACAAGTCCTCTACCTCTCTCAATACCCCTCCTTGTGGGATTGATTTGGTTGGTGACGGTGGTGGTTGTGAAGCCAAAAAAGGCGTGGCACACAGATTGAGGTATGGTAAAGTGATGACACATCGATTTTAACGATGATGGTGGTGGTGCGGCTGTAGAGGGCGGTCGATGGTGGTGGTTGTCGAAGCTTTCCTCTGTGCACGCCTTGTAACCCTCACATCAGGCACGAGTTTGAGATTGATGACAAAGCCCGATAATCGCTTGCTTTATCTTAAACTGGATACATTGAATCTCTACTCCATTTCCTCGAATCTCCTATCGATTTGATGTTGATGGTCTCTCTCATTAATGTCTCCGACAGCGGCATAACTTGTCACCCACGAGCTATCACGGAAAATGTTCTAAGCTCTGATACCATACAATGCAGAAGGAAGAAAAGTGGGAGCTAAAGGTTCAACTATTAGGAACAGTGTCCTAATATCCACATTTATTCTGGATATATTATTTTAATTAATAGATAAAATTAAAGTTTCAGTCGTTTCCTAGTTAAATTGTGTATTTAAGCATTTATACAGTATGTGATTTTCTTTTAGGGGGCATCCATGAGATGGGTGTAGTCCTCATACTACAATTTACATGTTTGTTCTAAGTGGTTTATGAGACTAAGTCACAGATAGACTTAGAACAAATGATATGGATTGTTGTTTGAAAGACTCGTACTCGAAGACAAGTCTGGACCACTTGTATGTTAAGACCATAATGAAACACTTTAGATGGCTTGTCTTGGTCATGTGGATGAAGATCCAAAAGTGTTAAGTTAGTGTGTTTGACACACTGAGTTGGACCATGTGAGTTACTTATTTCTGGACTACTATCGGAGATGAGTGATTTGCATTGTACTGGTTGAACGATGACTCTAAATCCTGAGGATATTATGGACTTGTGCATGGAACGTTAGTTACTTTGGTGTACTATAAGTAAGGTCTAAAACGAATGACTAAAATCCCACGTACACTGGGTAGCGGCGTGAAGTGTGACAAGGATCAGGTATTCAATAGGGAATCTACAGTCTCTTATGAGATACAGATGTCCCCTCAGTTGATTAGCAAATATTTGAATAGTTCGGAAACTTTGGCCAAAGTATTCCAAGTGTTGGACATTTGGAATTTATACTGTGAATATGTTCAAGTATAAGTAAATTATTCAGTGAAGGGCGAGTCGGTAACTAATGCAGAAGCTGTGAGAAGGATAATGGTAGTGGTTATATTTATCCTTTGTCATGGACATCTAGTGGAGGGGTTGTTGTCATCAATACTGTATATTAGGGAGATACGGAATAAATAACTTAAGTCTTGAGTGCAGTGAGATTTATTTAGTAGAATTAAGTCTCATTAAATGGTAATTAAATTAATATCATGAGATGATTTAATTTAACTCATTTCGAGCTAGATTTAAATTGTCCCGGGGTCCCTATGCAAGCCTCTATATTTATTGTCATTAGAAAAATATTGAAGAATTCATGAGATGAATTATTTATCCATAAGATTGATAAATTAATTTTGCCAAATATTATTCATGAGATGAATAAAAGTTAAAAATTATAAAATAAAATAATTTTTTTAAAATTAAAATTCATAAGATGAAATTTTACAAGTGGGGAACAAAGCAAAAAAAAAAAAAAAAAAAGGTAAAATCGCAAAACCAGGGCATCGATCCGCGTCTTCGCAATCGGACGGTGTCGCGCGATGGGACGTGTACTGGCTATCCGCACCTGCGTAATCGGGCCAATACGAAGATGACACGTGGCACGCGTTCTCTGGGTAAAAGCCGCGTGATTTTCTAGCTGTGAAACACTGCATTTTGGAGTTTTTTTATGTCAAATGACGCGTTTAGTTTAAACTGCCAAGTCCCACATCAATTTATTTGTTATTTTTCGCTCCGTTATATTCCTATAAATAGAGGGGCTTATTCTGAGGTTTGGCACTCGAGTTCAAAAATAATTCTTTAGGGTTTCTGAAATTGTTTCGGAGATCCATTTCAATATTTTTCAGAGCCCACCCTCCGGGCAGTTCGAGGTCATTGAGTAGAAGGTCTCGATGTCTTGATTTTGAAGAATATTATTCTCTTTCTGGTTTTTCTTTTTATTGGAGCAATTTCAGGTATGTTTTTATTTCCTTCTTCTTTCAGTTTGGCTTTTCTATTTATTTATAGTATTTGCTATTATACCTGTTTAAGTTTATGTATTGTTATGAATGTATTAGAGCAAAAGGCTTGTAGATCTAAATTAAGAATTTAGATCTAATGATTTAAATTATGAATTTAAGTCAGTAGATTTGAAATTAGGAATTTTAAATCAACCCTAGGTTTAGAGTTATGAATTCTAAACCTGTTCCGCTGCGTAATCTTTAGGGAGAATTTTTGAAATTCATCCCAATAACCGGTTTTAGGGCAAAGGGTTTATAGAGATAAACCAATTCCCGGGAACTCTCGCACGTGAGGTGTCACGAAGCGTGACTCTCCGACCAGAGGCTTAGGTAGAGAGAAGAGTCTCCTACTCTAAGTGCTCTAATAGGTGCCTATTGTTGTGACCATAGTTGAAAACTGCAAACCCAATAGTCGGCATCAGAGTTTATTTTTCAACAAAATTCATATGTATTTCCCAACAATTGGTATCAGAGCCAGCCTCTGATTACATTTATGATATATATGACTAGTTATAATAAGATCGAAATAAATAGATTTGCGATTTAATAAAATAGAGATTTTATTAAGAAGGAAAGTAAGTTTAATTTGACGATTTGATTTAAATTGTTTAAATCATTGAAGAATTAACTGTTAATTCAGATTATTATTTGTATTTGTGATTTAAATTGTTTGAATCATTAAAGTAGCTAATTGTTAATTAGATTATTTTAAAGTATCGATTTAAATTGTTTAAATTGGTTAAAAGAGTTAATAGTTAACTAGATAGTTTATGGGGATGATTTAAATTGTTTAAATCGCTAATGAATTAATTGTTAATTCGAAATAACCTATAAATTTGCGATTGTGTTGTTCGTATAATAAGGTTATACGTTCTCAGTCATGATTTACGAAATCAGATAAAATTGATCTAATAAGATTAGATTTAAATTTTTTTTTTATATATTAGATAAAGTTGATCTAATGGGATTAGATTTAATTAATTTTTACAGAAATTAAATAAAATTGATTTAATGAGATTAAATTTAATTTATTTTAAAATTAAAATTAAAAAAGAATCTGACGCTTTTTGTTAGCATCAGGCCGACGCTGACATCAGCATCAAAAAAAATTTTTTTTTTTTGGGACATAAAGACGTCAATATTGATTTACATAATGATTAAGTTAATTATTTTATTAATTAATTTTCTTTTAGAATGAGATTCTAAATTAAATTATGAGATAATTCAAGTTATAAATTAGTGTATTTTAAATAAAAGTTATTTGAAATTATTTTAGAATAAGATTCTGAAATAGACTATAAGATAGTCTAAGTTAAACTTTATTTTAAAATAAAAGTTAAATTTTGTTAATTAAATTTTAGAATAAAGACTATTGGATAGTTTAAGCTTGTTTAACTTTAGAATAGGATTCTAAAATAGACTATGGGATAGTCAAAGCACAAATCGCTATTGTTTTGAATAAAATTATTTTAATTTATTTTTGGAATTAGATTTTGAAAAGTAGATTATGCGATAATCTAAATAAAATATTGGTATTGTTTTAATTAAAATTAATTAATTAATTTTATTGATTGGTTTTAGAATGAGATTCTAACGTAAGATTATGAGATAATCTATACTGTAAAACGATAATATTTTGAATAAATTAATTAATTAATTCTGGTTAATCTTAGAATGAGATTCTAAAGGGGATTATGTGATAATCCAGGTTGTAAATGCAAGTTAATTAAAAACCACTAGTTATAAAAATCAAGTGGGAGCGAGTTTTCAATTGTTGTAACCTCAAGGTCTCCATTACCGGTCTAGCAGTATAGTAGATTGATAGACCTCCCTGCGGAGGATGTCGATTTGCAGATTACAGGGTTAGACTTCTTTAGGATAAACCAAAGTGCAAAGAAGCAATGCGACCACGCTGCCGTGGAGTATTTCATGTATTTGTATGGAAGTTTAGGTAATACTTTACACTTGACTAGCGGATGCATTAGCCTCCCCGAGGAGCTCTGTTGTGTCATGTTAGAGACTAAGGTAAAGTGGTGAGTTAATCTTATTTAGTAAGAGTTACAAGAAAAATAGGTTAATTGAGAATAGTTCTCACCTGAACTTGCTTCGTACGACCCCGCTGCCGGGGAGTAAGGAGTGGTGTGTTTGGGTCATCATTGTATGCATGATAGTACAGTTTGGTGGATATCTGACTTATTGTGTATGCTAAATTGAAAGATATATATATATATATATATATATATATATATATATATATATATATATCACTGCATTATGCATGACTCTTGTTAGACAATTACACATGTGTTTGCATTTACAATATTTTATATGGCTAGGGCTGGCAAACTTTGTTTGTTTTAAATACATAATGTACTTACTGAAACAAATTACTTTGCCTTAAAAAAAAAAAAATTAAGTTAGACTTGGTTATTACTCATAAGGGGCCTACTAGAAAGAAAGGAAAGGGCAAGGTTGTTATTGTAGCAACCAAGTCCATAAGGAAGTTAGCAAAAGAAAAGTGTTTTTTTTGCAAGAAAATGAGGCCACTGGAAAAGAAACTACACTAAATACATAGCTACTCTTCCTATAAAGACTGCGAAGCCGTCTGGTGAAGGTATATTGATACCTCACTCAGTTGAGTTATGCGTAGTTGAGAATCCATCAGTTTCCTGGTGGGTGAACTCAAGTTCAACTGACCATATTTGTAATATGTTACAGAAGCTCAGGCTAGGCTAAAGGCTACATGATAGGAGTTGTACCTGATGGTCAGGGACAGTATAATAATAGTAGTCTTGAGTGTAGGAGATGTTAGCTTAGACCTTAATAATAGAGTTTTGTTTTAAAACATTGTTTATTTGTAGCTACTCTGCACAGGAATTTGATTTCTATGTCTTATTTTATGAATAATTGTTATTCAATTGATTTTGATAATGGAAATTTTAATATGAGAAATAAGTTGTTTATTTACACATGTACTTGAATAAATTATTTATTCATATTATTTCCTTATCAAAACTATGGTAATTGTTTAAATGAATTTAACGTAAGTTCACTTGTTCAATTTTTTAAAAGAAAACACCTTGAAAGGGATATTACCCACACATGGCGCCAACATTTAGGTCACACTAATTCGAACAGGATCCAAATACTGGTAAAAGATGGACTGATAAAGGCTTTGGACTTAAGATCATTACCAGTCTATAAATCCTGCATAGAAAGAAAGATGACCAAGTCTGTCTTTAAGAGTAAAGGCAACAGGGTTGATGGTTTGCTTGAGCTGGTTCACATAGATGTATGTGGACCAATACATGTTCAGGCAAGAGATGGGTATGAGTACTTATTCACGTTTAGTGATGATTACTCAAGATATGTATCTGTTTACTCACGTTTAGTGATGATTACTCAAGATATGTATCTGTTTACCTAATTAAACATTAGTTGGACTCTTTTTGAAAAGTTCAAAGAGTACAAAGCTGAATTTTAGAAGCTATTAGGTAAACAAATTAGGTCACTTTGATCAGATCGAAGTGGTGAATTATTTTCCGGTGAGTTTTTGGATTTTCAAACTGCAAAATAAGATGAGATCTCAGCTTTCTACTCCGGTTACACTGCACCAGAATGGTGTTACAAATAAAAGGAACACAGATCGTTTTTGTTCTACAGTTTAGATTTAAAAGGTTTTTTGTAAATGCAATGGAAAATACTTAGAGAAACGATTTTGCAAGTAAGCTACAAAAACGAAAACAAAATAGTGTTAAAGGAAAATGACACTAATTCTAAATAGCTAGACACAATTCAAGACATAGTGGATGCATTAGATGCACCTACTAATAGGAACAAGAATGTTCCAGGAACACGAAAGCTTAGGTGTAGTGGGAGAATTGTCAGGACACCTGACAGGTTCATAGCGGGAGCCTTAGTGGTTGACCGTGGCATTGAATCTGATCCTTTTATCCACAATGAAGCAATAAAGTGTTCTAGTTTTGTGCAATCGGTTGCTCAAATCATGCGTGTACAGCCGACATTAAAAGAAAGTAGTGGCTTTCTTGGTATTGTATGTCAACGATATACTACTCGTTAAGAATGATGTAGGGGTGTCGTTAGCTGTAAAGACTTGGTTGTTATGATAGCTCAATATGAAAGGCATAGGAGAAACTAGCTCTACTCTTAGGATTAAGCTTCTGCGAGGTCGTAAGAGTAGGATGATGGGTCTTTTCTTTAGCCACTTAAATTGACAAGATGTTTTCAAGGTATAGCATGGAGTCCCTATCACTTTTGAGTAGTGTCCTAGGACACCTCAATAGGAGGAGCAATTGAGGAATATTCCATATGCTTTGGCAGTGGGAGCCTCAGGTATGCCATGTTGTGCACAAGACTTGATGTCTACCATGCTATGGGATAGTATGCAGGTGTTAGTCTAATTTGGGTCCAATGGATTAGGTGGGAATGAAATGTTTTCTCTAGTTCTTGAGAAGAACTAGAGATCCTATGCTGATCTTTCAAGATGATGAGCTGATTCCAGTTGGTTATACTGATTTAAGACTTCCAGTCAGATTACTATGATAGACGTTCGACATCTACGTATGTCTTTACCCTTGGAGTGAGAGCCATTAGTGAGGGGAATGCCAAGCATTATTGTATTTCTGACTTCACAATAGAGTAATTGTGCTCACTAAGGGTTAGACTCAATCGATTTTTGGTTCAAACTTAAAAGGGGTGAGTATGGAATTGTCATAAATTGGATTTAGAACAAGTGGGAGATTGTTAGGAACAGTGTCTTAAAATCCAGATTTATTCTGGATATATTATTTTAATTAATAAATAAAATTAAAGTTTCAGTCGTTTCCTAGTTAAATTATGTATTTAAGCATTTATCCAACATGTGATTTTCTTTCGGGAGGCATCCATGAGATGGGTGTAGTCCTCAGACTACAATTTACATGTTTGTTCTAAGTGGTTTATGAGGCTAAGTCACAGATAGACTTGGAACAAATGATATGGATTGTTGTTTGAAAAACTCGTAGTCGAAGACAAGTTTGGACCACTTGTATGTTAAGACTATAACGAGACACTTTAGATGGCTTGTCTTGGTCATGTGGATGGAGATCCAAAAGTGTTAAGTTAGTGTGTTTGACACACTGAGTTGGACCATGTGGGTTACTTATTTCTAGACTACTATCGGAGATGAGTGATTCGCATTGTACTAGTTGAACGATGACTCTAAATCCTGAGGGTATTCTGGACTTGTGCATGGAACGTTAGTTACTTTGGTGTACTATAAGTAAGGTCTAAAATGAATGACTGAAATCCCACGTACACAGGGTAACGGCGTGAATTGTGACAAGTATCAGGTATTCAATAGGGAATCTACAGTCTCTTATGAGATACAGATGTCCCCTTAGTTGATTAGCAAATATTTGAATAGTTCGAAAACTTTGGCCAAAGTATTCCAAGTGTTGGACATTTGGAATTTATACTGTGAATATGTTCAAGTATAAGTGAATTATTCAGTGAAGGGCAAGTCGGTAACTAATGGAGAAGCTGTGAAAAAGATAATGGTAGTGGTTATATTTATCCTTTGTCATGGATATCTAGTGGAGGGGTTGTTGTTATCAATACAGTATATTAGAAAAATATCGAATAAATAATTTAAGTCTGGAGTGCAGTGAGATTTATTTAGTAGAATTAAGTCTCATTAAATGGTAATTAAATTAATATCATGAGATGATTTAATTTAACCCGTTTGGAGCTAGATTTAAATTGTCCCCGGGGTCCCTACGCAAGCCTCTGTATTTATTGTCATTCGAAAAATATTGAAGAATTGATGAGATGAATTATTTATCCATAAGATGGATAAATTAATTTTGCCAAACATTATTCATGAGATGAATAAAAGTTAAAAATTATAAAATAAAATAATTTTTTTGAAAATTAAAATTCATAAGATGAATTTTTACAAGTGGGGAACAAAGCAAAAAAAAAAAAAAAAAGTAAAATCGCAAAAACAGGGCATCGATCATATCTTCGCAATCGGAAGGTGTCGCGCGATGGGACGTGTACTGGCTATCCGCACCTGCGTAATCGGGCCAATACGAAGATGACACATGGCACGCGTTCTCTGGGTAAAAGCCACGCGATTTTATGGCTGTGAAACGCTGTGTTTTGGAGTTTTTTTATGTTAAATGACGCGTTTAGTTTTTTTATGGAGTTTTTCGCTCCGTTATATTCCTATAAATAGAGGGGCTTATTCTGAGGTTTGGCACTCGAGTTCAAAAATAATTCTTTAGGGTTTCTGAAATGGTTTCGGAGATCCAGTTTAATATTTTTTGGAGCCCACCCTCCGAGCAGTTCGAGGTCATTGCGTAGAAGGTCTCGATGTCTCGATTTTAAAGAATATTATTCTCTTTCTGGTTTTTCTTTTTATTGGAGCAATTTCAGGTATGTTTTTATTTCCTTCTTCTTTCATTTTCGCTTTTCTATTTATTTACAGTATTCGCTGTTATACCTGTTTAAGTTTATGTACTGTTATGAATGTATTAGAGTAAAAGGCTTGTAGATCTAAATTAAGAATTTAGATCTAATGATTTAAATTATGAATTTAAGTCAGTAGATTTAAAATTAGGAATTTTAAATCAACCCTAGGTTTAGAGTTATGAATTCTAAACCTGTTCCGCTGCGTAATCTTTAGAGAGAATTTTTGAAATTTATCCCAATAACCGGTATTAGGGAAAAGGGTTTATAGAGATAAACCAATTCCTGAGAACTCTCGCACGTGAGGTGTCACGAAGCGTGACTCTTCGACCAGGGGCTTAGGTAGAGAGAAGAGTCTCCTACTCTAAGTGCTCTAATAGGTGCCTATTGTTGTGACCATAATTGAGAACTGTGAACCGAATAGTCGACATCAGAGTTTATTTTTCAACAAAATTTATATGTTTTCCAACATCGACTGGCTTCCTTTTAATTCTTATTGCTAAAACAATCAACAAACAAAGCGAAAATGTTTAACCCTAATTCTCACAACCCAAGAATAGAGGAAAACAAATAAAACAATTGAGAAAATCTAAACAATTGAACGATAAAACTCTAGTCTTCCTCTTCTTTAAACAAATGAGCTATTTCACCTAAAATAAAAGACTAAAAATTCAAAGAGATAAATAAAAGTTAAACAATAAATTATAATAATCCAAATTAAGCTTTCCTAATTGATTTGAACTTATAGTGCCCATTCACCCCTTTTGGCAAGTCTCTCCCATCATGCCAAGCTCGCCAACTTGCCAAGACCCCATCTGTCTAGTAAACAACCTTGTTTTAAGTTCTCTAAATACCCTTCACCTAAATCCAACGATTTTTCTATGAAATGTTAGGGAGTTTTAGATGAAAATTGCTAACTTGACATACGATTAAATAAGAAAAGGATAATATGAAATAGGTACTTTCATATAATTTATTATCTTTTACCTTGTAATGGTACTTCTAGTAACTAGAATAAGATTGCTGCTTTTTGCTAACGAAATAAGTAGAGAAAAAGAAGATTGAAGAGGATATTGACATTGGAGATTCTGCCACAGCTTCAACTAAACTAAAGCAACCTCCTAAGAACACACTTTGGAGATTTTCCGGCAGCTTTATTCGTTAACATTCCAATTGTCCAGAATCAACCTTAACCCTTGGAGAAGTTTACGAAAATACTAAAAAGTGAACTCGTTACCCAACATTTTTGAATCTCAATTTGGATGATGCACCAAGACCTTTTCTTGGCACCCAACAAAAAAATAAAAAAATAAATAAAAATGCATAGTTGAGCTACATTCAAATAGATTAGCCGAAACAATAATTTAAGATATTTTTGCTCGTGAAGTCTGCTACGTGAATTTATATATGTTGTCATGCTAGATGGATCATATATTTATTAACCTCAAATCGATTTAGTCCAACACTTGAAAATCTAAGTTGAATCTGAATTCTATTTCGAAGTTAACTAAATTGTACTAGTAACGTCTTCTTAGCATAACTCAAAAGCATTGAACTTTTTCCGGATACGACACTCAGTAGAAAACAAAATGGGACAATGGAATGGTTATTGGAACGACTATAAATAGAGTGACAAATATCCGTCTCAATAAAGACTAGGTTTTTTTTTTTTTTTTTTTGGTAATTCTCAATAAAGACTAGGTGTTAAACATAAACAATGAACTTGCCATACACCGAACAAATTGTTCACGACCACAGGACAACTTATTTGGAAAACCTATCGACATGCTAAAAATATACAACTACATACCCAGTGCCTCAAAGGCTCTCTCATAAGCTGGTTTTGGGAGGGGTGGATGTACGCAGCCTTATCCCTTCAGGGTATAACCCTGTCGAGAGGCTGTTTCCGAGGACCCCTAATCTTTATAGGGTTGGCAACACGAGGACTTCCCAGGAGGTTACCCATCCTGGTAATACTTTCACCCAAGCACGCTTAACTTCGGAGTTCTAATGGGATCCGATTGCACTAATGCCCGGTAAATAAACCCTAAAAATATAAACTAGTACAAAAGAACGTTATATGGATAGCAAACATGATCCAGTGAATTTGACCTAGTTGGACACAAAACTTAACCATTATCGCATTAACTACAGTTTGTTTATGCAATTATTAAAAAAAAATCATCCATTTTACTTTAGTATTATTGCCTATTTATAAGTCTATCGACAAAGGTATTATAAGTATATCGACAGTAGTAAATTTTTAGTTATTCATTATTTAAAGACACGGTTATTAAATAACCCTTAAATTTGTAGAGAAATCAACACAATTACTGCAACTACTTACATAATATACTTAACACGTATTTCCACGACACTACAACCATCATGGAATTATATAATGTGACTACAATCCACAACATTATTAGCATAAAACTAATAGTTTCACGTAATTAGGAAAGAAAAATGAACTTACACGGAGACAAAGGGGAGGACAACCTGTAAAGATTATTGTTAGCGGAGTCGAGAAGGAGAAGATCCCCAGTGGGAGATACCTCAATGGCATACGGCTCAATCCCCAGCTTACTTCCATCAAATACCGTCTCCACATTGTATCCACCTTCATACTTTACCAAAGATCGCTTTGTAGCAGCTGCAATGCAGCAAATAAATAAATAAATAAATAAGCATCAACACCCCTGTGCTTTGCACCCATCAGTGACAATAATTTGAAGTGTTGTTTATGCTATATGCCATATACTTTACCTAATAAGTCAATTTAGTCCCTATAAAATTCATATTATGTCAATTTAAATTCTATAAAAAAAAAATTAACTTAAATTTGTGGCTTAACGTTTAATAATTTGGACAACAGTTTGTGTCACCAAGTGTGTTTGTATAGGTTCTCGACGGAGCCGTTAAAATTATGCAGTGAAATCAATTCTAGTCTTCACATGGGAATTAAAAGGATACAACATAAATTATACAAGAAGTAAATAGAAGGTACACAAATTTTGGTACACCCCCAATTTCTAATTGAAATTGTTGAAATTCCTTAGGATGAAAGGAAATACCTTTTTCTATTCTGGGTTGAGATTTCAGGGACCAGAGCCATTTGAAGAGAGAAGATACCACACTGGAGACTATCCCACCAACAACCCCTATCAAATTACAAAATTACGTTAAAAACTGTCAAGCAATTAACTATCCAAAACCTAATTTATCAGGCCACTATTCCTTGACTCATAGTTCAACAATGTACCAGACAACGACACTTCGCATGTGTTATAATTGATTTATATAATTTTTTTACAACGTAACAAGAACCTTACATATGCCTTAGGCTTTATCTAATACATCGCAAATAATAATGGATATAAATATAAATGCCTAGAAGGGGGAGGACCACTAAATATATAAACAGAAACATTAAACTTACCGATTCAGTCTCCCGCAAGCGGTCACTAATGGTGACCTTATCACATTCTCTCAAGAACTCAATAATATTCTATATTTTCTAAAGCATCTAGTAATTTTCTCTTACTGCATTGAATTATATTATATTACTATTGAAATTGAACTCTTCAAACTTTTTTACTAAAGATTTTATTATTAGTAAGAACTCAAGCATGCAAAGGCCTATAAATAGTTTTATATATCAGCAAAGCTAAAATCCCAATTCATAAGAAATGTATCAAATGCAAACCCGTGGGTCATGACTTCTGGGCGACAACGGAGAGTGCAAGAAAAACGCACCCTTTAAATAGCAAATTCCTTAAAAGGAAGGGGGAAAAAAAAATCATTTTGAAGGTGATGGACATGGAAACAGAGGGCTATTGGTAACTTACTAACAGGAGGAGAGGCTGAAGCTGGTGAGACCTCATTGAACAAAATGAGAAAGACAAGGAAGGAAATGATGCAATTTCTGGCCATTCTTGTGGTTTTCATTTTGACTTGACATGGGAAATGAAAATGGCAGGCAGAGTGATATCAACCTAAAATTTAAGAGAGAGATGGGAATTTGTTTATCATTCTCTTTTCTTTTTATTTTATTACATTTGGGTTATGGGAATGGGATTTGGATTACTTGGGAGGAAGAACTAGTTAAAGAAATAAAGGAGGAAAATAGGTGGCAAAAGGAGCGAGAGAATCTTAAGTGTTTTGGTTTGGTACGTGGAGGCTGGAGCTAAGCCACTTTTATTCATGTACACGGCACTGCTGATCCCCCGTCCCTAAATTCTTCCCCCGCCCCTGTGACAATCATTACTGTTACTACTGATAGTTTCGGTCAGATCCCGATGGCGCAGTATTAGACTTTTTTAGCAAATTAACCTACTTTAAAAAAAAATTTAAAAATCTTATCCACTTATAAAAATATTTAGCAAAATAATATATTTTGTCAGAAAAAGTGAAGAGGCACCGTTTAGTAAAAGCCTAAGAGATGCCATCCGAAACGGCGCCTCCTTATTGGAGCGGCGCCTCTTCACTTTTTGATTTTTGATTTTTTATTTTTTATTAATCATTTAACTCGATATGTAAGATTCGCACCTGTTGTACGTACAAGATTCCCACCCGTGACCCCTGCAACACCAGTGACACCCTCCTCTAACATCCTCCACCTCTATAAATACCACCGTTTCACCCCTATTTCATATTCATCTCACTTTTTAAAATATTTATCCTTAAATTTGTTATATTCTCATCAAAACTATTTTTCTTCCTTGTATTTTCACTCACACGTGTGTTAGTATTATAATTTTTTTCAGTTTAGTTCTTTCCTATACTCTAATATCATATTATTATATATCACATACTTACTATTTAAATTTTAAATATTTAAAATATTTTTTAAATATGTTATAAATATTTTGAAGTGAAATTCAAATTTTTAAAAATTTATAAGTCTTTTATATATTTAAAATATTAGTGTTAGAAAAATTATTGTTATATTATTATGTCATAAATATTTTACATTAATATTTTATGCAGTTAATTTAATTAATATTATATTTAATACAATATATAATTAATTTAATAATATATTATTGTATTATTATAAATTGGGTTAATTATACTCATTAATTTTGCTAGTTGATATGTTATAAATTTGTTGTTATATGATATAATTTATAAAATTTATTGTATAATAATTTTTACCTGTTATAAATTTGTTTTTACTATTATAATTTATTGTATAATTGCATAAAATATTAACGTAAAATATTCATGACATAATAATATAACAATAATTTTTCTAACACTAATATTTTAAATATATAAAAGACTTATAATATTTAAAAATTTGAATTTCGATTGAAAATATTTATACAATATTTAAATAATATTTTAAATATTTAAAATTTAAATAGTAAGTACGTGATATATAATAATATGATATTAGAATATAGAAAAGAACTAAACTGAAAAAAATTATAATGCTAACCCATGTGTGAGTGAAAATACAAGAAAGAAAAATAGTTTTGATGAGAATATAACAAATTCAAGGATAAATATTTTAAAAAGTGAGATAACTATGAAATAGGGGTGAAACGATGGTATTTACGGCGGTGGAGGATGTTAGGAGAGGGTGTCACAGGTGCTGCAGGGGTCACGGGTGGGAATCTTGTATGGACAACGGGTGCGAATTTTACATATCGAGTTAAATAATTAATAAAAATAAAAAATAAAAAAATAAAAAAAAGTGAAGAGGCGCCATTTAATAAGGAGGCGCCGTTTCGAATGGCGTCTCTTAGGCTTTTCCTCTTCACAATTTCTAACAAAATAGGTTATTTTGGTAAATATTTTTACAAGTGGGTTAGATTTCTAAATTTTTTTTAAAAGTAGGTTAGTTTTCTGAAAAATTCGCAATATTAAGCTACGTACTAATCTACTGGAAGTCAGTGGCATTTCTAACTTTGAGTTGTTAAAATGGGAAAAGAAATTTTAGTTAAGAACAAGAAATGAAGAAGACTTCATATTTAGGTGGAACATCACGATATAGGTAAATCATAGGATCTGATCAATTCCAGTAAAATTTTGCTCTATTGATAATAATGAGTACACTAGTGTGATCCCGTGCTACGTACGGGATCATTTATATTTGAAAATATTCTTTTGATGTATTATCAAATTGAATTTTTTAAATAGTATTTTTATTCTATTTGTACTTCTATTTTTTAAATTTGTTTGTAATTTTTTCTTTTAGATTACAAAATGAATATATTATTTCATTTTTGTTGTAAAGTGTATCTTATATGATATAGATAGATTTATTTTAGATTTACATGGCTATTTTTGGATTTTTTTTACATTATGTTATTTTGATGTATTTGATAGTTTTCAATGTGAGTTAGATAATGATGTTTATTTTAGTAATAGAATTGTCCTTGTACCTATCACCTTTTATTGGGATAAAATTTAATCTCTAATATTTTTAGACTTGAATTAAAGTTTATTCATCATTTTTTTCCCCTTAAGATTGAAGAATGTATTTTTAGCTCTTTCATACATTATTAATTTATGTTGAACGATAGTTCTTTTTAGTAAAATAATAAACTTTGTATTTATTTGTTTTATAGATTATGGGAGAAGTTTATTTTGTTTTAGAATAAAGACAGAGATTTTTTGAATTATAAATCCTTCTAATGCCTTTCTTTTTAAAGTTTAAGTCGCAAATCATTAATTTCAAGGAAAATTTCAAATGTTTGAAAATTTAATAACTTCACTCATAACTACTTTTTATTATTAGTAAGTAATAGACGATAGTAATTGACTCTAAAAAATATATGAAAAAAGAGAGAACTTTATAAACATATTAAAAACGCATACAAAATATATAAGATATACATTGGTTTATCGAGCGGATACCAATACGGGCCCTCTAGCAAAGACCATTTGGGGGGCATAACCGTGTGAATTCAAGGTGTACGCCTCAATGTGTATTGCAGATATTTGGCCTTTTATTTTAATTTCTTTAGCTTTTGACATAATATTTATGAGTGTTTATGGAAGAAAATAGTATAAATATTGAAAGGAAACTATCACTTAGATACCTTAAGGTTTTAACATTTATCACCTATTATATACAATGAGATACCCTGAGGTTTCAATTTTTTATCACTTAGATACCTTATGTTAGAATTTAATGAATTTTTGTATAAATCTTACTAATTTTATATATAAAAAATGATGATTTTGTACATTAGTATACCAATATATAAAAGTCATGACAATGTTTCAGTAAAGTTTCAATAAATTATGACAAAAAAATCACCGAATTTCGATGTAAATTACCTTGTATTGTTAAATTCATATGCCATTTTAGCATATCTATTGAATCATAAGAAAGTTAATGTGAGTTAGATAATGATGTTTATTTTGGTAATAGAATTGTACTTGTATCTATCACCTTTTATTGGGATAAAATTTAATCTATAATATTTTTAGACTTCAATTAAAGTTTATTCATTATTTTTTTTTCCCTTAAGATTGAAGAATGTATTTTTAGCTCTTTCATACATTATTAATTTCTTTGAACGATAGTTCTTTTTAGTAAAATAATAAACTTTGTATTTATTTGTTTTATAGATTATGATAGAAGCTTATGTTTTTTTTAGAATAAAGACATAGATTTTTTGAATTATAAATCCTTCTAATGCCTTTCTTTTTAAAGTTTAAGTTGCAAATCATTAATTTCAAGGAAAATTTCAAATATTAAAAAATTTAATAACATCACTCATAACTACTTTTTAGTATTAGTAAGTAATATACGATAGTAATTGACTCTCAAAAATATGTGGAAAAAGAGAGAACTTTATAAACATATTAAGAACGTATACAAAATATATAAGATATACACTGGTTTATCGAGCGGATACCAATACAGGCCCTCTAGCAAAGACCATTTGGGTGGCATAAGGGTGTGAATTCAAGGTGTAGGTCTCAATGTGTATTGCAGATAATTGGCCTTTTATTTTAATTTCTTTAGCTTTTGACTTAATATTTATGAGTGTTTATGGAAGAAAATAGTATAAATATTGAAAGAAAACTATCACTTAGGTACCTTGAGGTTTGAACATTTGTCACCTATTATATATAATGAGATACCGTAAGATTTCAAATTTTTATCACTTAGATACCTTATGTTGGAATTTAATGAATTTTTGGATGAATCTGACTAATTTTATATATAAAAAATGATGGTTTTGTACATTATTATACCAATATATAAAAGTCATGACAATGTTTCCATAAAGTTTCAATAAATTATGAAAAAAACACCGAATTTCGATGTAAATTACCTTATATTATCAAATTCATATGCCATTTTGGCATATCCATTGAATCATAAGAAAGTTGAAAAGACCATCTCTCAAATTATGTGGATTAGACTTAGAATAATGTTGGGAGAAGTAATGACTTCTCTATAATAGATTGTAGTGTACAGATTAGATAAATAGGTTAATTTTTCCAAAGTTGAAATAATTTTTAGTTTTGTAATTCTATACTTAGTTTTGTCACACCAAAGAGGGTACCAAAGGGCTGGCACTGGATCCCATTAGAACTTCGAAGTTAAGTATACTTGGGCGAGAGTAGTTCTAGGATGGGTGACCGGCTGGGAAGTCCTCACCCCTTTGATTGGGAGTACTCGAAAATAGCCTCTCTTCAGGGTACCACTCTGAAAGGAGAAGGCTGCGTACATCCAAACTCACCCCCCCCCCCCCCCCCCCCCCCCGACCTTGCTTAGACGGAAGTCCTTTGGACACTTAGAATATTGCATTTTTTATACTTAGTTTTGTCACACATACCATACGACTATTGTTTACATTTTAAGTAACTTTAAGGAATGAATTATTCAGGATTGAAATAAAAAAGGTCATAACCATAAACAAAAGAAATATGGTAAATTATTATAGTAATCTCTTCAATTGTAAACAAAAGAAATATTATAAATTATTATAGTACGAACAAACTCTATTATAATTTGTTAAATTTTATTTTCATATGGTTGTCTTTTTAATATGCTAAAATATGTTGCAAAAAAGGTCAAATATTTGAGCAACTGTATGATATTTATTTCGTGTGCTTTTTGTTATTGATTTAATTACCTTGTTACATTCTAGATATGCACCAATCTATCTCAGAATAACTAAGTAATAAATTTTTTAATTTTAAATTGTGACATTTCATATACTAAATAAAAAATTATATGAATATTAATTTTGTTCCTTTTTTTTTCAATTTAGAAAATTGAAAGCACAATATGTGTATTTATTGGTTGATTAAAATGCTTAAATGCTATAGTGAATTTATTGTTTGAGAAGTCATGGCTTAAAATGCTTAGGATTGGAGTTTGGAGATATTTGAGAGATAGGGGGCTTTTGCAATAATATATAACATATAAGTCATCCCTAGTCTCGGAGCCAGTGGAATGCCAATTATTACATTTTATGATATTTTTTCTTATGTATTTTGTTTTTTTTTTTCCTTCTTAGTTATTTATAAGGTTGTTATTATATTCAATTTTCCATTAATTTTGTTTTTGAGCTTCTTTCGGGTCCTTGCCCTTTATAAGGATTTGTAACTAATATCTGCAATTTTTTTTCCTTTTTCATAATAGAAAACAGAGAGAGCAATATTTTCTCTCCCAAAATATCTGTTTCTTTATCTTCAATACTTTCACTTCGCTCATTTTCCCATCAAAATAAACCTAGTATCAGAGGTAAAAATGAGCGATTTGGAGTTCTTTTCTTCTCTTTTCACCTTCAATTTCTTGCAGATAGTTCAATTTGAACTTGCAAGCAACTGATTTCTCACATCGACACAAAACCCCTAACTTTTCGATCTTCTATATTTTTTGCTTGCATGATTGTAGATTCTCTGTAAGATCTTCTTTGTGTTGTTCCGGTTGCTTAAGGAAACCCTACTTCCTCAATTTCTTGCTCGATTGAGTGAAGGTCGGTGTAATGGCAGCATCAAACAGTAGTACAACGGTTACGAAGGATGACCTTGCTTCTTTGCCATTCTTTCTACCTCCAAATGATAGTCCTGGTACTGTTATTACTTCCAATGTTCTACGTGGAGTAGAAAATTATAGTAACTTGTCTCAAAGCATGATGATGGCTCTTTGTGCCAAGAACAAGTTAGGATTTGTTGATGGTGAGATTCCAAGGCCAGAGCGATCAGATCCGATCTACGAGCAGTGGCTTCACTGTGATCGAATGGTTGGATCTTAGATAGTCAATTCGATTACTGAAGAGATAACATCAAGTATACTTCGTGCAGCTTTTGCTCGGGACATGTGGACTGACATCAAACAAAGATATTCAAAGCAAAACAGACAAACACTGTACCACGGTCTACAACAAATAATTAAAAAAAAAGCAACATTTCCAATGCCCTAAGGGCTTCCGCCTAAGCAGGGTCGCGTGGGGGGGGGGGGGGGTACGCAGCCTTCCCCCTTAAGGGTACCTTAAAGGAAGGTTATTTCTGATAACCCCCAACCTGAGGGGTGCAACATGAGGACTTCCTAGGAGGTCACCCATCTTGGTATTACTCTCGTCCAAGTACGCTTAACTTAAATAATTATTATACATTTATATGAATAAAATTACATCAAGCAAACTTGAATAATACAACATCATAATGGGATATAAGATATAGGTCATGAATTTCATCAAATCATATAATCTAGTATAAACAACAACGACATGTCAAAGACAAATTAAATAGAAAAAGGTTTAGAGAAAACATATCTTTGGGGTCGATGCACGTGAGAATGCTCTTCTTAGAAAGGAAACGTCCATCCTGCTCGGGTATGTCTTTCAACTTAAGTGCGCTCCTTTTCCAGGATTCAATAACCTGCCGGACCTCTATCAATGCAATATTAAAGATCCCCGAACCTCGATCACCACAGCTCACACAATGTTTTCAAAAATAGTGGGTGAAGAAGTACAAAGCAAAAAAGTGTAGAATAGTTTTCTCATTTTTTCTCAGTTTTCCACCACTATTCTCAGCTATATGTAGAAAAAATATATGTAATTAAGAAGGAACATACCCAGTGCCTCAAGGGCTTCCGCCTACGGAGGGTCTAGGGGGGCGGATGTACCCAGCCTTCCCCCTTTAGAGTGTTAACCTGAAGAGAGGCTGTTTTCCAGTGCCCCCAACCTGAGGGTGAGGACTTCCTACGATGTCACCCATCCTGGTACTACTATCGTCCAAGCACGCTTAACTTTGAAGTTCTAATGGGACCTGGTGACGGCATGTTGGTGCCCTCTTTGGTAGAAAAAAATATATGTAATTAATTTTCATAATTTATGTAAAATAACTGCATTGTGATATCGTGAACTAATATCATTAATTTTTGGTAAATAAACCCAATAAATAGGCCATGATTTTCTTTCCAAAAGTCTCTCAACAACAATTGTATCTTCAAAAATATTTATTTTAACTTTTTAAAATAAAATATCTTTTCTGTAAAAAAGAAAACTTCATTAAGCATTTTATTTGAAGATAATATTAAAATAAATAATTTTTAAATCAAACAATAAAATAAATAAATTTTCCATGAATTTTTCACATGATTTAAAAATTATAAAACTCTGTGAGCATTGTATTATGTTAATACATGTAGGTACCTTCTGGGTTTGAACCAACACTTAGTGCGATGTGTTTTAACCTGAAGAAACTATAGTAGCATAAACTCTTTGAACTAGGTCCCTTAGCCAAGTCTAGACCCATCCCACACACATAATACAGGTAATTGTAAGGTTATATCAGTGGGGCGCGTTATGGTTATGTGCACGAAATCCTATCTCATGAGTGTTATTAGGGAATAGCCTATTTCCCACAGTGGCGACCCCACCTCCACATTCCTGTAGGTGAATCCTCTAAGGGTGATATGTGATCAACACCCCGCTAATAATATGCCTTCGCATTCATTTAGAGTTTATAAACTCTGCCTTAAGTATCATAGTAGAAAGCACTTCACCTTAGGAATTGGACCTGGGATACCCCGCTGTAAATAATATATTTAGTGCTCTTTCAATCATCCATCAATTTTATTTTTACCCGTTAAACCTTATTCATGGGATTGCCATACCTCTGAAGACTGGTTTCCACTATTGTGACTCATTTTATTGGGCTTCAGTCCCACTCCCCTTGATGATTAACAACTCATAGGCACGTCTGCCCTTTTGTAAGTGAATTAACAATATACTTTTTGACATCAACTTGCAGCATTGCTTGTTGCCTCCAACTCATTTTGTTCCAGCTTTATAGTCGAGTGAGCTTATCATCCCCCCGCTGAATTGAATTGCACGGCATAGCACACCCATAGGTGAATATAATCACTTTAATTCATCTGGATCAAACATCAATTATAATGCTACACCTTTCATAAGATATTACAAACAACATAATTATAAGACAATCATAATACTTTTCAAATATTCATACAATCTAAGCCATTTCATTTAATATAACCTTTTAGAGAATGGCTTTAATCAAATTCATAATGAAATACCCAACTTTCTCAAAATTATTCCATCTTAATATAATACAAGGTATTTCATTTTTGTATGGCACAAACATATCAAGTACTTTCTCTTTGTTTTTTTCATATATATATTTTTTATTTTTTAGTATTTTCAGCCACTTAATGCATCTTTCAAAACAATCCATGTATTTATGAGAATAATGTTAGAATATAAAACCAATCTTAGGACTTTACCCATCTGCTGAAGCTTTTGGAAAAAAATGGTTCTTTGACATGGTATCAGAGCCTTAACGACCAAGAGGTCAGGAGTTCGAATCATAACAGCCCCCCACTTTCAATACTAAAATAATTTATGCACAAGGTATGAGGTGGGCCTGCACATTATCCACACTTCAAGCCCAAACGGGCATTTGTATGAGGGGGCATGCTAGAGTATAAAACCAATCTTAGGACTTTACCCATCAGCTTAATCTTGTGTGGAAAATGGTTCTTTGACATGAAAGTTTAGGATTGGAAACACCAAATGAGGTAGCCCCCTCTTGTATTTATAATGAACTCATAATTACAATATATAAAAACATATACATATTAATCCTGCACAATATATTCTAGCCATAATGTAATATATTCTAATATAATCCTATACAATATATTGTAACCATATATTCAACACAATATATTCTAGCCATAATATATTCTAACATACTCCTATACAATATATTCTAACCATATATTCAACTATTACCATATATTCTAACATCCCCCCTCAATCGAGGTAGAAGGTGACCGAATGCAAAGATTGTGTTTGAAAAATAAAAATAACTATCGAGGAAGGCTCTTAGTAAAAATATCAGCAAACTGTTGTGAAGAGGGCACATGAAGAACACGAATAAGACCCATGTGAACTCTTTCACGCACAAAATGAATGTCGATCTCGATGTGTTTAGTACGAACATGTTGAATGGGATTAGTGAAGAGATAGGTTGCTGAAATGTTATCACAGTAGACCAGGGTTGCTTTAGGAATAGTGATGCCAAGCTCACCAAGGAGAGATGCAGCCAGCAACACTCCGAAACGGCATTGGAAACGGTGCGATATTTTGCTTTTGCACTGGAGCGAGAGATGGTGGACTGTCGTTTCGAGGACCAGGAAACAAGGTTACCACCAAAAAACACACAAAAGCCGGAGGTGGAACGACGAGTGTTAGGACAACTGGCCCAATCAGCATCAGAATAGGCCACAAGCTGATCAAGGGCACCAGGAGAGATAGCAAGGCCATGATTCATAGTACCTCAAACATAGCTAAGAATACGTTTGAAAACAACCCAATAAGGAAGACGAGGAGCATGCATAAACAGACACACCGTTTGCACTGCATAAGAGATATCAGGACGAGCAAATGTTAGATAGTGTAATGCACCGACAATCGATCGATACAAGGTGACATCGGTCATAAGCTCCCCATCAGAAGCAGAGAGCTTGGATTTGGAATCTGTGGGAGTAGCTACGGGTTTGCGGGCTAACATGTCAGCCTTCTCGAGCAAATCATGAATATATTTGGACTGAGATAAGAATAAACCATCAGGAAGGTGAGAAACAGAGATTCCAAGAAAGTACTTATGACGTCCCAAATCTGTCATATCAAATTCGCACTGAAGAGAGTGTAGTAAAGTCTGAAGGAAGGCAGTAGAGGAAGCAGTAAGAACAATATCATCCGCATAAAGCAGCAAAATAGCCATATTAATCCCACGTCGTAGAGTGAACATGGAAGAATTAGACTTGCAACTATGAAAACCGAGGCTATGAAGAAAGGACGCAAAATGATTATACCATACACGGGGTGCTTGCTTCAGTCCATACAATGATTTATTAAGCTTGCAAACGTAATTTGGAAAATCAAAATTCATAAAACCCAGTGGCTGCTTCATATACACTTCTTCATTCAATGTGCCATATAAAAAGGCATTTTTAACATTAAGCTGATGAATGGGCCATTTTCGTGATGTGACGATGGTTAAGACAGTACGAACAGTGGCCGGTTTGAGAACAGGACTAAAAGTCTCATCATAATCGATACCGTATCGTTGCGTATAACCCTGAGCAACTAAGCGCACCTTATAGCGCTCAATTTGACCTGTAGAAGTCCGTTTGACACGAAAAACCCATTTGGAGCCAACAACATTAGCAGTACTTGGTTTTGGAATAAGTGTCCAAGTATGGTTATGTTGAAGTGCGTTATATTCATCAAGCACTGCATTTTTCCAATTATCATCATTAAGTGTTTGCTTGTAGGAATAAGAAATATCAGTTATAGCAGAAAGAGCAACCATTGAGGGTTTGAGAAGAGGCTTAGTAATACCAGCCTTAGACCGAGTAACCATTGGATGAACTGACCGAGAAGAGGCAAGTGGCTCGGGCGGTGGTGATAATGGCAGTGGTTGCGCTGGAGGCGTGAGCCACGCTAAGTGAGTATCAGAGGAAGGCAATGAAGGAGGCGAGGGAGCTTCAGGAGTGGAGAATGTGGGAGGTGGAACCGGGAGGGGCAATAGGCCACAGAAAGGTGACGCATCTAGTGGTGGTTTGAACACCTGCTGAAGATGATGCATAGTGTGCTGCGAAGTGGCCCCCAACAGGGCTAGAGGAAAATCTGTTTCATCAAAAACAACATGTCTCTAGATAACAATTTTGTTAGTCATGAGATTTAAACACTTGTAGCCCTTATGGTTCTGCGGGTACCCCAAAAAGACACATAATGAGGATCGTGGTGCTAGTTTATGCGGCGCAGTATCACTTAAGTTGGGATAACAGGAACAACCAAAAACCCTGAGATGATCATAGGAGGCCTTTTTCTTGTAATGATGTTGAAAGGGTATTTTCTTCTTGATAGAGGTAGAAGGTAAAAGATTTATTATATATGTAGCTGCAAGAACAACCTCCACCCAATACTCTAAAGGCATACAAGCTTGAAACAACAAAGTACTCATCATATATTCCAACAGTTTTATGCATTCGTTCAGCTTTCCTGTTCTGTTGGGACGTATGTGGACATGAAATTCGACTAAGAATGCCCCGTTCAGCAAACAACTTATTAAAATTCCAGTTAATGTATTCGGTGCCATTATCACACTGAAATTGTTTGACCTCTATTCCAAATAGGTTAAGCATGAGATTTCGAAATTGAACAAATAAATCAAACACCTCAGATTTAGCACGCATCGGGTAAATCCACAAAATATGAGAATAGTCATCCAAAAATAGCAAATAATACTTATAACCACTGAAACTAATAATAGGTGATGTCCATACATCAGAATGAACGATATCAAAAGGACGAGACGTAAAGGAAACAGACTTTTGAAACGGTAAACGACTGTGCTTGCTTAATTAACAAGCATGACAAAGACTGGACTCTGAAGTAGAACCTGAATAGGAAATGAATTTGTGTTTGACAAATGAGGATAAGACCGGCTGCCCAGGATGACCAAGTCGGCGATGCTAGAGAGATTGTGCAATCCGAGAAGCAACTAATGAAACATGCGAAGAGGATGGCTTAGGAACGGAGAAAAGAGGTCCCGAGCTAGCACAGCGAATTATTAGGGACATTGTTTTGGCGTTTTTAATGGAAAAACCACCAGAGTTAAATTCTAAAAGGCAACAATTATCTTTACAAAATTGGCAAACAGATATTAAATTGATGGAAAGACCAGGAACATAAAAGACATTATGCAAATTGAAAAGACCAACATGTGTACTAAGAAAACTAGATCCAACCCCAGCAATCAATAAAGAGGCACCATTGCCAACCAATATTTTATCACAGCTATGATACGGACTAAGCGATGAAAGCAAACTAGGGTTATTAGTCATATGGGATGATGCACCACTATCCATTATACAGGAAAAATCAATCATAGGATTAGAATAAGCAGTAAAAGATTGAAAAATATGGTGAGGAGATGCAAATCCTTAATAAATATTAGAACCAGTAGCATAAGTATTATTTATAGGATAAAAGTGTGGAGTAGATAACATATTCTCACCATACATAGGAGCACCAAAGAAAGGTAGCGAGGTTGTGAAACAAAATCAATCATCAAAGCAAGCACAATCAACAGCGAAAACCAACTTTTTTTTTGAATAGTGGTTGACGATGTTACTACGGATTGAGTGTCAAACACAAGAAGCAAAGGAACTTCGCTAGGGTTAGCCTAAAGAGGGGCGGCGGCGCGTGAGAGAGAAGACAACTAGCCGGCGGCGGCTCTAAGCTAGGGTTTTAATTTTAATTTAGGTTCTCTCTCTCTCTTTTTTTTTTTTTTTTTTTTTGGAAAAGGAAGAAGAAAAGGGAGGCCAGAGTTTGCCTTGAAGAGAGAGAGAGAGAGAGAGTTTTAAGCTTTTGGTAGCTCTGATATCATGAAAATTTAGGATTGGACACACCAAATGAGGTGGCCTCCTCTTGTATTTATAATGAACTCATAATTATAATATATAGAAATATATACATATTAATCCTACACAATATATTCTAGCCATAATATAATATATTCTAACATAATCCTATACAATATATTCTAACCATATATTCAACTATTACCATATATTCTAACAGATTTTGAGTAAGATTATACAAAAACATCATACTATTACTCAAAATTGACCACGCTGGCTCGAATTAATAAAAACCCGAGCTGAATTCACGTTATTAACTTGGCTATCAAAATCTTCAAGTAATAAAATATATTTTAAGTAATAACCATAACTTATGGTTCATAAGCCTTTCAAAGAACCGGCCAACATTTTCGATAACCAAATCAAAATGAACCGAAACAGGTTTTTTTCTTTTCATTCTCACAAACTGTCCATCCAAATTGGTCATACTCAAAATATATTTTGCGAGCTAGACGCTTTTACAAAATTTTGGGAAATTGACTTGAATTTTTAAATCAAATTCTAGTCAACCACTCTACCAAATTTCATCAAAATTAAATTTGCCAAACTTCATGAAAACTTTTCAACTAAACTAGCTGCATTTTTACATAACAAAAATCCTCACTTTCCAATTTTTTAACGCATACCATATTTGTAACGCTTTTACATCAAATATCTCACAATTGTACGGCTAAATTACTTGAGTTTGCATTTGTAGTCCTATGATAAAAATTATGACCAACTTTAGTGTCTAACAGATATAATAGAGTCTACACAACCATCATATAATTATTGAAAGTGAAATATGTCACATAAAGCAAATTCAAAATTTTATCATATTTAATTGTATTGCTTTAGAGTAGTCATAATAACACGATGGACATGACCCAACTTGGTGCAACATGAGCCACATAACTGGTTTTTTTTTTTTTTTTTTCCTTTTTAATGAAGTACACTACTGATGTGTCTTATATTTACATATTTTATTCTTCATTCCTGTAATATATTTGGCTTTTACATGTGTGTTTTGTTTTAATCTAGGTATATTTTGGCTTAAAGTGCAACGGAGCAAACAAAGGTTGAAAAGTGACAGAATCAAACGTTATTGAGGCATAATTAAAGACTACTTTGAGAAACCCGACCAAATGTGGAAAAGAATAATCAATCGGATTGTAATTCGGTGATCCAAATAGGTTTCGAAGATAGTTAATCTATATATTTTATAATATTATACATTATGCTATATTTATATAATATTATTTAGTATATATATATATCTACCTATCTATCTATCTATATACATTGACGGGAGGAGAAGTAGGGTGTACGATGCCGCACATGCCATAGCGGCCACGCAATTTAAATATCGAATATCCAATTATTTTGAGGGATCTTTTGCCACACCTCCTCTCATCCTCTCCTTCCCGAAGCCGCTACGAGATCCAAAGGGTTCTCAAACGCCGAAGCACAGGTGGTTGGAGTACTGGGGAATCAAAGTAAGGATTAACGTCAACATTAATTGGGGGAGTCTTCAAATCCTTAGTTTTATCATTATTATTTTCTTTCTTGAATTTCATGATGTTAGAAACTCCTATGGAGGAGTAGACTTTTAGTTTAGGAATGAAGGATGGGTAGCCGTCCGTATCCCAGATTTACATTTTATTATAAACAATGGTTTTGTTATGTTATATACGCACCCTGTGGGGAATTTAAGATCATTGTTTGGTTTTCTATATGTGAGCTTGTAGCCATGTTAAGATTTCCAAGTTATTAGCGTTAGTCTACGAGCTTGTAGCCTAATCCATAACATAACCGGTTTTCACTTGTGGGTAGGGTTGAGGTTGTATCCAACCCTAAACACAATCTTTATACAAATTAATATTTGGTTAGGAGTGACAAAGGAATTAAGTAGTGCTAATGAGATAACCTATGCTACATGTAGGGGTGATATGATAGGTTATATCTTTAGATTAGTTTATTACCCTAAGCCCTAATTTAAATACTAACCCAAGCTTAGTGCTTGTATCCTAAGCCTCCTAAACCATTGTCAAAGTAGAATATAATGACAGGATACGTGTTAAGGAACCCTAAATTCACTCCCTAAACTAATCTCAATTGAATTGACACTTTTAGTTTATCGTCAGTTTTGTTATTTTAGTTAACAAATCATTTAAACCAACTCAAAACTCAATTTCAACCGCTCGTTAATAACAAAATCCAACTTAACTTCGATTCCCAGCGGATACGACCCGTATACCCGATTTAACTATGACAATCTCATACGCTTGTGAGTAGACGGTTTTAAAACATACATTTAAAATACATCAAGTTTTTGGCGCAGTTGCCAGGGAATCGGTAAGCTAAGTTGATTTTTAAATTAACAAGTTATTTTATTTTTTATTTTTTAATTTTTTATTTTTTTTTAAGAAAAAAAATCTAAATAAATAAAAAAAATTTGACTTTACTTTTTTTTCTGTTTATTTTTTGTTATTTTATTTTACTATTTTTATTTTTTTTAATTTTACTTTTAATTTTTTTCTTTGTTTAAAAAAACTTATTTTTCATTAGTTTACTTTTCTGTTTTATTTTTCTTTGTTCGTTTATTTTTACTTCTTTTTTTTGTTTTAGTTATATTTTTTTAGAATGGTTAACTTTGCACCGCATATGATTGGGGACCACTTCATTCCCCACATGTACGTCACACCCGCTGGAGTTACGTTAACCGCCCTGGGTAATGTTAACTTCGAGTTTAAGCCTGAGATCATCAACATGCTTCCCATTTTCAATGAGAAGCCGATGAAGAGCCCATACGAGCACCTTGATGCGTTTATAGAAATTTGCGAAACTTGTTATCATCAAGGTTTCTCAACTAATGATGTTCGGCTACGTCTTTTTTCATTCTCGTTAAAGGATATAGCCAACAGGTGGTTTCAGCCTCTTTCGAGAGGTTAAATCACCACTTGGGCTGACCTCCAGCAAAATTTCCTGATCAAATTTTATCCTAAAGCCAGAACTATGGCTGTTAGACATGCAAGTTTTGAAAAAAAGGATCAGGAACAATTCCATGAGAGTTGTGACAGATTTAAGGAGCTCCTTATAAGCTTTCCCCACCACGGGTCACCCAAGTGGGCTCTTGTGCAGAATTTCTACGATGGTCTCACGGCTTCCGACAAGAAAATGGTTAATGCTTCATGCAGGGGAGCATTTAACCAACAAAATGAGGACGAGGCATGGACGCTATTTGAGTGCCTCAGCGAACACTCTCTCGACCAAGCCTCTTCTATGAGGGTGGCTAGAGGGGGTACACATGGTGTCTAAGAAGTAGCACCCAACGATAACATCAACCGTAGACTGGACACCCTAAGTAGGAATATGGATCAGATTATGAACTTGCATGTGAATCCTACTAATGTGTGTATGGTCAATGCAGTTGAGTCATCAAGTTATATTACTCCGTGCTGCATTTGTTCGAGTGAGGACCATTCTGTGTTTAATTGTTTATATGTGGCACAATTCCCCGAATACGTACATGAACAGGTTCAGGCAGCTCAAGGATATTCGGGAAATCCCGATCCGTTCTCAAACACCTACAATTCCAGGTGGCGCGATCATCCGAACTTCTCGTGGAAGCAGGACGCCAATCAATATCAACCCACGAAACAACAAGATCCCGGCTTTGTAGATAATGTGCACCCTCCCGTTTTTCAGGGAGGGCATATGTATGGTGTTCGACCTCACTTCAATGTTGCCCATAATGAACCTCCTCCTCCACCTCCAAGATTTATGTCACAGTTCGAGGAGCGTATGCTCCACTTTATGAAGGACACCACACAGCTGATTTGGTCTCACTCGCAATCTATCGCCAAATTAGAGACCCAGATAGGACAATTGACCTACGCACTAAACAGGATAGAGGAAGGGAGGTTACCCTCCCAACCACTCACCACAAGATCAACTAGTTCTAACCTTACCTTGGTCATTCATGAGCAAGCTCAGACTGTGTCGGTTTTAGGAGAGGAAAACCTTAGGGAAGTTGAGGTTGAAACTGAGAAGAATGTGACTGCCTATCCAATTGTTGATAGGGAGGGATCACGAGAAAGGGTTTTTGAACCCGTTATCCCTTTTCCTTCAGCCCTTATAGGACCGAAGAAGAAGAACGACCCAAAAAGGGCTGAGCTCATAGATGCGTTTAAGGACGTGAAGATCAACTTGCCGTTGATTGAAGCCATTAAACACATTCCTATGTATGCTAAGTTTCTCAGGGACTTTTGCAACAAAAAGAAGCGTGCACAAGTACATATCCCGAAGAAGGTCAGCTCACCGAGAAGGTGATCAGTGTTTTAGTATCAGGCGCCCCACTCAAGTTTCGAGACCCCGGGGCTTTTACAGTTCCATGCGTCTTAGGATAGCATTACACTAGCCGAGCCTTGCTAGATCTAGGAGCAAGTGTAAACCTCATCCCTTACTCAGTTTTACAGGAATTGGGTATAGGAGACCTTAAGCCAACGAATGTTACACTTCAGTTGGCTGATAGGACAGAGCGAGTACCTTGTGAGGTAGTGGAAGATGTACTTGTCACGGATGACAAGTTTGTCTTCCCTGTTGATTTTCTCATCTTAGATATAGACCCTGCTCCTAGGCAAAAGCACAACGCTCCCATTACTCTTGGTCGACCGCTCCTAGCAACGACCGACACTGTGATTCATTGTAGGACGGGAGCGTTGGAGGTTTCTTTTGGAAATCTCAAGGGCAAATTGAAGGTCTCAAAATTTATTTGACACCTTGAGAATTAGGATGAGTTGGAATGCTATAGGGTTAATGATATTGGCCCTTTGGTAGAGCCGGGTAAGCCCGATTCTACTAAAAGTGAGTATTGTAATAATGTCCCTATCTGTATCGATAGCTGTGCTTCATCACCTATACCCGGTAGGCAAGAGATTTGCGACCTCGATGCTAGTAATGTTTTCCTCCTTGCTAGTCACGGGTCTAGAAACGCTGTTGGGTTTGGGGATCGTCCCAACTGGGTCAACCTGAGTTCTATGGCAGACACTGCCTCGGATTTTGGCTGACATTGTGCTCTAAACTGCGTCCGGCTGAAGACTGGCACTCTTGGGAGGCAACCCAACCTACTTTTAATTTTGTTTTAATTTGTTTTTCAACATCAACTCTCTCAATTCTAGGTCCTTTTATTGTCCCTACCATGCTAACTTTGTTTCTTTTTACTAAACACTTGTATAATCCCTATTTCTAACACTACTAACAAGTCCGTTTAGTATTCGGTCTTCTATGTCTTCGATTGCAGCTTGCTATTTCTGTCTTCCCTTTTTGGATTTGCTTGACACACATAGCTAAATATGCCATACCCTAGGTCATCTCTTTCCTTTCCTTGCTTGTATTTACTTTTGTTGACTTGCAAGGTTTGAGTTTGGGGATGGCAGATGAGAGTCAACTTTGTTTGTCCTTTAAGCTTAATTTGGCATAAATTAGCTACACTTTTGAAGGCATAAATGATTATGAGGTTGTTTATGACCCTTATTGTAGACCAGTTTTGAGATGTACTTTGATGATTAGAATGTTTATAAGATGAGATTATTGTTAGATCAGACTTTTGAATCCATATTTTTGTCTTTTAACTAGTTAGTGAGATTATTACTTTTCGCCCTTAATCTTGTGACATATCATACCGTTTGGGTCGAAGTAATGATAATAACTTTAGGAATAGGAATCCACTATTCTACTTCTAACAATGTTGAAATCAATTGTACATTTTTTTATTTTGAGTAACCCCTTTAAAAAAAGAGTGACTAGTTGGTTCTTGTAGCCCCTGTGTCTCGAGCAAGTAAGCCCGTAGGGGTATCTTAAAACTTAGTACCTTGAGCCACCTGGGTCGGGAGCTGCTAGTTGAAAGCTCGCTACATGGGCCACAGGGAAAGCTTAAGAAGAATCAACTTTCTAGTTATTACAATAAGCACTAATACAAAAATAGGGTGTGTGTTAATGGATTAGGTTGTGGATCCTTAAGACTCAAGCCATTAGGTCCGTAGGGGTCTCTTAAAACCTTGTACCTTGAGCCAACTGGATTGGGAGCTGCCGGCCGAAAACTTGCTACATGGGTCTGAGGGAGACACCCCTAACCGAGTAAAAAAAAAAAAAAGGAAAAAAAGGGGAAAAACAAGAGAGAAAAGAGAAGCCTTGATTTCACTATTGATTAGCGATGAAGAGTTAAGATAACTTGTGCCTTTACTTATTACCCTTATATCTTCTTAAAGTCGGAGGGTTTTGAAGTAAGACGAAGGGGAGAGAAGTTTTAAGATCACTAACTAGTAAAAAGACCTTAATGACAAAGACTTAAGTTAGAACTAGCGCAATAATAATGTCATATAAGGATTCGCTACTCTCAAGTACGCCTTCAAATATGATTGAGCATTAATTTTCACAAGTGACCTTTGCGGTTAAATGCCTGACTAAACATTCCATCTTTAGCTAGTTTGAGCCGAATCTTGCTTGAGGAAAAGCAAGAAGAGGGTTTGGGGATGTTGATGTGTCTTATATTTACATATTTTATTCTTCATTCCTGCAATATATTTGGCTTTATATGTATGTTTTGTTATAATCTAGGTATATTTTGGCTTAGAGTGCAACAGAGCAAACAAAGGTTGAAAAGTGGCAGAACCAAACGTAATCGAGGCATAATTGAAGACTACTTTGAGAAACCCGACCACATGTGGCAAAGAATAACCAATCGGGTTGTAATTCGGTAATCCAAACAGATTTCGTAGATAGTTAATATATATATTTTATAATATTATATATTATATTATATTTATATAACATTATTTATTGTATTATATTTATATATTATATAAAATATAATATATATAGATGTATAGATATATATATATATATATGACGGGAGGAGAAGTAGGGGGTACGACACCGCACACGCCGCCACGGCCGCGCAATTTAAATATCGAATACCTAATTAGTTTGAGGGATCTTTTGCCATGCCTCCTCTCATCCTCTCCTTTCCGAAGCTGCTACGAGATCCAAAGCATTCTCAAACACCAAAACGCGGGTGGTTGGAGTATCGGGGAATCAAAGCAAGGATCAACGTCAACATTAATTAGGGGAGTCTTTAAATCCTTAGTTTTATCATTATTGTTTTCTTTCTTAGATTTCATGATGTTTAGAACTCTTATAGAGGAGTAGACTTTTAGTTTAGGGATGAAGGATGGGTAGTCGTCCGTATCCCAGATTTATATTTTATTGTAAACAATGGTTTTGTTATGTTGTATACACACCCTGTTAGGAGTGACAATAATTAAGTAGTGCTAATGAGATAACTTATGTTACATGTAGAGGTAATATGATAGGTTATGCCTTTAGACTAGTTCATTACCGTAAGCCCTAATTTAAATACTAACCCAGGATTAGTGCTTGTAGCCTAAGCCTCCTAAACCATTGTCATAGTAGAATATAATGATGGGATACGTGTTAAGCTACCCTAAATTCACTCCCTAAACTAACCTCAATTGAATTGACACTTTTAGTTTATCGTCAGTTTTGCGATTTTAGTTAACAAATCATTTAAACCAACTCAAAACTCGATTTCAGCCATCGTTAATAACAAAATCTAACTTAACTTCGATTCCCTGCGGATACGACCTGTATACCCGATTTAGCTACGATGAGCTCGTACGCTTGTGAGTAGACGGTTTTAAAACACACATTTAAAACACGTCACCTACCCCATATTTTGGTAGTCATGTCAAACTCACATGGATCAGAAAGTCTTGAAGTGATACTCCCAAATTCGTATAATCTATTCACTCTGCTCAACGTACATTATGTAAAAAATTATCTCACGTTGTTTACATATGTGAGACTTATAGTGTCGTACGTAAATAAATCAACATCTCATACATTGAGCAGTCTCTTCAAAATAGCTTCGTCACTTTCATATCATCTTTTTAGACCCATGTATATATTGAGTTAGACTCATGAATAAAACCAAATAATTCTAACAAATTTATTAGAAATTAAATTTACTTAATAATATTATTTAAATATAAATATATTAAAAACATCACTGCATTCTTCCAAGTTTTCCAGGCCACATAACGGCCTCTTCACCATACTATACTGAAATATGCTACCTCCATAAATATATATATATATATATATATATATATATATATGTATTTAATCACCAATGAAATATACCTTCTTTTATTTGTTTAGTAAAAGAAATAATAGCACTATATTCATGTAAAACATACTAAATAATAGGAGAACCTTTTAACATCCATTTTTTTTTTCCTGGAAAATTTTGAAAGCCAAATCACAAGCTTATCCCATAGACACCTACCTTAGATCGTTTTAGGTGGCATATACAGTTATACACAGTAACTTTTCTCCTTTTTTTTTTAATAACAAAATTGCCCTTCTATTTGTTTTTTAAAGAGACACTTAATTCAAAATGTATATATTCACCATCAATAAATAATTTATCATAGTCAACAAGCTCACTCAATTTTTCAATTAATTCACGCAAACTTACATCAAATGAATTCATGAGGAAATTCAAAGCGTGTGATTCATTTGAAAGGATGACAATTAGTTATGTGGAATACATAAAATATACTGTGATCTAGCCCATGTTTTTATGGCCCATTTAAATAAGTCTTAAGGTTATATTAAATAATATATATATAGGGAGCGGCTAGAATGAGAATGAAAGTTCTGTGAGAATATGAAAAAATTAAATCTACACAGTTGGATCTTGAGTAAGATTGATCAATGGTTCTAAAAGGCTCATTGTATCCGGAACCCTACCACCATCCAACGGTCACCACCACCGCTGCCACTCTGCCACTCCCGCCACTGCCACCGCCATCGCCACCCATCTCAGATCCCTACTGATGCAGCGCAGTAGCGGAAGATTAGGGGGACGGGAAGGAAACAATGACCTTCCTTTTTATTCTATTAAACTCTAATAAAAATTACAAAGGAAAGATAAATTCAACTCTCATTCTCACTCTAGAGAATAGAATGAACAAATAACTCATAAAATTGATTTTAAAATTGGCTCATGAAACCCTAGGTCTCCTCTTGTTTAAATAGAGGAACTTTCCTAATTTGACTCTAATTCTAATTTAAACTCGAATTTGAACTAACGGTTGAGATCGTAATCCGCGTGATAAATCCGACTGCTGATTTCGCAATCCGTGTGCTCACTTTTGAAATAAATAAAAATAAAAATAAAATTAAATAAAGACTTTAAATCTAAATTTTAAGACTAATCCGAATCCTAATCAAACTTTTATTTAAAGACTAACTACTAGCCGGATTTCTTCGTCAACCCGCGTCAATGGTTCCGCGAACCATGCATCCTGCCAAGCCATGCACCACTCACGGATGCGAAGCAGCTTCAACCCGATTCTCCTTTACTGTTAGACCTCTATCAATGGCGTTGTCTTCCCGTTAGCCCTCACCCACCAATCTCTAGATGGCGACTGCATCATTCTCTCCGACTTTGAGAGAATTTGTCCTCGAATTCGGCAAAGGGTCTTTCTCGCCATGTAGAATCCTCTTATTCCAGCCGCCAAGCTTTTCTAACTCCAGCCCATACACCTTCTTGTCATGCTCTGTACCTGCCAGTGAATAAGCCGCCAAGCTATCCACCAAAGGAGGCGGGGCTGCATCATTCTTTCAGGATTGGAGAGAATTCGCCCTCGAATTTGCCACGGAGTCATTGGGATCCTTCTTGCCATAGTTAGGACACTCGCCAAAGATGAAGGAGCCTCACGGTACATGTTGTTCTCGATGGTGGATCTATTGTCATTATATCCCCCCTATGGCTTGCCCCATATAGGTGGTAAAGGTGGCGTGAGCTCTACATGGTGATGGAGCAGATTCGATAACTCTCTTCTCAGTACTTGACACTCCCATCGCAACCTTGTTCTTACCACTGTCACAGCTCCCGGTAATTCTTTCTCTTCTTTCATCTGTGTTGTTTCGCTGTTATTGTAGTCCCACCAAGTCCCATCCTTGGTTGGTGTTAGTATAGCAGATCCGCCTTTCGATTTTGCTTGGATGTACATCATCACAAGTAATCTCCACATTCGTCGTCTGATGTTCTTGTGCTCCCCAAGGCTTGTTCGGTATGGCCTCCTATCTTTTGGTAAGGCGTCTTTAGGTTCCCACTCTAGCAGGTATTGTTCTTCCCTAGTTGGTGGTACGTAAGACGCCAACCCTTCTGGATAAGCCTCCTTTGATTGACTCCCTACCTCATCCGAGTCTTCCTCCTCATCAAAGATGGGCTCATCATACCTGGGCTCATCATATATGGGTGGAGAGGATAAGTCTAGATGTGGTGCCTCATCAATGACAGGTTCTCCTTGGGTAATGCCTATTAGTGTAGACGCCAACATGGTCTCGCCAACTACAATGGTGTTCGCAGCTTTCTCTTCTAGTTTTGGTTCTTTGCTCCTTGACATACATGGTGCCTCGACCTTCTTGGGCAACAAGATGATCTTTGTTCCCTCAAAGATGAAGCTATATGTGTTACATCATCCATCGTGGATGGCTCCTCTGTCGTACTGCCATGGCCTCCCCAACATAAGTGGCAGGCATCCATGGCACCACGTTGCACCAAAACCACTTCCCCATACGTGTCCCCAATAGAGAAATTGACCAAGCAACACCTTGATATGGTTGCCGAATCATCTTTCTCCAGCCAAGACACCATGTAAGGGTTCGGATGTTCCTTCGTCTTTAACCCTAGCTTCTGAATGGCTTTTGCGGAGATGGCGTTCTCACAACTCCCAGAATCAATGACCATAAGACATACCCTGCCGCCAATGGTACAAGTGGTCTGGAAGATGTCATGGCACCTCCAATCTTCTCCTTCTGCTTCTTCAGGCGTGAAGCCAGCTCTCCTGACTAATAGCAAGCGACCTTCGTCACCCACTAATTCCTCCTTGCTAAGTGAAGGAAATGCATCTTGTGTTTCTTCCCACAGAATGGCGCCATCTTCTTCAAACTTCGAAATTTCTTCACGGAGGTCGGTGCCTGCCGCCCGTTCTTCAACGTTGGCAGTACCGATACAGAGCCGATGCTGCCTCGGCTCAGGGTCCTATAGATCAACACCCGATGCTGGATTCTTGACCTTGTCCTTCACCTTTTTATTGTCACCCAGTGTTACTGGGTGTTGGGGCTGGGTTCCTAGCGTTAGGTCAGGATTTTCCCCCAGTTGAATCAAGCAACACTCGATTCGTCTAAATCTCTCCTCGAACTCGTCTAATATCCGTTTGGTTTGCATAATTTGATCTTAATCAGAAACCTCCTCGATGGCAGCATACTTTAGATGACTTGATGCCATCTCAGAAACGTTATGAGCTCTGATACCAATTGATGCAGCGCGGTAGCGGAAGATTAGGGGGACGGGAAGGAAACAATGGCCTTCCCTTTTATTTTCTTAAACTCTAGTAAGAATTACAGGGCAAAGATAAATTCAACTCTCATTCTCACTCTTGAGAATAGAATGAACAAATAACTCATAAAATTAATTTTAAAATTGGCTCATGAAACCCTAGGTCTCCTCTTGTTTAAATAGAGGGACTTTCCTAATTTGACGCTAATTCTTATTTAAACTCTAATTTGAACTAACGGTTGAGATCGAAATCCAACGGCTGAGATCACAATCCATATGCCCACGTTTAAAATAAATAAATAAACAAATAAAATTAAATAAGGACTTTAAATCTGAATTTTAAAACTAATCCTAATCCTAATCAAACTCTTATCTAAAGACTAACTACCAGCCAGATTTCTTCGTCAACCCGCGTTATGGGTTCCACCAACCATGGGTCCTGCCAAGCTATGCGCCACTCACGGATGCGAAGTAGCTTCAACCTGATTCTCCTTCCCTGCTGGACCTCTATCCATGGCATTGTCTTCCCGTTAGCCTTCACCCGCCAATCTCTATATGGCTGTTGCATCACCTACGCTCATCACCACCGCCACCCACTGCCATTGCCATAGCCACCTCCACCGTCACTGCCACCGCAGTCTCTCTCCATCCCATCTTAGATCCCAACGGTCACCACCACCGCCGCCACCCATCTCTCTCTCTCCATCCCATCTGAAATCCCAACGGTCACCGTCGCCACCTCCAACCACCAGTGCCACCGCTGCCGCGGTGGTGGAAGGTGGCGGTGGCATTGGTGGTGGGAGACAGTGGCGGTGACTGTTGGGATTTGAGATGGGATGGAGAGAGAGATGGGTGGCCGGTGGCGGGGTGGCGGACAGGAGTGGCGGCGATGGCGAGGGCGAGTGGCAATGGTGGTGGTGGTGGGTGGCAGTGGTGATGACCGTAGGGATCTAAGATGTGGGGTGGTGGCGGGGGTGGTGGAGAGGAGTGGCGGCTACAGCGGTGGTGGGTGGCAGCTGTGGTAGTGGTGGGTGGTAGTGGTGGTAGGGCTTCAAGCACGATGAGCCTCTTCTAACCATTGATCAATCAATGTAGATTAAATTTTCTCATATTCTCACAAAACTTCCATTCTCATTCTAGCCGCTGCTTATACATATATATTTATATACCCCAAATTATGATTTGGCGGTGTTGCACATAAAATAACCCAAGTTCGAGAGAGAGAGGCGGCATTATGTGTCGCACATAAAATATGAAATAGAAAGTGAGAGAATTTGTGCGTCGAAATTCAGTAGAACCAAGAGGAGCTCTTCGAGACACAGCAAGACGATGGTGGTGGGATCTGGTTTTGATCTTTGAGCAATTTGGAGCGGGTTTTTTAGGCATTGATTGGAGTTAATTGATCGGGAGAATCAATTATTCTCGGGTCTGGGGAGATAATCCTTGTATCGCTCTATTTGCTTGTAGGTTTCAAGTTAGGGCAAACATCTTGAAACCATAATCGTTGTAATTGCTATTTTCTATAGTGGATTTTGCTGTCGGTTTGCCCTGTGGTTTTTCCCTCTACTCTGGAGGGTTTTCCACGTTATATCTGGTGTTTATTTAATTTCTGCATATGTATTTTATCATTGATATTTGGTAATATTGGTGCGGCCGTGATTTATATCTGTCATTAATATTGGCTTGAGTGATCGATTTGAATCGAGTTTAGGTGTCTAGACCCAACAAAATGGTATCAGAGCCAGGTTCATTATTAGTGTGAATAATTATGGATGGTACTAGTGGTAGTACAATGATAAAATTGACCGGTGAAAATTATTCTATTTGGAAGCCAATGATAGTGGACCTACTTTATTGTAGGATTGACATGACCCGATTGAGGGTGATAGTGGTAGGCCGAAAAAAATGTCAGATAAAGAATGGGAGAAACTGAATACAAAAACTGTTGGGACAATTAGACAGTGGGTAGATTTCAGTGTTTTTCATCATATATCGCAAGAGACCAATGCCGAGACATTATGGAAAAGTTTAGAGAGTCGATATCAGAGAAAGACTGAATGAAATAAAGCTTTTCTAATTAAAAAGTTGGTTAACTTGAAATTGAAAGAGGGACGATCAATGGTCGAACGCTTGAATGAATTTCAGGATGTTATTGAAAATTACTCTTGATGATGAGTTGCGGGCTTTATTCCTTTTAAGTTCTCTACCTGACAGTTGGGAGACCTTGGTGGTAACTATTACTAACTTAGCTCATGATGGAAAGTTCGCTTTGAGTACTGTAAAACAATGCTAGTTCAATAAGGAGATAAGGAGAAGAGAGATGGGTGCTGATGCGTAGGCACTTGTTACTGAGAACCAAGGTAGAAGTAAGAGTAGAGGGCCTAAAGGGCATCATAAGTCTAGAGGCAGATCTAAGTCCAGAGGAGCAAAACCAGAGTGCTGGCATTGTCATAAAACTGGACACCTAAGAAGAGATTGTTTTCTTTTGAAGAAAAAACATAAAGGTCAAACAAGTCAGAATAAGGCAAATGACAAAAAGACTGTAGCTGTAGTGACAGGTGATTATAATGATGGCTAGGTAACATTGTTTTGTGCTTAGGGTGAGTGCAGTCATATAAGTGATCCTAATGTTGGATGGATTATTGATTCTCGTGTTTCTTATCATTGTGTTCCCAAGAGAGAGTATTTTTCTACATATAAAGCAGGTGACTTTGGTACTGTGAAAATGGGCAACAGTAGTGTTGCTAAGATTGTTGGGATGGGGGATATCCGTGTATAGACTATTACTGGGTGCACTGTTACTCTGAAAAATGTACGACATATTCTTGAATTGAGCCTTAATCTAATTTCTGTGAATGTTCCGGACAAAGAAGCTTATACACATCATCTTGGTGATGGAAAATGGAAGCTTACCAAAGGGTCACTGATAGTAGCCAGAGGACCGCTTTATTGTTCATTATAGACGGCTAGCTCATGTAAGAGAGAAAGGGTTGCAGATATTGGCTAAAAAGTCCCTCATTTTTTCACTTGAAGGTAAGTCACTGAACCCTTGTGATGATTGTTTGTTAGGCAAGCAACACAGAGTCAGTTTTGATAAACAGTTGAAACGAAAACAAAATAAGCTTGAATTGATACATTCTGATGTATGTGGTCCTATAGAGGTTGAGTAGGAGGAAATCAATATTTTGTTACTTTTATTGATGATACTTCACGAAAAACTTGGGTGTTTATTTTGAGATCTAAAAGCCAGGTATTTGAAGTCTTTCAGCAGTTTCATGCCATGGTGGAGAGACAGACAAGGATGTTGCTGAAGTGTCTCCAAACTGACAATGGGAAAGAGTACGTTAACCGAGATTTTAGAAGGTACTGCAAGAAGCATGGTATTTTTCACGAAAGAATAGTACCAAGTATCCTTAGCATGAGGGTGTTGCAGAAAGGATGAAAAGAACCATTAGGGAGAAAACCAGATGTTTACTCAGAATGTTGAAGCTGCCTAAGACATTTTAGGGCGAAGCTTTGAACACTGTTGTGCACATCATCAAAAGAGGTCCATCAGTTCCTTTGCATTTTGACATTCTAGAGAGAGTGTGAACTGGGAAAGACATTTCTTATTCTCACTTAAAGGTGTTTGGATGCAAAGCCTTCGTGCACGTGTCAAAGGAACAGAGATCGAAGCTTGACAGTAAAGCCACTCTATGCATATTTGTAGGATATGGTGATGAGGAGTTCGGTTACAGATTATGGGACCCCGTGAGGAAAAGGACTGTGAGAAGCAGAGATGTCGTGTTCCATGAACATGATAATATGGCTGATTTTGACAAGTCAGAGAAGACTACATGTGCTCCCAGTGGTATTGCTGATACTACACCAATTTCATCTTCATCAGGTGCCACAGATGAAGAGCAAGTCTTTGATGGGACAGAACTTGAGAATGACACTGAGCTAGTTACGGTTGACAATGCTTCAAGTATAGATGGTGTTGAGCAAGGGGAGCCTGTCCCCCAACCAGTGACTGCTGAGCCTCAGATGAGGGGGTCTGATAGAGAGCGTCAACCATGTACGAGGTATTTGAGTTCTAATTATATTTGTCTTACTGGTAAGGGGAAGCTAGAGAGCTACCAAGAAGTGCGGACTTTTGAAGACAAGGATAATTGGGGGAAAGCAATGGATGAAGAGATGAATTCTTTAGAGAAGAATGGAACCTAGGAGCTGGTTGATCTTCCTAAAGGAAGAAAAGTACTTCAGAATAAGTGGGTGTTTAAGCAGAAACGAATGGTGATCAAGTTGTGGAACATAAAGCTCGATTGGTAGTGAAAGGCTTCAATAAGAAGAAACGGATTGACTTTGAAGAGATCTTTGCTCTAGCTGTGAAGTGTGTTCCATTCGATTGGTAGTAGCTATGGCAGCTAGTATGAATCTTGAGCTTGAACAGTTAGATGTGAAGACTGCATTTCTCCATGGTGACTTGCAAGAGGAGATCTACATGAAGCAACCTAAAGGATATGAAGTACAGGGTAAAGAGCACTTAGTTAACAGACTAAAAAAGAGCTTGTATGGTTTGAAATAGGCTCCCAGATAGTGGTACAAGAAATTTGACTCCTTTATGATGGATCAAGGGTACAAGAGAACACCTGCAGATCATTGTGTGTATACCAGGAAATTCTCAGGAGGTAATTTCATCATCTTACTGCTTTATGTTAATGACATGTTAATTGTTGGTCAGGATGTAGATATGTGTTATACACCGAGCTAAATTGTAATAGAATTGGTTTATTGTTTTTGATTTATGAGTTAAAGGTTGTAAGTCATGTTGTTGGGCTTAGGCCCAAAGAGAGTTAGTTATGTTTAGCTTAATCTTTTATACTTAGCTATACTATATAAGCAAAAGGTTGTTAGTTGTAGCCGGTATCAATGAAAATACAAACACACATATCTCAATGAGATATTTTCATCTCTCATCTTGATTCTTCTTCAATTCTCATCCCCAATTCCCTTCTTTCTTATCTTAACTCTATTCTATCACTTGGTTAAGCTTTAAGATCATCTTGAAGCTTAACAATTGGTATTAAAGCTCGTTACTATTAGGTTGATTCTGATCATTGAGTAACATTCATCCATGGCAGGACGAGGAGTAACCACGAGAGCTGGGTCAGCTAACGCAGTAGCTGCTAATGTGGATCCAAACATTTCTTATGCAGCAGTAGTGGAGGGAGCAGTAGCTCCTAATCCGGAGCAACTCACTACCTCCCAATTCAGAGAGGAGATGAAGGCAATGATTCAAACGCAAATGGAACAGATGTTGGCCCAGGTGAGAGTAATGCAATCAGAGCATGATCAGAAGCTGTTTGATCAAATGCTTCAACAAAGCAGGAGGGTTGATGAGCAGATTGCTGGTCTTCAAGCTCAAATCAGTAGACAGGAGGCCTTAGGGTTTTGTTGCCGGCTAGTCAATTGGGCCAACCTCCAAGAGGGGAGCCACCCCTCATTCCTAATGTGGTTGTGGGACCACAAGATCGTCCCCCAGAGCACAGACATGTTCCTGCTGCCAGCTTATCAATGGGACATAATGATCAACCAGCTGATCAACCACTACCAAAAGACTCTATGAACAATGACAACTCATCCGGCAGTAAGGCTAATGGTTTCAGACAACCACGGATCCAGTTAGCGCCCTTTGAAGAGAAGCAACCACACTCTTGGTTGAGGAGGTGTGAACGCTATTTCCATTTCTACCACATTGCTGATGATCAGAGAGTTGAGCTGGCCTCTGTATACCTTCATGGTGACCACGAGGTATGGCTTTATAGCCTCTTGAAAAGCAACCCTTCCTTGACTTGGGACGAATTTGTGATGGAATTGTGTGAGAGATATGGCGATGAGGATTCTAGTGATATAGTTGATAATTTTAACAAAGTAATTCAAGTTACTTCTATAAAGGAATACATGGTTAGATTTGAAAACCTTAGAGCAAGTATGATAGCAGTCTACCCACAAGCAACTGAGGCTTATTATGTGTCCAGTTTCATCAGTGGTCTGAAACCAAAGATAAAGAACTTGGTGAAGGCCGTAGGACCCAGAACTTTGTCTAAGGCTTATTCCAAAGCCAAGCTGTTTGAGGCTACTGTCTTAGGTACAAGTGAAGGGGGTAAGAACAGATCCAGTGGAGCTCCTTCACAGCTAAAGACCAGTGGGAAAATGAAGCAGGGCGTACTAATGATAGGAAGGATAAGAGGTTGTGTTTTAAATGCAACCAACCTTACTTCTTTCGGCATAAGTGTAATGCTAAGTACCTCATGTCTGCAAGAGGGGCTGCAGCTGAGGATGTTTCCGATAGTGAAGAGGCTAGTTCTGAAGCATATAGTGCAGAGGAAGTCCTGGAGGATGAAGTAGAAATTTCAATGAAGGCACTAACAGGCAGTGGGGCTCACAATACCATAAGGATCAAGGGACAGGCTGGCAAAAGGTCCATTGTGATTCTGATTGATAGTGGTAGCACGCATAGTTTCATTGACCCTAAGATAGTAAGGAAGGTGGGATATGAGATCTTCAGAACACACCCATTAGCTATAACCGTAGCTGATGGCAATTCAATCCTCACTCAAACTAAGTGCCAGAACTTCAATTGGATGATGCAGAATCATAAGTTCACATATGATTTCAGAATTCTTCCCCTAGGAGGATGTGAGATGGTCCTTGGGGTGGATTCGATGAGGACATTTAGCCCTGTGGTCTTTGATTTTGCACAATTGGTAGTCTCTTTTGATATGCATGGTTCCATGATTAAGCTGCAAGGTATGGCAGATCAAGGCCAGATTTAGCTGATAAGTGGCAAAGGTTTAAATGAGGGAATCAGGACGAAGGCCTACCAATGGGTTGGGCAATTGTTTGTTGTTTTTCCTTCTAAAATGCAGGTCCAGACTCACTCAGCAGTACATGATCTCATTGAAGAGTTTAAAGACTTGTTTGAAGTGCCAACAGCCCTACCTCCTAAGAGGAACCTGGATCATGCAATTCCATTAAAGATGAATTCAGAACATGTGAAACTCCAGCCTTACAGTTGTCCTCATTCACAAACAACAGAGATAGAGAGGCAAGTGAAAGAGCTACTCAAGTCTTGCTTCATCCAACCCAGCCACAGTCCTTTCACATCTTCTGTTATCTTAGTGAAGAAGAAGGATGTATTAGCTAGAATGTGTATTGACTACAGACAACTGAACTCCATGACCATTAAGGATAAGTTTCCAATCCCCATTATTGATGACCTCCTTGATGAGTTGAGAGGAGCTTGCTTCTTCTCCAAGTTGGACTTGAGGCAAGGTTACCATCAAATCACAGTCTTAGAGCCAAACATCTACAAGACAACATTCAGGACTCACCATGGACATTTTGAGTTCGTAGTCATGCATTTTAGTTTGACAAATGCTCCAGCTACGCTCCAAGCAGTCATGAATGAAGTTTTCAAACCACTATTGAGAAGATTTGTTCTGGTATTCTTCGATGACATACTCATCTATAGCTCTTCACTGGAAGAACATGTGAGTCACTTGAAGGAAGTATTCCTGCTGATGAGAAGTCACAAGCTGTGCACCAAGCTATCCAAGTGCTCCTTTGCGCAACCTCAGATTGAGTATCTGGGTCATGTCATCTCCTAAGAAGGAGTTGCCACTGATCCTTCTAAAGTAAAAGCTATGGGGGAGTGGCCAATTCCCACTACCTTGAAGCAACTAAGAGGGTTCTTAGGTTTAACATGCTACTACAGGAAATTCATAGCTGGTTATGGATCCATTGCCAAGCCATTGACAGACCTCCTGAAGAAAGATGCCTTCCTATCGACTGCTAAGGCCCAAAAGTGCTTTTGAAGCCTTGAAGGAAGCAATGTGTGCAGCATCTGTCTTAGATATGCCTAACTTTGGTGAGGAGTTCATCTTAGAAACAGATGTAAGTGGGAGTGGCATTGGGGCTGTTCTGTCATAAGGAGGAAACCAATTGCTTATCTCAGCCAGCCTCTTAGTGCAAAACATCGGGAATTATCAACGTATGAGAAGGAATACTTGGCAATACTGCTAGCTGTTGACAAGTGGAGGTATTACTTGGAGGGTCATCGATTCATCATAAGAACATACCATCAGAGTTTGAAATATCTACCGGAGCAAAAGATCATCACCAGAATTTAGAAAAAATGGCTGATGAGGATGTTGGGGCTGACTTATGCTATAGAGTACAAGAAAGGGAAAGAAAATCAGGCGGTTGATGCTCTATCAAGGAGATTTGAGGCAGCTGAACATGGCTCATGTAGGGCTGTGTCCATCATCTTACCAGCCTGAATGGATGAAGTACACAAGTCTTATGAAGGTGATGAATTTGCACAAGAATGTACCACTGCATTCTTCATTAAAGGGCAGGACAAGGCAACTATTGGCTCAGATGTTACAGTTGTTCAGGGAATTATCCGATTGCAAGGGAAGCTTTACATTGGAGTCTCTACTGAACTAAGGCAACAGATCATTGCTGCAGGCCACGACTCTGCTTGGGGAGGATACTCTGGGGTAGAAGGTACCTACCAGAGATTGAAGGCTCACTTTGACTGGAGTGGGCTGAAGAAGGAGGTGAAAGAGTTTGTGCAAGGTTGTGAGGTTTGTCTACAAACCAAACTGGGGCATCATAAGTACCAAGGTCTCCTTCAACCCCTACCAATTCCTGAAGGATCTTGGCAACACATCAGCATGGATTTCATAGAGGGCCTGCCAAAGTCTGAAGGGAAGGAGGTAATTTGGGTAGTGGTGGACAGATTTACAAAATTCAGCCACTTCCTTGCACTTGCTAGACTGATTACGGCAAAAAAACTTGCTAGGCTCTTCCTTAACAACATATACAAGCTACATGGTTTGCCACAAACCATAGTCTCTGATTGTGACAAGTTGTTCACCGTCCACTTCTGGGGGGAGCTATTCAGCTTGTTAGGCACCACCTTGGCCCTAAGCTCTTCATACCATCCACAAACTGACGGGAAAACAGAGAGGGTAAATCAATGCTTGGAGCAGTACTTGAGAAGTATGGTGTTCTGTCATCCTAAGCAGTGGGGTAGATGGTTGTCATTAGCTGAGTATTGGTACAATACTCACTTCCATTCTTCCATTGGCACCACCCCTTTTCAAGCTTTCTATGGATATGCACCACCCTCTCCCTTGATGTTGTAGAAATTTGTGTCCTCCACACCTGAAGTTGGTGATTTGCTACAGCTAAGAAGATAGTGCTGCAGCTCCTCAAGGACAACCTCCACCTTGCTCAACCAAGAATGAAACATTATGCTAAAAAGAAGCGTGTAGATAAGGCCTTTGAAGTGGGAGATATGGTCTACCTTAAGCTTCAACCTAACAGACAAGCAACCATGGCAGTGACAAAAAATGTGAAGCTTAGTGCAAGATTCTTTAGGCCTTACAGAATTGCTGAAAGAATTGGACAAGTGGCTTACCGGCTTGAACTACCTCCTGATTCATATATACATCCTATTTTTCATGTATCCCTTCTGAAAAAGTAGGTTAAGAAAGGCATGAAGAGTACAAAACAACCACCAGAGACGGGATCTAATGGAGCCATCAAGCTAGGACCAGCTGCTGTCCTTGGAACCAGATTGCTGAAGACTACACCCAAGGGACACAAGGAGCTGCTGATACAATGGAAAAACTTGGAGGAGGAAAAGACCACTTGGGAAGCAGAGCACTTTATCAGAAGCCAATTCCCCACCTTTTCTTTCTTGAGTCAAGAAAGCTCTTAAGGAGGAGGGAATGTTATACACAGAGCTAAATTGTAATAGAATTGGTTTATTGTTTTTGCTTTATGAGTTAAAGGTTGTAAGTCATGTTGTTGGGCTTAGCCCCAAAGAGAGTTAGTTATTTTTAGCTTAATCTTTCATACTTAGCTATATTATATAAGCAAAAGGTTGTTAGTTGCAGCCGGTATCAATGAAAATACAAACACACATATCTCATTGAGATATTTTCTTCTCTCATCTTGATTCTTCTTCAATTCTCATCCCCAATTCCCTTCTTTCTCATCTTAACTCTATTTTATCACTTGGTTAAGCTTCAAGATCATCTTGAAGCTTAACAATATGATTCGAAGGCTTAAAGAGGAGTTGTCAAAGTCTTTTGAAATGAAAGACTTGGGCCCAGTGAAGCAGATTTTGGATATGTGTTGCAGCGCGTGATGGCATTTTTGGGGTATGGAAAGGTTCAACGGCCTTTCCTTTGTATTTTATTTAGAATGAAATAAACTAGACAAAGAGGGGTAGAATTAGCTCGCTCGCACATTGAGGAGTCTAAATCTCCAGAATAGAAAATAACAATTTAATCAAATTCAAGTCTCCTTAAACCTAAGCTTAGCCTCTTCTATATATAGAGGAGAGATAACAATTCAAATTCAAATTCAAAAAATCAAATCAAAACTAAAATGGAAATAAAATAAAATCAAATACCCTAATTAATCTTGATTCGGTTGAAGCTTCCCCAAATGTCGTGGTGGTTGAAACAGAAAGGAAATCTCCCGAGATTCTTGTGTTGACAAGGTCCGCGTGCTGGTGGCGCCAAGTTGGACAAAAACCATGGTGGCGCCAAGTTCTGGTCCCATGGTGGCGCCAAGTTCCTAGTTGGCTTGTTCCGTGCAGACTCCTTGGCTTAAGCCAAGTGCCTTCAGTTCGCACCTTTCCTTCTCCTTCCGGTCCCGCCAAGGCCAAGCCATAGGATGTGTGCTACATCATTATGGAGATTACCCATGATAGAGAGGCTGGAAGTTGTGGTTGTCACAAAAAAAATTATGTTGAATGGGTGCTTGATAGGTTTAACATGAAGAGTGATAAACCAGTTAGCACATCTCTTGCCTCACATTTTAAACTGAGCAAACAGTCTTGTCTTGTGACCAAGAAAGAGAAAGAAGAGATGTCTTCTATTCCATACTCCTCTGCTGTTGGGTCTTCAATGTATCCTATGGTTTGTACCGGGCCAGATAATGCTCATGCTGTGGGTGTTTTGAGTAGGTTTCTGTCAAATAGGAAAAGTTCATTGTGAAACCGTGAAGTGGATCTTCAGATATTTGCGGGGTACTTCAAAATAGTGTTTGAGTTTTGGAGGCTTGAGACCGATTCTTGAAGGGTATACTGATTCTGATAAGGCAGGATGTCTTGATAGTAGGAAATCTACTTCAAGGTATTTGTTCACTTTTGTAGGGGGGCTGTGTCTTGGCAATCCAGGTTGCAGAAGTGTATTGCTCTCTCCACTACTAAAGCTAAATACATTGCTGCTATTAAAGCAGGGAAGGAAATGTTGTGAATGAAGAGGTTTCTTCAAGAGTTGGGTTTGAAATAGAAAGAGCATGTAGTATTCTGTGACAGTTAGAGTGCGATGGACCTGAGTAAGAATTCTATGTATCATGCCAGCACAAAGCACATTGATGTAAGATATCATTGGTTGCATTGAAGAAAAGCTAATGATGCTGAAGAAGATTCACATAGACAAGAATATGGCTGATATGTTGACTAAGGTGGTGCCTAGTGGAAAGGCCGACTTGTGCATTAAGTTGGCTGGTATTGATTCCAAGTCACTTGATGCGGAGTCATCTCCTTCTCGTGTTAGGCAAGAGTAGGAGATTTGTGGGGTACATAATATATACTGTGGTCCAGCACATGTTTTTATGGCCCGTTTAAATAAGTCTTAGGGTTACCCCAATTGTGATTTGGCGATGGTGCACATAAAATAACCCAAGTTTGAGAGAGAGAGGCGGCATTGTGTGCGGCACATAAAATACGAAATAGAGAGCAAGAGAATTTGTGCGTCGAAATTGAATAGAATAGAGAGGATTTCTTCAAGACGCAGCGAGACCACGGCGGTCAGATCAAGTTTCGATCTTGGAGCAATTTGAAGCGGGTTTTTTTGGCATTGATTCGAGTTAATTGATCAGAAGAATCAATTGTTTTCGGGCCTTGGGAATCCTTGCATCGCTCTATTTACTTGTAGGTTTCAAGTTATGGTACACATCTTGAAACCATAAATGTTATAATTGCTATTTTCTATAGTGGATTTCGCTGTTGGTTTGCCCCATGTTTTTTTTCTTTTACTCTGGAGGGTTTTCAACGTTATATCTGGTGTTTATTTAATTTTTGCATATTTATTTCGTCGTTGATATTTGGTGATATTGATGTGCCTACAATTTATACCTGTCATTAATATTAGCTTGAGTGGTCGATTTGAATCGGATTTAGGTATCTAGATCCAAACAATTAGATACTTTTATTTTCTGTCCCAACACAGAGAATTACCGTCTCGAGGCCCTTAAGTACGATTGCTAAGACAAGGTTGGGATCCTAATTCCACAAGGTCAATGACCACTCGACAACAAATATATCCAAAAAGCAAAGTCGTGTCATGCATGAATTCAGGGAAATTTGTTAAAATTATTTCCCGTTATTTTTATTCAAAATAAAAGAGCCATGGTTTCATAGTCATTCTCAAACATAAAAAGACATACCCATGCAAGTTATCAAATGTAACTTTAGCTTCTTTTGTTTCATTAAATTCTTTTTTCCCTTTTTTTATTTTTAATCTTCCTAACTCATCAAATCACACACACATATTCATCATTATTATTTTCATTAGCCGCACAACAACTTTGAGCGAATTATCCACTGTATTGCAAGCATAAAATCCGCATCCATACAACTACTACAACAACAACAACAACCCAGTGCCTCAAGGGCTCCCGCATAAGCGGGGTCTGGGGGGTAGATGTACGCAGCCTTCCCCCTTTTGGGGATGGCCCAGAAGGAAGGTTGTTTCTGAGGACCCTCAACCTAAAAAGCTTGTCCGCAGCAATGAAGTCTGGCAACCTGGGGCCGACCGATTTACCTGAATTTGAAAACCTTGCAAATCTATTTCATCCTTAAAATATATGTAGATTTTGTCTTTATGACCAATATAGCTCACCAATATTAAATTTTGATAGATTACTAAATTTTGACAACTCGAATATTAATTGATTTTGCAAATCAATCGAATGCAAAAAAAATGTGCAATTCCTTGAATGAAAAAGATATTTCCATCAATACAATACGGGTATTTACCTTTTCAAACCAAATTACAATTGCTAAAATTATATGTTAAATCTCACTATAGGCTCAAGACAAAAAAAATTCCTATAGCTAGTTCAAATTGTATGAGAAGTGATGAGGAAAAAATGAGCTGGGTCAATAAGTCAACCACAGTAAACAGATCTGGCGGAACCTCCACTCCCTGAGTTACTGTAAGCCATGGTGCCGCCAAGCTATAACGTGCCCGGCGCTCTGTACCGTCCATCTCTATCCCACACCTAGGCTCCCCATACCGCCTGCTTCCTCCATCACAGGGTACCGCCTGCCATAAGCCTTGGTACCGTCAGCCTTGGCTACCATCAGCATCCGTTTAGCATGAAGGACCACGGTGCCGCCTAGCTTGTTACCACCCCTTTCATGACTGCTACCGGGTGGTACCGGGACCCGGGGATCATTACCGAGCCCTTTCATGACTGCTACCGGGCGGTACCGGGACCCAGAGGTCATTACCGCTCCTTTCATGACCGCTACCGGGCGGTATCGGGACCCGGGGGTCATTACCGCCCCTCTCCTGACCACTCCCAGGCGGTATCAGACCCAGGTACCACTACCGTCCCGAGAGCTACAATACCGCCTGCAGGCCTCGGTACCCATTCTCCTAACCCTGTGTACCAACTGGGCGGCACCACAGCCGTTACCACCCAAGCGGTATCACCGCCCCTCTCAACCATTCACCATGTAGATTGCAGCACCTCCCTTCCAACCAATCATTCACCTTTACCTCTCTGTTAAGTCATGCCAGGCGGTACTGCCCCTAGCCTGGCTCTATCGTCCAGCACCACCGGCTCCCCCTTTCCTATAAATACCAACCTATTCCCCTCATTCAAGGGGAGGTCCTCTGGGCATCTCCACGGGCTACCCTACTCTCTCATCCAGCCTGGGGCCCCACACCCCTCACGGCCTAACCTCTCAGGGGCCTCACGCCTCATATCCTCCCCAAGAGACCCCCCGTCTCTCTTTCCTTGCTAGGACCATGATGTTGCCTCTTCCCCTTCATGATTATTACCCGATGTGCTCCCTTCCCTTGGTTAGCTCATCCATATTTACTAGGTATTTTCTACTTTACATATATTTATTATTGCTACCACTTCTCCTACCGACTTAGACATTGGAGGGGTCCCCCGCTGTCCAAACCACCGCGGGTCCCTCTGACGGCCTTGCTCGTTTTGTAGGTGATCCTGTGTTAAACACGCCAGCAGCTGCTTCTTCAAGTGAGGGTTGAGTCCCGCTCTCATCTAGAACCTAACCAAAAAATCCTAAAACAATTGGCGCCGTTTGTGGGAAGATAGCTTGCTAGCGTTTAATCTGGAATCACATGCAAAACGGCAGAAGTCCTCACGCGGTTGTGAGGTGCAACACCCGTTTCAGGTAATTTTTCTTTTGATACAAGGGGCCTAGGCGTCTGTGTCAGGCTCTGGTAGGAAACCTTGGCATTACCTTAAGCCCAAATTCAACCTCGATATACCGCCCGCTAAATCTTCTTTAAACTTGAAAGGGTGACGCCTGAAACTTCAGTAGCCAAAGAGTGAACAAAATTAAAATCATGGTAGCAATAATAATAAAGTAGAAAACAAAAAAGGATACTAACGTTATTTCGTTTCTAAATACGATATCTCAAAACATGCTAGCCCATACGTTAGTAACAACAATTAAATTGGATTAGAACGCTGTTATGAGTAAACATGGAAGTATCCTTAACCAAAAAACAACCCAAATAAAGTAAAACTTGAGCCAGGTGCACGGTTTCCACCAACCACCTAATGTAGAGGTAATGCCCTTCAAGGGCTTCATTAGATAATAACGTTGCCGTCCAAGAATTAGGCGAACACCAAAATAGCGCCAACGTTAATCCGTGATGCAAAAATTTGTAAACAAAGTTGCGGTGACTAACCAATGTCGCCTGGCGTCATCAGTGAAGGGTCATTAATGAGAACTTTACCTCTGGCAGTTGGAGGCTTAAGCCACCACAAAGTAAACTTAACAATGTCAACCGGGCGCCTCGCCGAGGAACTTGGTTGCACCCATATGCTTGTTTGGCCACAACAGCCGTTGAGCTAAGCCAGATGGCCTTGCCAACTCTTTGAATGAGTAGCTCATTATTAAAGGGCTAGCTAAGGCCTCGCCTAAGAACTTGGCCTTGCACCGTCTTCCTTGATTAGGCACAACCGCCCATTGGGCTGGCTGTGTAATGATAGCGATGCCGCCGAAAACAGGGGGCTTCGCCAATGATAACGCGTGAGGCCAAACTCGTCAAAAAGTGTGTCTTTGGTGTCCAACCTAGCCGGAATACTACCAACAAGCATGGTAGAGGGTCCGCTAGTGGGGACGTTGCTTTCAACACCCCCAAGATTTGAGCTGCCGCCCACTTTCTTGGCAGAAGCTCTTTTAAGAGCTTCACTACTCACCTTTTAACTTAGGTAAAGGAGAAATTTACCACTAGTTAGGCCGCCATCGACCAACGGTATCATAGGCTACCATGGGTAACGCACGGCCACGTAACTTAAAAAGGGTCACCACTAACAATCTTGGTAAGGATCCCTTAAAAGCAAGAGCGGGGTCACCAAGCGGTACCTTCCGCCCGTTTGGCCAAAACCCAACCGTTACTAAGTTCGGTGAAATACGCACAGCCAACCAAAGATGGCTATGCAATGTCGCCAACCGAGTCCGGCCGTTAACAACCTCAACACTCTCGGCTAAACAATATCGCCAAAGGACTTGGCCTGGTATTATGCTTAATACCCTCACTCGGGTGCTATCACCACAAGGGTAGCCATAAATTCACTGGGACACTCGTCTTGGCTCATTTGCTCACCAACAGAGAGTTTGATACTCTTGGGATTAAGGATGAAGCCTTACAAGACCTCGTACCATTAGGATTCAAGGGGCATGTTACTCCTTAGACTTACAACAGTGTTAAAATAAGTCTAGCATTTTTAACAAGACGCATGTAGGCCGCAAGCCATGCTTAATTAACAAATACGTATAATTGCATCCTTATTAATGGTTTTGCACACCTAAACGGGATGCCTATTCAAATTGCCTCTAGGCAATTATGAAACTTACCGTTATTCAAATTGCCTCTCGGCAATTATGAAACTTACCGTTCCTCAAATAACAATAAACAACGGTATTTACTTGACAGCGGGGGATTCAACATTTTTCATATAGTTTTACGTAATTTATCTTTTTTGTACAAAATTACGTGATTAACGTTCCCTATGGGATTTGCGTTCAACCCGGTCCCCAATTGTGAACTGGGGGCTTGGCGTTCTCTATGAGATTGACATTCCTTATATGAATTACGTTCTCAGTGCAATTTGTGTGATATACGTCCCTTGTGTGATTAATGTTTAGCCTAACTCCTTGCTTAGGGTTAGGGCTTTGATGTTTCTCCTGATGAACTAGGACTTTAACGTCCCCCATGTGATTTATGTTAACTTAGCTCCAGGGCAAGGATTGGGAGCCTAGAATTATCATCCGCGGTTAGCTTTTGCCTAACGTGAAAGTCCGCGGTTCTACGAGAGCTGGACGGTTAACTTCCACCGAATGTGGAAGTCCGCAACAGTATTGCTTGCTCCGGTCAAAAAGGGGCCGGAAGTGGTAAGGCGGTTAACCTTCATCTAACGTGGAGTTCCGCAGGCGGTTGGCTTTCACCGAATGCGAAAGCCCGTGGTATTATGAGTCCCTTTAACAATGGGGGCTCAGTATTTCTTGCTCAGGTTGAAAAAGGGAGCAAGAAATTGTTTGGTGGTTAACCTTCACCTAACGTGAAGGACCGCAAGCGGTTGGCTTTCACCTAACGCGAAAGCCCACGGTATTATGAGTCCCTTTAACAATGGGGACTCGGTAATACTTGCTCAAGTTGAGAAAGGGAGCAAGAAGTTGTGCGGTGGATGACTTTCACCTAACATGAAGGTCCGCAGGCGGTTAACCTTCACCTAACGTGAAGGTCAGCAGGCGGTTAGCTTTTGCCCAACGCGAAAGTCTGCAGTACTATGAGTCCCTTTAACAATGGGGGCTCGGTATTGTTTCCACCGGATGGAAAAAAGGGAGCAAGAAGTTGTGTGGTGGTTAGCCTTCACGTAACGTGGAGGTCCGCAGGCGGTTAGCTTTCACCTAATGTGGAAGTCCGCAGGGGGTTAACTTTCGCCTAACACGAAAGTCCGCTGTATTGTGAGCTTCTTTAATACTGGGGGCTCAATGTTGTTTTGCTCAGGTCACAAAAGGGAGCAAGAAGTTGTGTAGCGGTTAACCTTCACCTCACGCGAAGGCCCGTGAGTGTTTTGCTTTCACCTAACGTGAAAGTCTGCGGTTCTGAATTGCGAGCGGTTAACCTTCACCTAATGTGAAGGTTCGCAGGTGGTTAGCTTTCTCCTAACGCGAAAGTTTACAGTTGTGTGCCCCATCTACCACCGGGGCGGTTGTGTGTCCCAGCTAACATCGGGACAGGCGGTAAACTTTCACCGGTTTGAGAGCCCGTAATTGTGTGTGCCCCACCTAACAACGGGGCGGTTGTGTGCCCCATCTAACACCGGGGCGGTTTTGTATCCCACCTAACATCGGGACAGGCGGTAAACTCTCACCGGTTTGAGAGCCCGCGATTGTGTGTGCCCCACCTAACACCAGGGCGGCGGTTGTGTGTCCCACCTAACATCGGGACAGGCGGTAAACTCTCACCAGTTTAAGAGCCCGCAATTGTGTGTGCCCCACCGAGCATCGGGGTGGTTGTGTGTAACACCTAACATTGGGGCGGGCGGTAAACTCTCACCTGTTTGAGAGCTCGCAATTGTGTGTGCCCCACCTAACATCAGGGCGGTTGTGTGTCCCACCTAACATCGGGACGGGCGGTAAACTCTCACCGGTTTGAGAGCCTGCGATTATGTGTGTCCCACCTAACATCAGGACGGGCAGTAAACTCTCACCGGTTTGAGAGCCCTTTTATGGCAGGCGAAGTCTATTTGCACCATAAGCCCTTTTCAGGCTGGTAAAATGCAGTCAAGCCATAAGCCCTTCTCAGGCAGGTAAGGCATACTTAAGCCATAAGCCCTCCTTAGGCAAGTAAAGCCTATTTATACTGCAAACCCTCCACCGGCGGGTAACATTTAGTTGAGCCATGAGCCCTCCCCAGGCAGATAAGATGTATATGAGCCATAAACGCCTCTTTGGCAGGCGATTTGCGCTGCAACCGGTATCCGCGCACGAATCACGCATTAGTCGACATTAGAACGAGTAATACACTTCGACCCAGCCGGCGGCTGGGGGCTAGGAGTTGAAAACATTCGTAATACACTCCGACCCAGCCTGCGGCCCGGGGCTAGGAATTAGAAACATTCATAATACATTCCGCCCTAGGAGTTAAAAATATTCGCAATACATTCCAGTCCAGCCTACGGCTGGGGGCTAAGGATTAGAAATACGCACGGTCTACCTCATCTTGGCTCACAAGTAAGAATTTGGAGACTAAATATGCAGTCACTCGAAACTTGGCCCAACGGCTAAAACTTGAAGAAATCTTAAAATTAACCATTCCCATTGACCGCCCTAAGAAGTCAAGTGGAACAACGTCTCCGACAACCATTATTCAACCATAAATAATGCCTCCAACCAAGGATACGATTCCTAGAGGCCATATTAAAAATCATCAAAGTAGAAGGACCAATTCTTGCGCTAATAGTTTCAAAGTACGTTATGCTACCCCGTTACGGAAGATGCCAGCAAAGACGGTCCTTTAAAAGTTTAAATTCTCTAAAAGCTTTAAAATATGCCTTGAAAGCTAGGAGCATTTAGTTTTAACACGAGCCATAAGCCAGAATTCCCCGAGACCGTGCCACTTAAGCCCTTTGACCTCCGCTAACAACACACGCATAAGTAACCATTTAAATGTATAAATGCTCTAAAATAATTTAAACAAAATGCGTCTTGTACAAAGCATTCGACAAAAACACCCATCGGAGATATATATACAATACGTATATTTAAACAGCTTAAAAGCTAACAAAGCAATGTTAAAACCAAAAGTCTTAGTCCTCTTCGTCACTATCAGTACTGGATCTGCCTTCTACCTCATCCTCCATCTCCTTGTTAATGGCGTCGGCAATTTGTTGAAGAAGGACGACATTAAGCTGAGGAGCAACATCTCGCACTTTCTCTTGGAATTTAGCCAAAGCCTTATCTGCTCCATCCCAATACCACTCACTCTGCTCCTCAGAGAAATCAAAACTGGCAAGGTAATCTGCTACCGCCACTTCTTTGGCGCTAGCCAACCGAGAGCGAATCTCAGCGAGAAACCTTTCAAGCTTGCTCTGAGATTCTTGAGCAGATAACTTCAACACATCATTCTGGGTTCTCAACCCTTCAGCCTCGGCCTTCAACTCCTCAACCTTAGCTTTTAGTTCTTCATTTGCCCTCCCCTGACGCTGTTTATTTTCTTGATACCGCCTCAAAGTCATTGAGGAAGACGCCAACTCATTCCAAAGCTGCTAAAGGCAAGAATCTTTTTCTGATAACGCTGATAACACTGATAACGCTGCCCCCATCGTGCTAAGCCCTTGAAAATACAAGTACAACACGTGTAAATCACAAAGGAGGAGTGTAGAATGGAAGAGAAAGAAGAAAAAAGTATCCCTACCTGAGAGATAAAAGCCGCAAGCTCAGATGAAGGAACTCCACACTCCCTTCCTAAGTCCCTGGACGAAAATTCCTTCAGACGCTGACTGAGAGAGTCAAAGCTATAGCCAACCGAGGAAGAAGGAGGAAGCTCCAAAACCCTCGGCGCCTCCCCAGGCTCACCCCTACTGCTCAAGCCCGCAACTACGTCCCTCTAAGGGATCAGCAAAGGCGAGCTCAGTTCCACCAAAGGTGAATCTTCTATCCCCAAGTCTGGCTCAGCATCAGTGGTGAAATCCTCTTGAGATTCAGGGACTCGCTTGCTTCTTAAACAACGACGTTTATGTGGAGGTGCCTTCTTCACCGAAGATGAAGAAGGCTGACGTGACGACCCCCGTACTGTCTTACGCTTCTTCAAGACAGGATGCCGCCTTTTCCCCTTCTTTCCAATAGGAAGAGAGGACAAGTTCCGAATGTCTAACCCCTCGAGCTCTTCAGCTAACGGAAAGAGAAAAGAGTAAGTTTAAGACCCATTAACCAAGAAGAGAACAACCAAATGCACATACCCTAGGTTACGTACCTGGATACTGTCTCAGACTCAAGCCAGCCTTTGCCAAAACAATTTCTTGCTCTAGCATTTTTCTTGTCACCAAAAACTTATCTTCTCCAAAGTCCCCAGTAAAGTAGTCATATATGGCTAGTTCCCCTGGGGTCAAACTATCCAGTGTCGGTCGAGGAGGCTTGTACACCGACTGCCATTTTGTGGGATATCGAGGACGACTCAAAGGCTTAATCCAAATCACGTTCTGTAACCAATTCTTTACATTGGAGGGTAGACTTTTGACAAAAATAGCCCCACCTCATCGCTTGAAGGATATTCCACTGTTAATCACTTTGGCTTGAAGAAGGACATCAAAGATATTATGAGTTGGCCGAAACCCATTGACAAAGCAGCACAATAAAAAACCATAAATATTCCTATAACCGTTGGGGGTAACTTGACCCGGACAAATCGTATATAAATACAAAATGTTAGCCACAAATTGTGGAATGGGAAACCTCAAACCCGCATCCAAAGCATCCACACTAACCCCAAAAATGCCCGGAGGTGGAAACAAAGGACACTCGTCCTCCTTGGGCCCTCGGATCTCGAAAGCATCAGGGAAAAAAATAACTGGAACGTAACATTGCAACCCCCTCTTCACCCGCCGTTTGTTGCATGAAAGAACGAAGAGGACAAGCTCGAAACTCCTCGACAAACTCTTTGGCAAGCCCGGCCTGTTCCCTCGTCCAATGGACAACAGGAGGATGCTCGGAAATAGACTCCGAGGTAGCCCTCCCCACGATTTGCTGCTCCGAAGAGGGAACATTCTCACAAACTGCAGTGACGTTACGTTCTCCAGCATAGACAACCTTTTCCCCCGCGGGTAGCTCAATTCGAACATCTTGTTCACCCACATCTGAAACGTCAACCATTTTCTCATATATTGAGCAAAGGAGAGCGATAAAGGGAGGAATGGGTTTTTGGGTTGCGAGACAGAGGAAGCAAAAGGAGAAGGGGAAGCATAGAAATGGGAATGAAGAAGAAGAAAGAAGAAAAAGGAAAAAGAGAAAGAGAGGAAATGGGAGGAAAAAAATTAACGCCCCTGATTTAATTCCCCAAAAGGATGGCCTAGATTGAGAAAAAGCCTGCCGGATGGGACACAAGGCTAACACACGTCATTCGATGCTGCCTGTTACGTTTTCCTTTAATATTTTGATGTAATAAATCATGAATTGCTTGTATTAGTTTGAATTTCCTTTTGGCGCCAGAATTAGTTAGGCTAGGGTCCGGTTGTTAGTTTTTGGCGGGAACTTAGCTTGATGTTAGGAATTTGAATGTTTGTTTCAAATTCCCTTTAAATAGGTTGATCTTGTGTATTGTTGAGGTATTCAATGAAAATTACCTATCTCTATGAGATAAACTTCTCTTCTCATCTTATTCTCTCTCTATTTCCTCATCTCCTTTCAATTCTTTCTCATCCCTTACTCTCTTTTCATTAGGTTAAGATCAAGATCCAATCTCGATCTTAACAATTGGTATCAGAGCCTCGTGGCTTCCTAAATTCAGATACAATAGCAATGTCATCTGAGGTAGCATTGGCAGGTGGTGTAACCACCAGATCGGCTGTAGCCAGAGCAGCTATCGGACCTCCGATTTCTGAACCAGTTGGCGGCAATGATCCTGTAGGTCAGGAGGTTGTCATAAAGAATGTTTTAGAGAATCAGTTTAAGGCTTGGAGTGAGTACATGATTGATCGACTCAAGGTGTCACAAGTGGAGTCAGTTCAGATGTTGCAGCAGCAATGGGAGGAGAAACTGGAACAACGATCTCAACAGGTCCAATTTAAGTTCTCTGATCAGCTCACATGATAGGCATAAGAGTTGGAGGAGAAGATTGCAATGAGGTTTGATCGAGAATTACAACAATTGGAGGTGAAATTAGCAGAAATTCGTGACGAATTCAGGAGGCCTAATCCTCTATTGGTTCCCGATCCCTTGATACCAGCTACTGTGCTTCAAGTTAGTCCCTCTTTGAGAGCTGAAACATTAAATCGTGAAGATGGAGTTGCAGTTAGGACTCAAGAGGCAGCTAATTCTGAAAGACGTGAACAAAGTGAGCATGATCGACCTCGACCTCCAAACTGGACTGAAGTAACAGAAGGCCGGACATCAGGAATGGAACGTACCTTCAGAAATCGAGGAGTCAGTGCAGGTCAGTTAGACAGGCCACCTGATTCTTGGCAGCATCCACGATCAGGCAGCAATGAGGATTCGTCCAATAGTCGAAGTAACAACAACAGACAGCCACGGTTGCAGATCGATGCGTTTGATGGTAAGCAACCACATTCATGGCTGAAAAGGTGTGAACGTTATTTTCTTTTTTATCACATTGATGAATCAGAGAAAGTGCAAATTGCGGTTGTGTACTTGCTTGGAGATCATGAGGTGTGGTTCTATAGCTTGATAAGAAGTAGACCTTCCATTACTTGGTATGAATTTGCCAAGGCCTTATGTGCTCGGTATAGTGATGAGGATGATAGTGATATTGTGGACAAATTTAATAAAGTGAAGCAAGATTCAACTGTCAAGGAGTACATGACCAGGTTTGAGAATCTCCGGGCTAGCATTGTGACTGAAATTGAAGCATCTGAATCATATTATGTGTCAGCTTTCATAAGTGGTTTGAAGCCTAAGTTGAAGAACTTAGTTAAAGCCGTTGATCCTATTGATTTGTCCACAGCCTTTGCTAAAGCAAAGCTTTATCAATCCACGGTCATAACAGCAGGTGATGCCTCTAGACCTCGTGGAAGTACCTCCAGATTTCAGTAAAATTCGATCAGAAACAGGTCTAACAGAGTGGAGGACAAACCGTAGTAGAAGTTGTGCTTTCGATGTAATCAGCCTTACTAATTTGGTCACAAGTGCAATCCCAAGTTCCTCATGGCTGTGGAAGGTACTAATGCTGATGAACACCTTGATGAAGAGGAAATTGCAGATGAGGATCTTGAGTCTGATCAGGAAGGTGTGTTGAGCTTAGAAGATGCTGCGATACAGATTTCAGTTAAGGCTCTTACCGGTAATGGAGCTCATAGCACAATCTGGATTAAAGGAACAGCTAGTAAGAGATCCATTATCATTCTCATTGATAGTGGGAGTATTCATAGCTTCATAGATCCTAAGGTTGTCAAGAAAGTGGGCCATGAGGTGATCAAAACTCACCTGCTTGCAGTCACCGTGGCTGATGGGAAGACAGTTACCACGTAGAACAAATGCCAAGGTTTCTCTTGGGTAATGCAAGACCGCAAGTTCAGCTACGACTTTAGAGTCCTTCATTTGGGAGGGTGTGACATGGTGCTTGGGGTGGATTGGATGAGATCCTATAGTCTGGTATTGTTTGATTATGCAAATCTATCGGTGTCATTTGATGTACATGGGTCCAAAGTTACACTGCAGGGGATAGCTGAGCCGGCTCACTTGCAAATCATTAAGGGCAGTAAGCTTAAGAAGGGCCTTCAAGGTTGTGCATACCAATGAGTGGGCCAATTGTTTGCTATTTCATCAACAGAATTGATTGACATAACCGAACCAGAGGTGCAGAACTTAGTAGCTGAGTTTGAAGATGTGTTCGAAGTGCCTAAATCATTACCTCCTAAGAGGAGTTTTGATCATGAGATTCCTCTCAAAGAGGGTGCAGAGCCGGTGAAGATCAGGCCTTATAGACATCCTCATGCTCACAAAACCGAGATAGAGAAGCAAGTGGATGAATTGCTTAAGACTAATTTCACACAAGTTAGCCATAGTCCCTTTGCTTCTCCAGTCATTCTTGTTAAGAAGAAAGATGGCACTGCACGTATGTGTATTGATTATAGGCAACTGAACTTTATGACTGTGAAGGATAAGTTTCCTATACCATTTATAGATGATCTGTTGGATGAATTATATGGGGCACAAGTCTTTTCCAAGCTGGACCTTCGGCAAGGGTAGCTTCAGATCAGAGTGAGTGAGCCTGATGTGTATAAGACTGCATTCCGGACACATCATGGACACTTTGAATTTGTGGTTATGCCATTTGGCTAGACCAATGCACCTGCAACATTCCAGGCTCTCATGAATGATGTCTTCAACCAATTTCTTAGGAAATTTGTATTGGTTTTCTTTGACGACATCCTCATTTACAGCGCATCTTTTGAGGAACACTTGAAGCATTTGAGGGAGGTATTTTTGATCATGCGTAAGCATAAATTGTTTGCTAAGTTGGCCAAGTGTTCATTTACTCAAACACATCTGGAATATCTCGGCCATGTGATCTCTTGTGATGGAGTTGCAACCGATCCTCCAAAAGTCCAATCTATGAAGGACTGGGCTGTTCCAGTCTCTCTGAAGCAATTGAGGGGTTTTTTGGGGTTAATTGGCTATTACCTCAAGTTCATAGCTAACTATGGTGCCTTAGCCAAGCCCCTAATAGATCTGCTTAAGAAGGACTCTTTCAGATGTTTGGAGGATGCTCAAAAGGCTTTTGATGTTCTCAAATCTGCAATGTGCAAAGCACCAGTTTTGGCTATCCCGGATTTCTCTTCAAGCTTCATTTTGGAGACAGATGCAAGTGGAAGTGGTATTGGAGCAGTATTGTCTCAAGAAGGGAGACCTATAGCTTACCTCAGCCAAGCCTTGAGTACAAAACATCAAGCTCTTTCCATATATGAGAAAGAGTACCTTGCCATCTTGCTTGCGGTTGATAAGTGGAGGCATTACTTAGATGGGCATCATTTCATCATTAAGACTGATCATCAAAGTCTTAAACACTTATTAGAGCAAAAGATTGTCACAAGGATACAGAGGAAAGGGCTATTGAAGATGTTTGGGGCTGAATTATGATAGTGAGTACAGAAAAGGCAGAGAGAACTGGGCTGCGGATGCTATGTCATGCAAGTTTGAGGGCCGTGAGCAGGGTTCCCTTGGAGCTATTTCCTTGATTTCTCTTGCTTGGATGGAAGAGTTACAGCAGTCCTATGAGAATGATCCATTTGCTCAGGAATGTATAGCTGCTGCTAGTGTGGGCAAGGCTGGCAATCTGGTTGCTGGTACATCTGTTACCTGAGGAATTATCAGAATTCAGGGAAAATTGTATGTTGGCAGCTCTACTGATCTCAGGCATCAGAACATCAATACTGCACACGATTCTTCATGGGGAGGTCACTCAGGCATGGAGGGGACCTATCAGAGATTGAGGCTTCATTTTAGCTGGCTCGGGATGAAGAGGGAGGTGACTAGTTTTGTGCAAAGTTGTGAGGTTTGCCAACAAACCAAACTTAGTGATCATAGATACCAAGGGCTGCTCCAGCCCCTTCTTGTTCCTGAGGGCATATGGCAACACATAAGCATGGATTTCATCGAAGGATTAACCAGGTCAGAAGGGAAAGAGGTGATTTGGGTAGTTGTTGATTGGTTCACCAAATCTGGACATTTCTTTGCTTTGGCTCGACCTGTCACTGCAGAAAAATTAGCTCGTGTGGTCCTTGACAATATCTACAAGCTTCATGGATTGCCCCAATCCATAGTTTCAGATAGGGATAAACTCTTCACAAGTCGCTTTTGGAAGGAGTTGTTTGGGCTCTTGGGAACGACCTTGGCTGTGAGTTCTTCATACCACCCTCAAACCGATGGTCAGACGGAGAGGGTTAACCAATGCATTGAGCATTACCTCAGGTGCATGGTATTTAATCATCCCAAGGTGTGGGGAAGGTGGCTTTCTTTGGCAGAATTTTGGTATAATACCCATTTTCATACTTCCTTGGGCATTTCTCCCTTCAAGGCCTTGTTTGGTTATGATCCTCCTTTTCCTTTTGGATTGCAAGGAGTAAATCATGAATTGCTTGTATTAGTTTGAATTGCCTTTTGGCGCCAGAATTAGTTAGGCTAGGGTCCGGTTGTTAGCTTTTGGCGGGAACTTAGCTTGATGTTAGGAATTTGAATGTTTGTTTCAAATTCCCTTTAAATGGGTTGATCTTGTGTATTGTTGAGGTATTCAATGAAAATTACCTATCTCTATGAGATAACCTTCTCTTCTCATCTTATTCTCTCTCTATTTCCTCATCTCCTTTCAATTCTTTCTCATCCCTTACTCTCTTTTCATTAGGTTAAGATCAAGATCCAATCTCGATCTTAACATATAACCAAATTCAAATTACGGTTTACCAAAATGCGCTTAAATAATCTTTTCTTTCAAGGTCATGGTTCAGAGTTTTTTGAGTATTTTGATAAATCAAACTGTAAACAATAACATACCTCCCAAGGAATATTTGGCAATCAGCATTTTCAGATTCTTCCTAGTTAGGAATTCTAAATTTGATTGTCTAATGGTACAAGTGTGCAATGCCTCATAATCCACACATCTTTCAGTTACTGCAATTCTAATGAAACTCCTCATCATAAAGTATTTGTATTAGCAAGTGAAACAATATTCCTTGAATATTTCCAATTACCCTTTCAACATGCAACTTGTAAATGCTAACTTGAGCACATATTAAGATATTGTGCAACTTTAAAAATACAAGAAAAAAAAAGTACTGCGATGACCATGATATAAGAAGGAAAAATCAAATTTGAACATATCTCCAAGCAACTCAGCAGAGTGCATATGCAAGACTGAGAACAGCTCACAAACACTAACAGCTCTACTGATGAGAGTTGAGGGGAGTAAGTTGATTTTCTTGAACAACTCAAGGTCACTTTCCACCATTCCAAGCGTACTACCCCTCCCCTTTATTAGAGGCAAGAAAAACATAAAACCACTTTGCAATGCACACATGGATTCCTGACACTCATTTTGCAAGTTTGGAGGACACGTGTGTTAAGCATTTTTTTAGGAGCATTAGTTCCCCAAAACAATGTGCAGCTCCCACATCACCATTAGCTTATCAAGTGGCAATTAACAAATGTGGTTTTATTCCTAAGCAAATACTAGGGAATCAAGTGCTTAATTCTGCTAGAGGCAGATGCTACAAATATGCTAGCTATTATTTATCAAATAATGAGCTCAAGGTGTTGACATAGTGGTCTGTCTCTCAATCCCTAAGCTAGAGGTCTTGAGCTCAAAACTCATCACCCCACTCCCCAAGTATTAGTTTCCCTCTTTAGAGGAATAATATTGTCTCCTTAACAACATAACCCAATAAAAATTTTCCTTTATCAAACAATGCATTTGGAGTTAGTTCAAAGAAAGAAAGCTTGTTCGTAAAGATTAAGCATTTCAAATGTCCAAGGGGTTACTAGGCATCATTGTCCCTAGGAGGACGGTTTAAGAGCCCTATCCACAATCAAGTATTCATGTATTTGATTTTAAAAGGCCTTGTGCCTAAGAGAAAGAAATAATAGATATTATTCAAAATAGTCTAATCATCTTCCTATAAGCTCTACTTATATCAATATTTATGAAGATAAAGCTAGAGTCTAGATAGAAAAGAAACTATTAAACTGATAATAACAAACTAATGTAAAACTAATATGATAAATATCTGATAATTATCAAATAAACAAATTTTTGATCCTAATAAAATTCTAGTTAATTAAAAATTCTAAAAAACACGAATTATTAAAATATAACTTATCATCAAATATCTTAAATCAAGATCATGATATTTTCTCCGCTATCCCCATTACTCTCCCTTAGTTAAAAACACCTGGACATCAAGTTCTATAATGCGGTAGAATGATAAGAATTGGGAACCAAAAGAGTAGTTGCAATGCACAGCACAAGCATAACCAATTATTTGACTCCACTCTTCTCAAATTGTTGCAACGCCTTACAAGGATGAGTCTCTTGATTAGAACAATTGTCAAACAACGTAGGAATTGTTAAAAAATTTGCGTTGCAATACCACGAAAAATGCTGCTTTTATCGCTGCGTATATACAGTAAATAATACTCAAAATACTGCAGAAAAATTCAAAAAAATACTGCTGAATTTTTCTGTAAAATGCTGTAAACAATGCAGAAAAATCCAGAAAAATACTGATGAAGATTTACTATAAAATACTGTAAATAATGCTAAAATACTGCAGGAAAAACGGAGAAATACTGCTGAATATACTGCAATAATACAACTGAAATTACAGCACGATTACAGTGTTATAATGCAGTAAAATTTTAGGAAAAAATGCAGCGAAAGAAGCGAACAGGCCAATCAGAAATACCGTAAGAAAAAAGGTAGGTTAGAAAATACCGAAGATACCATGCCGTGGGAAATACCGCTGTCCTAAAAGACTATTTCGCCACTGCTCCGGTGCAAACAGTGATGTCGACGGCCGTCCTCCAGGATTAACACGGTCCAACTTTTAACGTGCACTCGTTAAACGTTGGGTAGGAGAGATCGAGAACCTTGCCCAGGAACTTAAGAGAGAAAGGACGAAAGAGATGTTGAAGATAGGAGATGATGGTTCTGTTGTATATTTTGATGATCAATTGAGCATATGTATTTATACTAAAAATCATGCTCCAGCAAAACATATCAGTATTTAAGGATTGATTAACGGTCAAATTGCAATGTTAATAAACGGTTGATTGTAACTAGCACCATATTTAATTTGCAACAGTCATATTTTAATTACGAAATCAAAACGGTGATGGTAGTAGTAAAAAAGGTTTTTCCGTAATAAATATACCCAACGAGAAAAATATCACCCACACCCTCGCCCGAGCACGGTGCGGCGGGCGGGTGGCGCGCGCGTGGTTTCCTCCATTCCTTCACCCAAAGCTTAATTCAAATGACTAAATTACATACTCCCTTATAAACCCAACTTCCCCCCTCTAAATTACCAATGTGGGATTGAGGGCATTTGTTTTGTATTCACAATAGAATTGGGATACAACTCTCCTACTAATTTAGACTTAGCTTATATCATTTTTTCTAACAATCCCCCACAAAGGATACAACGAAAGAGAAAGAAAGGAATAGACTAGGCAAAGGAAGTTCGGTTTTTCAGTGCCGATGTCTTGCGACTTGAATCGTCACCTAGTGTAACCCTAGTTTAGGACCAACATCTTGCAAGGTGACTTTCGTCTTGAACCTTACAAGGGGTTGTATAGTCTTCCATTTGGACACATACCGAACTTCAGATCTCGGCAACTCTTGCGGTTTGGCGCGTTTAATTGGCCATGCGCTCGTCCTGGATGTTCATAGGCTCTCTAGAAGGCAAGTCTTAATCTTTCATAGGGAGCGGCCAGACTCCCACACCTATATAGGTGGATCCCATCAAGTGTGTGTTACCGCACACCACCAAACATATGGATATGAGTCCATTAAGAGCTAAAGCTCAACGTTACCCCTGGTAACATACAAACAGTGTCCGTCATGTGCAAGTCGTGCTTACACCGCCAACATACGGCATTGGACTCGTCTCTGCACTGTTACACCATAGGGAGGGACAACATAAAACGCAGTGCATATCTTGAATGAAACTATGACTTTTCACATTAAACCTGATAAGCCCAAGTTGGATATATCATAGCTTATTCGTGTACAGACTTCAGTCCCATCCCCCTCGATGTTTCTACAATTATTTTACGACAAAGGCCTTTTGTCAACGAATCCGCAAGATTCTTTTCAGATTTTACATAGTCTAGTGATATTACTCCACTTTCTAGTAGATCTTTCACGATCTTATGCCTAAGACGAATGTGTCTCCTCTTGCCATTGTAAACCTTGTTCTTAGCCACAGCGATTGCAGCTTGACTATCATAGTGAAGTGACACTGATGGAGCTGGATGCCCCCACAATGGCACGTCTCCCAGTAGACTTCTTAGCCACTCGGCTTCATGACCTGCCAACTCAAGAGCAATAAACTCAGATTCCATAGTAGATGTGGCAGTACAAGATTGCTTAGATAATTTCCAGGATATAGCACCTCCAGCTAGTGTGAACACATATCCATTAGTGCAATTAATTTCATCGTTATCAGACACCCAATTGGAGTCGCAATATCCTTCTAATACAGCTGAAAACTTCCTATAATGAAGTCCGCAATTCATGATTCCTTTCAAATATTTAAGCAATCTTTTTAACGCATTCCAATGCTCTTGATTAGGATTATGTGTGTATCTACTGAGTCTGCTTACAGCATATGTAATGTCAGGTCTAGTGTAATTCATTAGAAACATAACACTACCAATTATCTTGGCATACTCAGATTGGCACATAGCAACACCTTTATGTTTAGTTAAATGTACACTGGGATCATAAGGTGTTCTAACAGGATCAATATTAATCATATTGAACTTTCTAAGTATCTTTTCAACATAGTGAGACTGGTTTAGGCTTATGCCTTCTGGAGTTTTCACAATTTTAACTCCTAAGATCACGTCTGCCTCACCCATATCTTTCATTTCAAATTTAGAGCATAGAAAGTTTTTCGTCTCATTGACAACATTCAAGTATATGCCAAATATCAGCATATCATCAACATATAGACAAATTATTACACATCCATTTGAATTACACTTAGAGTACACACACGAATCACCATTGTTTACAAGAAAATTATTAGCTACTAACGAGCTGTTAAATTTCTCATGCCATTGTTTAGGTGCCTGTTTGAGGCCATAAAGAGATTTTACAAGTTTACAGACTTTATTTTCGTTACCAGGAACCACAAAACCCTCACGCTGCTTCATGTAAATCTCTTCATCTAGGTCACCATTAAGGAATGATGTTTTAACATCCATTTGATGCACTACTAAATCATGGACAGACGCTAGGGCGATCAAAGCTCTAATCGTGGTAATTTTAGTAACAGGTGAATAAGTATCAAAATAATCTAACCCCTGTTTCTGGGTATAACCCTTAGCCACTAACCTCGCCTTAAACTTGTCTATTGTCCCATCAGCCTTCATTTTCTTTCTAAAGACCCACTTACAACCTATTGGCCTACAACTTCTAGGAAGGTCTACCAATTCCCATGTATGGTTACCTAGAATTGATTCTAGTTCGCTATTAATGGCTTCTTTCCAAAAGGTAGAATCAACTAACCTTATGGCCTCATCATAGGTTTTAGGGTCTTCTTCTAACATATAGACATTTGCAATTTCTTCATTTATGAAGTTATCTTCTGATAGGAAAGTGGTTATAAAGTCAGGTCCAAAGTTGGTTTCTTTCCTAGCTTTTTTACTCCTCCGAATTTCAGGAGTGCCTATATCGTTAGTATTATCATGACTAGCGGTTACATTATGTGAAGGCAAACTAGTAGGTTGTGCATCATTAGACTTCAAGGGAAATACATGTTCAAAGAATTCAGCATCTCTAGATTCCATGATACTACCGCATGCATATAAATCACTAGATCCCTTAATTAAGAAATGATAAGCAGCACTGTGATTAGCATATCCAATGAAAATAGAATCAATAGTCTTAGGTTCAATTTTGCTACGTTTAAAGTCAGGTAACCCAACCTTAGCTAGACACCCCCACACTTTTAAATATTTTAGATTAGGCGCATAACCTTTCCACATTTCGTATGGGGTTTAATCTAATTTCTTGTGAGGAACTCTATTAAGTACATGACAAGCGGATAGTATCGCCTCCCCCCACATGTTGTCAGGTAGTCCAGAACTAATAAGCATAGCATTTATCATACCCTTTAAAGTTCTATGTTTCCTTTCTGCAACACCATTAGACTGTGGACAGTAGGGTGGGCTTCGCTAATGTATTATTCCATTTTCCTCATAGAATCTTTCTAGAGAGGTTGGATCGTATTCTCCTCCTCTATCAGACCTAAGTCTTTTAATTTTCCTTCCTAACTGATTTTCTACTTCAACTTTGTATTTTAAAAATATTTCTTCTACCTCATCTTTAGTGCTTAGGAGATATAGCATTGAGTATCTTGAGTGATCATCTACAAAGGTTATGTAGTATCTTTTTCCACCTCTACTCATCAGACTTTTAGAGTCTCCTAAGTCAGTATGAACTAGTTCAAGAAGTTCAGTTTGTCTCTCAATGGACTTAAAGGATTTTTTAGCATATTTAGCTTCTACACATACTTCACACTTATTAAAGTTGACATCACTAGGGATCATGTTCATTTTCTTAAGCCGTTTAATTGATTCAACATTTATATGTCCTAAGCGAGCATGCCACAATTCAAGAGATTCAACAATATAAGCAGAAGAGGTACTAGTAGTGTTATTCATGCAAATGGCATCAAGGACAAACAGACCACCATTACAAAAATCCTTTCCCACATATTCTCCATTCCTAGTCAGGACTAACTTGTCTGAGTCAAAGGATAATTTCAACCCCGCTTTGATCAAGAGACTATCCGAAATTAAATTTCTACACATATCAGACACATGCAGCACATTCGTTAAAGTAAAAAATTTTTCAGAAGTGAGTTTTAAGGAAATCTTCCCTTTTTCGAGGGTTGGTGCAGCTGCAGAATCGCCCATAAAGACCACCTCTCTATCGGACATCTTCTGGTATTCCTGGAACATGTTTCTGTTTGTGCAGATGTGCCTGGTAGCCTCGGTATCCACTATCCATTCAGTCAAGTTGTTGACCAGGTTCACCTCTGAGACAACAGCTACAATGTTCTCTACTTCTACAAGGTGGGCTTTATTCTTCGAATCTTTAGGCTTTTTACTTCTGCAGTCTTTGGCCATATGTCCATACTTTCCACAGTGATAGCAGTCTCCGAGGAATTTGTTGTTCGGTTTTTGAATCTTTCCTCTAGGCTTGAAATTTGGGCGATGCTTTTTTGCTTTGTTCTTGAACCTGTCTGCATTACTAGGTCTAACTTCAACAATATTATCTTTAGAATGGTCGGAGTATGCGTACCCCCTGTCCTTAAGCCTATTTTCTTCTTCAATTTTTAAGTGGTTTATTAACTCCTCTAATGTCAAGTCCTTCTTTTTGTGCATGAGTAAATTTCTGTAATCCTTCCAGGAAGGTGGAAGTTTTTCAATTAAAACATAAGCTTAAGTTATTTCGCAAATCTTAAGGCCTTCTGACAAAAGAGTAGTTATAATATTTTCATATTCATGGACTTGTTCAATTATTGGTTTGTAGTCCACGAATTTGAAATCTAACCACTTATTAACTGCATATTTTCTAGTACCCACATCATCACCCCCATATTTTTTCTGTAGGGAATCCCAAATCTCTTTTGCCGTGGTTAATTTTACATAGATATCAAATAACCCATCACTCATATAATGCAGTAAGTTTCCGCTACAGGTTCGGTCATCTACGGTAAATTTTTCTTCATATGCATTTTTCTCGTAAAGAGGTTCAACTTTTGACATGTCGGGAAGGGGTATTTTTGTTGCCATGTTCAAATATTAGTGCGTAAAACCAAATCGTCTTTTAGATTGTTAAAAAATTTGCAATGCAATACCACGAAAAATGCTGCTTTTATCGCTGCGTATATACAGTAAATAATACTCAAAATACTGCAGAAAAATTCAGAAAAATACTGCTGAATTATTCTGTAAAATACTGTAAACAATACAGAAAAATCAAGAAAAAATACTGATGAAGATTTACTATAAAATACTATAAATAATGCTAAAAATACTGCAGGAAAAACAGAGAAATACTGCTGAATATACTGCAATAATACGACTGAAATTACAGCAAGATTACAGTGTTATAATGCAGTAAAATTTCAGGAAAAAAATGTAGCGAAAGAAGCGAACACGACAATCAAAAATACAGTAAGAAAGAAGGTAGGTTAGAAAATACCGAAGATACCGTACCGTGGGAAATACCACTGTCTTAAAAGACGATTTCGCCGCTACTCCGGTGCAAACAATGGTGTCGGCGGCCATCCTCCAGGATTAACACGGTCTAACTTTTAATGTGCACTCGTTAAACGTTGGGTAGGAGAGATCAAGAACCTTGCCCAGGAATTTAAGAGAGAAAGGACGAAAGAGATGTTGAAGATAGGAGATGATGGTTATGTTGTATAATTTGATGATCAATTGAGCATATGTATTTATACTAAAAATCATGCTCCAGCAAAACATATCAGTATTTAAGGATTGATTAACGGTCAAATTGCAACGTTAATAAACAGTTGATTGTAATTAGCACCATATTTAATTTGCAACAGTCATATTTTAATTACGAAATCAAAACGGTGATGGTAGCAGTAAAAAGGTTTTTCCGTAATAAATATACCCGACGAGAAAAATATCACCCACACCCTCGCCTGAGCATGGTGCGGCGGGCGGGCGGCGCGCGTGTGGTTCCCTCCATTCCTTCACCCAAGGCTTAACTCAAATGGCTAAAAAACATACTCCCTTATAAACCCAACTTCCCCCCTCAAAATTACCAATGTGGGATTGAGGGCATTTGTTTTGTATTCACAATGGAATTGGGATGCAACTTTCCTACTAATTTAGACTTAGCTTGTATCATTTTTTCTAACAGGAATAATAAAGTATATATGCTCAACCTCATCCATTATTATCTCATGTTTTGTTCGAGTTATCTCATTGCAATCATCTTCCTACGTTGGTCGTGGGATGTCACGTTTCTCTTCACGAGTTTGCGGCTCAAGTCCGTCTTCTACATTGGCTAGTTCCTTATGACCACCTGAAACTTCTTCAATGTTGTACTCATCTTTTGCATTACAGTCTACATGTCATTTTTTGTGCACTTGCCTCATAAACTCCATTATTCGAGCAAGCCTCAGTACCCTTTGATCCACTCCCTCCGAAATTTCCTACGTGTGAAAAGGTTTTCTTTTCTTTTTGATGTGGGAAAGAAGAAAAGGAAGGGGGAGGAGGCCCAATGTATGGAAGGGGTATGAACTGGTAGATGTATTATTTTGGAGTTAGGATGAAAATTGGATGGCAGGAGATGAATGGTTATGATGGGGGTAGATGGCAACAGAAGCAGAATACCGAAACTTGCTTTCATGCCAATTTGATAGACATAAAACATCTATGTGCATAATCGAAGGTTTCCTAAGCATCCCTATGCCTATGGGATGATTGAATAGCTGTGTGCCCAACCAAGTATCCAAGTACTTAACTTTAAATAGTCATATGCTTAAGAAATAAAAATACGGGCAAAATATAGTAAGACCCCCCAAACTTTGCAATTAATCACAAAACACCCCCTGCACTTTCAATTTTGAAAAATAACCTCCTGAACTTTGTAAATAAACACAACACACCCCCTGTATTTTCAATTTTAAAAAATAGCCCACTGAACTTTGCAAATTAACACAATACACCCCCTGCACTTTCAATTTCATAAAATAGCCTCCTGAACTTTGTTATTACACACAACTCACCCCTGAACTTTATTACTAAACACAACTCACCCCTTAAACATTAATAAATTTCAAATTTTAAAAATATACGAAATTTTAAAATTAAAACAAATTATGAAAAAATTTGGAAAAAATATAATAACATTTTTTAACTTTAATAAAAATTAGAATAATAAATTTAAAATAAAAAAAATCTATCAGAGTAAAAATCAAAGATATTCTAGTTTTATACAAAATATAGGAATTTATGTTTTTAGACGAAAGGTAAGAGCTTTGTATCAAATTAAAAATCAGGGATTTTTTAGTTTAATACAAAAGATAAGAAATTATGTTTTTATACAAAAGGTATGAGCTTTATATTTCTAGGTAAGAGATAAGAGGATTTTTTGATATTTACAAAAAATATATATTTTAATTAATATAGTAAAAATATTATAAATTTAGAAGATAATAAATTTTTTTTTTTTAATTTTCATAAAAAATACTAAGAGAAAATATAATAATTTTTTTTAAAAATAAATTCTAAAATCAGACTAAAAATTTAGAACTAAAAAAATATGCGAAATTAAAAATTTGAGAATAAATACTAAAAAAAGTATTTTTTTAAAAACATTGAAAAATAAAATTTAAAATTATTATTAAATTTTTTCATAGTTTTTCCAAAAAAAAAAAATCTTTCATAATTTATTCAAATTTTTTAATTTCATACTTTTTTATTTTGAAATTTATGAATGTCTAAGGGATGTGTTATGCTTAGTAACAAAGTTCGGGGGGGTGAGTTGTGTATAATAACAATTTTCAGGGTGCTATTTTTTTAAATTGAAAGTGCAAGGGGTGTGTTGTATTAATTTGCAAAGTTCAGGAAGCTAATTTTTGAAATTAAAAGTGTAGTGAATGTGTTATATTTAATTACAAAGTTCAAGGGGCTATTTTTTAAAATTGAAAGTGCAGGGGGTGTGTTGCGATTAATTGCAAATTTTAAAGGGTCTTACTATATTTTGCCCTAAAAATAACTAATTTTATTCAAAATAGTCTAATCATCTTACTATATATGCTCAACCTCATCCAAAACAACGGCTAAGACCTCCTAAAGTAAACATATTCCTATATAACCGAACTACTAACTAATAAAACATAAACAAAAGTCTTTTAAGGTGGTAACCACTGCAACCATGTAGAAAGTAAGTTTCTTGAACTTCCCGATCCAGCTTACTATGCCTTATCTGAAATTGTTGAACAACAGGGTGAGCATAAAGGTCAGCAAGTAACAAATCCGTCAACAAAACAAGGATCAAGCATTATTTAAAAGCATGAACACATCAATACATAGCTGAAATTATTTACTAAAAATTAATTCTGAAAGCTTAGGAACACATCAACTGAATTCTTAGGCTTTAAGCTTCTTGGTTGTGGCTGCATATAATCCCTGCTACTGGGCTTAGAATTGGCTATCATAATTGGGTCCCCAGCCAACTACGGGTTCCGAGAAACGTTCCAAATAGTGCACTAATAACAGAGATGGTATAATCCCCCATCGAGGGCTCAAAGATGTCTTTCCCCGTCATTGTAGGGCACAACCCACAAACAAAGCATAAGAAATATATTTCATATCATAGAACATGAATCAAATCATAATTTCAAAAATTTTATAAATCAAAGCATTATAACATAGTCCAAATTCCATATTTCACAAACTTAGTCAAAGATGTTGATCCCCTTTTTAATTTCAAGCACCTATAATGTGAACATGTGGTGCACAAAATAAGTATTTTGAGAGTTTAAGAAGCTATAAACATATCAAAACTTCAAAGCTTTAACAAAAGAAGGAAAAGTTAACGAATAAGTTACTTACTTGTAGAAATAAGGCTCCCTTGAAATCCTAATTTGTAAGTTTACTCTCCCTAGCCTTCAATTCCCAATTCTTAATTACATTAGGTGGAGAAAATGTAGAGTTGGATGGTATGGAGTTGGATAAAGGGCTATTTATAGGAGGAGGGGTTGCATTTCTTGTCAAATACTTGCTCCCCACTCCAAAACTTAGACTTGTTCCCCACTCCTTGCTTATGCTTGCGCCCCACTCATTTCATTCTTTTTTTTTCTCCTTGCTCCCTACTCAAATACACATACACAAATAATCAAGTACATGTAGACATAATATAATATATAATTAGAGGTCAAATTGAGTTCGCTAAATACCAAAGGTTAGACTAATAGGAGAGATTTTATTATTTTTAAATTTCAGTTCCTTACACAACCCTTGGGTCTCTATCAGAAACAATCTCAACTGGCACACCATGCAACTGCAGCACAATATCAATATATAACTCCGCCAACTTATCTAATGGGGTACCAAATCTAATAGGAAAAAAATGCGCACTCTTTGTAAGTTTATCACAATGAACCAAATTGCACCATTCCTCCTAACAGTCCTCAGTAAGCTAACAACAAAATCCATGAAAATTCGATCCCATTTCCATGTTGGCAATTCCAATGACTGTAGTAATCCACTAGGCTTTTGGTGCTCGGCCTTCACCTGTCGACAAACCAAGCACTTAGTCACAAAATTAGCAACATCTCGCTTCATGCCTCTCCACCAAAAGCAGCTTCTCAAGTCTCAATACATCTTCGTGCCTCAAGGATGCGCAAAAAAAACGAGAACTACGTAAACAAAGAAATAAAATAATATTTCCTAATTTTCTTTCCCTTGAGCTTTTTTCCTCTCATGTTGCTTTCCTTTTAGGTCTCTAGATTCCAAACAAACCATAAAGTACAATGTAAACAAAAGAGAGGCAGTAACGACTAAGCAAGGCCTATTTCCTATGGCTCCCCATTGCAATGTCAAGTAGGGGCATAAATGAGCCAAGTCGACTAGCCCTTGCGAGTTGGCGTAGAATAAAGCTGAATTAAGCTTGCTCGTTTAGCCTATCAAGTCGAGCCCGAGCATGTAGGCTCGCGAACATAGACAAGCTTAATTAAGTCTATCTCATTACAATGTATTAGCTTAAACATTCTCAACCACGCCAACTTTAAGCCTAAAGGAGCCGAGCCCGAGCTTAAAAGAGCCTAACCAAGCCTAGATTGAGCTTAATAAGACTACATATTGCAAGCTTAGTTTGAAGCTTGCCGAGCTAGATTCGAGCTCAGCCGAGCCCAAGGTTTTGACGAGCCGAGCTCTAGCTTGAACTACAACACTTCAATCATTTTATACAGGTTCAGTTTGCAAAGAAAAGGAAAATGACACTATCACCAATATTGGTAAGGTCCCGTTTGACACGTAGAATTAAAGCCTAGAACTGAGACTGAAACTGAAATTGAAGTTTAGAATTCCAATACTCTGTTTGATTTCACCTATTAGAATTGGAATTACAATTTCACTTCCCAATTCCAAGGAGTTGCACTTTAAATTCAAAACATACATTCCAATTATGTGAGGTAGAGCAAAAGGAATTGCAATTCCATATTAATCCAGTGGCCTAAAACCCAAATGCCCTAACTTGATAAAACTCCAAAACGACTCGAAACCAAAAGATTAAATACGACCTAAATTTGACATGAAAGTCAAATACCTAACACGAATCAATTGACCCAAAACCTGATATAACTCTAATCTAAAAATGAATCTACCCAAATTGAACGTGACCAAACCAAGACAGCATGAAACCCAAAATGAGCCAACCTAATTGACCCAAAACCTAAGTTTCCTCGAACTTAAAATGACCCAACTCTATTCACTCCTGGCCTAAATTTGAACCAACCTGAGATAACTCGATATTTGAAATGAAGCAACCCCATTAACCCAAGACCAAGATGTTTTGAGCTTGAGATGACCTGCATTAACTGAAAACCAATCGTGCTAACCTGAATCCCAAATGTCCAACTCCATTAACCCAAAATTCTTTTTTTGGGGTAAGTCATTAACCAAAATTCAAGATAACTAGAGCACGAAATGATCCAGCCTGACTAAAACATGACCCAAGGTGACTAGAAACTTGAGATAACTAGACTTCAAAGTGACTCGGCCTAACCAAAACCCAACCCTAGCGAACCAAAACTCAATATATTCCAACCCGATTGGCTCAAATACCAAATGATTCGAATTGTTATGGAATTATAATTAAATACCAAATGACACGAATTGTTATGGAATTATAATTACAACCTCCAAGTCCTTTGATTAAGCAAATATTGGAATTTAATTCCATCATAATTCCAGTTCCATCATAATTGGAATTGAAATTGTAATTACACAGTTCAATTCCAATAACAAATGCAAACTAAAACCTTTAAGCTTTTCACTCATGATTTCCACTTCAAAAATTTTTGCATCCCAGAATATTCCATACCTATTTGTATAAGACAGATTTGACAAACAAATAGGCCGCATAGCAAAGTAATCCTCACATTGTCCCCCTCAACCAAGCACCTAGATATACCAAGAGTCAACACAATATCATCTCCCAGCACTGTTGAATTTTAGTCTTCGATTATCATGCAGCACATTAGAAGTTTACAGATTTGAATTAGAAAAAATATCACAATGTTGCTACTCGAGCTAGAAACGTCTTGTTGTATTCTTTTCTCCTGTCTTCTTTTTCTTGAATGCCAAACTTGAGAAGCGAGGGAATACGAAAGGCCTTTATTAAACGAAGAATGAACAGAATTTTAAGATGATTTTCTTCAATCTTGTCTTCAAGAAAGCGCTTCTAACAGACTTAGCTATGATCTAGGTTGTTTCATGCCCAATGGAAATCTGAAGTTTGTTGAATAAGATGAATACTACTCTTAGAAAAAAAACAAATATCTTGCTGGACAAATAATAGGTGAATTCTTTTTTTCCAATACCTTAGAATGTTTAGACTCTTTCTCTTCTCCTTATGTAAGTTCCTTGTCAATCAATTCTAAACCTGATGCCACAATAAGTTGAAACCTTCTATAAGTCGAAGAAAATACGTCAAAAATTTGCACTTGACTAGGAAAAGCAGGTGCTTACCGGTTTGACAGCAAAATAGTCATTTTGAACTTGAGCTTGTTGATGAACCGCTTCCTGATATACTGAACTTTGTTTTACCATCTCTAGCTCACTTGCATTCCAGAATAGCTATAGTGAGGAAACAAATTTTCATTAAGCATACAAGCCGAGATACTTTATTACTGACACGCTAGTCCACAATTTTGAAATATAGCTCTTTCCATACAAACCACAGAAAAAAATTTATTATTACACTGAAATGCATATTGTACTTGACACAAGAAACTTCTACGAGAGAACCCACATTAAAGGAAATTGAAAATCCAAAATAGTGATACACTTAGCTAAGGACTACGGAACGTAACGTGAAACAAACTGAAATACCAAATTGAAAACATTGTGAATACTTCAGGATATCCATGTAGGTTAACCTGGTAAAATTTCAGTATTTTTGTTCGAAACAATACAGGATTTTCTCTGTTTCAGGTAACCAATGCTAAAAAAATATCTACATCTTTTCACACAAATGCATTGATATTGCATGGGGTTCACCAGTTAAAAGAATTCATCGTTCCTATTAGTTATCATATTTTTTTTTCTTCTTTCCCAATTTTCTATTAACTCTTTTCGCTTTATGTTTTATATGTTGTGATTATTTTCGAGTACCGCTCCCCTTGGAACGGTCTCCTATGGGGACTTTTCGCTCATATTTCGCTGAAAGTTAGAAAAATTAAATTAGTTATTGGATAGACTTCACTTGTTTGTTGAAAATCATCATAAGTACAACAACAACATCAGACTCAATGTCTCAAGGGCTCCCGCCTAAGCGGGGTCTGGGGGGGTGGATGTATGCAGCCTTACGCCTTCAGGGTGTAACCCTGCCGAGAGGTTTTTTCCAAATACCCCCAACCTTATAGGTTTGGCAACATGAGGACTTCCCAGGAGGTCACCCATCATAAGTAATTAGTAATTTTTTTATATCGGCGTATGGGTTTATTTATTGTTCGTTCACACCCAAGTTTCAAGTCATTTACAACTTCTAAATCCATCGATTTTATTTAATATTGATTAAACTATATAATGTTACGTTTTCCTTTAATATTTTGATGTAATAAATCGTGAATTGCTTGTATTAGTTTGAATTGCCTTTTGGTGCCAGATTAAGTTAGGCCAGGGTCTGGTTGTCAGCTTTTGGCGGGAACTTAGCTTGATGTTAGGAATTTGAATGTTTGTTTCAAATTCCCTTTAAATAGGTTGATCTTGTGTATTGTTGAGGTATTCAATGAAAATTACCTATCTCTATGAGATAAACATCTCTTCTCATCTTATTCTCTCTCTATTTCCTCATCTCCTTTCGATTCTTTCTCATCCCTTACTCTCTTTTCATTAGGTTAAGATCAAGATCCAATCTCGATCTTAACACTGCTGTCGCATTAATGCTCGTGTATTCCCAAGAAAAGCCTGGCGCCAACTATTTGTCAAACCTGGTGTCACCCCTTGCTCGCGCCAATAAATCCAGACCGCTAGTAGAAGGGCGCCACCTTTTTTGATGTTATACCCTCCACGGTCAAAAGTGAACAAGTTAATATTCGCCTCCAGCTGAACATAAACCCGCTCACATTTGACCGCAGAGTGGGGGGCTAACGGATGAGGAAAAAATGAGCTGGGTCAATAAGTCAACCACGGTAAACAGACCTGGCGGAACCTCCACTCCCAGAGTTACCGTAAGCCATGGTGCCGCCAAGCTATAACGTGCCCGGCGCTCTGTACCGTCCATCTCTATCCCACACCTAGGCTCCTCGTACCGCCTGCTTCCTCCATCACAGGGTACTGCTTGCCATAGGCCTTGGTACCGTCAGCCCTGGCTACCATCAGCATCCGTTCAGCATGAAGGACCACGGTGCCGCCTAGCTTGTTACCGCCCCTTTCATGACCGCTACCGGGTGGTACCGAGTCCCAGGGGTCATTACCGCCCCTTTCATGACCGCTACCGGGCGGTACCGAGACCCAGGGGTCATTACCGCCTCTTTCATGGCTCTACCGGGCGGTACCGGGACCCGGGGGTCATTACCACCCCTCTCCTCACCACTCCCAGGCAGTATCAGATCCAGGTACCACTACCGCCCCGAGAGCCACAATACCGCTTGCCTTGGCTAACGCCTGCAGGCCTCGATACACATTCTCCTAACCCCGTTTACCAACTGGGCGGCACCATAGCCGTCACCACCCAGGTGGTATCACTGCCCCTCTCAACCATTCACCATGTAGACTGCAGCACCTCCCTTCGGACCAATCATTCACCTTCACCTCTCCGTTAAGTCATGCCAGGCGGTACTGCCCCTAGCCCGGCTCTACCGTCCAGCACCACTAGCTCCCCCTTTCCTATAAATACCAACCTATTCTCCTTATTCAAGAGGAGGTCCTTTGGGCATCTCCACAGGCTACCCTTCTCTCTCATCCTGCCTGGGGCCCCACGCCCCTCACGGCCTAACCTCTCAGGGGCCTCACGCCTCATATCCTCCCCAAGAGACCCCCCGTCTCTCTTTCCTTGCTAGGACCACGATGTTGCCTCTTCCCCTCCATGATTATTACCCGATGCGCTCCCTTCCCTCGGTTAGCTCATCCATATTTACCAGGTATTTTCTACTTTATGTATATTTATTATTGCTACCGCTTCTCCTACTGACTTAGACATCGAAGGGGTCCCCCGCTGTCCAAATCACCGCAGGTCCCTCTGATGGCCTTGCTCATTTTCCAGGTGATCCTGGGTTAAATGTGCCAGCAGCTGCTTCCTCAAGTGAGGGTTGAGTCCCGCTCTCATCTAGAACCTAACCAAAAAATCCTGAAACAAGAAGTATGTGGCTTTCCATAGAATGAGGCAAATTTACAGACATCTAAAACCTGCAAACTTTTTTTTTTTTTTTTTTTTTTAATAAGGCATCTTTCTTTTATAAGTATGATGGAAATACTTCCAATAATGTACAACAAATAATTATTATACAGTTATATGAATAAAATTACATCAAGCAAACTTGAATAATATAACATCATAATGGGATAGAAGATACAGGCTATGAATTTCATCAAATCATACCATCCAGTATAAACAGCAACAACATGTTGAAAACAAATTAAATAGAAAAAGGTTTAGAGAAAACATATATTTGGGGTCAAGACACGTGAGAACGCTCTCCTTAGGAAGGAAATGCCCTCCTGCATGAGTGTATCTTTCAACTTAAGTGCACTCCTTTCCCAGGATTCAATAACCCGTCGGACCTCTATCAATGTAGTAATTAAATATCCCTAAACCTCGAACATCATAGCTCACACAATGTTCTCAAAAATAGTGGGAGAAGATGATGCAGCGCGTAAAGTGAAAAATTGGAAAAACGGAAAGGATTCAACAACCTTCCTTTTAATTTTATTGATAATCAATAAAAAGAAAGAGGAATGTAGAAGTCAATTCTAATTCTCACCATTGAGAATATAAAGAACTAAAGAACTTATAAATTGAATCTAAACAATTCAATTCCAAAACCCTAGGTTTTGACTTGGATTATGTTTGATTCCACTCAAATGCTTTGTTTGTAGAGTCTCTTTCAGTTCTCTAGCTTAAATAGAGAAGTTATTTGAATAAGAATAAAGTACTAAGAGATAATTTAAAATTTAAATCTAAAACTAATCGTAATCCTATTTAAAATAAAACTCCTAATTAAATTCTCTTCAACCCGAGTTCGCGTCTTCGAGTGAAGCCGCCAACCTGTTATCCCGCTAAGATTGTCCGTGTCCTTCTTTCGGATCTTGCCGAGCCATAGCTGCCAACCCACGAATGACCCATCCGCCAAGTTATTCACCAAAAGAGGCGGGGATGCATTCTCTTCAGGCTTGATAGAATTCGTCCTTAAATTCATTGGCGGATCATTTGGGTCAAGAATAGAAACGTGCCATGTTCCCTCACGCCTAGACTCTGTCTTGCCAAACTCCAAGTTGTCAAACTTACCCAGTTGTGGTTCGTTGTCCCGGCTTGCCAAGACATGTGTGGAACCTTGCCCTGCCAAGTTGTAGACGGCACCACTCTCCGGGCTGGAGTTCCATTATAAACCTTTCCCTACCGCCAATACAGCTCTCGGTACCACTTTCGGCTATTCTCTGTATTTTTTTGGCCACCAAGATATCCCCACCAAGTTCCATCTTGAGTTGGCGTAAATATAGCCGATCCGCCCTTCTGATTTACTCAGATGTAACTCCGAGCTAGTAGCATCCACACTTGGCGCCTGATATCCTCATACACCTCAAGACTTACCTGGTATTGCTTCCGTCTATGAGGTAAGGCATTTTCGAGAACCCAATCTAACCCGCATTGTTCCTCCCTTTTTGGCGGCAAGCCATATGCCAACCCTTCTGGATGAACCTCCTAGGATAGTCTCCCTACGTTAACCAACTCCTCCTCCTCGTCGTAGATAGGATAATCAAATAGGGGTGGAGAAGAAAAATCAAGATGCGTCAATTCATAAAAGACTGGCTCTCTCCTGTTGTCACCTATTGGTGTAGACACCAACTCTAATTTACTAACTATGTTGGTGAGCACAACTCCCTTTTCTAGCCTTGGGTCTTCGGTTTTCGACACACATGGTGCCTAGACTTTCCTTGTCGGCTAGGAGCAATGTCCTGAAATCCAGTTTTATTCTAGATATATTATTTTAATTAATAAATAAAATTGAAGTCCCAGTCGTTGCCTAGTTAAATTTGTGTAAGTGAGCATTTATACTGCATGTGATTTTTTTTCAGGAGACATCCATGAGATGGGCGTAGTCCTTAGACCACAATTTACTTGTTTGTTCTAAGTGGTTTATGAGACTAAGCCACAGATAGACTTGGAATAAATGGTATGAATTGTTGTTTGAAAGGCTCATAGTCGAAGACAAGTTTGGACCACTTGTATGCTAAGACTATAACGTGACACTTTAGATGACTTGTCCTGGTCATGTGGATGGAGATCCAAAAAGTGTTATATTGATGTGTTTAATAAGATTGGCACACTGAGTTGGACCATGTGGGTTACTTATTTTTAGACTATTATCGGAGATGAGTGATTCACGTTGTACTGTTTGAACGATGTCTCTAAATCCTGAGAGTATTCTGGACTTGTGAATGGAGCGTTAGTTACATTGGTGTACTATAAGGTTTAAACGCATGACTGAATTCCCACGTACACTGCGTAGCGGAGTGAAGTGTGACAAGGATCAGGTATTTAATAGGGAATCTACAGCCTCTTATGAGATACAGATGTCCCCTTAGTTGATTAGCAAATATTTGAATAGTTCGGAATCTTTGGCCAAAGTATTCCAAGTGTTTGACATTTGGAATTTAGACTATGAATATGTTCAAGTATAAATGAATTATTCAATGAAGGGCGAGTAGGTAACTAATGGAGATGCTATGAGAAGGATAATGGTAGTGGTTATATTTATCCTTTGTCATGGACATCTAGTGGAGGGGTTGTTGTCATCGATATAGTCTATTAGGAAGATATTGAATAAATAATTTAAGTCTGGAGGGTAATAAGATTCACCTAGTGGAATTAAATCTCATTAAATAGTAAGTAAATTATTTCACGAGATGATTTCTTTAACCCATTTGGAGCTACATTTAAATTGTTCTTAAAGTCTCTGCACAAGCCTATGTATTTATTACTATGGGAAAATATTAAAAAATTCATGAGATGAATTATTTATCCATGAGATGGGTAAATTAATTTTGGCAAATATTATTCATAAGATGGATCAAAAATAAAAAATTATAAAATAAAATAATTTTGAAAATTAAAATTTATAACATAAATTTTTACATGTGGAAAACAAAGCAAAAAAAAAAAAAAAAAGCGGCCCAACTAAACGATCCGTGCACACTTAATCTGATGAACCAGCAAGCGACATGTGTCGCGCTCTGGGACGTCTTGGACACTTTGTGTCCCCGCTCGGGGACTAACCATGCTGCGCCACGTGGCAGCGTTTCATTGGCAGTGACAAGCGAGGGTGAACCCCAACTATTGAACGCGTTGTTTAGTGGTGTTCTTAACTTAAACGCTGCGTTTTGCTTATTTGTACTGAGTTATTTGTGCGCGTCTCACATCCTTTATTTTTTATTTTTTCGCTCCAGTATACTACTATAAATAGAGGTACCTATTCTAAGAGTTTGGTATTCAATTGAAACAATTAATTTTTGGGTTTTTGAAATTGTTTCAAAGATCTAATTGGAGAAAAAAATTTCAGTTGAAAATTTTCTTTCCTCAGTTTATTATTTTTTTGGAGCCCAGGCTCCGGGCAGTTTGAGTCATTGCATAGAAGATAGCGGGGTCTCGATTTTCTTGGTATTTTCTATTATTGGAGCAATTTCAGGTATGTTCTTCTTTCCTTTCACTTTTAAGTTTTCGCTTATCTGTTTATTTACAATATTTATTATTATGCCTGTTTAAGCTTATGTATTATTATGAATGTATTAGAGTAAAAGGCGTGTAGATCTAAATTAAGAATTTATATCTATAGATTTAAATTATGAATTTAAATATGTAGATTTAAAATTAGAATTTTAAATCAACCCTAGGTTTAGAATTTTGAATTCTAAACCCCTTTCACTGAGTAAACTTTAGGAAGAATTTTGGAAATTCGTACCAACAACAGGTATTAGGGCAAAGGGTTTATAGAGATAAACCTATTCCCGGGAACTCGCGCACGTGAGGTGTCACGAAGTGTGACTTTCTAACCCAGGGCTTAGGTAAAAAGAAGAGTATCCTACTCTAAGTGCTCTAATAGGTGCCTTTTGTTGTAATCATAGTTCAAAGCTGTGAACTTAGCAATCGGCATTATAGTTTATTTTCCAACATAATTCATGTTTTTTCCTAACAATTGGTATCAGAGTCAGCGTCTGATTACATTCATAATCTACATAAATGGGTATAATAAATTCAAAATAAATAGATGCGATTTAAAAAAAATATAGATTTTATTAAAGAAGGAAAAACTTGTTTGAATTAGTGATTTAAATTGTTTAAATTATTAATGTAATTAATTGTTAATTAGATTGTTTAAAGTAGCGATTTAAATTGTTTAAATCAGTTAAAAGAGTTAATAGTTAACTAGGTTATTTTAAGTATCGATTTAAATTGTTTAAATTGGTTAAAAGGTTCAATAGTTAACTAGGTTGTTTATAGTGACGATTTAAATTGTTTAATCTTTAGATAATTAATCGTTAATTCAGATCTAAATACCTATAAATTCAGGATTACACTATCTTTGTTCTGAGACAATGATCGTTTGGTTAAGATTTGTAAAATCAGATAAGATTAATCTAATGAGATTAGACTCAATTAATTTTTACAAAATTGGATAAAAAAGATATAATGAGATTAGATTCAATTAATTTTACGAAATTGGATAAAATTGATCTAATGAAATTAGATTCAATTAATTTTTACAAAATTGGATAAAGTAGATCTAATGAGATTAGATTTAATTAATTTTACAAAATTGGATAAAATTGATCTAATGAGATTAGATTCAATTAATCTTTACAAAATTGGATAAACCAGATTTAATGAGATTAGATTCAATTAATTTTACAAAATCGAATAAAATTGATCGAATGAGATTACATTAAATTAATTTTAAAATTACATATTTTTTTTCCGATGACGTCAGCACCAAAAAAATAAAAAAATTTTATTTGGATGTGTAGACATCAATACTAATTTATATTATAACTAAATTATTTTATTAATTAATTGTCTTTTGAGAATATGATTCTAAATTAGATTATGAGATAATCTAAGATCTGAATCAGTGTATTTTAAATAAAAGTTATTTAAAATTATTTTAGAATAAGATTAAAAAATAGACTATGAGATAGTCTAGGCTTGTTTTATTTTTAGAATAAGATTTTAAAATAGACTATGAGATAATCTAATGTTTGTTTAATTTTTAGGATAAGATTTGAAAATAGACTATGAGATATTCTACGCACAAAAAAAGGATATCGATTTTAATAAAACTAATTTTATTAATTAATTTGATTTTGGAATTAGATTCTAAAAATAGATTATGTGATAATCTAGATTTTGGTATCAATTTAAATAAAAGAATTTAAATTAAATTAATTTATTTTTAGAATAAGATTCTAATGCAAGATTATGAGATAATCTATATTGTAAAATGATAGTATTTTGGAATTAATTAATTAATTATGATAAATTTTATAATGAGATCCTAAATGGGATTATGAGATAATCCAGGTTGTAAATACAAGTTAATTAAAAACCACTAGTTATAAAAATCAAGTGGGAGTGGGGTTTCAATTGTTGTAATCTCACGGTCTCCTTTACCTGTCTAGCAGTATAGTAGATCGATAGACCTCCCTGCGGAGGATGTCGGTTTGCAGATTATAGGGTTAGACTTCTATTTGGATAAACCAAAGTGGAAAGAAGTGATGCGACCACGCTGCTGTCGAGTATTACTGGTATTTGTATGGAGGTTTAGGTAATGGTTTACACTTGATTAGCGTGATGCATTGGCCTCCCCGAGGAGCTTTGTTGTGTCATGTTAGAGACTAAGTTAAAGTGGTGAGTTAATCATGTTTAGTAAGAGTTACAAGAACAGTAGGTTAATTGAGAATAGTTCTCACCCGAACTAGCTTCGTGCGATCCCGCTGCCGGGGAGTAAGAAGTGGTGTGTTTGGGTCATCATTGTATGCATGATAGTACAGTTTGGTGGATATCTGACTTATTGTGTATGCTAAATTGAAAGAATATATATCACTGCATTATACACGACTCTTGTTAGACAGTTACACAAATGTTTGCATTTACATTATTTTTGACATGAATACGGTTGGTGAACTTCACTTGATTTTAAATACATAATGTACTCACTGGACCAAATCACTTTGCCTTGAAAAATATTTTAGACTTACTCATTACTCACAAGGGACCTATTAGAAAGAAAGGAAAGGAAAATGTTGCTATTGTAGCAACCAAGTCTATAAGAAAGTCAACAAAAGAAAAGTGTTTCTTTTGCAAGAAAACTAGGTAACTGGAGGAGGAACTAAACTAAGTACATAGCTACTCTTCGTACAAAGACTGCAAAGCCATCTGGTGAAGGTATGTTGATATCTCACTTAGTTAAGTCATGCGCAGTTGAGAGTCCACCAGTTTTCTGGTGTGTGGACTCAGGTTTAATTGACCATATCTGTAATATGTTACAGGAGCTCAGGCTAGGCTAAACGCTACAAGATGGGTGTTGTACCTGATGGTCAGGGACAATACAATGATAGTGGTATTAAGTGTAGGAGATGTTAGCTTAGACTTTAGTGATAGAGTTTTGTTTTATAGGATTGATTATTTAAAACCTTCGCTGTACAAGAATTTGATTTCTATATTTCGGTTAATAGATAATTGTTATTCAGTTGATTTTGATAATAAAAATTTTAATATGAAAAATAAATTGTATATTTGCACATGTACATGAATAAATTATTTATTCATGTTATTTCATTATCAAAACCCTGGTAATTGTTTAAATGAATCTAACATAAGTTCACTTGTTCAATCTTTTAAAAGAAAACACTATGAAAGTGATCATGCCTACACAAGGCACCAATGTTTAGGTCACATTAATTCGAACAGGGTCCAAAGACTGGTAAAAGATGGACTGATAGAGGCTTTGGGGTTGAAGTCATTATTAGTCCCCAAATCCTGCATAGAAAGAAAGATGACCAAATCTTTCTTTAAGTGTAAAGGCAACAGGGTTGGGGGCTTACTTGAGCTGGTTCACATAGATGTATGTGGACTAATGCATGTTCAGGCAATAGGTGGGTATGGGTACTTACCACTTTTAATGATGATTACTCAAGACATAGATATGTTTACCTGATGAGACATAAGTAAATACAATGCAAAATACTTAGGGAAGCATTTTGCAAGTAAGCTACAAAAAAAAAAAAAAAAAAATAGTATTAAAGAAAAATGACACTAATTCTAAACCGCTAAACACAACTCAAGACATAGCGGATGCATTAGATGCACCTACTGATAGGAGTGAGAATGTTCCAGGTACACGAGAGCTTAGGTGTGGTGGGAGCATTGTCAGGACACCTGACAGGTTCATAGCGGGAGCCTTAGTGATTGACCATGGCATTGAATCTGATCCTTTTAGCCACAATGAAGTAATTAAGTCCTATGTTCTTGAGCAATTGGTTGACCGAACAATGCGCATACAAAAGACATTAAGAGAAAGTAGTGACTTTCTTGGTATTGTATGTCAACAATATACTAGTCATTAGGAATGATGTGGGGGTGTCATTAGCTGTAAAGACTTGGTTGTCATGATAGCTCAATATGAAGGACATAGGAGAAGCCAGCTTGACTTTTCGGATTAAGCTTCTGCGAGGTCGTAATAATAGGATGTTGGGTCTTTCTCTAGCCACTTATATTGATAAAAAATGTTGTCAAGGTATTGTATTGAGGACTCTAAGAAAGGTTATTTACCTTTCAGGCACAGAGTCCCTTTTTCTCTTTAGAGCAGTGTTCTATGGCACCTCAAGAGGAGGAGCAATTGAGGAATATTCCGTATGCTTCGGCAGTGGGAGGCCTCAGGGTATGCCATTTTGTGAACGAGACCTGATGTCTGCCATGCTGTGGTATAGTAAGCAGATGTCAGTCTAATCTCGGTCCGATGGACCAAGTGGCAGTGAAGCTTTTTCTCTAGTTCTTGAGAAAAACTAGTGATTATATGCTGATCTTTCAAAGTGACGAGCTGGTTCCAGTTGGCAGTACTGATTTAAGACTTCCAAACAAATTAAAATGATAGATGTTCGACGTCTAGGCATGACTTTACCCTTGGAGTGGGAGCCATTAGTGAGAGGAATGTCAAGCATTATTGTATTACTGACTTTACAATAGAATAATTGAGCTCATTAAGGGGTTAGGCACAATAGACCTTTGGTTCAAACATAAAAGGAGTGAGTATGGACTTTGTCATAAATTGGATTTAGGACAAGTGGGAGATTGTTCGGAACAGTGTCCTAAAATCCAAATTTATTCTGAATATATTAATTTAGTTAATAAATAAAATTGAAGTCACAGTCATTTCCTAGTTAAATTTGTTTAAGCGAGCATTTATACTGCACGTGATTTGCTTTTGGGAGACATTCATGAGATGGGCGCAGTCCTCAGACTACAATGTACATGTTTGTTTTAAGTGGTTTATGAGACTACTCCATGGATAGACTTGGAATAAATGGTATGGATTGTTGTTTGAAAGGCTCATAGTCGAAGACAAGTTTGGACCGCTTGTATGCTAAGACTATAACGTGACACTTTAGATGACTTGTCTTGGTCATGTGGATAGAGATCCAAAAAGTGTTATATTGGTATGTTTAATAAGATTGGCACATAGATTTAGACCATGTGCGTTACTTATTTCTAGATTACTATCGGAGATGAGTGATTTACGTTGTACTGTTTGAACGACGACTCTAAATCCTGAGGGTATTCTGGACTTGTGCATGGAGCGTTAGTTACTTTGGTGTACTATAAGTAAGGTTTAACCGCATGACTGAAATCCCACGTATACTAGGTAGCGGTGCGAAGTGTGACAAGGATCAGGTATTCAATAGAGGACCTACAATCTCTTATGAAATAAAGATGTCCCCCTAGTTGATTCGCAAATATTTGATTAGTTCGGAATATTTATGAATATGTTCAAATACAAATGAATTATTCAATGAAGGGCGAGTTGGTAACTAATGCAGAAGCTATGAGAAGGATAATGGTAGTGGTTATATTTATCCTTTGTCATGGACATCTAGTGAACGGATTGTAGTCATCAATACAGTCTATTAAGGAGAAATCGAATAAATATTTTAAGTCGGGAGTGCAGTGAGATTAATTTAGTGGAATTAAGTCTCCTTAAATGGTAATTAAATTATTTCTTGAGATGATTAATTAAACCTATTTGGAGCTAGATTTAAATTGTCGCTGAGGTTCCTGCGCAAGCCTCTGTATTTACTGCCATCAAAAAAATATTAAAGAATTCATGAAATGAATTATTTATCCATAAGATGGGTAAATTAATTTTGCCAAAAATTATTCATGAGATGAGTAAAAAAATAAAAATTATAAAATAAAATAATTTTTAAAATTAAAATTCAAAAAATGAATTTTTACATGTGGGAAAAAAAGGAAAAAAAAAAAAAAAAACCAAAAAAACGCAGCCCAGCTAAATGATCCGTGCACACTTAATCTGATGAACCAGCACGCGACAGGCATTAAGCGTGGTCTCGGAAAGCGCAGTCCCAACGTCCTGTGGCTATCCGTGTCCCTGCCCGGGGACTAATCTTGTTGCGTCACATGGCAGCAATTCATTGGCAGTGACACACGAGGGTGAACCCAAACTATTGAACACGTCGTTTAGCGGTGTTTTTAACTTAAACGTTGTGCTTTGCTTAATTGTACTGGGTTATTTGGGTGCGTCCCACATGGTTTAATTTTTTTTTTCTCTCCGATATGCTATTATAAATAGAGGTACCTATTCTAAGAGTTTGGCATTCAATTAAAACAAATATTTTTGGGTTTCTAAAATTGTTTCAAAGATCTGAAAATTTTTCTTTCCTCAGTTTAATATTTTTTCGGAGCCCACCCTCCGGGCCGTTTGAGGTCATTGCGTAAAAAATTGCGGGGTCTCGATTTTCTTGGTATTCTTTATTATTGGAGCAATTCTAGGTATGTTCTTTTTTTCTTTCTCTTTTAAGTTTTCGCTTTTCTATTTATTTTAAATATTCATTATTATGCCTGTTTAAACTTATATATTGTTATGAATGTATTAGAGTAGATCTAAATTAAGAATTTAAATTTGCAGATTTAAAATTAGAAATTTTAAATCAACCATAGGTTTAGAATTATGAATTCTAAACCCCTTCCGCTGCGTTAACTTTAGGGAGAATTTTTGAAATTCATCCTAACAACCGGTATTAGGACAAAGGGTTTATAGAGATAAACCTATTCCTGGGAGCTCTCGTACGTGAGGTGTCACGAAGCGTGACTCTCCGACCGAATGCTTAGGTAAAGAGAAGAGTCTCTTACTCTAAATGCTTGAATAGGTGCCTTTTGTTGTGGCCATAGTTCAGAACTGTGAACCCAACGATCGGCATCAGAGTTTATTTTCCAACATAATTCATGTTTTTTCCCAATACTATCGTATCGCCATGAGGGCTCCGACAATAAATGGCAGGTGTCTATGGTGATGACGCCACACCACACGCCATCCCTGTACTTCGACCCAATTGAAAAATTCACCAAGCAATGTTTAGACATGATTACCTGGTCTCCTCTCTCGAGCCATGACATCTTGTAAGGGTTTGGATGCTCCTCCATCTTCAACCTTGGCTTCTAGACGGCTTCTTCGGAGATGGGGTTCTCACAACTCCCGGAATTGATGACTGGGCAGCATATCCTCTTGCCAATTGTGCACGTTGTCTGGAAGATGTTGTGTCAAAACCATTCGTCTCCTTCTGTTTCCTTAGGCATTAAGCCAACTCTCTTGACTAATAGTAAGTAACCCTCGTCACCCGCTACCTCCTCTTTGCCAAGTGACGCCAACTCGCCTTGAGTCTCTTCCATCACTATGACACTTTCTTCTTCAAGCTATGGAAATTCATCGTGGAGACTGGATTTCCACCTCCATTCATATGCCGGTATTGACCCGATGTTGCCTCGGCCTAAGATACAGTAGATCAATATCTAATACCGGATTTTTGGTCTCGTCTGTGTCCTCTTTTATAGCGCCTGGTGTTAATGGGTGTTGGGGTTGGGTTCCCGGTTCCAAGTCGGGATTTTCCCCCAGTTTAATCAAAAAGCTCTTTGTTATGATTCGAGAATCCGAGGCATGAACTCATGGTGGTTGAGATGTTGTCCTGCTACCTTAGCTATTGCATTGGTCAGGTTTGGGGCTGTCTTGCTGTTGTTAGCTGCTGGGCTGCTGCAAATTTGCTGCTGCATTGAGATTACTACGTTGCTAGTTGTTTGAGTTGTATTAATTAGTTGTTATTGTAAGTAGTAGTTTAGCTTGGATTGAGTCATGTAATAAGTGAAGTCTTGATTGTTAAGTTGTTGGGGTCAAGGCCGTTAGTTAGTTGAGTCAATTGTGGTGGCTCACTTAAGTGTTGGTTAGTCCTTGTGTGGCTAGTTTCAATGTATTAGCTCATATCATGTAAGTAGTATAAATAGGAGGTTCTAGCTTGTAATCTCATAACTTTGATGAATGAATTGATATCTTTTGATATTTCTCTCTACTTCTCATCTCCTTTCCCTTCTTATCTCATCTAGACTCTATATTCTCTTCTCATCTCAACCAAGGTTAAGGCTCAAGAGCAATCTTTGAAACCTTAACAATTGGTATTAGAGCCTTGATTTGGCTTTCGAATCAAGCTTATATCCCAAAAAATACAAAATCTGATTAATTGTATTGCAATTAATCAATAAAAACAACTGTGTTACAGATTTAGTCTTGTGATCATAATTCAATTCTAAATTTGGAACGTTGAGATTGGCGGTTACTGCTTTTGCTACTGCAAGGCCTGGGAGTTGCGTCGGTTGGGATTAGAATTGATGCAATTACTTTGAACAAAGGTTAGTTGATCAGTATTTGTTGACTACATTCAACATTAAAGCTGAGTCATGGTGAATTCAGCAGATTCGATCAAGCATTAGCTCCTGAATGTTAGTACTGAAGCAAAATAACAATTGCTGAAGTTATGTGCAAAGCATAATTGATCTTGATCAAATATTCATTTGATCTATGGAGAAGAAGTCAAGTGATGCTAATTGATCCACATTACACTTGATCATCATCAAAAGATCAGAAACAAGCTGAATTGAGGTTCAATCATATCCTACAACTTAGAAATTGAAGTTGAGGTAACTGTTTCTGAAGTACAAGTTCCTTTCGATCCGAATCTATTTTTTTGTTGCTGGTTTGTGATGAAATTGTGTTGATAAGAATAGAAGTGGTGTGAATTCATCAGAATATGTGCGTGATTCTTAAGAATTATATGTTATTAAGGGAGAATTGCTTAGGCGAAATTCTGACAACGAACTGAGCACTGAAGGTGTTAAAATCCAATTTTGTTCTTGAAGATTGCGGTGAATCGTGTGTTTAAATCACCATTGCAAACAAAGATCGAACCTATTTTAGATTCTTAGTTTGGATTATTCAAGAAATCATTATTGTCAGAAATTGTTCGAAGTTAGGGTTTGTTCGAACTCTCGCTGTACCAAAATCTCCATATTAGGGTTGATCCGTTGCGATTGTGGAATTGATAGCAGCGGATTGTTGTGCGGACGAAGGAGTACAATTTCGTAAAGCAATTGATTGCTGAAGAGTGCGAACAGGTTTCTCACTTTTGCGATTTTCGAACTTGTATTCTACGAACTGAGCTGGTTCAAGATTGAAGTTGTTGTTCGTTCTCGATATGGCTGAGTTGATTGAGCAGTTGGAGAAATTAATACAAGAACGTGAAGAACGAAGTCAAGAATGGATACAAGAATGTATGCAGCTATTAGAGAAACGACAATATTCAGCTCAACCGTTTGCTAACATCAGTTGTGATTGTGCTGGTGTTCTTGATGCAAATGAGTTTCCGGAGTTAGCAGATACCGTTAGAAAACAGAAGTTCCGTGTTGAGCGAAAAGAGAGAGTGGAATCTGTTACCGTTGGAGATGAACTCGTCCCCGATAATGCTGAAATTGATGAACACGAGCTAGAAGAACCTGAGTTAGAACAAGATGATCCTTATGAAGACTCTATGCTGGAGTTAAAGTATCTTGATGATGTTGAGGCACAGTATGACATGCATCCGGAATGGGAATATGATTTTCATGTTAAAGGAATGTTAAAGAAAGCAAAGAGTAAGACGAAGAGGAATGTTATGAATCGTTAGAATTTAATTGTGATTTTTGAATTAGTGGCTGAGTTTATTTTCCAAGAGTCGAGTTTTATGTTTTGTTTGAAAATTAGTCGTGTCGGTTGGCGCCAATTTGGCCAAACCGTTGCTGCTGTAAGTCTGGGCGGGAAAAGCTGTTTTTGGAAGTTTAGTCGGTAGTCTTGATGCAATGTATTCCTAGGTCTATAAATAGGATCTTAAGCTTGTAATCTCATCATTCAATCAAATATAAAATGATTTCCTTTTGGAATTAACTCTCTTTTCTCATCTCTTTCTCTATTTCTCATCCCCTTTCATTTCTCTTCTCAACTTAACTCTTTCTTCTACTAGGTTAGACTTTCAATTCTTAATTGAAAGCTAACAATTGGTATCAGAGCCTCGTTTGGCTTCCAATCGATTGCATAAACAAAAAAAAAAAAAAAGAGAAGAAAAGATTTTAGAATCTGAACTGAATTAAATTCAGCCCAAACCGATCAAAATTCAGGTCAGGTTTTGTTAAAAGAGATCAAGATCAAGTTCAGATTTCATATTTCAGCTAATTCAGATCTGTCGAGGACAAGTTGATCGAGATCCATTCAGAATCTGATTCAGAAAGACGTCTGGTGGAGTAAGGACAAGGTCTGGAGCTGGAGGTACCAATGCACCTGGATCGGAAATGAATTATGTTGAGACAATGACAAATGCTGGTGTGAATGAATCATCTGATCACCTTAGAGATTTGAATGACAAGATCGAACAATTGAATGTAAAGTATGATATGAAGTTTGAACAGCAAAATGAAACCATTCAACGAATGCTGAACATGATGATGGATAAAGATTCGAAAAAAGATGAACGGTTACAGCAAATTGAGGATAAAATTGAAAAGTTGCAAGATCAGGTTAATAAACGAGGAGAATCAGGCGTTGAGGCGATCTTGAAGCCTACAAGTTAGATATTTCAATAGAGAGAGACCGATCAGCAGCAAGATCATGTGGACAGGTCTGAAAGTCTGATGAGAGACCGAGGTAAATCACAGATAGTGCAGCCGATGGTTGAACCTTCAACTAGTATCAGATCAGCTCAAAATCAGTCCTTGCAACCTGAATTTGATGTAGACAATCAGAATCGAGTCTCTGGACAGGCACATTGCAGGCCTGAAGCATCGAATTCAGACCACAACAGCAGGCCTCAGAATTCAGTTCTGCAATGCAGAGCTGATTTTGATGAGCTCGAACATTTGTACAGACCTCCTGATCGACATTATCAGCATAGAGACGTGAGTAATGACATGATATCTGGTGGTAGGAGGGGTAATCATGGGCACCCAAGAGTTGAAATTGATCCTTTTGATGGCAAATTACCGGAATCATGGCTTAGAAGGTGTGATAGGTACTTCATGTATTATGACATTCCTGATGATGAGAAGCTCCAATTAGCTGCAGTACATCTACATGGCGACCATGAGGTGTGGTACTACAGTTTGTTGAAGAGCAAACCGAACATTTCTTAGGGCCAATTCGTAGAAGAAATGTGTGAACGATATGGAGAAGGAGAATCAACGGACATTGTGGATAATTTTAATAAATTATCTCAAACTTCAACTGTGAGTGAGTACATGCTTAGATTTGGGAACTTAAGAGCCAATTTGCTGTCTATTTTGTCTATAGCTTCCGAGGACACCGAGTCGTATTATGTGTCCTGCTTTATAAGTGGATTAAAGCCTAGGATCAAGAACATGGTGAAAGCCATTGGTCCTAAGACCTTGTCAAGTGCTTATAACAAGGCAAAATTGATAGAAGCCACTCATGTCCAATCGAGTGACAGATTTAAGCAGCCAAACAGCAAGTACAGGCCACAACAGAGGACCGGTTCTGGTGTTGGTGCTGGTGCAGGATCAGGTGCTGGTTTTAAGCGTACTGTGGACAGGAGCTCGGTGAGACTTTGCTTTCATTGTAACCAGCCACATTAGCCTGGACATAGGTGCAAAACTCAAGCAATAATGTGTGCTAAAGGGACCCGTGTTGAAGCTGAAACAGGCAGTGAACATTCGGCAACCGAAAGTGACAATATTGATGATTTTTCACAAGATGAATTGAGTGAAGATGAAGTGGAGATATCAATGAAGGCTTTAATCGGTAGTGGAGCTCATAACACTATCAAGATCAGAGGTAAGGCTGGAAAACATTCCATCATTATCCTCATTGATAGTGGGAGTACACATAGTTTCATCGATCCTAAGTTGAGTCAGTAGGCTAGGCATGAAACGATAAAGAATCATCCTTCGTAAGTGATGGTGGCTGATGGCAATTCTTTAACCATTCATAACAAGTGCATAGCATTCCCTTGGACTGATGCAAGAACATCACTTCACCTTCGATTTCAAAGTTCTCCCTTTGGGAGGTTGTGATATGGTGCTAGGGGTGGATTGGATGAGGACCTTCAACCCGGTTATATTTGATTTTGATGAGATGATCGTAGCATTTGAGGTTCATGGCACCAAATTAGCCTTGAAAGGCATGTCAGAGGAAGCTCAACTCAAGATAATTGATGGCAAACGTGTGCACGAGGGGATCAAGAAGAAAGCAATACAATGGATAGGCCATTTTTTCATGTGAGCTTCGGTTGAGCTGCAGCAAGAACTTCAACCAGAAGTTCAGTCCTTAGTGGATGAATTTTGTGACATCTTTGAGCCACCTAAGAGTCTTCCTCCTCCAAGGAGTGTGGACCATGCCATTCCCTTGTGTGCTAATGTTGATCCGGTGAAGATTAGGCCTTATCGATATGCACACGGCCAAAAGTCAGAGATAGAGAGGCAAGTGGAGGAACTTCTTCACATGAACTTTATTAAACCAAGCCATAGTCCTTTCGCTTCACCCGTGATCCTTGTGAAGAAGAAAGATGGCTCGACTAGAATGTGTATTGATTACCGTCGGTTGAATGCTCTAACGGTGAAGGATAAGTTTCCCATTCCGATCATAGATGATTTGCTCGACGAATTACATGGTGCGTGCTTCTTTTCTAAGTTGGATTTGAGGCAAAGGTACCATCAAATCAGGGTTCTCGAGCCGGATATTTGCAAGACAGCTTTTCAAACTCACCATGGGCATTTCGAGTTTGTTGTTATGCCTTTTGGCTTGACAAATGCACCGGCCACTTTTCAAGCAGCCATGAACGATGTTTTCAAGCCTTTTCTGAGGAAGTCAGTGCTCGTTTTCTTTGACGACATACTGATTTATAGCTCAACATATGGAGCTCATCTCACTCATCTCCGACAAGTGTTTGAATTGATGCGGCAAAACAAGTTCTTTGCCAAAATGTCCAAGTGTTCATTTGTTCAAGATAAGCTCGAGTATTTGGGTCATATAATCTCACACGAGAGAGTGTCTACTGATCCTAACAAGATCCATGCAATGCAAGAACGGGCAATTCCGATCACCTTGAAGAAATTGAGGGGTTTCTTGGGATTGACCGGGTATTATAGAAAATTTATTAAGAGATATGGTTCTATTGCCAAGCCCTTAACCGAGCTCTTGAAGAAGGATTCTTTTAAATGGAACGAGAGATCTCAGGCCGCATTTGAAGCCCTTAGCCGGACTTCACCGAAAGCTTCGTTTTGGAAACCGATGCAAGTGGTACTGGTATAGGGGCTGTTCTTGCTCAAAAAGGGAGGCCTATAGCTTATTTGAGCCAAGGTCTTAGTCCTAAACATCAAGCGATGTCGACATATGAGAAGGAATATTTAGCCATCCTCTTAGCCGTGGAGAAATGGAGGCAATACTTGGAAGGTCGTAAGTTCATCATTCGAACGGATCATCAAAGTCTCAAGTATCTCCTTGAACAAAAGATTGTGACGAGGATTCAAAAGAAAGGTCTCATGAAAATGTTAGGCCTTGATTACGACATCGAATATAGAAGTGGCAAAGAGAACACTGCTGCGGATGCTCTGTCAAGGCAGTTTGAGGATGAAAATCAGGCCACCTGTGTTGCTGTTACCGTGGTAATTCCCTCTTGGGTAGAAGAGTTACATAAGTCCTACGAGAGGGACCCTTTTGCTCAGGAAAATCTGGTCGCTGCTGCTCTCACACGCGATGCAAAGTTCGTTGCTGCAGACACGGGAATCACTGTGCAGCAGGGGCTGATCCGAATCAGGGGTCTGTTGTATGTGGGTTCAGCTACTGATTTGAGAGAATTGGTCATTCAGGCTTCACATGATGCTGCTTGGGGTGGTCACGAGGGTGTAGAAGGCACCTATCATCGAATCAAAGCATATTTTACATGGCCGAGTATGAAAAAAGATGTAAGTGATTACGTGAAGTCTTGTGAAGTTTGTCAACAAATGAAGTTAGGAGATCCTCGTTACAAGGGACTTCTTCAACCTCTTCCTATTCCGGAAGGGGCTTGGGTTCACATTAGCATGGATTTCATTGAGGGATTACCAAAGTCCAAAGGCAAGGAGGTTATATGGGTAGTGGTGGATCGTTTCACCAAGTTTAGTCATTTCATTGCTCTTGCTCGACCCATCACTGCTGAAAAATTGGCAAGGATCTTCCTTGACAACATTTACAAATTACATGGATTGCCTCAATCCATTGTGTCCGATCGAGACAAGATCTTCACAAGTACGTTTTGGAGAGAGTTGTTTAAGTTGATGGGTACTACGTTGGCACTTAGTTCCTCTTATCATCCTCAAACGGATGGCTAAACTGAACGAGTCAACCAATGTGTAGAATAGTACCTTCGGAGTATGGTCTTCTTGAGGCCCAAGCAGTAGAACCGTTAGCTCTCCTTAGCCTAATTTTGGTTCAACACCCCCTTCCACACATCCATTGGCACTTCTCCCTTCCAAGCATTGTATGGCTATCCTCCTCCCTCTCCTATGATGCTACAACAACTGAAGAGCACCAGTACTGCAGTAACTGACTTTATGCAGCAGAGGAGGCAACTGTTGCAAGAACTTAGGACAATCTCCATCAATCTCGAGCTCGGATGAAGTATTACGCTGATAGAAAAAGGGTAGACAAAAGCTATGACGTTAGTGACATGGTCTACCTTAAATTACAACCGTATAGACAGTCCTCCTTGGCTGTCAGGCGTAATGTCAAGCTAAGTGCTCGATACTTTGGGCCGTACAAAATTCTGGAGAAAATTGGTTATAAGCTCGACTTACCTACCCATTCATACATTCACCCCGTGTTTCACATGTCCTTACTTAAAAAGCAGGTTAAAAAGGGAGCTGCAGCTGCTCGAGATCATCCTGCTGCTGAAACAAGCGGCCTGCTGGTGCTGCAGCTTGCTGCTATTAAGTCTCGAAGATCGCTGCAGCATAATCGTGGTGCCGTGCAAGAAGTTTTGGTGTCTTGGTGCAACTTGGACAAGGGTTTGATGACTTGGGAAGATTGCAAATTCTTGAAGAGCCAATTTTCGAGTTTCATTTCTTGAGGACAAGAAGCTTCTCAAGTGGGAGGGAATGTTATGAATCGTTAGAATTTAATTGTGATTTTTAAATTAGTGGCTGAGTTTATTTTCCAAGAGTCGAGTTTTATGTTTTGTTTGAAAATTAGTTGTGTCGGTTGGCGCCAATTTGGCCAGACCGTTGCTGCTGTAAGTCTGGGCTGGAAAAGCTGTTTTTGGAAGTTTGGTCGGCAGTCTTGATGCAATGTATTCCTAGGTCTATAAATAGGATCTTAAGCTTGTAATCTCATCATTCAATCAAATACAAACTAATTTCCTTTTGGAATTAACTCTCTTTTCTCATCTCTTTCTCTATTTCTCATCCCCTTTCATTTTTCTTCTCACCTTAACTCTTTCTTCTACTAGGTTAGACTTTTAATTCTTAATTGAAAGCTAACAAGGAACCATCTAAGTGAAGCATTTAAAGAATTTGGGGGTATAAAGAAGTCGACAAAGCCAAAATTGAATCGTGAGGTGGTGTGTCAGCCTAAGGAGCTTTTGAATTCGCAAGAACAGCGGAATGGACAACCTGTGGTTGCTTTAACTCAGTCCGATTCAGTTATGGGATATCGGGATGATCCACAAGAAGAAGCTAGACAACAAGAACTAACTCAAGATCATGATTTTACCTATGTATATGTTAGGATATCACCAAATCAGTTAAGTATGGCTCCATGGCAAGCTTATATGCAAAATCAAAGTACTTTCACTGCTGAGCAATGTTATTCTGTTGGGAATTCAATTATTGCTACTGCAGTGTCATCAAATATAGATCAGGGTATGCTTAAGTTCACCTTTGGGCGTGCTGTTGTGCTAACTCAAATCCAGAACAACATTATATTGGATGCCTTGCAAGGTCTCTTGTGTTGGGAGAATGTTTATGAACTTAGAGCAGCTGTAATGCACTGTAGGCGTGGCAACCGGCAAGTTCGGGATGATTTATTCCTTTATGTGAGTGGAGTTGTGCATTATCCAAGTGCAAGTTCTTATGATAAGTGGCCTCCTGATCCGGGAGAAGATTCTCAAGACTATATGAAGCTGAGAGGTGTCGAATTTTTGCTGAAAAGAAGCACTTGAGCTGCGAGAGTACGTTTCATGGTTCACCACAAATAAAGCTTGATTCCTATGCAAGCAATTGATTTGTTGGATGTGTATAAATGCTGTAATATGCTGAAAGAGAATGCTGTGCAGCCTAAAATCAGTACAACTGGTGCACGAAGCCAAGTAAGGATAGAAGTTATAGCATTTGACAATTGGGATTAACTGCAATTGATTGGTGCTGATATGGTGCAGATCCTGAACATGTTTGGGGTGATTTGTTATGATTGTTTTAAGTGGAAAAATCATTTGCACAAGCTTCAATATTTCCTTAATATTTGGATGGAAACGTTCAATGTAAGTTTGAGGAGAACTTCAGCTAAAATCAGAGTTAAAATCAGTAAGGAAGCTCTGGACAGAACAGCTCTGTGTTTGAAGAAGTTTTCAGCTATTGAAGAGCTTTGTTGGTGTCTCCACTTGTTATATCTGTTACTTATGCTTATTTTGGTTGATAATAAAGCAAAGCTTGGTCATTTGAGGCAAGATTGGTGGTTGGTTAAGCGTTGGGAACCAAGAAATCTGGTGTTCAGATCACAAAGGGTGAGCTGCAGCATTGGAAGTGTCGTTTGGAATGTTTTGGGTGTTCAAGTTATGACATTGTGCATTTGGCATTCAAAAATGGTTTATGAACTCCTAATTTGTGTGTTCTATGCAAGAGTTTGGGAAGAAGTGGCTGAAAATTTCAGATCCTACAAGCTTTCAATCAAGGTTCAAGCCATTAAAGCACACGCTGTTGACAATACTGCAAATTCTGAAAGAGCTCCAATTCTCCCATTGACAGCTATAAATGAGAAGCTCCATGGGAATGTGATTGGTGCTATCATGATTTTGGGAAGGTGTAATAACTTGTTCACATAAATGAGCCTCCATTTGAACAAGAAACGAGCTGAAATCTGTCAATATGAGTTACATCGGGTTAGCACTGCTGAATTTTTGAGTTCTGCAGCAAATTATGTGCAATTGGAAAGCAATCAAGAATTTGTTGAGCATGTTATAAGTTGGTTTAGTATGTGGATGTGTGAGCAATACAAATTTTGGATAAGGTCCAAGATTAAATATTGGCAGCTGCACTCTTATTGGATTTCAATGTGTTTGGTTGCCATGATCAAGATTTGGGTATGTGTCAACTGCAATGGGATATGCCTACAAGCAGATTTTGACGTTGGGTTCTTTTGGTTTGAGTTTGGAAGGCTTCCCGAGGGGTTAAGAGACTTCAAAGGCATTTTTGTGGGGTTAATGATATACCAAATCAGTTGTGCAACCTTCAACAAGCAGAAATACAGAAACAATGATGCGTTTTGTGATTCTCAGCAGCAAGTTGGAAGTCTGAGCTGTGTTAACTACATCATGAGGTGTTGTGGATGTATTATTGATGTCTGGTTTGTTCGGTGCAGACCTCCTGAGGGGTATTGTGCATTCAAACGCAACTTTATATCGACACAAGATGTCATCTTCATGGATTTGCTGCGTTACAGAGTCAGTGCATCATTGGCTCGTTTCAGCTGCAATAAGTTTCAGCAAGTTCAGTGCAGCACCACTCCATTCATGATCTGCAACGGATTAAGTTTTTTCAGATGTCTTCAGCAGCAGATTTCAGCAAAACTTCATCACTTCAGATATATTTTCAAATGCATTAAGTGTTCTCATTGTTACAACTCTCTTCTGTTCTTGAGGACAAGAATGCTTTCAAGGGGAAGGGAATGTTATGATCCGAGAACCCGAGGCATGAACTCATGGTGGTTGAGATGTTGTCCTGCTGCCGTAGCTGTTGCATTGGTCAGGTTTGGGGCTGTCTTGCTCTTGTTAGCTGCTGGGCTGCTGCTGATTTGCTGCTGCATTGAGATTACTAAGTTGCTAGTTGTTTGAGTTGCATTAATTAGTTGTTATTGTAAGTAGTAGTTTAGCTTGGATTGAGTCATGTAATAAGTGAAATCTTGATTGTTAGGTTGTTGGGGTCAAGGCCGTTAGTTAGTTGAGTCAATTGTGGTGGCTCACTTAAGTGTTGGTTAGTCCTTGTGTGGCTAGTTTCAATGTATTAGCTCATATCATGTAAGTAGTATAAATAGGAGGTTCTAGCTTGTAATCTCATAACTTTGATGAATGAATTGATATCTTTTGATATTTCTCTCTACTTCTCATCTCCTTTCCCTTCTTATCTCATCTAAACTCTATATTCTCTTCTTATCTCATACTCTCTCTATCCCAACCAAGGTTAAGGCTCAAGAGTAATCTTTGAAACCTTAGCACTCTTGATTTGCTAGAATTCCACTTCCACCTCATTGAATCTCCTCTCATTCTGCCGCTGAACGTCACGATCAAAAACATCTCCGACGGTAGCGTAGCTGGTCGCCCACGGGCCATATCAAAAGTCGTTCTGAGCTCTGATATGTTATGTTTGGGGTCTCTTTTGAGTCCTTTTTGCTGTTTTGTTGCTGGTTTGTGCGCTGTTAGTGCCTCGGTTCGAATAAGTTTGGCGCGTTAGTTAGTTAGGGAGTCGGTTAGTCTTTTTGGTGGCTGAGCTTTGATTCAAATTGTCTAGTTGCTTTGTATCTTTTTTTGGCTTTAAATAGCCAAGCTCTTGTATGAGTTGGTTATGAATGAAAATATCTAGAATTTCTTTCTCTCATCTCTAATTCTCTCTTTTCTCTCATCTCTTTCATTTCTTCCCTCATCTAACAATATCCTAACCTCGGTTATGAATCAAGATTGATCTTGATTCATAACATGATACCAATTGATGCAGCGCGTAAAATGGAAAATTGGGGAAATGGGAAGGATTCCACAACCTTCCCTTTAATTTTATTAATAATCAATAAAATGAAAGAGGAACATAGAATTCAATTTTAATTCTCACCCTTGAGAATAGAAAAAACTAAAGAACTCATAAAATAAATCTAAACAATGAATTCCTAAACCCTAAATTTTTTTTAGCTTAAATAGAGGAGCTATTTGAATAAGAATAAAATATTAAGAGATAATTTAAAATTTAAATCTAAAACTAATTCTAATCCTATTTAAAATCAAACTCCTAATTAAATTCTCTTCAGCCTGCGTCCGCATCTTCGGGTGAAGCCGCCAACCTATTGTCCTTGTCCTTCTTTCTGATCTCGCCGAGCCATAGCCACCAACCTATCAATGACCTATCTGCCAAGCTGTCCGCCAAAAAAAGGTGTGGCTGCATCTGAAGAAGTACAGAGAAAAAAAGCGTAGAATAGTTTTCTCATTTTTTCTCTATTTTCCACCACTATTCTCAACTACATATAGAAAAAATATATATTTAATTTCATAATTTTTGTTAAATAACCAAAAGCTATGTTTAGCAAGGGACAAGATGGATAGGGAATGCAAAAATGCGAAAAGTGGGAGAGGCCCCTTTGTACTGATTGTGGCAAGCTTGGCCACACAATTGACATATGCTTTAAGATTTACTGCTGTCCTTGGGGTTATTGGAATAAAGGCAAGCAATTAAAGCAAAATAAGAATCATCCTGTCAAGCCATTTGCAGCACTGGTAACTATTGAGTCTGGGGCTGGGATGAATGGTGCTCAATTTGCCAACTCTGTCCAGGTTTCTCCTGCTCAATGTCAACAAATGCTGGCCTACCTTAGTGCTAGCTTACTGCCTAGTCCTTGGCCTCTTTTTCTCCTCAATCTACTTTGGATTCCCCTAATGCCACTCATGCTGCTAGCCTTGCATTTGTAGGTATTATCCCTACCACACTAGTGGCCAATTTCACTTTGAATATTTTTGTTTTATCCCATATACAAATAAGGGTTTTACATTTCACTATCGTAACCTTTTTGGTAATTATAAAAAAACCATGGCGTTCTTGGAATTATTAAAAAGGACCCTATTCAGCAAATAAGGGTAAATGACTTACCTTTCAAAACGGAGAAAATTATGATTTTGAGTGGCTCAAAAGCCTTCATGGTAATTATCATACAAATCCAGATCGAAGTGAAATAAACCAAATGGCCCAAAAACCTTTCAAAATGACGTCAGATGGCCGGAGAGGGTCCTTTTTATTAAAACGATAAAACCTCGGGATCCTTTTTAATAATTCTAAAATGTCAAGATCCTTTTTATAATTATCGAAAAGGTCAGGATGGAAAAATATAAATAACCCTAAGAAAAACATGAATTTTGGATACTTTTACATTTAATGATGTGTTCTTTGTGCCTTATTCAACCTCATCTCTGTCTCACAAATTGTAAATCAGTCATCTTGTTTATGTCTATTCACCACCTCTAAATGTTTAATGCCTCAAAAATTCAGAGATGATTTGGATTGCAATTAAAAAGAGAGAGCTATATGTTCTTTTTCCATCAATAAATAATCAACCCACTTTCTTTTCCAATAAAGATATTGAGTTTTCTTTACTATCTTTTTACTCTAGTCATGGAATCATTCACCAAAATGCTTGTGTTGATGCTACGAAACAAAACTCAATAGTTGAGCATAAACATCAACACCTCCTCAATGTTGCTCAAGCCTTTTTCAGGCTAATCTTCCACGTCCTTTTTGGGGTGATTGTATTATGGCCGCCACCCATCTCATGAACTGTATTCCTTCTTCCACCTTAGGTCACCGTGTTCCCCTCGAAGTCCTCTAAGGGAAAAAAAAGCCTTCATATAACCACTTAAGGGTGTTTGGGTGTTTATGTTTTGCCTCTATCATTTGTTCCTATCGTCGAAAGTTTGATCCAGGGCACAGGCCGTGGTGTTAATCAAGTATCTGTTTAGAATTAATGCTTTGTTTGGCAACAGGTTCAAGGAGGGTAAAGAAGGGTAAATGAGGGTAAGGGTAAAAAGGGGTCAAGAGGGGTAAAGGGGGGGAAGGTAAGGTAATATTCTACCCTTGTTTGGATGTATCAAATTAAGAGGGGCAAGGGTCAAGAAGGGTAAATGAGTTATCCTTGTTTGGCAATTGGGTAAAGGGGTAAGGGTAAAGAGAGTTATAGTTAAAATAAGGGTAAAAGTGTCAAATTTTTTTTAAAAATTACCCTTACCCCCCTTTACCCTCCAATTTGGGGGTTAAAGAAATTGGGGGTAAAGAGGGGTAATGGGAGGTCAAGGGGGGTAAGAAATTACCCCCTTTTACCCCTCTTAATAGTTTTCCAAATGAGGATAAGGATTTACCCCCCATTACACTTACCCCCCTTGACCCCCCATTACCCTGTTGCCAAACAGGGGGTAAGGGTTACAAACTTTTGGATCTCCACACTAACCAAATCTTTGTCTCACGTAATGTGGTGTTCCATGAAAATATTTTTCCATACACATACCACTCTTCCTTTCCTGATCCCTTCCTTAACATTGTTCTGCCCTGCGTTGCTAATACTGAAGACAAAATTTTCTCTCCCAAGACACCCCTGTTGGCCCGGGATCTGCTTCCCACATTTCTTCCCCTTCAATACAAATGATTCTCCCTAAGTCCCTTCTGTTGACTTGAGAGTATCGTCATCTTCCCCTCCCATATTTTCTTGATCCCATATCACTTCAACTTCCCAGGTCCTTCTTGTTGATCTGGGCATCTTTACCAACAGAAGCTTCACCCCCCTCTAATTTCACACTCCACTCAACCCACAAAAACACCCTCATAATTGGTTGATTGTCACTGCTCTTTACTTACTATTCATCCTAAGTATCCACTTCCTTCTCCCACTGACCGTCTTGTCTCCAACTCCCTTGCTTATGAGCATGTTTCCTCTTCTCATGGTCATTTTGTTATGTCTACTTCTTCTGAGGTTGAACCCACTTCATATGCCCAAGCTGTTAAGTCTCCGCAATGGAGACTTGCCATGCAAGATGAACTTCTAGTTCTCGAGGATGACTCTACTTGGTGTCATGTCCTGCTTCCTGTTGGGAAGCGTCCTATTAGGTGTAAATGGGCTTATAAGATTAAGAGATGGTCGAATGGTTCGATTGAATGTTACAAAGCTCGATTGGTTGCTAGGGGGTTTACACAACGAGGGGGGGTTGATTTTCTTTATACTTTTTCCTCGGTAGCTAAAATTACCACTATTCGACTTCTTATCGTCCCTACGGCTGCTAGTGGTTGGTATTTACTCCAATTGGATGTTAACAATGCTTTCCTCCGTAGTGATTTGCTTGAGGAGGTTTATATGTCCCTTCCCCTGGGTTTTCATGTTGAGGCGGAAGCTTCACCTTTACTGTGACGTTTATAAAGAATTTTATATGGACTCCGACAAGCTAGCTATTAATGGTTCTTCAAACTTTACTCGTTTCTCATTCAGCTCAATTTTGTGCAATCCCGTCATGATTATAGTCTTTTTACCTTTTCTAAGGGTTCCTCTTTTGTTGCCTTGTTGGTCTATATTGATGATATTGTTGTTGTTGGGAATAATATTAATGACACCACTAGTTTAAAACACATTCTTCTTGACTGATTTCACTCATAGAATTTTGGTACTCATAAATATTTCCTTGGGCTTGAGGTGGCTCATTCTACTTCTAGTAGTTTTTATGTCAACGCCACTATACACTAACTCTTCTCAAGTCATTTTTGGGTTTCTTGACCGTAGGGCTATTTCCAATCCCATAGAACCCAATGTCAACATAACAGCTCTTGATGGTCCATTACTCCCTGATCCCACCATTTACTATCAACTTATAGGCCTTTTATTTTATCTTATGATTACTCGCATAGACATTTCTTTTTCTGTTCATAAGCTGAGCCGATTTCTTTCTGCCTCGTGCTTATCTCATTCACATGCAGCCCATTGTGTTCTTAAGTACCTAAAAAACTAACTTGGACAGGGCTTGTTTTATTCGGCTTCTTCTCCCCTTCACCTCTCCGCTTTTGCTGATGTTGATTGGGCTACATGTCCGAATCCTCGGCCTTCAGTTATTGGTTATTGTTTTTCCTTGGTGATTCGCTTATTTCTTGGAAATCCAAGAAACAACCCACTGTTTCTCGATCCATAGCTAAGGTCGAGTATTGTAGTATCGCTGCTGCCACTTGTAAGGTTATTTGGGTTCGTGGCCTTCTTTAAGATCTTTAGGTTCAGCTATGTCTTTGCACCTTTTTGTTTTGTGATAACATGGCTGCCACATACTTATCCCACAATCCGGTTTACCATGAATGAACGAAGCACATTGAGGTGGATTTGCATTTTGTTCGGTATACGATTACTGAGGGTGTTGTCAAGGTTTTTCATTTCATGGCTTGCCATCAACTTGCTAATCCTTTTACGAAGCCTCTTCATACTCCTGCTCTTTCTTCTTTCCTACGCAAGTTGGGTGTATGTGACTTATACACTCCAACTTGAGGGGGCTTAATACATTTGATGATATTTTTTCTTGTATATTTTGTATTTGTTTTTTATTCTTAGTTATTTATTAGGTTGCTAGACATTGTGTAAAGAAAATCTTGAACAAATTTGATATGTTCTGATACCAATTTATTAGGAATCTTGACAAATCTGATATACAATGATACCAATTTGTAAAGGAAGTAATACCTTCCTAATGCGGAACTTAACCCCCAAGACTTGATTTGATTCAAATACTATAACACAGAAGAGAAGTAAATAACATGATGAAAGAGAATAAACAAAGGAGATAATTATTTACGTGGAAACCCCTCTTCAATCGAGAGGGGGAAAAACTACGACGGAAATGGAGAATCTTTATTGATCGAAATAATGGAAGAATTACAAAGACACTTCCTCTAAATGAGATCTATGGAAGAATTACAATATCACTTCCTCTCAACTCTCCCTTGATGATGACGGCTGGCTCTCTCTTAATTTGGATTAGATACCTAAAACTGAAACCCAAAATATCTATTTATACTAAGCATACTAGGGCACGCGTGTTTAGGCTCCCGGTCGATGGGCTCCTCGATCAATTGATGGACTCTCTGGATCCGTGTTCTCTCTACCTCCTTCCCGACCGATTAGCTTCTCACCCGATCGATCGGCTTGCTCACTGCTTTCTTCATAAATCCAAGGAATTTCAGACATATCCCAACAAATCTCCACCTTGGCTCAAATTTCAAATAAAAGAACTTCCTCACCTTCTCCATAAAACACTCCACATGGGGTTATCTCAACAAAATAGAAAACCTAAATGAGTCTGAGCGATGCTTGAACTTTCTGCTAGGTAGCACTTTAGTGAACATATTTGTGAGGTTATCAGCAAAGCTAATCTTTTTCTTCAATGAATTAGCCCTTGACATAGCTGTAAGAGCACAAGTAGTAACTTATTCATAAGCTTGTCTCTTCTGTCTTTCATTAGCAACTAAATACTTATCCATCTTCTAAACGGTTTCAGCCTCTTTATTTCTTTTAGAAATCTGTACTGGAGTTGGCTGAATGCTATCTGTGAAAGCTCTCTGACACTGAACTATATTACTTAACTGTAACTAAACTACCTCTAGCCTAATCACTGTGCCTGACTCACAAACAACAGATGACGTCTTCTGTGGCAGCAGCAATGAAGACTCATCAAACGTGACATCTCTACTCGTCAGGAATTACTTGAAGCGAACTCTTTTCTACTTCCCATAAATTTCATGTTCATCTGACTCTGACATAAATGTTGTAGAAACAGCCACTGATCCTGTCATTGTGGAACCATCAAGTTCATACAAAGTTCCAACCCTTCTGCCTTTCATCACAAATAGAGCACCCTTACTGACCTTCAAAACTCCACCTTGAGCTGTGTACTTGTACCTGAGAGAATCAAGGGTACCTAAAGAGATGTGATTCTTCTGCAAATCAAGAACATGATGAACATCACTCAAAGTCCCGATAGTACCATAAAACACCTTAACACGAATTGTTCCTATACCCAAAACTTTGCATGCAGCATCATTGCCCATCAAAGCAACTCCACCTTGAATTGATTCATACGTGAAAAACCAATCTTTATTGGGACAAACATGATAGGAGAAGCCTGAATCCAAAATCCAATTTTTTCTGAATCTGGACTATGGTTCAGACACTGACAGAATATCAACATTCTCATCTTCAACTACACTAGCTTCTGCGGGTTGAGTATTTCTCTTCTGGTCGGACTTGTTATCAGCTTCTAGTTTCCTCTTAAGCTTGTAACAGTCTCTCTTAATGTGCCCTTTCTTATTAAAGTAATTACAAGATAAATCTTTATGTCTAGACTTAGACTAAGATGAGTTTCCATCATAATCAGATTCTCTATTCTCAGTTCTTTCTCCCACAAATAGAGCACTTCCTGAGTTATTTACATAATCAGATAATTCCTTATCTAATCTTTCCTTACCCAGTAAGTTTGTGTTAACCTCATCAACAAAGATGGTTTTCCTACCACCATAAATCATGCTTTCAACGAATCCTTTATAAGAGATAGAGAGTGAGCATAACAACAACATAGCCTGATCTTCATCCTTAGGAGCATCATCAAGCTCCTTTAATTCTTAAATAATGGAATTAAACTCATTAACATTATTCTTAAGTGACGTACCTTCTGACATATGAAAGGTGAACAACCGATGCTTAACTGCAAGTTTGTTGGCGAGCGACTTAAAATAGAACATATCCTGCAATTTTTTCCACAACTCCTTAGCGGCCTTCACTTCTAAAACTTCTATTAAAACATCATCTATAAAACTCATCTGAATAGCGGTGAGAGCCTTTCATCTATCTCCTTCCATTGTCCTCCTGATAAACTCTCTGGTTTCTTCTCTTTTCCATCCAAGGCTTTCTTCAAGCCACTCTGTATTAAGAGGCCCTTAACGCGAACCTTCCATAAATTGAAACACCCTTAACCACCAAACTTCTCAACTTCAGATTGAACTGTAGACGTCATAGCACCAAATCGAACAACTAGGGCCCTGATACCAATTTTAAGTAAATCTAGAACAAACTTGGTATGCTCTGATACCAATTTGTTAGAAATCTGGACAAATCTTATATGCTATGATACCAATTTGTAAAAAAAGTAGTACCTTCCTAATGCGGAACTTAACACCCAAGACTTGATTCGATTCAAATACTATAACACACAATAGAAGTAAATAACAGGATAAAATAGAATAAATGAAGGAGACAATGATTTACGTGGAAACCCCTCTTCAATCGAGAGGGGGAAAAACCACGAGCGGAGATGGAGAATCTTTATTGATCGAAATAATAGAAGAATTACAAAGACACTTCCTCTGAATGAGATCTATGGAACAATTACAATATCACTTCCTCTCAACTCTCTCTTAATGATGATGGCTGGCTCTCTCTTAATTTGGATTGAATACCTAAAACTCAAACCCACAACATCTATTTATACTAAGCGTACTAGGGCACGGGTGTTTGGGCACCCGAACGATCGGCCCTTCCTGATCAATCGGCTTCCCGATCTATCGGTAACTCTCGATCGATGGACTCTCTGGATTCGTGTTCTCTCTGTGTACTTCCTGACCGATCAACTTCTCACTCGATTGATCGGCTTGCTCACGGTCCTCTTTATAAATCCAAGGAATTTGAGACATGTCCTAATACATTGTTATAATATTTTTCTTTTCATTAATTCTGTTTTTCAGCTTCTTTGGGATACTTTCCCTTTATAAGCATTTGTAACTAGTCTCTGCAAATTTTTTTTGGTCCTTTTTCATAATACAAAACAAAGAGAACAATATTTTCCCTCCCAAAATATCTGTTTCTTCATCTTCGATAATTTCACTTTGCTCATTTTCTCATCAAAATCAACACCAACATCAACAACAATGATACGTCACTTCTATGAGATTAAAAATAACAATAATAATGAACTCAAAATAATGGTGGATTACAACAATGCATGGGAAACGACTAGCTCAGATAGCACTTTATAGATTTTATAATATTCAGGCACCAAACTCCCTTGATTACCTTTCCACTCTCACCAGTACTCTGAAACTCCTCCTCCTTCTAAGAGGACCACTTGATAATTCTCTTCGTCCCAACTGATGCAAGGCAGATAAGACAGTTTAGAAAAACAGAAGGTTCAATAGTCTTTTTTTAAATTCGTATTGCGAAAATAATTAAGAAAAAATGGGAAATAGTTAACTCTAATTCTCACACCCCGAGAATAGAGGAACACACATAAATACGGAATAAAATCTATGAAAACTGAATGGTCAATAAAACCCTAGTATTCTTCTTCTTTAAATAGAGAAGCTTTCCCAATTAGACTTAAACTAATAAAATAAACAAAAATTAAAATTAAATCTCTATCTAAAGATCAACGGTAGAAATTTGCTATCTGTATGCTTATTAGCAATCCGTATGATCATCTTAGAATAAAAAACTAAAAATTAATGAGATAAATAGAAATAAAAATCTACTAATCTAATCTAGGCTAAGTCTCCTAATTAATGTAGAACTTTAACTCATTCCACCCTTTCCACTTCTCTCCCTCCTCTATTCACAGCTTTCTTCCATATTTCCAAGTAACTCATCTCGCCAAGAACACAATCCGCCAAGTAACCTGCCAAAGGCTCCATAACTCGCCAAGGCTAAGGTTGCATCACCAACTTAGTTGGGGGTACCGCCAAACCTATTTATGTTCGACATGCTTGAACCGACTCCATAGGTGTCTTCTTATCTAGCCTGTTCTTATCTATATGGATTTTTCCAAGCTAAACCAATTCAAATTCTATCACATTTGGGATCTAATGGTATTGTATGTCAATGTGCTTCATTCAAGAGTAAAGGTTGGCATTCTTTGCCATTATAATGAATGGCACTTCAATTGTCACAATGAAGAGAATACTGCTCCTATCAGAAAGGTAGTGAAAAAGCATGCTAGATTAGAGAGGGCCCTAGGTGTAGGTTCCCCTAAGAAGGGCTCTGGTTCCAAGGTCAACTGAGTCATTAGCCCAGAACCAATGGACCTTGACTATCTAAAAGTAGGAGAGTCTTCATTGGTTGATACCCAAGAAGGAACCTCTTAAGAAGCACAAGGGATGGGGCAACATGTCTTCCTCTGATGGGGAGGGGTCATGGTGGGAGCAATTCGCTAAGAACTCTTGGGTTAAGAGGGACTCTGATGACGAAGAGGACTATAGTCCATTGAGCATCAACGAAATCTCCCTAATAAAAGCCCTTGATAGAGTGAATCCCACTTGGTCTAACTGAGAGAATGATGCTTGAGATCAGGATTCCCCCAATACCAACTAATGGTGGAATCTAATGCAAAGGGAGAGATCCTTAAGCATGAGTCCCAAGAAAAACTCCAAATCTAGTTCAGGTTAATGCTCGAACAAGCTAACAAAAGGACGGACATCCTTGTGCCGGTAGTATTTGAGGCGTGGGAAAAACAGGCAGGTTGGAAGGAGATGTTGTGGCTACCAATGATACTCTATAAGTAGAAATGGTAGTTAGGGTTGTGGTTTCCACCAAAAGTAATACTAACCATTTACATTTGAATCAAAATCTATGATTTCTAATTTAACAAATGATCATCCTAATGTAATGAGGATGATCTTCGATGTGCTTCTATCCAAAATAAACACATGAAATCTTCGTACATCAAGGCTAAATTTGATGGAATTTTGGTGAACAAAGTTTGGTGGGTAATGACATGAGCATCAACATATTACCCTCTTACATGCTTGGGGTCCTTGGCAAATGCCTAAGATGACTTGATAAATTCATATGTGGTAATTTGTGGCTTCTCAAGAGCCATCACCAAGTCCGAAGAGATCATGATACTAGTAGAAATGAGCTTTTGTAACTTGAGTAGACTAATGACAATTTTTTTGTGGTAGATACTATCTAGAGCTACAATGCGTTGCTTGGGAGAGATTGGCTACACACCAACTCTTGCATCCCACCTTCTTTAGACCAGAAATTGTTTTTCTGAAATCATGCCAAATATAAGGTTGTTATGGCATATGATAAGCCTTTAATGGCTTGGTTAAACTTTGTTGGGGCAAAGTTTTATGAAGTTGGAATGGGACATGTCAAGGTGATCAAGGTTTCTCTCTCCAAAACAATGATTGGGCGAATCTAGCAGGATGGCAGCATTGCTATTTCTCAAGGACGAGTAGTGGATGCTAAGGCAGATCATGTTAAGGTGAAACCCACAGGATCTGACTTTGTGGATGAATGGAAGCTCTCTTGGATGAGGGGGATATTTAAGGCACACATAATGCCCTATGGAGGGAGATCAACCCCTCTAACTAGTGGCTAATGGGACGTTTCCTAGGTAATTGTAAAGTTATTTGCTTGGCAGGTTGAGGGCAAACTTTATACAAAGCAACCATTCTTGCTTGAGCATGGATTTGAAATCTAGACATTGCAGGATAACGAAATGGTGTTGGCAGACTTGAAGGTAGCACCAGGTAAATGGAATGCTAGTACGCCTAAATCCATGAACCAATGATAAATGTTAACTTAGTGTCGAAAAAGGAACCAAGGCCTACCTTTGTGAGCTGTTTGCTTTTAGGGATCATGGATTGTTTTGCTAGGGTGCTCATGAAGTGACTGGTTTGGAGCAAAGCATGGCTGAGCACAAGCTTCCTATCAAACCAGGGTAAAAACTAGTGATCCAGGCATAAAGGAGAATGTCCTGGGTGGTTATTGACATGGTAAAGACAGAATTTGAGAGAACCCTCAAGGTCAAGTTCATCTAGTGTGCCAGGTATGTTGAGTGATTAGCCAATATCAAGCATGTGATTAAGAGCAATGGCAAAATCAGGGTCTACATTAATGTTAGGGACTTGAATGCTTCCACGCCAAAAGATGAATACCTGATGCCCATGGCCAATGTCTTAATTGATTCAACTACTAGGCATGAGGTATTATCATTTATGGATGGGTACTGTGGGTACTACCAAGTATTGATGGATTTGCAAGATACCCATAAAACCACGTTTACATGTCTTGGATCAGCAGGGGCCTTTAAGTGAATTGTCATGCCATTCAGCTTAAAGAATGTTGGCCTCACATACCAACGATCCATGAATATGATATTTCATGATCTGATTGGAAAGACCATGGAATTTTAAATTGATGATACTGTGGTGCTTAAGTCAACAATTCAAGAGGAACACTTGATGGACTTGAGAAATGTTATGAATGAGAAGTCACAACCTCAATATGAACCCACTAAAATGTGCCTTGAGGGTCTGAGCTGGGAATATCTTGGGCTTTTTGGTGCATCAATGCGTAATTGAGGTAGACCTAAATAAAGCCAAAGCCATCCGAGAGGGTAAATCACCCACTAGTAAGAACGGACTCCAGAGGTTCTTAGGCCAGATTAATTTATTAAGACACTTTATCTCAAATGTTGCAAGAGAGACTAATGTTTTCTGACCAATGAGAGAGGTGCCCTTAGGCTGCACCATGTAAGTTGTACTCCAATGGTTCGAGAACCAAGTCTAGTTCTAGGATAGGAATTGTTATCCAATCCCCCTCAAAGATTTAAAATATTGGTCATCACCTTAGTAGTTTTTCCAAAAATGGGAAGAGTACGAAGCTCTGGTCATTGGCCTTAAGACCCTCTCAAGATGGGGACCACTAGTGTAGAAATCATAAGCGACTCACAACTGTTGATTCACCAAGTTACGGGTGAATTTTTTATGCTTGAGTAGAACCTCAAACAAATACATCTTAAAGGTCCAAGACTAGTTGGGACATATAAGTGAATTTAAAATCAAGTTCATAACTTGAACCAAGAATAAGATAGCAAAAATTCTTACCAAGTTGGGTTTTAGCTATAAGTTGCCTAGGTTATGTTTCAAAGAATCCGTGTTCATTAAGACTAAGGTCTTAAGAGATGATATTGGGGTGATAGAGCCTGATTTTTGAGAGAGGAGGCTCAAGAAATGAAGTGGGTTGCCTTGAATCCCAGCTAACGCCTAAAGCACATGTTGAGGATTGGAGAAAGCCCATTATATAGTAATTTAGGAATCCTCAGCAGTTTAGCAAGAATATAAAATTAAAAATGAGGGTGTCTAGCTCTTTGATGATGGCTGGAGTGGCTCTCTGATCTTCTTTCAATCCTATCATAAGGGTTCTTGAAGTGGAAGGTAAACCAATGTATCAACCTTCAGGATCCGAGGGATGCTTTAGGGTCTAGTTATTGGAAAACTAACCTCCCATTCACCCTAACTTTTTCTTAGTGTGAGAACAACTTGGGTGAGGAAGGTGACGCATAGGGTTTCTAAAAAAATTTTAAGAAGGTCTAATGAGGCAAATTTTGGGATTAAAATACTTGAATCCCTTATCCTTAGAGTCTTGGCAAAGAATGAGACAGTTGTTGGTTCAAGGCTTGCAATGCTCTAATCCTCTTATGCCAGAGTTGCTCCCAAGGGTATCACTGCAGAAAACAACAAGTGAATTAGAGCTAATTAATGGCTTGATTAAAAACCACCTTAAAGCAATGTAGAGTGTCTTTACCAATGGAAACTTCTTTTGCTACTGTTACAGGCTCCCATACAAGAAAGAGTGGTGCTTGAATTAAATCTCGACTATTGACAATCAGGGCAAGAACTCCAACTAAAGCATCCCTTGGTATCACCTCGAGGATGGTTGAAATAGATTCATCTACTTCTTCCAAAGAGGTGTCCAGAGGCTCCGCATTTGCGGGTGAGCTAAGGGGTTGAATCTTTGAGGGAAAGTCAACTATCTCTATGATTCTAGAGACGTTTGAATAGAGGTGGAAACCTACGTTCAAAAGAAGGCTAGAAGAAGGTTAGAGAGAAACAAATTGAACAAACAGAATGAGGAGTATGTACCTGCTTTTGCTTCCTTTGAGCAATTGGATCCACTTCATCTTCACTGCCATTGTCCTGTTCATCACTTTCGAATTGCCCTTCTACATCAACTCCTCTAGCCATCATGATAAGCTTAGGATTGCACCTATGGCCGGGTACATAAGGTTGATGACATTTAAAGCAGCGGTTTCGGGGCTCCTTCTCAATGTTTAGAGGATCTTTATGCCCATCTAGTCTTTTGTAGTCTAACCCTCTGTGTTGATGTTGGAAGTTTTCTTCCTGATGCTTGGGCCGATCAAGAAATGTTAAATCTGAAGCCTCAATTAGTTTTGCTTTTGCAAAAGCTTGTGACAAGGAAGTAGGATCAAGTGCCTACACCAAATTCTTGATTTTAGGCTTTAATCTACTGATGAAGCTCGAGACATAAAAGGACTCGGGGGCTCGAGGTGCAATTGTAATCATACTGGCTTGGAGATTTTCAAACTTCGTCATGTAATCCTTCACGGTAGTGACTTGAGTTAGCTTGTTGAAGCTTTCCATGACATCACCCACCTCTTCATCACCATAACGCTCACATAACTCGGTCACGAACTCGTCCAAAGTAAGAGTGGGATTGCTCTTTAATAGACTGTAAAACCAGACTTCATGATCCCCTTGAAGATAAACTGCCGCCAAATCCACCTTTTGATCATTGGGGATGGAATAAAAACGGAAATAGCGCTCACATCTTCTTATCCAAGAGTGAGGTTGCTTTCCATCAAAATTTTCAAGTTGAACTCGAGGTTGTCGAAAGCCATTGCTTCTATTACCGTAAGAGACTTCGTCGCTTCGGTTAATAACAAATTCAACTGCATTTTGCCCCCCGTTATACTGTTGAACCATATCTGATGTTTGCACAATGTGTCTGGCACTCAATTGAACATGTTGTGAGCAAGTTGGATCATGAGGAGGATCAAAGTGTCCTGCATTTTCTCGTTCGGCTCTGGTCTGTACAACAGGACCAGGTGGTCGTCCTGGAGGATCTGCAAGGAGAGCTTCCTGTCCAAGTGTTAAACCATGCTGACCAGTAGTACCCCGATCATCAGAAACCAGATTCTGAAGTCTGTTATTGTTTGGTTGAAGCTGAACTTGAGGACAAACTATTGAACTCTCTACAGCATGTATCCCCTGAGGATTAAGCTCAACACCATTACGCCTTAGCTGATTTTTGGGCAAAAGAAGAGCAGGACCTATTGTGCAATTGTGTTTACTCAATTGGTGTCGCATCTCTGCAAGCTTTTCTTCAAAAGTGTGTGATTGATGATTCAGCCGATTTATGATTCTATCCTCCATTACTTGAGCTAAACGATTGGCGTGTGCAGTTAACTTTTCTTCAATCTTAGCCTCTGCATTTTGCTTGCGTATCTGGTCTTGCAACAAAGCAAAACGGTTATCCATGCGATCCTCATTACCTTGCAATTGTCGAAACACGCGAGCATAAATCCTTTCATCAATTTCCTGAATTTGATGTTGCACATTATCACTAATCTTTTCTTTCAAATCTTCCAATTGTTGTGACACAAAATTCTCATTGCCTTGATCATTTCCTCCTTGTTTATTAACTTGATCTTGCAAGCGCTCAAGTTTTTTCTCAATTTGTTGTAGCCGATCCTCTTTTCTTTCATCTTTTTCCACCAACAACTTCAATATTTGCTGAATACTCTCAGTTTGGCTTCTGCTTTCAGCATTGTGCTACTTAAGTTCAGTGAATTGTTGATCAAACTTAGCTTCTATGTGTTTTATTTGATCATGAAGCTCTTGATGCTTATCAATGGAAGCATCCGCACTCAATCCGGCACCACCAGCAACCTCTGCATAGGTTGGTTGCACAACTGATTTTGCAGCTCCAGATTGCGTGGTAACTCCACTTGACATTGCTGAGTATTAATCTTGAGCTGATATCTTAAAAACCGGATCGGATTGCTCTTGATCAAATTACTTCGCTGCAGATCTGAATGAGCTGAATTTTGATCTGAACCAAATGATTTTTTTTTTTTTTTTGATTACGCACTCTGTCGGAAGCCGAACGAGGCTCTGATACCAATTGTTACGCTCGAGCTTGAACCACGAACATAAACTGAATTTAATTTGGATAGATTGAGAATTTGAGATGAGAAAGAATTGAATTTGAGATGAGAAAGAAGTGATTTAGAGTTAGATGAGAGAAAGAAGGGAAAGGAGATAAGAAAATAGAGAGAGTTGAGATGAGAGAGAGAATATTGATCTCAATTGAGACAATTTCAGATATTTTCCTTGATTAATCAGATTTACATCAGGACGCACTTATTTATAGCAATCAATTACAAGTAATGCAATGAATCTAGACAACCATTTGGAACAATCTAGAATATAAGCTAACTAACTAATATTTCAATTATTATTGTTGGCGTCAAAACAGAAAGGATAACAGCAGCAGCAATGCACCAGCAGCACAGCAATACTAACGTAGCAGCAGCAGCATATCAGAACAGAACAGTTTTTAACAGATTGTAACTACCAATTAATATTCCCGCCATTTCCATCAATTTAAATTCAAGCCTCGAATTTTCGGGTTGTAACACGAAGCTGTCAACCGGTTGGTGAAAGCCCAAGAAAAGAGGCCTAAACTTGAACCTATAGCCCCACCCATGGTTGCCCTCGAATTCACCGCACATGGAGGATCCGGGAACTATGGCTGGATAGGAGATGGGATTTTACCGCCTCCCACAAGCTCTAGGAGCCTAGGACAAACCGTGTCCCGCCTCAGGTCATGGAAGAAAGAGACAATAGTCGAAGCAACGGAAGCAACCACACATGGTCCAATAACACGCTAAGGCTTGAAATATCGAAGTTTGAAGGTTCAAATCTGAGAGCTTGGATTCGAAAATGCCTTAAGTATTTCCATTGGTATCAAGTTCTCCAGAACGAGTGGGTAGAGTATGCTTCGAGCCATCTTCACCACTACGTGGATGTGTGGTAGCATGCTCTTGAACTTAAACATCCTCACATGACATGGCAGTTTTTTATGGATGAACTTTTCAAACGTTTCGGTGATCGGTCATTTCAAGATGTCGTGGAAGGATTCAGTAGGATGACTCAACATGGACCGGTAGAAGAGCACGTTATAAGATTCGAAGAGTTGAAGAGTTGGATGTCAAACTATCTACCAACAAGGGGCGAGGCCTACTTAGCCGCGAGACAAGACAACTGACCCGAGCACATCAGGACCCTTATCAAGGCCAACCGAACCAAGGGCTTCACATTGTCCTTGGACACAACCAAAGGAATGCCTTTTACTGCCAGAATATTCCGAGCTTCAATCCTTGAGGACAAGTATTGTTTAAAGGGGAAGGGATTGTCACAAACCTTGTCTTGGGCCATTCTAGGTTCGCGAACTAAAGGACTTGGACCTTGTCAATGCCCACGCCTCATTTGGAACATACCTTGGACCACACCATCCTTTGAACTTGCAATGGACCTTTCCTCTCTAAGCTTGGGCCTCATCTTGGGCCTAACGTCCAACTAGTCCCCCACTTGGGCCACACATCCTCGCAACCAATGCCATGGCTCATGTGCTAACAATGCGTTAGTCCTTTCCATAACCCATGCCAAGGCACATGTGGCCCTTACCTTGAATGGGCCCATCTCCCTTGTCATGCCCAACCCATGCGCATGCCCCAGTGAAGGTCCAACGTCCCTGTCCTAGCCCTGCGCCCAGCGCGCCTATGTCCCTGCCCAGGCCCAGCCGTTCCATTGTCCAGCCCCTTCTCAACCAGGCCCATTGCTACGTTAGCCCACTTATGCACCTAGTTCCCTGGCCCATTTTTAAGAAAGTGTTCTAGAATATTTACTTAAAATATCTAGGGTAGTTGAATAGGTTTCCCTCCAATTTCCCTATGTGTTTCCCTCCATTTTGCCTTAAAGTCACATGTGACTTTGGGAGGATGAGCAAGGTTTATACTAGTTTAATGTATTAGCTTTAAGTCATTAGATGTAAGTAGTTGATGTTGAGCAATATATATATATATATATATATATATATATATATATATATATATATATATATATATATATATATATAAATATATATATATATATATGTATGAAGTTGCAAGTTGTAAATCATCCTCAAAATTATATGAATGAAATACATATCTTCTTTTCTCTAATCTCTTTTTCTCTTCTCACTTCCAAAATTCTCTCCTTTTCTTATCTTATCTCTAACTTCTGTTCCTATTCTCTTACTCTCTTTCTCTCTTTCCCTTTCACGGTTCCCTTTCTCCCAACTTTATCCAAGCCACGGACTTAGGTTTGTGATGAAGTGGTATTAGAGCCATCTTATGATCTATTAAGCTGGCCATCACAAGGAGATCCCGTCCAACTGAAAGTATGCCTTCATCTGGAAATACTGAGTCCAACGACTAGGTGGACGCTGTTGAAGGAATGTTGTACCGTTTAGAGCACCTTGTTGAACAACAAACCCGAACTAGCACCGAATTGAAAACCACCATGGGAAACATGGACCTTCGTATGGAAAATATGGGGTTGGAAATTAGGACCCTAGCCGAAGCTGTCAACCGGTTGGTGAAAGTCCAAGAAATGAGGCCCGAAGTTGAACCTATAGCCCCACCTGTAGTTGCCCTCGAATTCACAGCACAAGGAGGATCCGAGAACTATGGCTGGATAGGAGACGGGATTTTACCGCCTTCCACACCCTCTTCGGAGCCCAGGACCAACTGTGTCCCACCTCGGGTCATGGAAGAAAGAGACAATAGCCGGAGCAATGGAAGCAACCTCACATGGTCCAATCACACGCTAAGGCTTGAAATATCAAAGTTTGAATGTTCAAATCCGAGAGCTTGGATTCGAAAATGCCTTAAGTATCTCCATTGGCATCAAGGTCCAGAGAATGAGTGGGTAGAGTATTCTTCGAGCCATCTTCACCATTACGTAGATGTGTGGTAGCATGCTTTCGAACTTAAACATCCTCACATGACTTGGCAGTTTTTCATGGATGAACTTGTCAAACATTTCGGTGATCGGTCATTTCAAGATGCCGTGGAAGAATTCAGTAGGATGACTCAACATGGACTGGTAGAAGAGCACGTTATAAAATTCAAAGAGTTGAAGAGTTGGATGTCAAACTATCTACCAACAAGGGGCGAGGCCTACTTAGCCCCGAGCCAAGACAACAGACCCGAGCCCATCAGGACCCTTATCAAGGCCAACCTAGCCAAGGGCCTCACATTGACCTTGGAGACAACCTAAGGAATGCCTTTTACCACCAGAGCATTCCGAGCTTCAATCCTTGAGGACAGGGATTGTTTAAAGGGGAAGGGATTGTCACAAACCTTGTCTTGGGCCATTCTAGGTTCGTGAACTAAAGGACTTGGACCTTGTCAAAGCCCACGCCTCATTTGGAACATACCTTGGACCACACCTTCCTTTGAACTTGCAATGGACCTTGCCTCTCCAAGCTTGGGCCTCACCTTAGGCCTAACCTCCAACTGGTCCCCCACTTGGGCCACACATCCTCGCAACCAATGCCATGGCTCATGTCCTAACAATGCCTTAGTCCTTTCCATAACCCATGCCAAGGCCCATGTGGCCGTTACCTTGAATGGGCCCATCTCCCTTGTCATGCCCAGCCCATGCGCATGCCCCAGTCAAGGTCCAACGTCCCTGTCTAGGCCCAGTGCCCAGCACGCCTGTGTCCCTACCCAGGCCCAGCCGTTCCATTGTCCAACCCTTTCTCAGCCAGGCCCGTTGTTGCGTTCGCCCACTTGTGCACCTAATTCCCTGGCCCATTTTTGAGAAAGTGTTCTAGAATATTTACTTAAAATATCCAGGGTAGTTGAATAGGTTTCCCTCCAATTTCCCTACATGTTTCCCTCCATTTTGCCTTGAAGTCACACATGACTTTGGGAGGATGAGCAAGGTTTACACTAGTTCAATGTATTAGCTTCAAGTCATTAAATGCAAGTAGTTGGTGTTGAGCAATATATATATGTATGAAGTTCCAAGTTGTAAATCATCCACAAAATTATATGAATGAAATTACTATCTTCTTCTCTCTAATCTCTTATTCTCTTCTCTCTTCTAAAATTCTCTCCTTTTGTCATCTTATCTCTAACTTCTATTCCTATTCTCTTACTCTCTTTCTCTCTTTCCCTTTCACAGTTCCCTAACTTCATCCAAGCCATGGACTTTGGTTCGTGACAAATCCACATAATTATTGCAAACCGAAGTCAGATTCACCAAAAGCATCAACTTTCTTCTGAGGTGATTGATTGAGGTAAAACACGTGTGGTTCGTAAATTAGGCTCTCTCCAAAGTCACTGCGAGTTCTATTTATGCATGTTTGTTTGATTGTGCATTTACGGTGACTACACACACACTAAACAAACAAAAGGAGCAAATAAGATGCCCAACAAGGCTGTTTGCCCTAGGTATAACAATTGCGAGGTAATGGATGATTTGAGCCATTGTTTAGAAAAGCAAGTTAGATAGAAATTGAGGAAGAATAAAAGATGAAGGACTTGCAGATGAATGACACACTAAGAGGAAGAAGGGAATTCGAAAGTAAGGAGCTAAGTGAAGCTGTTCATTACCAATTCTTCGGGCATTTATAAACCTGTGAGATTGAGCAGCCTCGAGCCTTCACTATGATGCTTCGAGTGCCCTGTAGCCGTTAGCAGTCAAATCAAGCTTTTTTAGCTATTAAAATTTGAAAATTACCGAGGGATAGAAGGGGAACATATGTTTACACTGCTAACTCGATGGTGTTGGAACAAAATTAGTTAGGGTTAATAAGCAAGTGCTCAACACTAAAGACCTTTACTTAAGACCCAAACAAACCTGAAAAGTGAAACGATGATGTCTTTTGGATTATAGTTGCCCTAATAATCAGAGTCCTGAAAATATTAGCTGGATGGGTTGGATGACTGCACTTTTAGGCTCGAGCTTGAAGGTATTGTCAGGAGGTTTGCATGAAAGGTTACCCATGCTTGAGGTAGTTATTTGAAGGGAAAATAACAAGCATTTTTTTAGCAACATGGACGAATGTGGAGGAAGACTATTTGAGCTTAAGCAGGTGTGTCAAAACTTTTTCAAAGCCAATCCAAGATCATGAAAGCGTGGAGGCTAGACATGGGCATTAGGTGCCGAACCAGGAGACATGTATCTATTTCGTACTTATACATAAAGGGCATGTGACTATGCAAAGAGTCTGAGCACAATACACAAACTCTTCAGTTTCATCTTTTACTACAAACTTTTGCTTTATTGTTTCCTTTTTAAAAAGAGTAGGTGTACTTGTAGCTTCATGTTGCTTCTTAGCCATATAATGGGTGCTACGTTGTGATGTATGAGAAGGTGTCCCCTTCTGCCACAATTTCTTTCCCTAAACCTTTTAACAAATTAAGTTTTACATCATTGGTCCAAGACTTTAACGGCCAAGTCCAGAGCTTGATTGCATTGGTCTTAGATTTGTTACATGGCTTAGTGCATGAAGTGAATTTAGGTTTGAGTTATTGTTTCATGGCTTTGACAGTTAAGACCTCATACTTGATTGCTTTGGTTCGAATTCGACCACCTGTATATGGTTTTGCTCCAGTTAAATCTTGCCGGGTTTAAACTTGTACAAGTTATATCAAGTTAAGGATGATAGGCCTAAAAACTGTAGACTTGATCATGCGATAGGTTGCTAATTTTTTGAACTTATCTCCACCACAATTCCTCATTCTTAAGTGTACGAAGTAAGCATCTATGAGCTCCACTCCATTACCATAACTTCCACTTGGATCAAGTCCATATCCTCTTTTTCTTTTTTTTCTTTTTTTTTATTCCCGTGCATCTTATTGATTATAAACATTAAAAATAATATATCTAAAGTCTCCTTAGACTGAATCCACATATAAATGCAAACTGAAGTCAAATTCACTAAAATTACCAACCCTCATCTCAAAGAGGTTGATTGAGGGCACACACGTTCGGTTCATAATTAGATGCACTCAAATTGCTGCAAGTTTCTGTTGCATGTTTGTTTCATTTTATCCTTGCGAAGACCACACAAACACAAAAACAAGTACAACAACTTGCTATTTTGAAAATAAGAATGCAACCTACCACGTGGCATACTAACTAGGAATTTTCGATTTTCATATGCTATTTTGAAGTTATTGAATTTTCATGTATTATTTTAAAAATAAAACTGCAAAAATGTGCTATTTTAAAATATTACTCTCGTACACCAACCAATTTAATATTCAAATATATGTTATAAAATTCATGAAATTACAGAAATATTATTGATTAACTTTGTGCGCGTGCACGTAAAAGGAAAACAAAAGGCTTCTAGTGATCAACATTATCAAACCAAACGCTTTACATGATGAGTTTAGGTCGACTTAACCAACTATATCCACCCCATCAAACTTAATTAGTTTGTAACGACTCCAATATCATCAATCAACTCCACTTTTAATTTACATGATCTCTAACACATTACTAAAGCTATATAAATACCCAAATACTCATTTCTGACTTCACTACAATTCAAGCAATAGCCTCCCATCCAAGTCTCTCGAGCTTACATCTTTTCCTCCCCCTTGCTTTCACCTTGATGGCCCCTACATTGAAGTCCTTTCTCCTTTGCCTCCTCCTACTAGCCACCCTCGGATGCACCACCGCAGCTCGACTTCTCGATGAATTTAACCCACTGATGACCCACCTGTGGAAACCCTAGCAGACACCACTCTTCCGAGTGGTCAAGCCCCTGCAGTCCCCAACCTTCCAAGTGGCCAAGCTTCTTCAGTCACAGGTGCAGCACCAGCAGACACACCTGCCCCAGATCAAGTGGAGGACCATGATAACTCCGTTCCTGTAGCCACTGCTCCTACTGCGGTGGCTGCAGCTGCGGCTATTCCGGCTGTCCCACTCCCTATTGGCCCCTCTAACCAAGCACCGCCCAATGGCATTGCTGGACAACAAATTGGCACCCTGGCTCATCATGCCATCGAATTCTTCATGCATAATGTCCTAGGAGGGTCGCACGCCTCTGGCAGGGTGGTGACATGGATTGTAGTCACTTTAGACTCTAATGGGATCCCTTTCTCCAAGCCTAACAACCAGGTATTTCCTATAAACAATGGCGTACCACTCTTCAACAATGGCATTAACAACATTGTCAACAACAGCAATGTCCCTTTCCTTACCGGTCTCAATGGCCAACAACAATCCAACGTTGTCATCCAAAACGTAGGAACGAACAACGTTGTCAACAAAGGCAATAACAACTAAGCCTTTGTCACTGCGGGGCAGCTTCTGGCCGGGGCACACTGCAAGAGCTCATGTTCGGGTCCATCACGATAATCGACGATGAGCTGACCGAGGGGCATGAGCTAGGGTCCGCAGTGATTGGGCGGGGCCAAGGGTTTTATGTAGCTAGCTCCCAGGATGGGGAGAGCCACACCATGGCATTCACAATGACATTCCATGGGGAGCGTGAGCATGAGCACGAGTATGAGGAGGATCAGATTCTATCGGCCTGGCGCCTCTGCTCTGGTGCAATCTACCATGTCATTGGTGATGGCCTTGACGCTGGCCTTTGGACTGATTACCGATTGCCATGTGGTCACCTTTCGAGGCGCTTCCCTGCTCGACTGCTCACCTCCTCTGGACTTCATTGGGATTCTCGGGTCTCATCCATTATTGAGGGTGGTTAGTGGAGATTTTCACAGGGCTGTTTGGAGCTCCGACCCATCTGAGACACGATTGATTTTAGCCCCCAGGCTGGTGTAGCGGACACCATCTGGTGGTTGGTGACCCCTTGGGGAACTTCACCACCAAGTCCGCTTGGGAGATGTTGCGGAGTAGGAGAGTGGAGGATACCATTCATCACCTTCTGTGGTTTCATATGCATATACCGAGGCACTCCTTCATTCTCTGGCTTGCTTCTCGGCTGCGACTTTGAACCCAGGACCGACTTCGGCATTTCGAAGCACTAGAGGTTCAGAGTGTTTGTGTTCTCTGCGGTTCTGCTGACGAGAGTCATGAGCACCTTTTCTTTGCCTGTTCCTTTTCCACCTCGGTCTGGAGCTCCGTCACTCCGAGTACATCTATCACTTGGCCTACCCTTCCTTGGGAAGCTCTTGTCACTTGGGCTGCTCAGCATCTCAGGGGGCGAGAGATTGGCAGTATCATTGCTCGACTCTGCCTCTCTGTGACTGTGTATACTATCTGGTACGAGAGCAACCTTCAAGTTTAGAGTTCTCAGTCCAGATCAGTTGCGGCCGTACGAGAGGAGATTACAGGTTTGGTCAGGAGCCGCTTGCTTGCTGCTTCTTCGTTCAGAGGAGCTCATCGTCACACCTCCTTGTTTCGGCACTGGGGTTTTGAGACTTAGTTTCTTCTTTGTTCCCTTAGTTGTACTTTGGATGCTTTTTGTATGGACTTTGTCTGGACCTCCTTTGACGATGTTTCATATTTGTAGGCTTCGGCCGTGTCCTGGGGTATGCCCCTTGTAGCTTGTACTAATTTTCTTTTCATCTATATATTTCGCTGACTTACCAAAAAAAAAAAAAATGAGGAGGATTAGATCAGTTTCTTTGGGGTACATAGAGTGGCCACGCTAGTGTCGCAAATCGCTTTCATTGGTGGGATAGGGAAGTATGAGAATGTAAGGGGATACGCCACAATTGATATGCTACCCGTGGTTGACCAACACACAACTGATGGGGTTGATACTATTGCACATCTTACTGTCTACCTTTATTAAGTTGATTTTACTACCGAAAACCTGAAAATGTTGTTATGTTATTCCATGTGGCACGTTGTGCTTGTTTCTCGAGTTGTGCCTTCTTGATGTTATCTTGTAAACGTTTGTCATTTTAATGAGAAACTCTATCGTGTTGGCTTTTCACGTTTGTATTAAACTAACCGAGTTCGACGAAGGTTTAGAAGACGTGCTATGCTTGTTTTGTGGATTCTTCCTTAGGTAAGCTGGACTTCAACTTGGGTAAGGTTCACCAACAGAGCTATTTTCCTCTACGCGTAAATCAACTTAGAATATTACAAATCACAAATATACATATACAAGCCTACAAACGAAGGGTATCTACGAAGGACCACACCCCAAGTCATAGTTAAGCCTAAAAGCAATGAGAGTAGGAACTCAAATGCCAAAAATTCATGAGAATATGATTATTGATAAGTGGCATACTTAAAAAGGATTGAAGGCCTTTGTATATATAGAGAGTATAATAGGAGAAAAACTACATAAGTAACCAAAGTTAGATAATATTTAATTTTTTTGGGTCAAATTTAGACAAAGATATTGACATGTATCTAAATTAATAATGATATAAAAATTTATCATAATATATATATATACACACACACACATATATATACTTATACTCTACTATGCATCCTCAATTGCATGAAGAGAGGGTGGTGGTGTGTTGCATGAAGGCTTACATCCAAAGTGGATGATATAGGAACATATAAGGAATTAATAGGTTGCTGATCATGGTGAGTTACGAACCCTACTATAATGAAACCAATTTCACCACTTTGGTAGGATAAGCCAAGGATACAAAAAAAATTCTAAATCCTACAGAGAAAAAAGGAACCCTTGCTGTTATAATGTTGGTCCATAGATGAACTAACTATGTCATGTAGTTACTAAAATCAAGTATTGTATTAAGTTTTATAGACCAAATGATGTGAAACACTGGGCTTTATGGATTTTAGGCACAAAACGCAGTGTTTAGAGACATGTATGTATTATGTTGTATTGAGTGGCAAGTGTTGTAATTTTGTACAAGTCTAGGTCTTTTTTGGTTCTGACGTTTAAAATATTTGCCTTGAATACAAACACAATGTTGCCCCTAACCAATGGTACTAATTACATGCCCAAGTCATGCCCGTTTCTTCTTGTTTAAATTGAAGCTTCAAGAGGAAGCTTTTATAGTAGAAGAGTGTGTCTTGATCTTGTGAAAAGAGGAGGGATGCATGTAACAATCTCAATGAGTGAGATTACGTTTCTTTTTGGTTAATCTTGGTCGTTGGTTGCTACAATAATGAACGGTGTGGATGTTGCCACTCAAGCTTTGACATGGATTGATGCCCAGGGGTATGTGTGCTTCCTTTTCTTAGTGAAACCCTAATTTCGTTCAATTTTCGTTTGGGTTTATGGTTCTGGCTCTCTCTCTCTCTTCTGAGGCAATTTTCTATGGGAGTTCAAAGCTTGTGAAGGCCATTCTACCTTCTTTGTAGCAAAATGAAGCCTTTAATGATTTCTTTGTAAGATTTCCTCATCTCTCTCATTTTGTATTTTGAGGTTTCTAGCTTGGAATCCTGAGATCTTGATGTACTGTGGTTGATTTGGTATGTAAACACTTAAATCTTGATATTAGTGGAGAGACTTCCCTAGTAAAAGGGAGTCATGGAATTAGAACTCGTTTTGAGGTGCTGAACCACGTAAATATTGTGTGTTCTTGTCTTGAATTGTTGTATCTTTCATATTCTTTCTTGATTTGCTGTGATAACAAAATAGATCTAAAAGTTTTTGTGATTTAAGACGTTTTTACCACAACAAATGGTATCAAAGTCTTAGGCTCTTCTAAAGAAAAAAAAATGGCGTCTGCAAAATTTGAGATTGAAAAGCTCAATGTTAGAAATGATTTTAATCTTTGGAAACTAAAGATGAAGGCTATTCTTATGTCTCAAGATGCTGGAACTACTATTTTTCCCTTAGAACAACAACCTGCTCACTTAACTAAGAAAACTAAACTTGGGATAGAAGATAAAGCTTTCGCTTCTATACTTCTTAGCCTAAATAACTCAGTTATTTCCCAAATTAGTTCTGAAACGACTGTAGCTGACATTTGGGCCAAGTTAGAGGGGATCTATAAGTCAAAGTTTATGTCTAACAGGATACTATGTATGGACACCTTCTTTACTTTTATAATGAATGAGTCTAGGCCCTTAGAAGAACCAATGGATGATTTTAGTAGAATATGTTAGGATTTGACAAATGTACAGGTAATCATTGACGATGAAATTAAGGCTGTAGTTCTATTATGTTCTTTGTGTAAGTGCCTTAGTTCTTTTGAGGAAACAATGAGATATGGATGTGAAACTATAGCGCTTAAAGATGTTACCAAGTCCCTTAGGTCTAAGATTCTTGAGTTAAAGAGGGATGGTAAGTATCCACTTGTAGAGGGCCTGCCAGTGAGGGGTAGAACAAAGACTCTTGATAATAATAATAATAAAGTCAGGAAAAGAAACAAGAGTAAGAATAGGTCTTCAACTCAATTAAGAAAAGATTACAACAAAGTTAAGTGCTATGAATGTAGAAAACTTGGAAATATTAATAAATTTTGTCCTGATTATCAAAATAATAATAATGACTTTGCTTATAATACTGTGCTTTCTAATGGATATGAATCTGCCGAAGTGTTAGTTGTTCTACAGACCTAACTACACATGAATAGGTTATGGACACATGATAGAAGAAAGATCTTTTTTCTGTGAATACAAATCAATAGATGGGGGTAAGGTCTTACTAGGTAACAATCATGGCAGTAAGGTGTTTGGGATAGGGTCAGTCAAACTTAGGGGGTCAAATGGTGTTGACTTTACCATAGTTGGAGTTAGGCATGTGCCTGACATTAGAAGGAACCTGATTTCACTTGGGCAATTAGGCCGGGCTGAGATGACCTTAAAAGCTAATCAAGGGATAATGAAAGTCCTTAAGGTTTCTCTTGTGATGCTAACTGGGGAGGTCAAGAATGGTTTATTTGTCCTTAGAGGAGTTGTAGTTCCTGCTAAAATTTGTGCTGCTAAAACTGATAAGATTGCCATAACCAACCTAGGGCATAGAAAGCTATGGCATATATCTAAGAGATGTTTGACAGAACTCAGTAAGCAAGGGCTATTGGGAGAGGTTTATGTCTCTAAACCTTACTTTTGTGAGTCTTGTATATTTAGCAAACATGATAAATTGGCTTGTAAATCTTGTATGCATGTGACTACGTCTCCTATGGATTATGTGCATTATGATTTGTCGAGCTTGCAAGAGTACCCACATAAGGTGGAGCTCTATATTTTTTTGTCCATAGTTGTTGATTATCCAAGAAAGTTTTGGATACACTTGCTAAAAATTAAAGTTGAAAGTTTTGATGCTTTTGTTAGATGAAAAAACCTTATTGAGAGCCAAACTGGCGGAAAAATTAAAGTGCTTAGAACTGATAAAGGCCTAGAATTTATGAATGCTGATTTTGATAGTTTATGGGCCAAAAATGGAATTAGGAGACATAACACTATTAGAAAAACACCCCAACAAAATGGCTTAGCTGAAAGAATGAATCGTACCTTGTTGGATAGAGTTAGGTGCATGTTATTTGCATCCGGACGAAACAAGCGTTTTTGGGGGGAATAAGTAAAAACAACATGTTATTTGATTAATAGATCACCATCCTTAGCTATTGACTTTGAAACTCCCAAGGAAAGATGGACTAAAAAACCTAGTGAATATTCCAGCCTAGACTACTCGGTTGTGCTGCTTATGCACACCAATCTGAGGAAAAACTTAATCCCAGGGCTATAGTAGGAGTTTTTCTAGGTTATCCAGATGGTGTGAAGGGTTATCGTGTGGGGGTTAGGGATGGTAGTAGAACTAATGTCATAATTAGTAGGGATGTCACATTTAATGAGCTTCAAATACCCTACTTGGACAAAATAGTGGCTGCTGGGATTGCAGTAACTAAAACCCTTCCTAGGAAATTCAACTCTGACTTGTATGAGTTTGAAACTAAACCCCTTGAACCATTTTACTAAGAAAATCAAACTCCCAAGATTGAAAATGAGGGAGGTAACAGTGCTGATAGGAGCACTGAACCTCAAGAAGAAATAGTTCATAATAACCTAACCAACTATCAATTAGCTAAGGATTGGGAGAGGAGGGAAGTTAGCACACTAGTAAGGCTAGGCTATGCTAATTGCATTGCTCATGTTCTCAACACTGCCTTAGAATTTGTGGTGTCAAAACTGCTCACATATAATGATGCTATAAAGGGCCCTTCCTCTGAACAATAGCTGAAAGCTATGACAGAGGAAATGGAGAGTTTAAAAAGGAATAAAACTTGGGTTTCAGTTCCTAGGCTCTTAGTAAGGAAGTTAGTTGGGTCTAAATGGGTCTTTAAGATTAAAGAACCATCTGTGCCATCTAGAAAACCCAAGTATAAGGCTAGACTAGTTGCTAAAGGCTTTTCACAAAAAAGAGGGAGTGGACTATAATAAAATTTTCTCACTTGTTTTTAAACATACCACAATTAAGATTCTAATGGCCTTAACTGCTAAATTTGGTATACATTTAGAGCAAGTGGATGTAACAACAGCCTTTCTACATGATCAATTAGATGAGGAGATTTTTATGGTCCAACCTAAAGGCTTTGCTGAATCCAAGAAAAAAAAAAATCATGTTCGTAGTTTGAAAAGGTCTTTGTATGGCCTAAAACAATCCCCTAAGAAATGGTAATGGTATAAAAGGTTTAACCAATTTATGATAGATAGAGGTTTCAATAGATCTATACATGATACTTGTTTCTATTTTAAGCATGCTGATACTGTTAATGATTTATACTTGATGATTTATGTTGATGACATGCTCCTAGCTAGTAGATCTATGCATCATATTAACGATTTTAAAATGAAGTTGTCTTCTGACTTTGAATTGGTAGAGCTAGGAGGATACTAGGTGTGGAAATCAATAAGGATTTAAAAAGTGGTACTGCTCACTTGTCCCAACAAAATGATTTGGAAAAAGTGTTGAATAGGTTTAATATGGCTGAATGTAAACCTGTTAAACTACTGTTAGCGAATCAGTACAAATTTTCTATAACACAATGTCCTTCAAATGAGTTAGAGAAGAAATAAATGGAAAAGATCCTATATGCTAACGCTATAGGTTCCTTAATGTATGCTATGACATGTACTAGGCCTTACTTAGCTTTTCCTATTAGTGTTTTTTTTTTTTTTTTGGTAAGTCTTTTCCTATTAGTGTACTGTCATGGTTTATGAGTAATCCTAGAAAAGAGCATTGGGATGGGATTAAGTGACTATTATGTCACATTACAGGGATTGTTAGGTGAGGTCTTATATTTGGTGGGACTAAAACATACCTTAGGTTAGTGGTATATGTTGATTCCGACTTTGGTGGGGATTTGGATTGAAGAAGATCAATTAGTGCTTATCTTTTTACTCTTAATGGTGGAGCTATTTGTTGGAGATCTAGGCTTCAGTCAATGAAAACTTTGACAACAACTAAAGCTGAATTTCTAGCTCTAACTAGTACCATTAAAGAAGCAATTTGGTTGAGAGGACTTTTATCTATAATAAATCTAGATTTTGGTCCACTGGTTCTATTTTCTTACAGTCAATCTACTTTGGCTCTTAGTAAGTATCATGTTTATCATGATAAAGCTAACAACCTGGCTGTTAAGAGAAATTTTGTGAAGGATTATTTGGACAATCATGCTGTTGTTTTGCAGAGAATAAGTACTGAAAATAATCCCATTCATATGGGAACAAAGAATGTCACTTTGGACAAATTGGTAAGGTGTATCAATTTGGTTCAAGGTAGTTGGGATCATGGATGGTCCAATTCTGTTTTCTACTCTTTTTTACTAGGGAAGTAGTTAGCTCATATAGGTACCAAAGTGGAGATTTGTTATATTATTGGTCACTACCTCCACTACAACAAAAAGGGTAATTTTCGGCCCATAATTGTCGGCGTTTATACAAACATTGAGAAATCTCGGCGTTTAAATGCGTCGAGACAAAGCGTCAAAAATTCTCGGCGATTTTAAACGACGCAAAAAATATCGGCGTTTATAAGTGCCGAAAATATCGGCGTTTATAAACGCCGAGATTCTTGGCGCTTATAAACTCCGAGAATCTCGTCGGGTATATATACCCCCAACAAACCCTAACCCTCATTTGCTCACGCTCGTCACCGTCGTCTCTCACCCTCACCTCCCGCAAACCCTAACCCTCGTCTCTCACCCTCACCACCCGATTTCCAACCGCGTCGTCGCCGGCGTTCGCCTCTCACCGTCGCCGCCAGCGTTCGTCTCTCACCCTTACCTTCCGATTTCACAGTTGCTCTTGCTTTACTGTTAGTATGTGATGTCCTTGCCTTGTTTCGATTTTTATTTTTATTGGACTGCTTATTCTTCTACAAGTGTTATATCATTTGAGTTGGTTGAAGTAGTTGTATTATAGTTTTGTATTATCGCCATTTCACGCTTTCCCCTGCTTCATGCGCATCCTTCATGCTATGGTTTGAATGATTCTATCGTTGCATCTCATCATTTGAATTGATTAATACAAAAGATTGTTGTTTTGACGAAATTCTTGTGTTACTGTGTTTGATTGATGTTTAAAATTATGTGTTGGTGGCGCTTGTGAGTTCAATTTGTTAATGTCAAGGAGATTAGATATAGATTTCATAATTTTTAAATTTGGAAAAATAAAACTTTGTTGCTATATCCCTTGTTTAGATGGATCCTTCACATTAGAGGATTAAAATTGATTATAAGGAACTCATGTATCTTACTTTAATTTCTAACTTCTCCTAAGTCCCATTAATTATTTGTTTTTGTATTTGTATATATTTTGATTGGTTGATTAAATATTTGTCTTATGAACTCTATCTTTTTTTAATTTTTAGGTAATTTGATTGCACTACTTAATATTTAGAGATATGGATACGAGTTGGATCACGCAACCAAGGATTAGTCAAGCTTATATTGATGGTGTCATTAAATTCATTAAGTTGGCTAAAGAAAACCTTATTGAAGGAAAAACTCAATGTCCATGTAATAAATGCAAAGTAGCCAAATGGTTCTCATTAGAAGATGTGGAATATCATATCCTTTTTAATGGTTTTTGGCCAAAGTATAAGAAATGGATTTTTCATGGAAAAGAAGATATTGTTCAACAATTGAGATGCAATAGTCAAACATCTACCAATAATAATGAGGGAAGGGCCATAGGTCGAGATGATATTGGTGGATTACTACGAGAAAGTATCGGAGTTGATATTCCTCCCTCCACAAGTCAACCCCATTTGTCTGATGAACATGATTGGTCGGACCAAGTTCCTTTTGAACAACCCAACCAATCTCCAGAGGAGAAAGCCAAGTATAAGAAGATATTGGAAGCTTCTAATGAAGAACTATATCCAGGCTGTAGCGCATTCTCCAAATTGTCATTTCTTTTGCACTTGTTTCACTTGAAATGTATGCATAGTTGGTCTGCTGAGTCCTTCACGATGTTGCTAAGACTTCTTGTTGATGCATTTCCCCAAATTATGGTATTTCCATCATCTTATTATGAAGCTCAGAAAATGATCAATGAGTTGGGTCTTGGATATGAAAAGATTCATGCTTGTCCAAATAATTGTATGTTGTATTGGGGTTAAATGTCTGAAAAAGAGAGTTGTCATACATGCGGTACCTCAAGATGGAAGACAGTTAAGGAAGAAGACAGTTGTAGTGATGAAACTATGGCAACCAAGAAAGGAGAGCCCGCTAAGGTTATGCGGTATTTTTCTTTGATTTCAAGGCTCAAAAGATTATACATGTCATCTAAAACAGCCGAAGATATGAGATGGCATGAGATAGACCGCTTGAAGGATGGGAAATTAAGGCATCCTACAGATGGCTTAGCTTGGAGGGCATTTGATGCTCGGTATCCGGAGTTTTCTTCAGATCCTCGTAGTGTTAGGCTTGGTCTTGCTAGTGACAGCTTCAATCCGTACCATCTTATGAATACTACTTATAGTACATGGCCAATGGTGTTGATCCTGTACAACTTGCCCCCATGGCTATGTATAAAGCAATCGTCATTCATTCTTTCTTCGATTATTCCTGGAAAATCGGGCCCTGGACTTGACATTGATGTGTACCTACAACCATTGGTGCATGAGTTGAAATTGTTATGGGAAGGTATTGATGCATATGATGCCTATAGTGGACAAAACTTTAGGATGCAAGGGGCTATAATGTGGACTATCAATGACTTTCCTGCATATGCTATGTTGTCTGGTTGGAGTACAAAGGGCTACACAGCTTGTCCTTATTGCACTGAACATACACATTCTTATAAGTTTGGGGGCAAGATTTGCTATAATGGACACCGGAAATAGTTACCTAATAATCACCCTTTTCGATCTCAGAGTCAATTGTTTGATGTGACAATGGAGTATGCTTGTGCTCCTACTCCGGCATCAGGGACTGATATCTTGAAAGCACAAGAACAAGTTCGTTACAAGTACGAAAAAACCCAAAAGACTAGTAAGAAGAAAAGAGAAAGGCACCACATAGACAGTTCAATAGAAAGAGTGGACAATGAGGAAGTGCTTTGGAAGAAAAAAAGCATATTTTTTGACTTGCCATATTGGGAGTACAATCTCCTTCGACATAATCTAGATGTCATGCACATAGAGAAAAATGTGTGTGATAATGTTCTAGGGAAGCTATTACATATGGAGAGAAAGACTAGAGATGATGAAAAGGCAAGAAGGGCCCTTGAAGAAAGGAACATAAAGCCACATCTTTGGCTACAACCTCGTCCTAATAGAGATCTGTACATGCCTCCAGCTTTTTACTGTATGTCTTCAAATGATAAAGAATGGTTTCTAAGAGTTCTACAGAAACTTAGGGTCCCAGATGGATATGGATCTAACATCTCTAGATGTGTGAAGTTGAAACAAAGAAAACTCTTAAACCTTAAGAGTCATGACAACCATGTTCTTATGCAAGATATTCTTCCTGTAGCTTTACGAGCATCCAATACCACACAAGTCATTGAGTTGCTTTCAGACTTGTCTTCCTTTTTCAAATACTTGTGTTCTACGACCCTCGACCCAAATATGCTCGATCTTCAACAATCGAACATTATTCTTACACTTTATGAGATGGAGATGGAATTTCTACCTACATTTTTCTCAGTCATAGTTCATCTACTAATTCATTTAGTAGATGAGGCTAAGCTTGGTGGGCCTGTTCACTATAGGTGGATGTATCCGATTGAAAGGTTAGTCGATAATGCTTCATTTACTTTTATCTCTCATATTTGGCATCCAGTAATTGATCTCACGTGCTATTTATATTTATGTAATAAAGGTATTTGTCCCATTTGAAAGCATACGTAAGTAACCAGGCGCGGCCAGAAGGGTCCATTGCTGAAGGCTACATTATGGAGGAGACTATTACATTTTGTTCTAGATACTTAGAAGGTGCTACGACCATTTTTAATAGACCTAAAAGAAATGATGATAATGGTTCAAGTATGGGTAAATATTTGTTAAAGTCTGGGGGTCGTGCAATTGGAAAAGAGAAAATTGTTCGCCTTGATATGAGAAGTAAGGAACAAGCACATCGTTATGTGCTACTTCAGTAGATGAAATCAAGGAACTTCGTGAGTAAGTGTTAATAGAAGCAACTTTGTCAATATTAACTATTTTTGTTCAACCTACTAATAATTTCCTTATTATAGTGAATTTTTAAGTGAAAAACGACGAGCATATTTCCCTAGAGGTCGATCTAATGCAACATTAGAAAATCAGTGGATTGTTGAAGAGTTTTTTGAGTGGCTTCAAAACCAGGTTAGTATATTTTATTCGATATTGAAGTTGATATTATATATTCACCATTAATTTTGATACTACCTTTTATTCTATTAAGGTGCACAAAATTGATGCAACTACCGAAGAAGGCCGATTGAGAAGGGCTTTAGCTGGTGGGCTAAATCAGTATGCTAAAAGAATGAAGGGCTTTGTCCTTAATGGGTACAAGTTTCATACAGAAGATCGTGAACGCTATATGAGGACACAAAATTCTGGGGTCAGGGTCGTAGCTGATGGACAAGTTTACTATGGCAAATTGACAGACATATATAAACTAGACTATTATGAGAGTTATAAAGTTGTCATTTTTTGTTGTGATTGGGTAGATATAAATAATGGCTTAAGAACATTTAGAAATGATGGTGCTTGTGTGAACTTCTCTAAGTTGATGCATACGGGTCGATTGTTGAAAGATGATCCATTTGTCATCTCATCTCAAGCAAAGCAAGTTTTCTATATTCAAGATGAGATGCAAAAGGGATGGTATCATGTCATTAAGACTAAACCTAGGGACTTGTATGATCTAGGCGAGATTTGATCTTTGTTTTTTTAGAGTTGTGAAATAATGTTACGTGTTGTTTCATTTTGTCCATGTATGTTAGTTTTCTTTTGTATGTGTTGTTTCATTTTGTCCATGATCTTTGTTTCATTATTGATTATTTTTTTTACAGAACATATTTGCTTCTCATTTTATTTTTGTAAGTTCTATTATACATCTACTAATTCTTTTATTTTTGAAAAAGCGTAGATTCACAATGAGGAGGTTTTTTAGAAGTGGCAAATCAGTGCAGTCCTCAACAGCAACACCGGAACATGAAGGAGGAGATGACAGTCAGCCAAGACCATCAACATCTCAAGCAGAGGGACCAGTGAGGGAAGTTGGTGTTTGGTCCACAAACGTGCCATTTGATGAGAGGGAGCTACTTCAACTTATCGGTAAATGTTTTCAATTTTATAGCATTAATTATGGTAATAATTTTTCAATCAATTAGAAAAGTAATGGTATATCTTAATCGTTAATAGATGGCCAAGGTAACTTGAGTACCTTAATGATGATACCAGTTAAGGAAGTATGGCATCTCCCTGAAGGTGTAAGAATTATTGTGCGGTTCAATGACCTACGCCAACCAATTAGAAAGGGTGGCGATTTGTTGATCCGGTTTATTGGAGAGGTTGCAAAAACGGGATGGTTTTGTCCGCTCGGAGTAAGAGATTGGCGTACGATGAATGACCAATACAGAGCAGAAGCTATTAAGGTTATTCAAGTAAGTATTATTTATGTCTGAAGTTTAATTTATATATATGATATAATATGTATGTCTGAAGTTTTTAAACTTTATCGTTGTATTAATTAAGGTTTTATACTCTTAATTGTGTTAATTTAATTCAATAGTATAATTGGCAATAGGTTCTTCTATCAAATTTTACTGCTCGAGTGAAATTTGGATATAGCACTGAAATGTGGTTGCTCTCTTACTAGTACAACTTCTGCTTTATGTCTTCTTACTATTCCCTTGCCTTTTTGTGATATTATTGTTGGATTTTATGTTTTAGGGGAAATTTTCAATGCCCAGTGATGTATTGGTTGATAAACCAATACTACAGCATCTTGGCAAAATGTGGAGGGGTTATAAGACGAGTTTGAAAGCGCAATATTGCCAAGGGAACAAAACTGAGGCTGAAGTTATTGCAACAGTGCCACGAGAAGTTAATCGTGACCAATGGATAACTTTGGTACATTTTTGGTTTTCTCCACAAGGCAAGGTAAAACAATTTCTTTTTAAGTAATTTTTGATTGGTCAAAAAGGGGGAAGCAGATTGATATTGATTATGAATGTAAAGTTTTTCTTGGATTGATGTTGATTTCCAATGTCAGGAGAAGAGTAAATGCGACAAAGAAGCACGTGCCAAGCAGAATCAGTTTCACACGACTGGTTCAACAAGTTATGCAAATAAAAGAGATAGTTTTGTAAGGATTTCAGTATATGTTCTGTGTATTATTACTATCTGCCTGTTAAATTAGTTAAGACTTATGTTGACGTGTTGATTGTAGGCAATTAACAAAGGGAGGACGCCCACCAGTATAGAGTTTTACCAGGAAACTCATACTAGGAAAAGTGGTGGCTTTTTTGAGAACACGGTTTCACAAGAATTTATGGTGGGTTTTATTATTATCTCACATTTCTTTTAATTTAAATGTATTTAATGTCTTTTTCTCTTCTTTGTAGGATACAGCTAGAGAAATAGTTGAGGCTCGACTTGGATCTTCTTCCAGACCTCGATCAAAAATTGAGGAGGAAGTATTTACCGAGTTAATGTGTGAACAGGAAAATCCGGGCTATCGAGCGGCAGGCTATGGATTTGGCGTGAAGAGGAGTGATATATACGGAGTCAGGGGTGAACTAAAGAAAAAGGGACTCAATCGTACCGGTGATCATGTCGAAGTGCAAAATATGAAAATAGAATTGGCCAATGTAAAGCAGCAAATGAGAAGGCTCCTACCCATCTATGATGTTGTTTCTTCCGGCCAAGCATCATATGAAATGATAGCAAAAGGTCGAGCAATTATTACTGCGGTTGCTGATCCGGTAAGATAATCTATTTAATTTGTATTTGTTTGTACTATAATGCAAATAATTGCCTTTCTAATCCTTTGTAAATATTAAAATTGATGATGTGAATGATTGAGACAAAAGGCGGCATTTGGGTTGGTACTTTTGGGAAACTATATGAATTTACCATGTGAAGCAAAATTTTGGATCAGATATGCTTGTCTTGCTGCTTGATAAGATGGTTTGGTTTTTGGATGTTTTGACACTTGTTCTACTAATTCGTTTCTCTAATATCTTCATTGATAATGCTCTTTCAATTTTTCCCATATGAGGAATAGCCTAACTTTAGACAACAAGATATAATTTAAATCATGTGTGTTGTACTTTGCAAGATGTGGCAGAGAGTGGAATCTCATGTGCTATATTGTCGCCTTAAGATGTTGCAGACTCTTCATTTGCTTCAAGCACATACTAGATAGAAATGAGAATGGAGGGCAAGCTAAATAGGTAGCAATCACATGATATGGAAGTCATAAGATGCAGCACAACCTAGGCCTCCCTCTATCTACTCCTACTTCCCTTCCAAAAGGGATTGTGGACACTTGAGGGTTGACGGGTTCCGATAAATAATTTCATGTGCTCATTGTTATTGATTTATGTAATAGTAAACTGGTAGATTGATATTTTGTACATAAGTAATGTTATTATTGTGTTGTCTATACAGGGTAGAGATGAATCGGGATCAGGTGACGGTGAACCCTCAAATATTTTTGCATCTCCAAGCACGCCAAGCTCATTCGGTTGATTGATATATTTGTGAAGAATGTACTTGACTAAGTTAGCATTGTATTTTTTTTTTTTTTGGTTATTAGATTAATTATGTTGATATTTGGAGTGGAAAAAATCTCAAATTTTGTATTGAACTATCAAAGTACATTGACAATGTTGTAATATTTTGATTGTCGAATTCGGAGTCTTATGAAAAATTTATCAGTTTAGTTGATATTTTTTAATTAAGTAATTTTGTATATATATATATATATATGTATGTGTGTGTGTGTGTGGAAAATATGCACAAATAAATAGACAATACAGGCTGTTTGTAAAATGTCCATGCTAAGAAGTAAAAATAGGGTATTTAAAAAACTCAAAAAATCTCGACATTAAAAAACGCCAAAAAATATCGGCGCTTATAAGCGCCTGGGACAAATTTCAAAAATTCTCCCTAATTTTATAAAGTTTACACAGCATAAGGGTTTAGAATTCATAATTCTAAACCTAGGGTTGATTTAAAATTTCTAATATTAAATCTACAGATTTAAATTCATAATTTAAATCTATAGATCTAAATTCTAAATTTAGTTCTACAGGCCTTTTACGCTAATACGTTCATAATAATACATAAACTTAAACAGGCATAATAACGAATATTGTAAATTAATAGAATTCATAGAGAATGAACCATGTTCTTGGAAGATCAGACAGAGCTTGACCTTGACAATAAGCTTGACTTCAAAGGCGTTAAAGAAATTTCTCTGTGATATGCTTTGACGGAACTAAAAGTCCGTCAACCGTTTACCGTGACGGAAGAAAGACGAATCCATACCTGGATTTACTCCAAATAAAGAAAACCAGAAAATAATAATAATCTTAAAAATCAAGACCCCGCGATCTTCTACGCAATGACCTCTAGCTGCCCAGAGGGTGGGCTCCTAAAAATACTAAACTAGAAAAGAACAATTTTAACAAAAATTTTCTCTACGATTAGGTCTCCAAAACAATTTCAGAAATCGAAAATAATTTGTTTTAATTGAATTGCCAAACCCTTGGAATAGGTACCTCTATTTATAGCAGGATACCGGAGCGAAAAAATAACAAACAATTGATGTGGGATTCACAAAACAAGCCCAGCTCAATCACAAAATGTGTCGTTTTAGTATTAAAACGTTCAAAATGTTGCATTTCACTCTCAGAGAAAGAGGCGTGAGTTTATGTTGCACCGCATGACACGTGGCGGGCCATGATTGGCCCGTACATGTTGTCGCCGATCGCCCCAGGGGCGATCTTGCGTGCGAGGTTTGCGTACGCGCATGTTATCTTATTTTATAATTTTTAATTTTATTAATCTCATGAATAATATTTGTCAAAATTAATTTACCCATCTCATGGATAAATAATTCGTCTCATTAATTCTTTGATTTTGTTTCGATGGCAATAAATACAAAGGCATGCGCATGGACTTCAAGGACAATTTAAATCTAGCTCTAAATGAGTTAAATTAATCATCTCCATTAGTTACAGACTCGCCCTTCACTAGATAATTCATTTGTACTTGAACATATTCATAGTATAAATTCCTAATGTCAAACAATTGGAATACTTTGGCCAAAGATTCCGAACTATTCAAATTTTTACGAATCAACTAAGGGGATATATGTACCTCATAAGAGACTGTAGATTTCCTATTGAATACGTGATCCTTGTCACACTTCAGGCCACTACCCAGTGTACGTGGGAATTCAATCATACGTTTAGACCTTACATACAGTACACCAAAGTAACTAACGCTCCATGCACAAGTCCAGAATACTCTCAGGATTTAGAGTCATCGTTTAAATAGTACAACATGAATAACTCATCTTCGATAGTAGTCTAGAAATATGCAACTCACTTGGTCCAACTTAGTGTACCATTCTTATTAAACACACCAACATAACACTTATGTATCACCATCCACATGACAAAGACAAGTCATCTAAAGTGTCACGTATAGTCTTAGCATATAAGTGGTCCAAACTTATCTTTGACTATGAGTCTTTCAAACTACAATCAATACCATTTGTTCCAAGTCAGTCTGTTGATTAAACTCCTCTAAGAGTAAACATGTAAAATGTAATCTAAGGACTGCACCCATCTCATGGATGTTACCAAGAAGAAAATCACATGCAGTATAAATGCTCGCTTACACAAATTTAACTAGGAAACAATTGGAACTTCAATTTTATTCTTTAATAAAATAATATTAATATAATAAATCTAGATTTTAGGACAATATTCCTAACAATCTCCCACTTGTCCTAAATCCAATTTATGACAAGCTTTATACCCATCTCTTTTGTGTATGGACCAAAAGTCTACTAGGTCAATTATTCTATCTGAACCAACATGCCCTCTATGCAGCTTCTGAAGCTACAATGTATTTAGCTTCTATGGTGAAGTCAGCAATACAATACTGCTTGACATTCCTCCCACTAATGGCTCCTACTCCAAGGGCCAAGTCATGCCCGGACGTCGAACGTCTGGCATACGTATTTGACTGGAAGTCTTCAAATAATATATCCAATTGGAAGCAACTCATCACTTTGAAAGATCAGCATTTAATGTCTAATCCTTCTTAAGTACTAGAAAAAACGCTTCATTGCCACCTAGTGTATTAGACCTGAGTTAGACTGACACTTGCTTATTATACCACAGTATAGCAAATATTTGGTCTCGTGCACAGCATGGCATACATGAGGCTCCCACTGCCAAAGCATATGGAATATTCTTCAACCGTTCCTTCTCTTGATGTGCCATAGAACACTGCTCCAAAGGGAAAAAGGGACTTCAAGCCTGAATGGTAAAAAAAACCTTTCTTAGAGTCCTCCATGCAATACCTTGACAATATTTTATCAGTATAAGTGGCTAAAGAAAGACCCAACATCCTACTCTTAAGACCTCGCAGAATCTTAATCCGAAGAGCAGAGCTGGCTTTCCTATGTCTTTCATATTGAGCTATCATGACAACCAAGTATTATTGACATACAATACTAAGAAAGTCATTACTTTCCCTTAATGTCTTTTGTACATGCATGGTTCATTCAACCAATTGCTCAAAACTATAGGACTTAATTGCTGCATTGTGACTAAAAGGATCAGATTCCATGCCACGGTCAACCACTAAAAGTTCTCGCTATGAACCTGTCAGGTGTCCTGACAATCCTGCCACCACACCTAAGCTCTCATGTACATGGAACATTCTTGTTCCTTAACAGTAAGTGCATCTAATATATCCACTACGTCTTGGGTTGTGTCTAACCGTTAAGCATTAGTGTCCCCCCTTCCCAAAATCCTTCTCGAAGTATTTCGCATTATTCATGTACAAAAGAACTTTTGATCAAAACGTCATGAATAAATCATAAACACATATACATTTACTAATAAACAATTTATTTCTTGTAATAAAAGGTTCACAATCGAAATTAACTAAAAATAATTATCCTTTAATAAACCACATAAATCAAATTCCTGTCCAATGCAAGTATAAATAAAACGAACTTTTAATAACAAAAACTCTAATACTAAAGAATAAGCTAACATCTCCTACTACTAAGACTGCTACACTTTTAACCTCTTCAACTGTCAGGTACAACTCCTGTCATGCAGTCTCTTAGTTAGCTTGTGCCCCTATAACAAATTACGGACATGATCAGTTGAATCTGAGTCCACACACTGCGTACCTGGTGGACTCTCAACTACGCATGACTCAACCAAGTGAGATATCATCATACCTTCACCAGATGGCTTAGCAGTCTTTGCAGGTAGAATAGCTATGTACTTTGTGCAGTTCCTTTTCCAATGGCCCATCTTTCAGCAGAAGTAACACTTTCCTTTTGTTGGCCATTTGTTAGGATTAGTCGCTACACTATCAACCTTGCCTTTTCCTTTCTTTCCAATCAGTCCCTTGTTGAGCTTGCTCCCACTAGCCATTGATACCTGAGCCAAGTGGACACTCCCCTTGGCTTGCATAACACCCTCTGCTACCTATAGCTCCTTCAACATCTCAGGAAATGAATATTCCTTATTATTTATTGTATAGTTGAGCTTGAATTGAGTAAAAGAGCTGGACAGAGAGTTGAGGTCCTGCTGAGACTGATTATCAATCTTAGCACCTAGAATCTCCAACTCAGACAAGCACGCCATCATTTTCTTGACGTGCTCCTGAACTGGCGACCCTTTTGACATCCTCATGCTCAAGAGCTTCCTCATCAACTCTTGCCCAGCTGCCTTGACCACCAAACATTTCCTTTAAATGTTTGATCATCTCAGTTGTTGTTTCCATCTCAAGCATCTGATGCTTGAGTACATTGGTCACAGAGGCCAAAATGTAGCATCTGGCTAACTCATTAGCCTTATTCCAGTGTTCATAACGTTCTTTAATAGTAGCTGCAGAATTATTAGCGGGCACCGTAGGTCGAGCTTCAGTGAGAACGAACTTATGACCCTCTTGTATTAATACTATGTCCAGGTTCATTTTTCAGGTGAAGTTATTTAGTCCAGTTAAGGCATTATCTTTCAGAATTGTGTGAAGTGCACCAGTCACAGCCATTTCAAAAATTGTAAATGCAAATAAATGTGTAACTAACTTATAAGAGTCATGTATAATGTAGTGATATATATTCTTTCATTTTAGCAGACACAATAAGTCAGGTATCCACTAAACTGTACTATCATGCATACAATGATGACCCAAACACACCACTCCTTACTCCCCGGCAGCGGGGTCGCACAAAGGTAGTTTGGGTGAGAACTATTCTCAATTAATATGTTTTCTTGTAACTCTTACTAAACATGATTAACTCACCACTTTACCTTAGTCTCCAACTTAACACAACAGAGCTCCTCGGGGAGGCTAATGCATCTCGATAGTCAAGTGTAAACCATTGCCTTAACCTCCATACAGATACACATAATACTCTATGGTAGCGTGGTCGCATCGCTTCTTTGCACTTTGGCTTATCCCAATAGAAGTCTAACCCTGTAATATGCAAACCGACATCCTCCGCAGGGAGGTCTATCAATCTACTATACTGCTAAACCGGTAATGGAGACTGTGAGGTTATAACAATTGAAACCTTGCTCCCACTTGATTTATAAAACTAGTGGTTTTTAATTATCTTACAGTTACAACATAGATTATCTCATAACCCCATTTAGAATGTCATTCTAAAATTAACCAAAATATTAATTAATTGAAATAATACGGACATCAAATTTAGATTATCACATAATCTACCTTTTAGAATCATACTCTAAAATTAAATCAATTAAAAGAAATTAATTTTTATTAAAACAATACCATAAATTTAGATTATCTCATAAGCTTTTTTTTTAGAATCTAATTCTAAAAATAAATCAATTAGTAATAATTAATTTTATTTAAAGCTGTAGCAACTGAAAATTTAGACTATCTTATAGTCTATTTTAGAATCTTATTCTAAAATTAAATTAATTATAATAATTAATTTTTATTTTTATAATAATATTGACTTAGACTATTTTATAGTCTATTTTAGAATCTTATTCTAAAATAATTTAAAATAACTTTTATTTAAAGCGACACTAATTCACAACTTAGATTATCTCATAATCTAATTTAGAATCTTATTCTAAAATAAATTAATTAATGAAATAGTTAATTTATAATTATAATGTAAAGCAGTATTAACATCTACATGTCCCATAAATAAATAAAATTAAATTAAAAAAAAACCTTTTTTGGGTTCCGACGTGCTGACGTCAGCGTTAGCCTAATGCTGATGCTATCAGAATTTTTTTTTAAATCTATAAAATAATTAAATTTAAAATAAATAATTAAATAATCTCATTAGATTAATTTTATCCAATTTCACAAATCTTGATTAAATAATCATAATCTCATTATGCATATTATGTAATCCAAAAATTGCAGGGTTGTTAGATCCAAATCAATGATTAATTCTTTAACAATTTAAACAAGTTAAGCCGCTAATTTAAACAATCTAGTTAACTATTAAATCTTTTAACAATTTAAACAATTCAAGTCATTACTTTAAATAACATAGTTAAATATTAATTCTTTTAACTGATTTAAACAATTTAATTCGTTACCGTAAAAGAAACAATTTAATTATCAATTTATTCTTTATTAATTTAAACAATGTAAATCACTACTTTAAAGAACCTTTCCTTCTTAATTAAATCTCTATATTATTAAATCGTAGAACTATTTATTTTGATTTTATTATACCTATTTATGTATATTTTGAATGTAATCAGAGACCGGCTCTGATACCAATTGTTGGGAAAAAAAAATATGACTCTTGTTGGAAAAATGAACTCTGATACTGATTGTTGAGGTCACAAATTTTCAACTATGGTCACAACAAGGGGTACCTATTAAAGCACTTAAAGAAGGACACTATTCTCTCTACCTAAGCCTCCGGTCGGAGAGTCACGCTTCGTGACACCTCACATGCGAGAGTTCCTGGGAATAGGTTTATCTCTATAAACTCTTTTCCCTAATACCCGGTGTTGGGAAGAATTTTAAAAATTCTCCCTAATTCTATAAAGTTTACGCAGCAGAAGGGTTTAGAATTCAAAATTTTAAACCTAGGGTTGATTTAAAATTCCTAATTTTAAATTTACAAATTTAAATTCATAATTTAAATCTACAGATCTAAATTATCAATTTAGATCTACAGGCCATTTAATCTAGTACATTTATAACAATACATAAACTTAAACAAGCATAATAACAAATACTGTAAATATATAGAAAAGCAAAAACTAAAAGAAGAAGGAAAGAAAACATACCTGGATTTGCTCCAAATAAAGAAAACCAAAAAATAATAATAATCTTCAAAATCGATATCCTGCAATCTTCTATGCAATAACCTTGAGCTGCTTGGAGGGTGGGCTCCAAATAATATTAAACTAGGAAAGAAAAATTTTAACGAAAATTTTCTTTCCAATTAGGTCTCTAAAACAATTCCAGAAACCGAAAATAATTTGTTTTAATTGAATTGCCCACCCATTGGAAAAGTTACCTCTATTTATAGTAGGCTATAGGAGTGAAAAAATAAAAAACAACCGATGTGGGATTCACAAAACAAACCCAGCTCAATCACAAAACGCGTCGTTTCAGTATTAAAACGTTCAAAACACTACGTTTCACTCTTGGAGAAAAAAGCGTGACTTTTTGTTGCATCACGTGACACATGGCGGGCCATGATTAGCCCATACGCATTGTCGCAGATCACCCCAGGGGCGAGCCAGCGCATTGCGTACGCATGGATCGCGCTCCCCTGTACAATTTTCCTTTTTTTTTTTTTTACTTTGTTTCCCACATGAAAAATTTATCTTATAAATTTTAATTTTTTTAAATTATTTTATTTTATAATTTTAAGTTTTTTTTGTCTCATGAATAATGTTTAGCAAAATTAATTTACCCATCTCAAAGATAAATAATTCATCTCATGAATTCTTTAATTTTTTTTCGCTGGCAATAAATACAAAGGCTTGCCTAGGGACCTCAAGGACAATATAAATCTAGCTCTAAATGGGTTAAATTAGTCATCTCATGAAATAATTTAATTACCATTTAGTGGGACTTAATTTCACTAAATAAATTTCACTGCACCCCAGACTTAAACTATTTATTCGATATCTCTCTAATAAACTGTATTGATGACAACAACCTCTCCACAAGATGTCCATGATGAAAAATAAGTATAACTACTCCCATTATCCTTCTCGCCGCAGCTTCTCTCTTAATTACCGACTCGCGCTTCACTGGATAATTCATTTATACTTGAACATATTCATAGTATAAATTCCAAATGCCAAACACTTGGAATACTTTGGCCAACGATTCCGAACTATTCAAATATTTGTGAATCAACTAAGGGGACACATGTACCTCATAAGAGACTATAAATTGCCTATTAAATACCTGATCCTTGTCACACTTCACGCCATTACCCAGTGTATGTGGGAATTCAGTCATACGTTTAGACCTTTCTTATAGTACACCAAAGTAACTAACGCTCCATGCACAAGTCCATAATACCCTAAGAATTTAGAGTTGTCGTTCAAACAGTATAACGTGAATCACTTATCTCCGATAGTAGTCTAGAAATAGGCAACTCACATGGTCCAACGCAGTGTGCCAATCTTATTAAACAGACCAGCATAACACTTCTGGATCACCATCCATATGACAAAGACAAGTCATTTAAAGTGTCACGTTATAGTCTTAGTATACAATTGGTCCAAACTTGTCTTTCAAACCACAATCCATACCCTTTGTTACAAGTCTATCTGTAGATCAATCTCATAAACCACTTAAAACAAACATGTAAATTGTGGTCTGAGGACTACACCCATCTCATGGATGTTACCAAAAAGAAAATCACATGCAGTATAAATGCTTGCTTGCACAAATTTAACTAGGAAACGACTGAAACTTCAATTTTATTCTTTAATAAAATATATTAACATAATAAATCTGGATTTTAGGACACTATTCTTAATAGAACCAACACGACCCACCATTAACTCGAACCAATCTGACCCGAAATGGCCCAAACTCTAACCCTACCTTTTCTGAAACCCAAAATAAACCATGGTCTTTAAACCACTTGTTAATAGTACAAGCAAACTTCACAAGATATTATTAAACACTTATATTGGTTATACCAAAAATATAATGAAGAAATATTAATTACTTAAAAATATAACTTAAACATCTTATAAAGAGATTATGCCAGGAAGGCATCAAATAGTAGATTTATGATGACCCAAACCATACAATCTAACAAAAGATTCACCTAAACCTAAGAAGACACGAAATTAAAGTGATCTAAACTAGGAATAAGAGAGCTTGGACTAGGAACCTTTGTTAGGCTAAGAGAGCCCTTCTTCAATGTCCTTAGCTTAAGGAGCTTGATTAGATCAACCAAGCAATTGGAAAACCCTATGGTGAATTCGGACATGTAGGTTTGCACAATATGCAACCCAACGGTTTTATTCCTGGTATGGAGCCCACTAGTCCTCATTTAAGGCTAGGGGCACTAGGCGTCATTTCAACACTTTTATTGAGTTTGTAGGTACTAGTGGTGAAGGAGCTTAAGCAGCAAGAGTTTTGGAGGCACCCTCGACGCAGGCTCTTCCAAGTAATGGCCCTTTTTTTCATATATGGCCTTATAAGCCTAAAACACTTGGCTAACTCAAAAAAGCATAGCTTTGATGCAACTATTGTTCCTATTTCTAGCTCTCAAGGATGGGTTGTAGAGACTCCCTAAGCCTCTAGGAGTTTTGCTTGGTTACTACGTGAGGAATCTCTAGAGGTTAGAATGTGTTCACCACCTACGGCTAGCAGCTCAAGTAAAAGAATCAGGGATCAATGGAATTCCCTAAGTAGTGTCCCAAGTTCTGACAAAGGAATTGGAAGAAGAAAACATCACTATTTCCTAATTGCTCCAGAGGAAGAGCAGAAGGATTGTCCAAAAAACTCCGGTTTCGGAAGGGCAATGCCTCCAACAACTGATTTCCAAGACTCGTTCTCCTTCATTCTTGAGGAAAGAATATTTTCAAGGGGAAGGGAATGTTACAAACCGAAAATCCGAGGCTTGAATTTAAATTGATGGAAATGGCGGGAATATTAATTGGTAGTTAAAATTTGTTAAAAACTATTATGTTCTGATATGCTGCTGCTGCGTTGGTATTGCTGTGCTGCTGGTGCGTTGCTCCTGTTGTTATCCTTTCTGTTTTGGTGCCAACAATAATAATTGAAATATTAGTTAGTTAGCTTATATTCTAGATTATTCCAAATGGTTGTCTAGATTCATTGCATTACTTGTAATTGATTGTTATAAACAAGTGTGTCCTGATGTAAATCTGATCAATCAAGGAAAATATCTGAAATTGTCTCAATTGAGATCAATATTTTCTCTCTCATCTCAACTCTCTCTATTTTCTCATCTCCTTTCCCTTCTTTCTCTCATCTAACTCTAAATCTCTTCTTTCTCACCTCAAATTCAATTCTTTCTCATCTCAAATTCTCAATCTATCCAAATTAAATTCAGTTTACGTTCGTGGTTCAAGCCCGAGCGTAACACTTCGGCTAGGGTCCTGATTTCCAACCCCATATTTTCCATACGAAGGTCCATGTTTTCCACGGTGGTCTTCAATTCGGTGATAGTTCGGGTTTGTTGTTCAACAAGGTCCTCTAAACGATCTAACCTTCCTTCAACAGCATCCACCCAGTCGTTGGACTCAGTATTTTCGGATGAAGGCATACTTTCAGTGGGATGGGATCTCCTTGTGACGGCCAGCTTAATACATCATAAGATGGCTCTGATACCACTTCGTCACGAACCTAAGTCCGTGGCTTGGATAAAGTTGGGAGAAAGGGAACCCTGAAAGGGAAAGAGAGTAAGAGAATAGGAACAGAAGTTAGAGATAAGATGAGAAAAGGAGAGAATTTTGGAAGTGAGAAGAGAATAAGAGATTAGAGAGAAGAAGATAGTAATTTCATTCATATAATTTTGTGGATGATTTACAACTTGCAACTTCATACATATATATATTGCTCAACACGAACTACTTACATGTAATTACTTAAAGCTAATACATTGAACTAGTATAAATCTTGGTCATCCTCCCAAAGTCACGCGTGACTTCATGGCAAAATAAAGGGAAACACTTAGGGAAATTGGAGGGAAACCTATTCAACTACCCTAGATATTTTAAGTAAACATTCTAGAAAACTTTCTTAAAAATGGGCCAGGGAACTGGGTGCACAAGTGGCCAACACAGCAACGGGCCTGGCTGAGAAAGGGCTGGACATTGGAACGGCTAGGCCTGCGCAGGGACACAAGCACTGGGCACTGGGCTTGGACATGGACGCTGGACCAGGACTGGGGCATGCGCATGGGCTGGGCATGACAAGGGAGTTGGGCTCATTCAAGGTAAGGGCCACATGGGCCTTGGCATGGGTTATGGAAAGGACTAAGGCATTGTTAGGATATGGGCCATGGCATTGGTTGGGAGGATGCGTGGTGCAAGTGGGGGACCGGTTGGAGGTTAGGCCCAAGGTGAGGCCCATGCTTGGAGAAACAAGGTCCATTGCAAGTTCAAAGGAAGGTGTGGTCCAAGGTATGTTCCAAATGAGGCGTGGGCTTTGACAAGGACCAAGTCCTTCAGTTCGCGAACCTGGAATGGCCTAAGACAGGGTTCATGACAGGATCCTACACTTACTCCAATTAAGAAGACTTTAATTATATATTTTTTTGCATTTTTAAGATTTATACTTTAAAGAAAAGTAAATGGATATGGACCCAGCACAAGTGGCAGTTAGAGTGACGAAGCTGAGTCCATAGACACCTTACCTTGTACACTTAAAAGTGAGGAATTAGGATGGAGACAAGCCATTTACAAGTACAAGTTAATTAGGTTTTAAAGCCTGGCATGCTTGACTTGCAGTAACTTGAATGGGTTTCAGTTTGAAAATAGTTAGGTGGAGTGAACCATATTTAGGTCATTGGATTAGGACCAACGCATTCAAGGTTAAACCTTGGTCGTCATAGCCCTTAAACGATGACTTAAACATACATTCACTTGACTCATTAAGCAATGACACCAGTTTTAAGACCAATGAAAATTAGGCTCAGGGCTTGGCTGTCAAAGACTTAAACAAATGATGCAAATCTCAAATCGTATATTCTGAGATCCGATTAAAATAGAGAGTTCATACCTCAAACCCAAAGATTGTATTGCCTTGAAGAAAGCAAAACAAGTACAAGCTCTGCTATGCCATGCTATGCTAGTCTAGGCTAAGTTACACTACTCCTAAGATAAAAGCATAAGTGTATTGTAAAAAAAACTTGAAGAATTTTTAGACGGTGGTGCTAGACACTTTATAATAACAGTGCCTCTTATTTATAGAAATACGAAATAATTGTTGCATCCTAAAATCTTGGCATGTCTGCTCCATGTCCGCCTCAACTCTTCTTTTTGGCACTGAATTAGCATTGATTGTGCTTTGAAAACACGTGCTTGAGCTTCTTCTAGATGCCCCACGTCCGTTTTTTTCTTGAGACTCTTCTAGATGCTCCACGTCCATCTATTTTGCTTGAGACTCTTCTAGATGCTTCACATCCATTTAGATATGCTTGAGGCCCACTTCTCTTGATATGCACTCCAGATAACTTCCTTGAGCCTCAGAATTGCCTTGCTTGGAAGCTTCTGGGAAGTCCCTCAAGCTCGAGCCCCTTTTACCCATCAACTGTCTTGATAGGCTGTAATAGTTTTAAGGGTTTTCAACTCATAAGGCATCTGGGCTTGAGACACCGCCATCTCTGTTATTAAAGTCCAAATATGCCTCTAGCATGGTCCCACGTGGTAAACAGGTGTCCTTTCATCTCTAAATGGTGTCATCCTAACTCCCTCACGTTTGGGGTGTAAACACATCTCATATGCTTTATTCAAGCTCACAACTCCATAATATTGAACTAGCTCTAATCCCCTCCTGGTTCAATCCCTCTTGAGGAGGGTCCTTCTTCCTCAAAAGAGGAAGGATCTTCTTTAAAACATGAAGCCCTAATAATGGGTCACATCTTCTCTCCCGGAGTCGAGGTTCCCACTCTTTTGGAGATCTTTCCCAACGGCGCTGAGTCCCCTCTATTGAGGTCCTTCGTTGAAGGAAATGACTGAGGAAAGCGGGTTTGCAAAGATGCAGCTCCCTTCAAGGGTTGGACCTTGCTCCCCAAGCAGTATGCTTTTTGGGTGGACCGTCTCATACCCCGCTTCATAGTTAAGTGGAAGTCCTTCCATATCTTCTAGTCTACCAAACTTTTAAAGGTATCAATCAAGTATGACTTTCCATTCATCAGTACTCTAACTTGCTTCAGAACATCAATTACAACACGTTCGTCTTCCCAGAGGGCTTCCTCAGGATAATTCTTGAGGAAATAGCTACCTTAATAGGTTTTTCTCTTGCAGGCTTCCTACTTCCCTTCCACTTATGTTGCTCTGGGGAATACTACACCCGATGGAGATCCACCTTCCTCAAGGGTAGTGTTTGCTCTTTTTGTTTACTAAGTTTGTGAAAGTGGTCTTCATAAATACAAATCAAAGAAACATGCAAAAAGGGACTCGTAGTAACGTGGGAACAAGTCTGAATTTTGGACCACACGTATTTGATCTCAACCACTAACCTTTCCGAGGAAAACAGATGGTGATTTTGGTGAATCTGACTAAGGCTTGCAATTAACTTGTGGACTCTGCTTATTCTCCAATTAATGAGACTTTTATACTTTTGTGGATTTTTTATATATATAATTGATAGAAAAGAAAGAGGATATGGACCTAACACAAGTGGCAGTTATTGTGCCGAAGCAGTGCCCATTGTGTTTGTGATGAATTTTAGTGTGCTTATTCATCATTATGGAGTTCAATATGAGGTGGGGTTAGTTAAGATGAGTTGAACTCAATCTTTAGCTACACACCCAACTAGATATTCCTTTCGAGATCAAACAAACGGTTAGAGGGGCCCGTGGAGTAACCCACAGGGGACCCCTCTGACGCTCAAGTCAGTATCAATACCATAAAATTGTAAATAAGGACAAGTAATAAATAGATATACAACAACAACAATAACAGTCCCAGTGCCCTGCGGCTCCCGTAGAACGCAGGGTCTGGGGGGGGTGATGTACGCAGCCTTACCCCTTCCGTATAATAGATATAATAGATATAAAATACTTAGCTTAAGAGGAGTAAGGTGTTTGAACGTTTATTGCTCCGGAGAGATGATCGTAGAAGTGTGTGAAGGGGAAGGAGACGTGGAGCTCTCCTCAAACGTGTCTCCTTATTCTCCCTCCTTTTCCCATTTTATAGAAGAGGGAGTTGGTGAATGAGAATGACTTTTAGGATAAATATGTTTTATTCTATCCTTTAATAAGTGTGTTTTGAAGGGGTAAAGTGACCAAGTATTTGGGAAGTGGGCGAATTGCCTTATCAGAGAAGTGGTTACTTTATAAATGAAGTAGGTGAATTAAGTTTTTTTGCCTTTACTTGGCAAATTGTGTTGGTTTTACCCTTACTGGGCGAATTGTGTTGATTTTACCCCTGCTGGGCGAATTGTGTTGGTTTTACCCTTATTGGGCGAATTGTGTTAGTTTTATGTTAAGGTTTCAAAGATTGCTCTTGATCCTTAACCTTGGTTGGGATAGAGAGAGTATGAGGTGAGAAAAGAATATAGAGTTTAGATGAGAAAGAAGGGAAAGGAGATGAGAAAGTAGAGAGAGATATCAAAAGATATCAAATTCATTCATCAGAATTGTTAATATGATCTCTTGAAGAGAAGCTCTACATATTTATACTACTAATTCCTAGGATGGCTAACTCTAAAAATATCTAGACATACAATGCATGTGGACCAAAGAGCTAACCAACTCAACCATTAACTAACTAGCTAGCCGCCAACCTTGTCCGGCCATTGACCTCCTAAGCAAGTCCACACTTAAGCTTACTTATTACATGACTTACAAGAGACTTAAGGAACCAATTACATCAAGACTTATTCTAGATACAATATCAACAAGCTAAAACCACTAAATGATCAAGTAATTGATGCAAAACAGCCCCCAACGTAGCACACACAGCTCACAGCAGCAGCACAGCATCACAGCCACCATGAGTTCATACCTCGGATTCTCGGATCATAACATTCCCTTCCCCTTGAAAACATTCTCGTCCTCAAGAATAGAAGAGAGTGGTAACAATGAGAACCAACTTCTTGGCTCAGTTCTGCAGCTAGGAAGATATCCTGATGCACCTCAATCTGAAACGCAGCAGATCCATGAGGAAGACATCTTGTTCCGGCATAAAGTTTATATTTGAATGCATAATACTCCTCAGGAGGTCTGCATCGATCAAACCATTCTTCAACAACACATCCACAACATCTCCTTATGCAGTTGTTACAACTCAAACCTCTGTCTTGCTACTGAGAGACTCAACATACAGCAGGAAATCTGTAACTCTGCTGGTAAAATGCTGCACAATAGTTGTCATATGTCGTTAAACCCATAAAATTGCATATGAAGTCATTCAATATCTCGGGAGGCCTTCCAAACTAAAACCAAGAGAACCAAGGATCAAAATTTGCTTGAAGAAATTCCCAATTACAGCTCAAACATCCCCATATCCTGATCTTGGAGACCAAACATATTGAGATTCCCTGAGGACGCAGCTGCAACTCCTTCATCTTGGGTCTTATCCAAAATTTGCATTACTTAAACACCCATTTACAATACCATCTCAGACCCAACTCAGCCAATTCTTGATTGCTTCCTAATTACACACGTTGAGCTACAGAACCCAGAAATTCAGCAGTGCTAACCCGATGTAACTTATATTGACAGATTTCAGCTCGTTTCTTGTTCAAATGGAGGCTCATTAATGTGAACAAGTTATTAAACCTTCCAAAATACATAATAGCACCAACCAAACTCAATCTGAACAGCTCATTCACTACTGACAGTGAAGAAATTCTCCAAGAGTGCTCTGTATCCTCCAAAACTTCCTTTGATGGAATCTTGAGAGTAAACTTGTAAGATCTCAAAATTCAAGCCACTTCTTCCCAAACCCTTACATAAGACACACAAATTAGGAGCTCATAAACCATTGTTGAATGCCAAATGCACAATGTCATAACTTGAACACCCAAAACATTCCAGACGACACTTCCAATGCTGTAGCTCACAACTTCCAGCCTGTTCTCGAGTCTTTCCTGGACCCAAAGCTCATTCAACCACCAAATAGACCTCAAATGATCAAGCTTTGCTCCCTTGTCAACCCTCTCAAGCATGAGTAACAAATATAGCAGGTGAAGAGACCAACATAATTCTTGAACAGCTTTAAACTTCTTCAGAATCTGAGTTGTTCTGCTCCAAACTTTGTTGCTGATATGCACTCCAATTTCAGCTAAAATTATCCTTAATGTTGCATCGATCTTTTCCATCCAAACATTGAGAAGATATTGAAGCTTATGCATATGATTTTTCCATTCGGAACACCCACAACAGATCACACCACACGCACTCAGATTCTGCACCAGATCAGGGAGCTTCAGTTACTGTTGGTTCTTATTTTCCAATGCTATCAACTTGGCCTTGACTTGGCTTTGCGCACCAGTTGTGAGGTCATACCCGAGGGCAAACACCTCCTCAAACCATCCACAGTTCTTCAAACCACTAACAACAATTATCATCCCTTCAAGTAAGTGCTTTTGTATGAACCGAAACAACACCAATTCCGGTACAATGGAAACTTCCTTGTCATAAGAATTATGCAGCTTGTAAAATGTATAATTCCCGTCTTCACAACTAGCTTTGACATTAACTTCACAATGACCCACAACCTCTACCATTTTTCCACCAATGTTTGTACTAACATCGCATTTGTTAACATCCCACAGCAGCATCGAATGCCTAACTTCTCTAATCACTTGTAATTCATTCTTTCCCGGATCAAGGGGACTTCCAACTCCAAACATATCATTTACAGCACCAGTTGTACTAATTTTGGGCTGCACAGAATTCTGTTTCAGCATATTACAGCATTTATACACATCCAATAGCTCAATTGCTTGTGTAGACACAGGTCTACTCCTTTGTTGGACCTTGAAATGCACTTTCGCAGCTTGATTAATTCCTTTCAACAGAGAATCAACTCTTTTCGGCTTCATATAAACTTGAAAATCTTCTTCCGGATTAGAAGGCAACTCGTCATATGAATGTGTATTTGAACACACCAATTCTTCACTCCGTGAACCTTGTTTTACGTCACTTAAATTACTGCTAGCACAAAGCCATTGCTGATGGCGAGTACCAAAATGCCGTGGCCAAGTGCTTAACACATTTTGTGATGCTTCCATTGTTACTTCCGCAGTATCCTCAACTTCCCCAGATAAATGAGATTACTTACCAATGACGGTACTTTGATTCTGCTTTCCAGCTTGCCATAGAGTATTACTTAACTGATTTGGAGATGTATTCAATGATATTTCAACAGTAACATCAAGTTTTTTAGTTGGAATCACAGATTCTGCAGCAACCTCTCCTTGTATACCATCTGAATCTTTTATTCCAGCATATACATCGGTAAGATCAGCATCTTGAGTTAGTTCTTGTTGATCATCAAGCATACTAAGCTGAAACACAACCTCACGCTTCAACTTCGGCTTTGTCAACTTCTTTTTACCCCAAAACCCTTTCAACGCTTCATTTAGATGGTTCCTCTTTGTCCTACTCTTTGCTTTCTTTAACATTCCTTTGACATGAAAATCATATTCCCATTACGGTTGCATGCCATACTGTGCCTCAACATCATCAAGATATTCTAACTCTAGCATAGAGTCTTCATAAGGATCATCTTGTTCTAACTCAAGTTCTTCTAGCTCGTGTTCATCAATTTCGGCATTATCGAACACTAGTTTATCTCCAACGGCAACAGATTCCACTCTCTCTTTCCGCTCAACACGGAACTTCCTTTGTCTAACGCTATCCAATAGCTCCGGAAACTCATTTGCATCAAGAACATCAGCACTATCAATACTGATGTTTGGATAAGCTAAACAATGCTGAATCATAAGTCGCTGCATCTTTTCTTTCCATTCTTGTGCCCTTTTCTGGAAATTTTTTTCATGTTCTTGTCTCAATTCTTGCCTTAATTTTATCTACTCCTCAGTCGACTTATCCATATTGACAATGAACAACAACTTCAATCTGGACAACTCAGTTCGCCGGATATGAGTTCGAAAATCACAGAAGAGGAAGACTTGTTTCGTAATTCTTCAACAATCAATTGCTTAATGAAGTTCTACTCCTTCGTTCGCACAACCATCCACTGCTATTGATTCCACGATCGTCACGGATTACAACCCTAATATGCAGATTTTCGCACACCGAGAGTTCGAACAAACCCTGACTTGAAGAATTTCTGACAATGATGTTTTCTTGAATAATCCAGACTAAGAACCTGAAATAGGTAGAACCTGAAATAGGTTCGATCTTGTCTGTAATGGTGATTTAAACACAAGATTCGCCAAAATCTTCAAGAACAAAATCGGATTTCAACACTTCTGTGCTTGGTTCGCTGTCAGACTTTTCGCCTAAGCAAATCTCGACTTAATAAAATATAATACTTAAGAATCAAAAGCCGATTCTGATGAATTCTCACCACTTATATGCTTAGCAACACAATTTCATCACAATCCAGCACAAAAGCAAATTCGGATCGAATATGAACTTGTAATTCAGAAAGCAATTACCTCAATCTTCAATTTCTGAATTGTAGAATATGAATAAACCCCAAATCAGCTTGTTCCTGATCTTTTGATGCTGATCAAGTGTAATGTGGATCAAATAGAATCACTTTAACTTCTTCTGACATATTAATTGAATGTTTGATCTAGATCAATTATGCTTTGCACATAACTTCAGCGACTGATATTTTGCTTCTGCACTAAAAGTCAGCAGGTGATGCTTGATCGAATCTTCTGAATTCAATATGAATCAGCTCCGGTGTTGGGTGTACTCAACAAATACTGATCAATTAACCTTTGTTCAATGTAATTCAATCAATTATAATCCCAACCGAAAGCAATTCCCAGGCCTTGCAGTTCAGCAAATGCAGAAACTGCCAATGTCAAAGTTCAAAATTCAGAATTGAATTCTGATCACAAGACTAAATCTGTAGCACAATTGTTTTTATTGATTAATTGCAATGTAATCAATCAGATTTTGTATTTTTTCGGATATGAGCTTGATTCGGAAGCCAAATCAAGGCTCTGATACCAATTGTTAAGGTTTCAAAGATTGCTCTTGAGCCTTAACCTTGGTTGGGATAGAGAGAGTATGAGGTGAGAAAAGAATATAGAGTTTAGATGAGAAAGAAGGGAAAGGAGAGGAGAAAGTAGAGAGAGATATCAAAAGATATGAAATTCATTCATCAAAATTGTTAATATGAGCTCTTCAAGAGAAGCTCTACATATTTATACTACTAATTCCTAGGATGGCTAACTCTAAAAATATCTAGAGATACAATGCATGTGGACCAAAGAGCTAACCAACTCAACCATCAACTAACTAACTAGCCGCCAACCTTGACTGGCCATTGACCTCCTAAGCAAGTCCACACTTAAGCTCACTTATTACATGACTTACAAGAGACTTAAGGAACCAATTACATCAAGACTTATTCTAGATACAATATCAGCAAGCTAAAACCACTAAATGATCAAGTAACTGATGCAAAACAGCCCCTAATGCAGCACACACAGCTCATAGCAGCAGCACAGCATCACAGCCACCACGAGTTCATACCTCGGATTCTCGTTCATAACATTTTACCCATACTTGGCAAATTGTGTTCGTTTTACCCTTACTGTGTGAATTGTGTTGATTTTACCTCTACAGGGGGAATTGTGTTGGTTTTACCTCTACAGGGCGAATTGTATTGATTTTACGCCTATTGGGCGAATTGTGTTAGTTTTATACTTACCGGGTGAATTGTATTAATTTTAACCCTATAGGATGAATTCTTACTGAGCTAATTGTATTGATTTTACCCCTACTGGGCAAATTGTGTTGGTTTTATCCCTATTGGGCGAACTGTGTTGGTTTTACCCTTACTGAGCGAATTGTGTTAGTTTTACCCCTACTGGGCGAATTGTGTTGGTTTTGGCCCTATTGGGCGAATTGTGTTGGTTTTACCTCTACTGGGCGAATTGTGATGGTTTTATCCTTTATGGGTGAATTGTGTTGATTTTACCCCTACTACGCAAATTGTGTTGGTTTTACCTCTACTGGGCTTATTGTTGTTGGTTTTACCTCTACTAGGTGAATTGTGTTGGTTTTCCAGTTACGAAGCGAATTGTGTGGATTTTACCCCAACTGGGCGAATTGTGTTGGTTTTACCCTTACTCGGAGAATTGTGTTGATTTTGTTTTTTTTTTTTTTTTTTTGTTCTCTATTTTTTAGCTACAGACACCCATCTACTATAGCAAGGTTCTCAATTATAAGTTACTTACCTATTAGTCCCCCTGCTTCGTGAGCGAACTTCGGTCATTCCAAGTTAGGTCATCAAGTAGTAGATCTATTTTAGTCTCAGCTTGATTTTGTACAATGTTTTATTTAGTGATGGAGGCATTCTTTGTTCTATTTTGGCCCTTCGCAGCTGTCATTCATGTGTAATTTGAATTTTGCTCAAAACTAATAGAGCATATGCCATAAATAAGATGTGTAATAGGGTACATGAGACTTAATAGATTGTTTAAGTCATTACGACTCGTATCTGGGCACATGACCCATCATGAACCTGGACCATGGTGAGGAGTGTTGTACCCGGTTTGGGTGATTGCACTAGGGCAGATCATGGTGAGGAGTGTTGCACCCGTTGCGGGTGATTGCACCAGGGCGGACCATGGTGAGTAGTGTTACACCCATTGTGGGTGATTGTACTAGGGCGGACCATGGTGGCGAGTGTTGCACTTGGTAAATGTTAATTGTCATGTATAGAATACCTAAATAGAGTCAAGGTAGCAAGCATAATTGAGATAGTAAAACCACACAAGGTAGGATTCTTATTTGACGATGAGCATGTCAAGGACATATACAAAGTAAAGGGAGTTTGCTAGAATTAACACACTCTAAGGGCTGTTACATGCCAAGCAAGAAGTAAATCAAGCATATGGTATTTCATTCTCAAAGGATTACTTTGACTGGCATTGGTTTACCTCTGGCATTCATCTATGAACTGATGAGCTTGATATGCCTCCTATTTTGTAGTTGCGAATGAACAAACACACGAGTATTTATTAGTATTATTCAGACAATGTACTTTGCACACGAATATTACCCGAAGGATATGATTCATCATATAGACTATTGCTAATTTTTGAAGCACTACTCCAGTCTAATATGCGGCTTAATAATGACCAGCCTTTAATACCTTCTTATCACGATACTTATTGCTAAACAACACCTATTGCAAAATTGAATAGGCTATGACAAGAGTTTAAAATGGATTGTTAAAAAGTTCAAGATTATCTCGAAGGAGGTCATTGCGAATATTGCTCTAGTTCGTCACATTCCTGGCCTCTTGTTCAGATTGCCACACTCTGAAGGGTTTTTTATTATTGAATTATCACTTACGCTCATATGCCATTGGCTTGTGACTCTTTATTCCGAGTAGGCGGTTAGTCAAGTCCTAGATTAGGCAGCTAAACTCGATCTCTTATTTATTTTTCTTGAGTTATTGATTAGTAGTGGTGTCAAACTAACAGAGAGTTGATTAAGCTGTGGGTTGCTCAAGTATGGTATCAGGTGTGGTCCAGGTTGGACCTTCCTACTAGAAATAGTTTATCGAGCTATGATGAGCCTCCGAGTTTTGTAATCGTGGTTCGATTCCTTATGGGTAATAAAGCCTTCCAGATGTGTCCTTATTTTGTATACCGTGGTTTTATAATATGGCATGATTGAAGACAGAGTCCTCCGGTCTTAGAACGATTTATACCACCATTAATGAAATGACTGAGGCAAACTCCCCTAGTTCTAAAATGATTTACGCCACCGTTAATGAGATGATTGAGGTGAAGTCCCCCAATCCTTGAATGATTTACGCCACCGAGATAAGGAAAATCTAGGTCATGAAATCCCACGGCTCTAGAATGATTTACATCATTATTGAAATGAAGTTCAAGCTATGAATAGGGGCGAAGTTCCCCGGCCATAAAATGATTTGCATCACCATTCAAATGAAATTCGGGCTGTGAATAGGGATGAAGTCCCCCAACTCTAAAATTATTTGCATCACCATTGAAATGACATTCAAGCTGTGAATAGGGATGAAGTTACCCTGCCCTAAAATAATTCGTATCACCATTGAAATGAAATTTAGGCTGTGAATGGGGACAAAGTCCCCTGGCCCTAGAATGATTTGCATCACCATCGAAAAGAAATTCAGGCTATGAATGGGGATGAAGTCCCCTAGCCCTAAAATGATTTGCACACTAGGATAAGGAATCACCAATGTAGGCAAAGTCTTTCAGCTCCCACCACTAACGAAATGATTTCTGACTCGGATGCATTTTTGACTTTGATCTTACTTGATTTAGCTAGACTAAACAGTATCTCCCAAAAGGTACTTGGCATACGGCCACGTCCGATTTTGAGAGATAGTGATACCATGCAGCTTATGACATAAGTTAAGTATGGGGGAACTCCGCCTTTTTGACTAAATAACCCTTGTTAGTGATTTGTAGGTGAATATAATTGCCGCATTGGTACCTGATGAGTAGCTTGTGTAGTAATAGCATATGGAGTTCCCATTGGATGAATTGTTTTTTTGGGGATTTCCTTATAGGTGTATAGAATATGTCGGTAAGAAATTTATGGAATAATTGGTTTAGTCTTGGATGGGGAGAGAGACAACAGACATGCCTTGTGAATTCCAAGGGAGTTATGAGGTCTCTTACGTTCCCAGTAAGAAAGTCCTTGGAATGAATCGTATAACTTACCCGTTTTATTATAAATACTCTTACTATTCTAGAACTCAGCACTTATATGTGCTCTTTGATTTGCTCTCGTGTTTTGGTGTTGAATAATGTGCGTTTTGTATTTCAAAATCATTAAGGGTAGGGTCGATGACTCTGTACCTTTAATACCCTTAATTTAGAATTATATTGTCTAATTGTTAATTTGACGATTTATAGGTAAGGATCTAGCAAAGTATAACTTGGTTGAACCAGAAGTCATAGCAAGAGTGTGTTGGAATACAGTTTGTTTAGACTAGAAATCTTAGCAAAGGTTTATTTAGCTTAAAATCCATCAGAGCGAAATTGTGACGAAGACTAATTCCCTTAGATGTTGATTGAATAGAAATTGAAATAATCAGGATTTAAGCAGGCTAAAACTCCCGCAAGTAGTGATTCAGCTAGGATTGAAATGAACTAATGATGCAACAAGATTTAGTTCAATCAGAATTTGGTTTAATATGAAGGTTGGACCAGCAGTTAACTTGAAGTAGGATTGTGATGAAAATTCATCCAATTAGGATCTAATTTGAATGAGAATTGGAGCAAATCGAGATTGGATCAAACTAAGATCGTAACAACAATTGACGTGCTTATGGTTGATTTGAACAAGGGTAGTAGCAAAGAGTGGCCCATTTAGGATTGAAGTAAACCGAGATGGTAGCAAAAATTAACCCATTTAGGGTTAAATTGAATTAAGATGGTAAGGAAAACGAATTTTTCAAAGTTGAATTAAACTAAGATTGTAGTAAAAATTGACCCAAATTCAGGTTTGAAGGAGAGAGCAAGGGTCTTACTGTGGTGGGTGGCAAACAGCCAGCAACGACCGGCGTGCCAGTGGTAGTTGTCGTGCAACTGAGGGCAGCATGGATATGGATGTTATGTCAGTGCTAACATATAACGGGATTACTAATAGTGGTAGTGGAAGATGAAGCTTCACATGCGGTGAAAAAAGCATCGCACAGTGGTGACTTTTGAAAAAATGGTGGTTGGAGTCCTAAGCGTCGCAGAAGTGATGGTCGTTAGTGAGAATGACGATGGATGCTTGGGATGGTGATTGTCATGTGATAAGCGAAGCGTCAGGGATAACACTAGATTTTAGGGATGATGCCTGGTTATGAATACACTAAGTTATGGAAAACGCCGAGATATGTAAAGCGCAGGATGTGGAATTCACCGCGTTGTAGAAAACACCGGGTAGAGAATTCACCGGTTGTGGCATTTTAAGTGTAACGAGTTATGAGTCAAATCACATACCAAAACAAAGCTTTTGAAGAGTTCCGCATAACTGTGATGATATTTAGAGTTTCTGATCAAAGAAAACATAAAAAAGAGGTGAAAAGATGAAGTGGGCATTTTACCCATGCGGTGGGTGTACAACTTGAACCTTTGATTTAAAACAAGTATAACTTTCAATCCGTGCAAATTTATGGGTTAAATTACATATAAAAATGAAGCTATCAAAGAGTGCTAGGAACCTATGATGATTGTTTAAGTTTTTGAATGAAGAAAATATGAGAAAGAGGCGAAAAGATGAAGTGGGCGAATTCCGCATGTAGTAGTTACATAACTTACCTTGTAACTTAAAACAAAGATAACTTTTAATCCATGAAGAGTTGCGGATTAAGTTGTCTATTAAAATGAATATCTTGAAAATTTCTATGCAAATATAATGACTTCTAAAGTGTTTGATCAAAGAAAATATGAAAGGGAGGTGAAAAGATGAACCGGGCAAATTCCAAGTGTGGTTGTACCTCGTAACTTAGAACAAGTATAACTTTTAAGTCGTGTAGAGCCATAGATTGAGTTATATATCGAAACGAAGCTATCAAAGAGTTCTATTTAGCTATGATGTTCTTTGTTTCGAAGTTTGATCAAAAAAATATAAGAAAGAGGTAAAAAAGTATATCACAGCACTTGACTTTCTCAAATTTGCATGTATGAATATTCTTAAAAGTGCTCAAAGGAATAGTAGGGAGCTTTGTTTTTACTTGCTTTGCTTAAATAGCTCATTTTTACTAGATAAATATGATAAATACCATAAAAATGCTAAAAATTACCTCGAATGACATTTAAAATGCTTGAATCTTACAAGAAAAAAAAAGCCAGCCATGAGCTTATGATTCTTCCCATAGATGGCGCCAATATGTTTGTGATGAATTTGGTCGGTGTGTTTAATCATCATTTTGGAGTTCTGTATGAGGTGAGGTTAGTTAGGATGAGATGAACTCAAGCTCTAGCTACACGCCCGACTTGATATTCCCTGCGAGATCAAACAAGTGGTTAGAAGGGCTCGTGGAGTAACCCACCGGGGACCCCTTCGATGCTCAAGTCAGTATCAATACCATGAAATAGTAAATAAGTACAAGTAATAAATAGATATAAAAGATATAAAAATACTTAGCCTGAGAGGAGTAACGTGTTTGAATGATTATTGCACCAAAGAGGTGATCATAGAAGTGTGCGAAGGGGATGGAGGTCAGTAGCTCTTCTCAAACGTGTCTCCCTTATTCTCCCTCCTTTTCCCTTTTTATAGAAGAGGGAGTCGGTGGATGAGTACAACCTTGAGGATTATGTTTTATTCTATCCTTTAATAAGTGTGTTTTGAAGGGGTAAACTGGGCGAGTAAACGTTATTTGGGAAGAGGCGAATTGCCTTGTTAGGGAAGTGGCAAATTACGTTATAAATGAAGTGGGCGTATTAAGTTTTTTTGCCCTTACTGAGCGAGTTGTGTTGGTTTTACCCTTAATGTGTGAATTCTGTTGATTTTACCCCTACTGAGTGAATTGTGTTGGTTTTACCCTTACTGGGCGAATTATGTTGGTTTTATCCCCATTGGGCAAATTATGTTGGTTTTACCCTTTCTGGGCGAATTGTGTTGGTTTTACCCCTACTAGGCAAATTGCGTTGGTTTTACCCTTACTAGGCGGATTCTGTTAGTTTTACCCTTATTGAGCAAATTATGTTGATTTTTCTCCTACTGGGCGAATTGTGTTAGTTTTACCCTTACTGGGCAAATGGTGTTAGTTCTTACCCCTACTGAGAAAATTGTGGTGGATTTACCCTTACTGGGCGAATTGTGTTGATTGATGTTATTTTTTTTTTTTTGGTTCTTTTTTATGAGCTACAAACACCCATCTACCGTAGCAAGCTGCTCAGTTATAAGTTACCAACACCTTTAAAACTGGGGTAGAGTCAAACTCAAGAACTCTGCAGTCCACTTATAAGCCCGAGTCAATCACATTTTTAGGCCTGGCATGATGCAATGCGTGGATGGAAATTTAGGGACTATGAAGGTTCAACACTCTTCCCTTAATTCTTATTACAAAAATAACAAAAAACAAGAGGAAAATGGTTTAACCTAATTCTCACACCCTGAGAATTGAGTGAAAACACATAAATGGGATGAATTCTCTAAATAGTTGAAGACTCAAAACCCTAGACTTCCTCTCCTATATATAGAGGAACTAAAACCCTAAAAACAATATAAAAGATTTAAAAGATAAAATCATAAATAAATCTTGCCTAATCTAAACACTTTTGCTAAACTGACATATCCTGTTAGATGTAAAAACCCAAACCCTAGCTACATACAATATTCCCAGTCGCAAGCCTACTCGCCAACTTGCTAGCCGCCAAGTCGTACATGACAATCTTTGTTCGTGGCTGCATCATCCTCTCCGACCTGGAGCGAATTCACCCTTGAATTCATCAATGGATCTTCTAGGCTTTTCTTGCAAAGTTTCGTCCTCTCATGCTGGTTTCCAATCTCACCAAACTCCCATGCTTGCCCCAGATGTGGATTGTTGACCCACTCTACCAAGATAGGAGTTGTACTTTGTCTTGCCAAGATGTTGACTGCATCATGACATCCTTGACTTATAATAACTCAAATGACTTAGAGTCTGATAAGATTTAGGTAGAGCAAATTTTATTTGGGTCATTAGATTAGGACCAACGCAATCAAGATCAAGCCTTGGCCGTCAAAACCTTAAACCAATGCCTCAATTCTCAACTCGTTGATTTTAGGAACAGATTAAAATAAAGAGTTCACAACTGAAATCCGAAGAACTATATTAATCTGAAGTAAGAAAATACAATAAAACATACGTTATATGCTAAGCTAAGCTAGGCTAAGTTACGCTACTTCTAGGTAACAAGTGTGCTATAAAGAAACTTGAAGAAGTCTGTACGGTGGTGCTTGAAACTTTACAACTATAATAGAGTCTCTTATTTGTACAAAACGAAAAATAACTGTTGCATCCTAATTCCTGGGCAGCTACTTTGCACGTATGCCTCAAAAATCCTTTAACACATTGAATGGGCAATGAACATGCCCTAAATTTGTGTGCTTGAGCATATTTCTAGAGGCCCTACGTCCACATAACTTTCTAGAGTTCCTTCTAGATGCCTCATGTTCAGTTGGACAAGCTTAAGGCTCATATATATGGAATTGGACTCCAAGTAACTGCCTCGAGCTTCAGAACAATTTTTCTTGCAACCTTTTGGGAAGTCCCTTGAGCTCGATCCTCTTTTTCCCCTTCAACAGCATCAAGTTGCTGATACCCTTTAAAGAGTTTGAACTCCTTAGGCAACTAGACTCGAGACACCGTTATCTTAACATCGAAATGCCTTGCATCCCATAAGGATGGCCTCACATGATAAGCATGTGATGCTTTAAAACGGCATCATCCAAACTCCCTCGAGCTTGGGTGGTAAACAAATGCCCTCATTTTAGCCATTGGTAATTTCATATTTCTATGAGGGAAAAAAACTTCTTCTTGATTTGACCCCCAATAGCTACAGGAAGCTCAAGAGAGCATTATTTGATGCTTCATCTTTCTTCGTTCCCACGTTTCTATAAATATGACAGTTAGAGCTTCGAAAATTTACATTTTTCTTTGTGCTCTCTTCTCATTGTTCTCAAGCACTCTAAACACTTGCTCTCAACTTTCAATTCTTCATTCTCCATTGCTAACTCTATTCTTAGAGCTCTTAGAATCTTTTAAACCACTGACGATGGCTCAAATCTCTTATGCTTTTTCTGCTCTCATCCCTTTCGTTGATAGCTCTATACAGCAATTGACACGTCTGGTGTAATAGGATGTTTCAATGGTCTCAAATAGGCGCCAAATATTGACCTGAATACCATCAAGGAGGATCGTTCTACGATGTCTAAGATTGATTTCTCCTCACTCTAAAAACTATGTGCCCTAGGGCCCATCTTTAACTCTTCTTTTGATGTTCCTAACCTCGAGGGTGTGTTCCTTGATACTGACAAATCTCCTTCACTTCATACGGTTTCTGCTGGTCATTCTTGGGGAGAAAGACGCATTTGCAAGAAGCTACCCCTTTCAAGGGGCGAACGTTCTTGACAAAGCGATACGTTAAATTAGTGGATTGCTTGACTCTCATCTACAAGGGCAAATGGAAGAATCTTCGTATCTACGAAGCCATCAGGCTTTCCTAGATTTCCCTCAGGTCCTCCAACTTAGCTGGTGCTGCTCTTAAGTCAAACAACACCGCCTCTTTTTATTTTACTAGTTGGACTTCGAATCCACCCACAGAAATATATGGCTACTCTGCCCATAGTTGATCCTTAGCATGTAAAGCCACTAGCTTTTTAACGGCTGAGGAGATGGCCCTTTGGGCCTCAATGGGAAATCTTAGCTTCCCTTTGTAAGGCTTCTTGCACGCCCTTCATTGAGAAGGGCTCTAATGTATCCTCAGAAGTTAGAATCATCTGACTCCCCATTAGCCTATTCAACCTCAGCATCAGTGAGTGGGCTATCAAGGATGGCTATCAGTTCTTTATGTTATGCAATTTGAGGAGTGGTCCTCTTCACAGCTAATGGTCCCACAACGTCTTTGTAAAACTTTGCCTAACGAAGTTAGAGCAAGTTATGAATGGCTTGTCATCTAGAACAACAACCTCATATTTGTCATGGTTCAATAAGATTAACAACTGGTGAAATGAAGAAGAGATACAATAGTTGGCAAGTAGCCAATCTCTCCCAAGCAAAGCATTATAGCTTGAGGTGGTATCCACTACAAAGAAGGTAGTCAGCCTACTCAAGTTGGCAATAGTTAATTCAATCAGGACAACCCAGTTAGACTTATTGATGGTTCTTGAAAAGCCATATATTGCCACATCTGAAGTTGTCAAATCATCTAGATATTTACCAATAATCCCTAACATCTATGAAGGTAAGACATTGATGGCTACGCCATTATCCACCAAGACTTTATTCACCAAGATGCCATCAAATTTAGCTTTGATTTGTAAAGGCTTAATGTGTTTGTTGCCAGTAGTAGGTCCATCAAACATCATCTTCATCATGTCTTGAAGGTTATCAGCTGACTTGGGTGTTGGGTTTTAACTTTAAAAGACAAAGGATCAGAATTACCTTGAGGGGCTGGTATTTCAGCCACATGCTTCATTTGGGGATCTTCACCTATTGCTATTACGTCCCCTTTGAGACTCCCCTGTGTTTCAGTTTCCATGTACTCCAAGTGAATAAGCAAGGTAGTTCTGATAACAACTTCATCAGTGAGTGACCCAAACTGTATTTAGATCCCCAGCTTGTCTCTTTCCTTAGACTTTCATCAATTTGCATATCTTTGACTTCAAGATGATCTTTTGGTCAACCTCTAGGGTTTAAGGCTCCTCTATTTGTTTGGGGAAGAGGTTCGACTAAGTTGATGCTGAGAGGATTATGATCTTTCTCATTGCCAAATGTTCCTGTGCCGACAAATTCTTGGCAAGCTGGTCCCACCAAGATTTGTTTCCTTCAAAAGATGAGAAATTATCCCATCTCTCGAGCTTCTTATGTGGATCAACTTTAGCATTGGTGGTTCAAGGTCTTAATTCATCTCTTAGATTTTCAAGATCTATAGACTTAGTATTCTTGTCCTTGTGGCCTCTGTGTTCTTTATCGGAAAGCTTGGTTAAGCAAGTATTAAGTCAAGCTCTGTGTTGTGCTGCTATCAAAGAAGCTTCCTCTTTTGAGTTCACATAAGATTGGAAGGACCAGCATCTTCTTGCTCAAGTTGGGTTCTCCTCCAAATGTTACCAAAGCTAACCGCTTAAGGTTGTTGTCCTGGTTCCCGTGGTCCCTGATTGGTGTCCGCATCAATTAGGTGATATTTGGATTCCTTTTTAGGTGCCCAATCCTCTTGATTATTTGGGCCTTCAAAGTGAGACAATGAATGGGTCCAACAAATGAGGCCTTCTTAGAAACAACCGGCGTTTTCTTTGGATATAAGTCTAGCTTCTTCATCTCGAATACTAGCTTGTGACCACAACCTCCATAAAGGTCATAAGTTAGGCACATAAGCTTACTCATCACCTCTTTTTTAGTAGCAAAGATGATCTGCCATTAGTCACCTGTGAATATTTCCATGGCAGAATCTTCTTCTCTTGAGAGAAAAATGGTTCCTACTTCCAGTTGCTTCTTTAATAACCTCTTAAAGGTGGCACAGTCACGCGTTGAATGTTGTGCCGTGATATGCCACTTGTAGCACTCATCTACTAACTATATTGAGGTTTTACAAAACCTTAGTGCCCGCCCACCCCCCGCTCAAGCAATCTGTCAAACAAGGTAATGGCTACAGCCAATCTTTCCTCATCGTACAAATAGATTTGCCATCAGTTTGGCAATCATAATTATTTCAAGGCTTGACTACCTTTATTACACTCACTTGGACATGACTAGAGAAGTGGTCTTTATCAACACTCATCTGTCCTTCTCTAGAGAAGATTAATTCCCTTGCCTTAATGACAGCTTGAACCACATTTCTAAAGATTACACAATTGTTCTTTGAGTGAGTAAATGAATCATGTCCTTTACATAAATGAATCATGTCATTTGCAATACACCTTCCCCTTTAATTTATCGAGGTCAACTTTCCTATGTTTCCCCGTAATCTTGAGTTCACTATTTGCCTCGACACAATCAAATATAATGTGGGTTCTTGAGAACTCAAATGAGTACTTTCTTAAGTCTTGGGACTGGTTTCACTTCCTGGCTTTAATATCTTTCTTTACTAAAGTATAACAAATCATGGGAGGTCCTTTAAAGTATTCAGCAACGTCAATTTCATATGGAGGATCTTCTTCCTCATGTATCAGATCATGTATTATAAGTTCCATACACGGTATTTCTCTTAAGGCTTTCCTCCTTCAAGATAGCCTCATACTTGGTGGCACATTCTACTAACTAAAGGAGAGTTATGAAGTTCGAGCCTTCAAACTTTTTCCTGAATTCAATATCCAAGCCATTTAAAGCTAGCTTGGCATATTCAACCTCGGGGAGAGCCACTGTACATTTTAACCTAGCTCTTTTGGACCGATTAATGTAATCTTCTATGGATTCACCTAGCTTCTGTCTCACTCAAGCCAAGTCTGACATAGAGGTTCCTACTTCCATCCTTGGGAATTAGGCTTGGAATTGCCTTGCCATGTCATCTCGAATGTAAAATGGAATTAGGTGGTAAACTAATGTACCACTAAAAGGCTGTCCTATTAGAGAACTTGGGAATAACCTAGGATTTAATGCCCATCATGAGGGTGTCTTAGTTGGTTGCGTCTCCAACCCATGCAGTCATCACCCAGGGGTCAGGAGTTCGAATCTCGCTGAGGATATACTCATGACTTACCTGCTCATAGGGATTGTGGGCCTCCTCATGGACCGGAGATAGCTGTGGCTACACAGTCCCTTGTTACCAACAAAAAAAAAAAAAAAAAAAAAAAAAGAACCTAATTTTCAAGTATGGTTTTTTAGCCGCTTCCCTGCACTGGAAGCTGAATCTTGCTAAATGCTCGAGAGCTGACACACTTCCTTCTCCTGATAAAATGGTAAACTCTTGGATTTTGTATCCTCGAGAAATAGGGTAATCCCTGTCAATGTAGTCAAGGTACTGTTTAGTATTCAAGGGTCTATTAACCCTTCTGAGGCCTGGCTCATACATCTGCTCGATAAGGGTGGCCAATTGGTATTGGGTGGGGGGGGGGGGGGGGGTGTGGTTTTGCACATGGTTATGTTCCTGTCACTGCTCCCCAAGTGGCTAAGGGTCTTGTAGGAAATCAGCATGATACCCCTGAGCTCACATTACAATGGGATGTAGGAATGGTTGTTGTACCACATATGCAGGGTAATAACTTCCATGATCATTCTGGCCATTTGGCTGGTTACCCATGAAGTATTTACCAACAGAGCGTGTTGCATGCCTAAAGGCACACCTACATTAAAAGGCTGTTGGGCCGTTATTTCCTGATCAATCCCTAAGGTTTGATCTTAAAGATGCAGGAAGTTAGCTTAATCCATAGTCTCATATGTGGAAAAAGGCCTAGGAGGAGGGCCTTGGTCCCCAGTTGCACACCTACTCCGATTCTCTAGCTAACCTCAAGGAAAACCTCTTCAACATGAAGATGGTATGAATGGTTATGTGCCCCTGTCTCAAGGACAAACGTGACTTGAACATTGGCGTTGAGGTCCTTCGAAGCCAAAGAGTATCCTTGGTTCAAAGGACCAGCAACACCAAAGATTACATTATCAACTCTATGGCCTAAATCTAAGTGAGCAGCACCTGGGTTGGCCATAGTTGGTTTTCCTATTCTCTTAGGGTTTGTGTTATCAAAACCTGAGTCACTGGTATTCATGAGCTATAAGGAACACCACAAGGGTACCCAGTAGGGACCGGGGGAGAAGGAACAGGCTTGAACTGCCTAATATCCTCTATAACGACTTGAACTAACCTACAATGAGCCTCAGCAAGCCTGACCAAGATAGGCTTGACTTTAACTACTTTCTGTCTTGCCACATCCTTAGCTATAAAGGTAGTGGTGGAAGAAAGGGTTGAGTTCATTTCAACCAAGACTCTATCAGTTTCTCTATGAAGTCTTTCATTCATCGAGGTCCCAACATTAGTAGGCCCTGTTTCAGAGCATTGTTTTTCATACACCTTTTTCATATGTCGTTCAATCCTCTGATAAATGAGTTCTATGCGACATTTTGAGCATGACCATGAAACTCATTCAAGAATAGCCGTCAAGCCCAATATGCTCATCTTCTGGAATGTCTTCATCACCTCCACTTTAAGTACCACAGTTGTGACTTGTTTCACCCCCACATGACACAAGACATGATCTAAGGGGTGCTCAAGTGGAGACCCGATTAAGGCTAAACTTTCGGGTTCTTCAGGTTTAAGAGCACTAGACCTCCTTGTTCTAACCATTTGTGAATGGTATAAGACTATTTATTGATAATCACAATGGGGTTAAAGACAGTTATTTCTTGTGCTAAGCCTCCCACTGTGGTCGTCAAAAATCATGTTTGGTCTTTAGCATGCTAAGTGTGTGATTCTGGTCACCGTAAATCTAAATCAAACAAACATGCAAAAAGGGACTTGCAGCAACGTGAGAGCCAGTCAAAATTTTGGACCACTCGTGTTTGGCCTGGACCACTCACCTTTTCGAAGAAAAGGGATGGTGCTTTAGTGAATCGGACTTGGGTTTGCAATTAACTTGCAGATTCTACTTATGCTCCAATTAATGAGACTTTAAAATTTTTGTGGATTATGTGTGTGTGTGTATATATATATATATATATATATATGTTTGAGAGAAAAGTAAAAGGATATGGACCCAACTCAAGGGACAGTTACAGTGATAGAGCAAAGCTCACAGACACCTTTTCTCATACACTTAAAAGTTAGGAACTGAGGTGAAGACAAACTTAAGAGCTCAGTAGTCTACTTACAAGCCCGAGTCAATCAGATTTTTAGGCCTAGTGCCCTTGACTTGTAATAACTCAAGTGAGTTAGAGCTTGACAAGATTAAGATAGAGCAAACCTTATCTGGGTTACTAGATAAGAACCAACGCAGTCAAGGCCAAGAAAGCAAATACAAGAGGATTTTATGCTAAACTAAGGTAGGACAAGTTAAGTTACGCTACTCGTAGGTACAAAGCACAAGGGTGATGTAAAGAAAATTGAAGTAGTTTGTATGGTGGTGGTCAACACTTTACGACTACAATAGTATCTCTTTTTTATAGAAAACAAAAATAACTACTGCGTCCTAATTCCCTGACATTTCTTTCCCACATCTATCTCAAAGCTACTTTTTTCAGTCTGAATAGGTAGTGAACATGCCCTGCATTTGTGTGCTTGAGTGTCTTTTTAGATGTCCCACGTCTACATATCTTGCTAGAGTTCCTTCTAGATGCCACATGTTCTGTTAGATAGGCATGAAGCCAACATATCTAAAATTGCGCTCAAAGTAACTACCTCGAGCTTTAAAACAACCTGTCTTGCATCCTTCTGGAAAGTCCCTCAAGCTCGAGCCTCTTTTTCCCCCTTCAACCACATCAAGTCACTAATATCCTTTATAGAGTTATGTCCCAACTCCCTCGATTTTGGGGTGTAAATAGGTAGGTTGTAGAGTACTGGGTTGAGAAGCTCTCCACCTAGGGATGGCAATGGGGCGGGGCGGGTACGGGGGATGTCTCCTCCACACCTGTACCCGCCACCCAAATCCTATACCTGTACCCGCCTCATTACCCGCCACGGGTATGAAGTGGATACCCGTACCCGCCCCGGCCGGTACAAACTCATACCCATACCCGCCCCATTACCGGCGGGTATCCAACGGGTATGCATGACCCGCCCCGTACCCTCTCTAATGTGGGTAGAAAACGATTATCTATACCGGGTCATATTAGTTATTTAATACTACTTTTAAAAATCAATTATATTTTTTTATAACATTGATAAACATTTTGGGTTATTGAATTTAAACACGTATTTTTTTAATTTGAACGTTAATTATGTACAAAATAAAGCGGGTATGGCGGGTATGAGGTGGAGCGGGGCGGGTATGGAGCGGGGCGGGGCAGGGCGGGTACAAAACTATACCCATACCTGTGACGGGTACGGGGCGGGTACACCAACCCCGTACCCACTACCCGCCCCACTTATACCCGTAGCCACTACCCGCCCCACTTATACCCGTACCCGCCCCAAACGGGGTTTACCCGCCCCATTGCCATTCCTATCTCCACCCCATGCCAAAGGGTAGGAACCTAACAGACTGCTTTTCGAGAAATGAGGCTTGGCCCCTCTTAATTTAGTTAAATGAACCTAGACCAAGATATCTCTATATATATCCATTCTCGGCATTAGGAAGTAATCTTTTGTGATCAACATCCTGTCATGATCCAAGATCAAACTCGAGTCATGACCTAGAAAGGAATGCAAGAAAGCGATAAAGGAATGTAAAATGCAAAAAGAAAGGAAATATCTCAAAGAGAGAGTTGAATTTTCATTGAATGATCCATCCTTACACATGAGTAATCTATTTATAGAAATCTAGATACATCACCCATGGACAAATGGAAGCCGACCTAATTTGAAACTCCCGCCAAAACCAATATTCCACTAATTAACAATTAACTCCTAACTAACCGAGATTCAAAAGTATTGGCGCCTAAACACGGCTAAGCATTTACATGGCAACATTGTACTAAAGAATACTAGTTTGACTCCTACTTAAAGACTTAACTAATTATTACTATCAATGACTTTTTAATCCCTATATTCTAATATTACCCGATCATGACAATACTCCCCCCTTAAGAGATTCTTGCCCTCAAGAATCTTAGAAAGAAGTATAGCTTCAAGATCTTGTCAGCAAAAGTGACAACTTCGGCTTAGTCTTATTTTTGCACTAAATCTGCGAATGCCATTCAAATTAGCCATGCTTCAGCACAATCAACAATTGCTCAGCTCCATTTACAACCCTGCATTCAATTTCCGGCTCTACCCAAATTCCTTGCATCCCAACTCGAGGATAAATATCAGGAGGTCTGCCCCTGTCATGCAAAATCAACCAAATTCTACTACAGCCCACAACCACACAGTATAGCTTCTTATTGCATCCAAGCCAGCCCAACATCCTCAACTTGTAACAGAAACCTTTTGAAGTCCAATCCTGCAGTTTGTATCTCAACCCCAAGTCTTCAGGAGGCCTAATATTTGTATGCATAGATGAATAGATACTAGCTCCATTACAAGGGACCTGCCTTTTGATCTGATTGGACGCATTTCTCAGCTGACAGTGATCTGTAGAATGCTGTAGAGGAGGATCAGTAGGGGTTTCAACCCTGTAAGTTTGTACTGCAGCAAACCCATCTCGATTCTTTGATGAACTTACATCTTGGATGAGTGAATCTTCCTGTCCTGGATCAAACGGCCTCAATAAAGCCTGCCATGGAATCTGATCTTGTGGTTTTCCCAGCTGAATTGTTTGTTCTGCAGCAGTAATACACTTCAATTCTGTTAAAGGTTGATGGGTTACTACAGACAGGGCATTTTGATGTGCTGATTTTGCTGCTACAGCCCTTGAATGTGACTCAAGGACTTGCGTTTCCTTCATCTCCACAAGTTCAAGTTGAATCTTTGCTTCAACAACCTACTTATCTAGCTGCTGATTTACTTGATCTGATGAGTACCTTGATTTCTTATTCAATTGATGAGCTGATGCATTAATACATGGATTCAATGCTAAATGTGGTGAGTAAGGAACTTCTCTTGATACTTGATCAATGTCCTTACATAGCATTTGCCCTTGGGGACTCAATTCCTCTTGAGCACTTTGTCCATTGAGCTGTTCAAGTATGCCATCGAGTTGCCGATGCATTCCTTCAAAGTGCTGATCCAACTTTTCCTCCCATGAACGTTGCATTGCAGCAAACATCTCGCGCATCTCTTGCATTCGAAGGCCAAATTGCTCAAGCTAATTTGCTTCGATTTTAGCTCCCACTTCATCAACAAACCCTGCAGTAGCACTAACAACAGAATCAGAGGCAACATGTTCTGCTTTTGGAAAATCTGAAGTGTCATCTTCATAGTTTAAGGCTAAATTTGTGTCATGGCTGCCTAACTTGGATCCTCTCCTTGCCCTCTTGATACTTCTTTGGATTTTCAATAGACATCAATAACACCTTAGGCTGCTTCATTCCCAACCTATTGTACTCACAAAGCCTTCCAAGAACTTCTTCATTTGCCTCAAGTTGTAAAAATTCTGGTGCAACTCCATGGAAAACAAGGACTGGCTTCTCCAATGCTCTTATCCTCTTGCTAGAGTAGCACTTCTTATGGTTTAAATGAATGGTCAAGCTAATTTTCTCACACTGCTGCAACAGAAACTTCAACTTGAATTTCCTGGTGCTGAGAATCTCGATTTGCACTTGTGATTTGATTTCGGCACAAAAATTTGGCTCCTCGACCTGCACTTCAGGCTGTATTGCATCAATTTCATATTGTTCTGTACTATAACCTGATTGTGCTACTCCGATTACGTCACCAATTAATGTTGATCTTGTTGTAATTGGCTCCCCAAACGCAGCCCGACCATCGTGAGCTTGTCTCCAACGAAAATTATCTTGCTCCTTCTCAATCGCAGCAATCTTATCATCACAATTCTCAATCAACGCATCATACACAACTTGATTAAATAGCATTACCTTAAACTGACTCGAATTTGCAAAATTGTTTGGAATTGTTCCAAAACCTTGCTTGTATACCTCAGTCGGCTGGAATTCTGCATTACTTTGGATTTGTTGCTGAATTTCCTATTGATTCTGCACAAACTGCTGCTGAGACTGTTGCAAAGTAAGCTTATAACCTCGTGGAATCTGCTGCTGGTACTGCCGAACAGAAGAGATACGTTCTTTCTAAATTGCATTGACGGCAACATCGTCGGCTGCTCCTAATCGGCTCGAGTTGTACACCATACTTGAAATCTTTGGCCAACACAACTTCAGCCAATTTGCTCGCTTTCAAAGCTCCAACAGATCACAATTGTGATGTGAATTACACTCAAAACTTCAAGACCACACTTCAAGAATCAATTAATCCTGAAACCTTGATCAACCGTGAAGTCTGGAATTTCAAGATCTCAAGTTTAAATCAATTCAACCTCTATTTTTTTGTTGATAGATTGCAACCAGCTCCAAAGCTTAACACAATACAACTCAATTTAGTTGAAATATATTCAACTAAATCGAATGCCAAAGCATCAAAAGTCTTTGCGCAGCAACAATAAATTGATTCTGAATTTTTTTTTAGATTAAGAGCTTGATTTGGAATTTAATCAACAAATCAAGGCTCTTATACCAATCGTCATGATCCGAGATCAAACTCGAGTCATGACCTAGAAAGAAATGCAAGAAAGCGATAAAGGAATGTAAAATGCGAAAAGAAAGGAAACATCTCAAAGAGATAGTTGAATTTTCATTGAATGATCCATCCTTACACATGAGTAATCTATTTATAGAAATCTAGATACATCATCCATGGACAAATGGAAGCCGACCTAATTTGAAACTCCCGCCAAAACCAATATTCCACTAACTTACAATTAACTCCTAACTAACCGACATTCAAAAGTATTGGCGCCTAAACACGGCTAAGCATTTATATGGCAACATTGTACTAAAGAATACTAGCTTGACTCCTATTAAAGACTTAACTAATTATTACTATCAATGACTTATTAATCCCTATATTCCAATATTACCCGATCATGACACATCCCCATTCTACCACTACAAGAAACCTGGTGTTAAGTTTTATATGCTTGGGTTATTTGCTATAAAATTTGGCATGGTCCAAGACATTTCTTTTTCTTGCGTCTGGACTGGGAACCTTTAATGGGATAAAAGAGCCCTTCTTCATCCTCCTCTCCTTAAGGAGCTTTATCAGACCAACCTAGCAATTAAGCAAACCTATAGTGAACTTGCTTCTCGCAAGTATGCGTCATACGCAGCCCTATGTTGCTCTTCATGGTATCAAGCCTACTGGTACTTACTTGACTAAAAGGGTGCCAAGTTATGTTTTACTTATTTCATTAAGTGTGTAGGTACTGGCGCTGAAGTGGCTTAGGTAGTAAGGACTCAGGATGTCCCTCGAAGGCAGGCTCTTCCAAGTTAAAATCCTTTTCATTTAAGAACATCATACCTTTTAAGCTTAAACACTTGACTAAACGCAAAGTGTCAGCTTTGATGCCACTAACGTTTCCATTTCTAACTTTGAATGACTAGTCATAGAACCCCCTCAAGCCACTGGGAGTTTTTCAAGATTATTGCATGCAAAAGAATCCTAGAAGCAAGGGTCACTTCACCACCCACGACTAACAGCTTAAGGAAAAGGGCAAGGAGATCAGCACCTGTCCCACAGGTGGCCTCTCCAAGAAGAAGTGGCTATCGCCTAACTGCTTGGTTGGAAAAGAGGGAGGAGTGAACAATAAGAGGTAATTGATTCCCACTTTAGCCTGTGCTCAATTTGTTTTGTTCTAAACCTCTTCTAATAGGAACAGTAAGAGGTACTTGATTCCCACTTTAGTTTGTGTTCAATTTGTTTTTTCTCTATACCCCTTCTGTCTTCCTGATTGTAGCTAGTACCTTTGTTCAAAGATCATTGGAGATCATAGAGATAGCTAACTCTCCCTCAAAGAGTAAAATCTTAGGCTCGCCCTTAGTACAAAGCCTCTAGATGTCACCATGGAGGAAACTGAAGAGTCAGTTTCCACCATTCTCGAGGTGTAACTAAAGATGCTTCGTTGGAACTGCACTCTTGATTGACCTAAGTCAAGACTTAATCGAAGCTCAATACGTTCTTCCATGGGAGCCGAAGTCCATCCTCGAAGAACTTCTGTTGGTAATGGTACTTTGGATTCCTCTAAGCTAGTTTTTGATCCAGCCATCAATTAGCTGTAACTCACTTTTCTTTCGGCAAAAGCTTCATCTGGAGCAACAATCCCCATATTAGAAAGTTAGGATGTTGCAAGCCCAGAGCCGTACGTTGTCTTTTTTTTAGTAGAGACTCCAAGGGTAAGGATATTACCCCCTTTAATGTCATGTTTGTTTTAAGTGACGGACACCTAATTGTTCTATGTTTTATTTTAGGCACCAACTGCATCACCTTTCTCATCCGAGGTGCTTCTCAGTTGGAGCAACATAAGGTGAGTGCTAGGTTGGCTTACAATTGGACCCTAAAGCATCCCCTAAGTCCCGAATAGTTAACCTTGGTGCACTTTCTCCTCTAAGACTTGCCCAGCCAATAGTTAGGAGGCTCTTAGCCTTGTGAGACGAGTAAAGGAGGATTGAAGAGCCACTCCAATCATCATGATGGAATTGGATAGCCTCGAGGGTACACTCACCACCATACTTGCAGAAGTTCCTCCTCTAATCCAAAAGAGAGGCACCTGCAAGACTATCATCAAAGGTGTTGGCCCTAAATTCATTTATATTGTAATTTTGATGATAACAATTATTTAGTGAGTCATTGTGTTTATATTAGTCTAATCTTGTTTCTAAGTGACTCACAAGAAAGTCAAGAAAAACCAAGGCTAATCATGCTAATATCAAGCCGTCTAAGATGATGAATCAAGAGCAAAAGGGATCAAAGTTGAGGAGACGATTCATCCAAAATGAAGAGAAAGTGATCCGAGTCTAAGCGCTCTAAAGTTATTTATTTTTATTGTCTAGGACTTAGGATCGGGATATATCAATTGAGTCCAAGTCTCAATATTGATATGTGATGTTCTAACAAAAATGTTTTTGAAATATTTTTGAAATTTTGAATTTTGAATTTTATTTGAAAAATATTTAAGCCAAAATTTAAGCCAATCTAACTTATCAATTAAATTTTTTTTTTTAAGATTGGTATTTTTAAAAAGCATGATTAAATTAAATAAGATAAAATTTAAATGGGTGATAATTTTGCTTGATTCAATCAATCATTCATGATTAAGGAAAACTAGAAAATTAATTCAATCAATCATTCATGATCAAGGAAAACTAGGAAATTAATTTAAAAATTAAGCTAATATGGAAATTAATTAATCAATCAATTTATGGTAAATCAACCCATCAATCAAGCTAATTGATCTAAAATGTGCAAATCTACCCTGGCATGCTGAATGTCGGCACATAGAAGGTATGTGTCAGCACACAAAGTTACAGTAGCCACCGGGAGCTACTGTGTGTCGACACACAAATCAAAAAAAAGATCAAAACGGCTACTTTTGACTTAATTTCTTCCCTAATCCTTTTTCTGACTTTTTGAACATCCCCTTGGCCCTCATTTGCCTATAAATAGGGCTTGAATGCTTTGGTTTAAATCATCCACTACTCTCTAAGCATTCTTTGTTAAAAAGGTTTTTATATTCTTACGCTTTAACGATTTGATTTTATGTTTTGCTTTATTGTTGATCATTAATTGGAGTATCCTTAGCTTTGGATAAACTTGATAAAGTATTGATTCACTTTGGAAAAAGTAAAAACTTTGAGTGCTTTAATTATTCCATTGCTTTGTTTCTATTCATTTCATTGTAAAGGTTGGATCCTGAGCTTACGATTACAACAAGATCGGTTGTAAAAGGTGTGTCTTGAGCCTACATACAAAAGGACCGGTTGTAAAGGTTGGATCCTGCCCCTATTTTTAAAAAGGATTATCAAGTTTAGTGAAAGGCTCAAGTGACTAAGACTAGTCACTTGAGAAGTGGACGAACTTCCGGTTTGGAAGTGAACTACTATAAAATCTTTGTACATCGTTTTTATTCTTGCCTTTATATTTATTCTCCAACTTTTAATTTATCTGTTGGTTCATAAAATTTAGTTTTTCATTTATCACTAAAGAACTTAATTCACCTCTCCTCTTAGGTTTCGTTTTGGACCTTCAATTCGTATCAGAGCTAGTACTCTCTTTTTTTTTGGGTCTAACATCCTTAGATTGATCTTATGGAAACCTTCACTCTTATCTTAGCCGAGGGCCAATCCACCAACAAGCCTTCTCTTTTTGATGGGAAAAATTTCCCTTATTGGAAGCTTATAATGAGACTTTACATTACATGTATTGATTTTGATTTATGGCTTATAACGAAAAATAGTGATTATGTACCTTCAAAGAAACAGGGTGAGAAAACTATTGAAAAATAGGAAAATGAGCTTATGCAAGATGATATTTGCAAAAAATGCAAAAGCTTATTATCAACTATTATGTGCTATTACCCCAATTGTCTTTAATTATGTGTCAGGTTGTCAATCAGCAAAAGATATTTGCGACAAGCTAGAGGTCTCCTATGAATGTACGGATCAAATAAAGTCTTCAAAAATAAAAATAAACATGTTGGTAAGATCTTACAAACTTTTTAAATGAAACCGGAGGAATCAATAAAAGAGATGTGCACTAGATTTTCCGATATCGTTAACAAACTCCAAGCTCTTGGGAAAATGTATTCAAATAAGGAGCAAGTTGATAAAATCCTTAGATGTTGTCCTATTTCATGGCAAGGCAAGTTTATTGCTATTCTAGAAGCTCATAACCTCTCCACTTATAAACTTGATCAACTAATTGAGAATCTCATGACCCATAAGATTGACATGGAAGAATTTAAAGAAGAAGAAAAACAAAATAAAAGTAGAGGCATAGCATTTAAATCATCTCTAAGTGACGAAAGTAACGAAAGTGACGATGAAATTGTTTTGCTGGCAAACAAGTTTTACAAACATCTTAAAAAGAAAAGGTTTAAGAAAAATTTTGAAAAGGGTTCATCTTACCAACGTGCTATAAGTGTGGAGAAATCGGATATCTTAAGAGAGATTGTCCCAAGCCAAAAAAATAAAAATTCTTCCACAAGTTCAAAAAGAAGGACAAAAAGGAAGAACGGAAGAAAGCATTTGCGGCTGAGGAGATAGCAACGATGATTCCGCTGAAGAAAGTGAAGAGGAAGTAGCTAACTTTTGTCTCGTGGCCATTGACAATGATAGCATTGAAGAAGATGAGGTGTGTATGAAAATTCAAAGCAAAAACCAAAAGTTACTTGGATAGTGTTTGCTCAAGACATATGACCAAAGATAAATCTAAGTTCACTTCACTAATGCCAAGAAAAGGAAATTTCACTTTTGGCAACAGCAAGAAAGGAAAAATAATCGGTATTGGTCACGTTGCTTCTAACTCTTCTCCTTGTATTGAAGATGTCTTACTTGTGGAAGGTATTAAGCATAATTTGCTAAGCACAAGTCGATAATGTGATAAAGGCTATTGTGTGAACTTTGAATAATCTAGATGCATAGTTAATCATGCTAAAACAAATAAAATTTTGCTTGTTGGCCTACGATATGAAAAATGTCTATATGATTGATCTTGATTGTGTAGATTAATTAAAGTGTTTTAGTGTCTTGAATGAAAATGATCCTTGAATTTGGCATAGAAGATTTGGAGATGCTAGTATGGACTTTATTTCAAAACTTTCAAAAAATGATCTTGTTAGGGGATTACCGAAGTTTAAATTTGAAAAAGATCATATTTGTGATGCATATGAATATAGCAAACAACTTAGATCTTCATTCAAACCTAAGAATGTAGTTCCAACACCAAGGCATCTTGAACTCGTACATATAGACTTGTTTTGTCCTACTCGTCATGTAAGCCTTGGTGGAAAGTGATATGGACTTGTAATTATTAATGATTACTTCCTTTTTACTTGGGTCCTATTCCTTTCTTATAAGAGTGAAATATTTGATAAATTTGAAAAGTTTTGCAAAAAGGTGCAAAATAAAAACGATTTGAAAATTATTTTGGTTAGAAGTGATCATGGAAGGGAATTTGAAAATAACGACTTTGAGAATTACTGTGACTATTTTGGAATTGAACATAATTTTTCGGCACCTAAAACTTCTCAACAAAATAGAATGGTTGAAAGAAAAAATAGAATTCTTAAAGAAATGGCGAGAACCATGCATTGTGAAAATAATTTGCCTAAATAATTTTGGGCCGAAGTGGTTGACACCGCTTGCTACATTTTGAATCAAGCTTTAATAAGGCCAATTTTGAAGAAAACACCCTATAATCTCTATAAAGGTAGGAAACCAAACATTGCATATTTTAAACCATTTGGGTGCAAATGCTTCATTCACAACAATGGGAAAACAAATCATGGTAAATTTGATCCATGAGTAAATAAAGATATTTTATTGGATATTCCCTAACAAGCAAGGCATATAGAATCTATAATAAAAAGACAAAGGTTGTAGAAGAGTCTATACATGTCTTCATTGATGAAACTAATGTCTTGTCCTCTAGAATTCCTTGTGAAGATGATGATATAGTAATCAAACTAATAAACATCACACCCTCATCTGAGGAGCAAGAAATAGATAAACTCAAAGCTCAAACGGAAGAACCGAAAGGAAACAATAAAAATATAGAATCTAGCGAGGAAGACTTGCCACAAGATCGAAAATTCTTGAAGGATCACCCAACAAGTCAAATCATTGGTGATCCCTCACAACGTGTAAGAACAAGGCATGCATTAACCGAATATTGTCATCTAGCCGTATTCATCTCTTTGAAGAACCTAGAAACATAGAAGAAGCTCTCATTGACGCAAATTGGATAATGGCAATAGAATAAAAGCTAAATCAATTCAAGAGAAATGATGTGTGAGAACTTATGGATAGACCTCATGATCATCAAGTTACTAGTATCAAGTGGGTCTACCATAACAAGAGAGATGAGGAAGGTAATGTGGTAAGAAATAAGGCAAGGCTAGTAGCTAAAGTCCATAACCAAGAGAAAGGTGTAGACTGTGAGGAAACATTTGCTCCCGTTGCTAGATTAGAAGTTATTAGACTCTTATGTGCATTTGCTTCATTTAAAAAATTTCCAACTTTTTCAAATGGATGTAGAAAGTGCATTTTTTTTATGGTTTTATTAAAAAAGAGGTTAATGTTGTAACATCCACCCTAATTTGAGGATAACAAATTTTCAAACCGTTTTTAAACTCAAAATTGCTCTCTATAGATTGAAACAAGCTCCTAGAGCTTGGTACGAGAGATTGAGTTCCTTTTTAATCCAAATGGATTTTCAAGAGGAAAGGTTGACACCACACTTTTTAATAAAACTCTAGACATGACATTCTTATTGTGCAAATTTATATTGATGATTTAGTGTTTGGTGCCATTAATCCATCCCTTTATGAAGAATTTGCAAATCTTATGAGTAGGGAATTCGAAATGAGTATGATGGGAGAATTCACCTACTTCCTTGGATTGAAAATCAAGCAAGGTAAGCAAAGAATTTTCATTAACCAAGCCAACTACATAAAGGAAATGATCAGAAATTTGGCGCGAAAAATTCCAAGGCAATAGCAACACCAATGAGCTCAATTCTTAAGCTAGATATGAATGAAAAGGGCAAAAGGGTGGATCAAAGCTATATCGAGGTATAATCGGATCCCTTCTTTACCTTTCCGCTAGTAGGCCGGATATATTTATGTGCTACATTTCAAGTATGTCGTAAGGAATGTCATTTGTGTGCCGTGAAAAGAATATTTCGATAACTAGTAGATACTCCTACCTTAGGCATATTTTACCTTAAATGTGATTTCTTTGATTTAGTTGGATATAGTGATGCGGATTTTTCAGGATACAAAGTGGACCGAAAATCGACTAGTGGTACTTGTCAATTTCTTGGTTACACTTTGGTGTCATGGTTTAGTAAAAACTAGAATTATGTTGCATTATCCACCGCCAAGGCCAAATATGTTGCATGTCGAAATTGTTGTGCTCAAATGTCGTGGTTAATGCATCAATTAAATGACTATGGCATTCATATTGACCATGCTCCTATAATGTGCGATAACACTAGTGCTTCATGCTTAACTAAAAATCCAGCTCAACATTCTAGAATAAAGCATATGAGGTTAGACATCACTTCAATCGCGATCATGTGCTTAAGGGAGATATCATTGTGAAATTTATTCCCACCGATGACCAATTAGCTGACATTTTTACTAAACCTCTAGGTGAAGAATTTTTTTGTGATATTAGAACTAGAATTGGCATGTGCAATTTGATTAATGGGAAATCGTAACAAATAAACCCCCAACCCCACATTTAATCTTTTTCCAACCCCTCTTTCTTAAAACCAACCCATTAGGACCATTTTGCCATTTTCACACTAGTCCCTCCTATTCACACTCTCTCTCCTTTGCAAGTCCCCCTCTCTTTCATCTCATTTAATGCAAAAGGACAACTTTTTTATTTTTTGCTTTTCGTTCTCTCTCTCCTTTCTCTTCCCACCAGTTCATTCTCTCTCTCCTTTCACTATGTTAACCATTTGTCTTCCTTCTCTCATATCTCATTCTCTCTTCTTTCTTCTTCTTCTTTTATTTTCAAATTCCCGAGCTCCATTCTCAACGTCCTGTGTGTTTCCTTGTCCTACTTGGGCCCTTGGGTAGTTGTTTGTGGTGGCTTTGGAATAAGAAGGCTTTGTAAGAACGGGTTTAAAGCATTGTGGCATTGCGGTAGGTTCAAGGTTGAGTCATTACACATTTCACGGTTTTCAGATCATACATTGAAGGTAAAATGATCATTTCATGCATTGGTCGTTAATGGATCTCTATTATATGGGGTTGGTGTGTTACTAGTAATTTGACCGTGTAAGATTGGTGTAAATGGTGTATTATCATTTTCTTTTTGCGCGTTTCAACTAATTAATGGTGTATGATTAATCATACACAGTGCATGATTGGTTTAAATGGTGTATTATCATGTTGTGTTGGTGTTTTTGAAGCCATTAATGGTGTATGATTGGTATAAATGGTGTATTATCATGTTATGTTGGTGCTTTTCAAGTAAGAAATGGTGTATGATTAATCATATACCATGTATGATTGGTTTAAATGGTGTTAAATCATTCTCTATTGGTGTTTTTCAAGTCATTAATGGTTTATGATCAATATACACCGTGTATGATAGGCTTTAATGGTGTGAAATCAACTTGTATAGGTGTGTTTCATGTAATTAGTGGTGTATGATCAATCACACACCGTGTATGATAGGTTTTAATGGTGTAAAATCATCTTGTCTAGGTGTGTTTTAAGTAATTAGTGGTGTATGATTAAACATACACCGTGTATGATAGGTTTTAATAGTGTAAAATAAACTTGTATAGGTGTGTTTCAAGTAATTAGTGGCGTATGACCAATCATACACCGTGTATGATAGGTTTTAATGGCGTGAAATCAACTTGTATAGGTGTGTTTCAAGTAATTAGTGCTGTATGATCAATCATACACCATGTATGATTGGTTTTAATGGTGTGAAATCAACTTGTATAGGTGTGTTTAAAGTAATTAGTGGCGTATGATCAATCATACAATATGTATGATAGGTTTTAATGGTGTAAAATCATCTTGTCTAGGTGTGTTTCATGTAATTAGTGGTGAATGATTAATCATATACCGTGGATGATTGGTTTAAATGGTGTAAAATCAACTTGCATAGGTGTGTTTCAAGTAATTAGTGGTGCATAATTAATCACAGACCATGTATGATAGGTTTTAATAGTGTAAAATGAACTTGTACAGGTGTGTTTTAGGTAATTATTGGTGCATGATCAATCATACACCGTGTATGATAGGTTTTAATGGCGTGAAATCAATTTGTATAGGTATATTTCAAGTAATTAGTGGTGTATGATCAATCATACACCGTGTATGATAGGTTTAAATGGTGTAAAATCAACTTGTATAGGTGTGTTTCAAGTAATTAGCGGTGTATGATCAATCATACACCGTGTATGATAGGTTTTAATGGTGTGAGAACATTTTGTGTTGGTGTGTTTTAAGCAATTAGTGGTGTATGATCAATTATACCCCATGTATGATTGGTTTTAATGGTGTGAAATCAACATGTATAAGTGTGTTTCATGTAATTAGTGGTGTATGATCAATCACACATTGTGTATGATAGGTTTTAATGGTGTAAAAGCATCATGTCTTGGTGTGTTTCAAGTAATTAGTGGTGTATGATTAATCATACACCATGTATGATAGGTTTTAATGGTGTAAATTCAACTTGTATAGGTGTGTTTCAAGTAATTAGTGGCATATGATCAGTCATACACCGTGTATGATAGGTTTTAATGGTGTGAAATTAACTTATATAGGCGTGTTTCAAGTAATTAGTGGTGTATGATCAATCTTGCACCGTGTATGGTTGGTTTTAATCGTGTGAGATCGTTTTGGGTTGGTGTGTTTTAAGTAATTGGTGGTGTATGATCAGTCATACACCAGGTATGATTGGTTTTAATAGTGTGAAATCAACTTGTATAGGTGTGTTTCATATAATTAGTGGTGTATGATCAATAATACACTGTGTACGATAAGCCTTAATGGTGTGAAATCATCTTGTCTAGGTGTGTTTCAAGTAATTAGTAGTGTATGATTAAGCATACACCGTGTATGATAGGTTTTAATGGTGTGAAATCATATTGTATTTGTGTTTTTCAAGTGACTAATGATGTATGATCAATCATACACCATGTAAGATTGGTTTAAATGGTGTGAAATCGACTTGTATAGGAGTGTTTCCAGTAATTAGTGGTGTATTATCAATCATACTCCGTGTTTGATAGGTTCTAATGGTGTATAATCATCTTGTCTAGATGTGTTTCAAGTAATTAGTGCTGTATGATTAATCATACACCGTGTATAATAGGTTTTAATGGTGTGAAATCAACTTGCATGGGTGTACTTCAAGTAATTAGTGGTGTATGGTCAATCATGCACTGTGTATTTTTGGTTTTAAGGGTATAAAATGAACCTTTTTTAGTGTCTTTCAAGTCATTAGTGGTGTATGATCAATTACACACCGTGTATTATGGGTTTAAAGGGTGTAAAATCAACCTGTTTTAGTGTCTTTCAAGTCATTAGTGGTGTATGATCAATCATACACCGTGTATGATGGGTTTAAAGGGTATATAATCAACTTGTTTTAGTGTGTTTTAAGTAAATAGTGGTGTATGATCAATCATACACCATGTATGATTGGTTTTAATGGTGTAAAATCAACTTGTTTTAGCGTCTTTCAAGTCATTAGTGTTGTATAATCAATTATACACCGTGTATGATAGGTTTTAAGGGTGTAAAATCAGCTTGTTTAGTGTCTTTTAAGTCATTAGTGGTGTATGATCAATCATACACCGTATATGATAGGTTTTAAGGGTATAAAATCAACTTGCTTTAGTGTCGTTTAAGTCATTAGTAGTGTATAATCAAACATACACCATGTATGATAGGTTTGAATGGTGTAAAATGAACTTGTTTTGGTGTGTTTCCAATGATTAGTGGTGTTTGGTGTGTTTCAAGTAATTAACGGTGTAAAATGAACTTGTTTTAGTGTGTATCAAGTGATTAGTGGTGTATGTTTTACTATACACCATGTATGGTAGGTTTTAAGGGTGTAAAGTCAACTTGTTTATGTGTGTTTCAAGTGATTAGTGGTGTATGTTTAACCATACACCGTGTATGATAGGTTTTAATGGTGTAAAATCAACTTGTTTATGTGTGTTTCAAGTGATTAGTGGTATATGTTTAACCATACACCGTGTACGATAGGTTTTAATGGTGTAAAATGGACTTGGTGTACTGTGTTTCAAGTACATTGTAGTGTATCATTAATCGTTAATAATCCCTGCACTTTTAGACATGATAATTGCTGGTTATGTTCATCTTTTTTGCTTGACCATTATTAATCGTGTGTGTCTAACTTTTATGCAATGCAGATTTTGCAAGAAGATGAGTATAACTTCGATCTCATTGATGAAGATAAGAATTTTTGTGTTGATATGTCACTTTGGACATGTACCTTTCGCAAGTTTCAGCTGGACCAGCTTCCATGTGAGCATGTGTTGGTGGTTGTAAGACACGGTTCTTATGGTCTGTGTGATTTATGCTCACCATATTATTCCAGAGATTATTGGTACGAGTCGTACAGAGGCGCCGTGTACCCAATGCTGCACATAAGTGAGTGGTCTATCCCACATCATATATCAGAAATGAATCTTCTTGCACCCGATGCTTGAACCACTTCCGGGAGGAGGAGGAAGAGGAGGATTCCTTCAGTCGGTGAGGAACGCATACCGCAAAGGTGACAGTCAATGCAGGGAACACGGGCACAATCGATCAACATGTAAAAATCCAATTGCTCTGCACTCGAGTGGCGAAGGAACGTCTATAAATACCAGCGGTCATTCTTATTTTGTCCCTCCTCAGAATTAACTTACGTTGTTCTTTTTTTTTTTTTCTAGTGTAATTGCTATTAATATCAATGAAATTGTGTACTATTTATAGACGTGCATTATTAATGAAAGCTGCGTATTATCCTTAACACATTGACTGGGGTAGTTGGGGGTCAAACACTGAATATGGAAATCATATGAAAATATACAAGAACATGTACACATGACATACTTCTATTCACTTGTATACATTTTCATGAGTTTCTTTCTACCATGATTGTACAAGTATATACAGGTATTGGTCAGCAATGTCTCCATCTGCCTTTGCTTGCATTGGGAGATTCTGAGGCCATTCGTAAGAAAAAATTCTATAAACTTTACGATGAACATGCCACAATTAGACCTGCAGTTAATATAATACAGATGACACAATAAGAAATTAGGCATCATTGTAAGTAATTACTATTTTTTTCATCTGAATAACAAAAAAAAAAAAAAGAATGAGAAGTAGATGTCATACCCCATTTGTTGTGGACATCAATACTGGTCGTAAGTGATATTCAAGGGTAAAACTACATCTAGACAAGTGGATTTTACACCATTCAAACCAATCATACATGGCGTATAACTAATCATAGACCACTGTTTACTTAAAACACACAAACACAAGTTGATTTTACACCATTAAAACCAAACATACACGGTGTATGATTGATCATACACCACTAATGACTTGAAACACACCTAGACAAGTTGGTTTTATACCATTCAAACTAATCATAAGCGGTGTGTGACTAATCACAGACCACTGTATGCATAAACACACTAACACAAGTTGATTTTACACCATTAAAACCGATACTACACGGTGTATGATTGATCATACACCACTGAATACTTGAAACACACCTAAACAAGTTGGTTTTACACCATTAAAAGCAATCATACACGGTGTATGACTAATCATACACCGTGTATGATTAATCAAACACCACTAATGACTTGAAACACATCTAGACAAGTTGATTTTAGATCATTCAAACCAATCTTACACGGTATATGACTAATCATAGACCACTGTTTACTTAAAACACACTAACACAAGTTGAATTTATACCATTAAAACCAATCATACACGGTGTATGATTGATCATACACCACTAATTACTTGAAACACACCTATACAAGTTGATTTCACGCCATTTAGACCAATCATACACGGTGTACGATTGATCATACACTATTAGTGACATGAAAAACACCAATACAATATGATTTCACACCATTTAAACCAATCATGCACGGTTCAAGATTAATCATTCACTACAAATTACTTGAAACACAGCAACACAAGTAGATTTCACACCATTCAAAACAATCATACACGGCGTATGACAAATCAAAGACCACTGTTTACTTAAAACACACCTGTACAAGTTGATTTCACACCATTCAAAACCAATCATACACGGTGTATGATTGATCATACATCACAAATTAATTGAAACACACCTATACAAGTTGATTTTACACCATTAAAACCAATCATACACGGTGTATGGTTGATCATACACCACAAATTACTTGAAAAACACCTATACAAGTTGATTTTACACCATTAAAACCTATCATACGTGGTGTATGATTGGTCATACACCACTAATTACGTGAAACATACTTATACAAGCTGATTTCACACCATTAAAAGCAATCATACACGATATATGATTGATCATACTTCACTAATTACTTGAACAAGTTGATTTCACACCATTAAAAGCCATCATACACGTTGTAGGATTTGATCATACACCACAAATTACTTCAAACACACCGATACAAGTTGATTTTACACCATTAAAACTATCATACACTATGTATTCATAATCGTACACTACCAATTACTTGATGCACACGTATACAAGTTCATTTCGCAACATTAAAACCTATCGTACACGGTGTATGATTAATCGTACACCACTAATTACTTGAAACACACCTAAACAAGATGATTTTACACCATTAAAACCTATCACTCACGGTGTATGATTGGTCATACACCACTAATTACTTGAAACATACTTATACAAGCTGATTTCACACCATTAAAACCAATCATACACGATATATGATTGATCATACTTCACTAATTACTTGAACAAGTTGATTTCACACCATTAAAAGCCATCATACACGTTGTAGGATTTGATCATACACCACAAATTACTTTAAACACACCGATACAAGTTGATTTTACACCATTAAAACCTATCATACACGGTGTATTCATAATCGTACACTACCAATTACTTGAAACACACGTATACAAGTTCATTTTGCAACCTTAAAACCTATCGTACACGGTGTATGATTAATCGTACACCTCTAATTACTTAAAACCCACCAAGACAAGATGATTTTACCCAATTAAAACCTATTATACACGGTGTATGATTGATCATACACCACTAATAACTTGAAACATACCTATACAAGTTGATTTCACACCATTAAAATCAATCATACACGGTGTATGATTGATCACACACCAGTAATTACTTGCAACACACCGATACAAGTTTGTTTCACCCCATTAAAAACTATCATCCACTAATTACTTGAAACACATCTATACAAGTTGATTTTACACCTTTAAAAAGTATCATACACTGTGTATGATTAATTATACACCACAAATTACTTGAAACACACCTGTACAAGTTGATTTTACACTATTAAAACCTATCATACATGGTATATGATTAATCATACACCACTAAATACTTGAAACACGCCCATACATGTTGATTTTACACCATTAAAACCTATCATACACGGTGTATGTCTAATCATACACCACTAATTACTTGAAGCACACCTAGACAAGATGATTTTACACCATTAAAACCTATCACACACGGTGTTTGATTGGTCATACACCACTAATTACTTGAAACATACCTATACAAGCTGATTTCACACCATTAAAACCAATCATACACGATATATGATTGATCATACTTCACTAATTACTTGAACAAGTTGATTTCACACCATTAAAAGCCATCGTACACGTTGTAGGATTTGATCATACACCATAAATTACTTTAAACACACTGATACAAGTTGATTTTACACCATTAAAACCTATCATACACGGTGTATTCATAATCGTACACCACCAATTGCTTGAAACACACCTATACAAGTTCATTTTGCAACATTAAAACCTATCTTAGACGGCGTATAATTAATCGTACACCACTAATTACTTAAAACCCACCTAGACAAGATGATTTTACACAATTAAAACCTATTATACACGGTGTATGATTGATCATACACCACTAATTACTTGAAACATACCTATGCAAGTTGATTTCACACCATTAAAATCAATCATACACGGTGTATGATTGATCATACACCACTAATTACTTGCAACACACCTATACAAGTTTATTTCACACCATTAAAAACTATCATCCACTAATTATTTGAAACACACCTATACAAGTTGATTTTACACCATTAAAACCTATCATACAGGGTGTATGATTAATCACACACCACTAATTTCTTGGAACACACCTATACAAGTTGATTTTACACCATTAAAACCTATCATACACGGTGTATGATTAATCATTCTCCACTAATTACTTGAAACACACCTAGACAAGATGATTTTACATCGTTAAAACCTATCATATACGGTGTATGATTGATCATACACTACTAATTACTAGAAACACGCCAAGACAAGATGATTTTACACCATTATAACCTGTTAGACACGGTGTATAATTGATCATACACCACTAATTTCTTGAAGTATACAAATACAAGTTGTTTTCACACCATTAAAACCAATCATACACGGTGTATGATTGATCATACACCACTAATTACTTAAAACACACCTGTACATGTTGATTTCACACCATTAAAACCAATCATACACGGTGTATGATTGATCATACACCACTAATTACTTAAAAAGCACCTGTACAAGTTGATTTCACACTATTTAAACCAATCATACACGGTGTACGATTGATCATACACTATTAGTGACATGAAAAACACCAATACAATATGATTTCACAAAATTTAAACTAATCATGCACGGTGTATGATTAATCATTCACTACAAATTACTTGAAACACACCAACACAAGTCGATTTCACACCATTCAAACCAATCATACACGGCGCATGACAAATCAAAGACCACTGTTTACTTAAAACACACTAACACAAGTCGATTTTACACCATTAAAACCAATCATACACGGTGTATGATTGATCATACACCACAAATTACTTGAAACACACCTATAAAAGTTGATTTTACACCATTAAAACCTATCATACATCGTACATGATTAATCATACACCACTAAATACTTGAAACACACCCATACATGTTGATTTTACACCATTAAAACCTATCATACACGGTGTATGATTAATCATACACCACTAATTACTTGAAACACACCTGGACAAGATGATTTTAAACCATTAAAACCTATCACACACTGTGTTTGATTGGTCATACACCACTAATTACTTGAAACATACCTATACAAGCTGATTTCACACCATTAAAACCAATCATATACGATATATGATTGATCATACTTCACTAATTACTTGAACAAGTTGATTTCACACCATTAAAAGCCATCATACACGTTGTAGGATTTGATCATACACCACAAATTACTTTAAACACACCGATAGTTGATTTTACACCATTAAAACCTATCATACACGGTATATTCATGATCGTACACCATCAATTACTTGAAACATACCTATACAAGTTCATTTTGCAACATTAAAACCTATCCTAGACGGTGTATAATTAATCGTATACCATTAATTACTTAAAACCCACCTAGACAAGATGATTTTACACAATTAAAACCAATTATACACGGTGTATGATTGATCATACACCACTAATTACTTGAAACATACCTATGCAAGTTGATTTCACACCATTAAAATCAATCATACACGGTGTATGATTGATCATACACCACTAATTACTTACAACACACTTATACAAGTTTATTTCGCACCATTAAAAACTATCATCCACTAATTATTTGAAACACACCTATACAAGTTGATTTTACACCATTAAAACCTATCATACACTGTGTATGATTAATTATATACCACTAATTACTTGAAACACACCTAGCCAAGATGATTTTACACAATTAAAACCTATTATACACGGTGTATGATTGATCATACACCACTAATTACTTGAAATATGCCTATACAAGTTGATTTCACACCATTAAAATCAATCATACACGGTGTATGATTGATCATATGCCACTAATTACTTGAAACACACATATACAAGTTGATTTTACGCCACTAAGACCTATCATACACTGTGTATGATTAATCATACACCACTAATTACTTGAAACACACCTAGAGAAGATGATTTTACACCATTAAAACCTATAATACACGGTGTGCAATTGATCGTACACCACCAATTACTGTAAACACACCTATACAAGTTGATTTCACACCATTATAACCAATCATACAAGGTGTATGATTGATCATACACCGCTAATTACTTGAAACACACCCATACAAGTTAATTTAACACCATTAAAACCTATCATACACGGAGTATGATTGAGCATACCCCTTTAATTACCCGAAACATTCCTATATAAATTGATTTCACACCATCAAAACCAATCATACACGGTGTGTGATTGATCATACATCACAAATTAATTGAAACACACCTATACAAGTTGATTTCACACCATTACAACCTATCATACACGGTGTATGATTGATCACACACCACTAATTACTTGAAACACACCAATACAAGTTGATTTCACACCATTACAACCTATCATACACGGTGTATGATTGATCACACACCACTAATTACTTGAAACACACCTATACAAGTTGATTTTACACCATTAAAACCTATCATACATGGTGTATGATTAATCATACACGGTGTATGATTAATCACACACCACTAATTACTTGAAACACACCTAGACAAGTTGATTTTGCACCATTAAAACCTATCATACACAGTATATGATTTATCATTCACCACTAATTACTTGAAACAAACCTAGACAAGATGATTTTACACCGTAAAAACCTATCATATACGGTGTATGATTGATCATTCACTACTAATTACTAGAAACATGCCAAGACAAGATGATTTTACACCATTATAACCTATTAGACACGGTGTATAATTAATCATACACCACCAATTTCTTGAAGTATACAAATACAAGTTGATTTCACACCATTAAAACCAATCATACACGGTGTATGATTGATCATACACCACTAATTACTTAAAACACACCTGTACAAGTTGATTTCACACCATTAAAACCAATCATACAAGGTGTATGATTGATCATACACCACTGATTACTTGAAACATACCCATGCGAGTTGATTTCACACCATTAAATTCAATCATATACGGTGTATGACTGATCATACACCACTAATTATTTGCAACACACCTATGCAAGTTTATTTCACACCATTAAAAACTATCATCCACTAATTATTTGAAACACACCTATACAAGTTGATTTTACACCATCAAAACCTATCATACACTATGTATGATTAATTATACACCACTGATTACTTGAAACACACCTAGACAAGATGATTTTACCCAATTAAAACCTATTATACACGATGTATGATTGGTCATACACCATTAATTACATGAAACATACCTATACAAGCTGATTTCCCACCGTTAAAACCGATCATACACGATATATGATTGATCATACTTCACTAATTACTTGAACAAGTTGATTTCACACCATTAAAAGCCATCATGCACGTTGTGGGATTTGATCATACACCACAAATTACTTTAAACACCGATACAAGTTGATTTTACACCATTAAAACCTATCGTACACGGCGTATTCTTAATCGTACCCCACCAATTACTTGAAACACACCTATCCAAGTTCATTTTGCAACATTAAAACCTATAGTACACGGAGTATGATTAATCGTACGCCACTAATTACATAAAACCCACCTCGACAAGATGATTTTACACAATTAAAACCTATTATACACGGTGTATGATTGATCATACACCACTAATTACTTGAAACATACCATTACAAGTTGATTTCACACCATGAAAATCAATCATACACCACTAATTACTTGCAACACACCTATACAAGTTTATTTCACACCATTAAAAACCATCATCCACTAATTATTTGAAACACACCGGTACAAGTTGATTTTACACTATTAAAACCTATCATATACTGTGTATGATTAATTATACACCACTAATTACTTGAAACACACCTAGACAAGATGATTTTACACAATTAAAACCTATTATACACGGTGTATGATTGATCATACACCACTAATTACTTGAAACATGCCTATAGAAGTTGATTTCACACCATTAAAATCAATCGTACACGGTGTATGATTGATCATACACCACTAATTACCTGGAACACACCTATAAAAGTTTATTTCACACCATTAAAAACCATCATCCACTAATTACTGGAAACACACGGATACAAGTTGATTTTACGCCACTGAAACCTATCATACACAGTGTATGATTAATTATACACCGCTAATTACTTGAAACACACCTAGACAAGATGATTTTATACCATTAAAACCTATCATATACGGTGTACAGTTAATCGTACACCACCAATTACTGTAAACACACCTATAGAAGTTGATTTCACACCATTATAACCAATCATACAAGGTGTATGATTGATCATACACCGCTAATTACTTGAAACACACCCGTACAAGTAAATTTAACACCATTAAAACCTATCATACATGGTGTATGATTGAGCATACCCCTTTAATTACCTGAAACATTCCTATACAAAATGATTTCACACCATTAAAACCAATCATACACGGTATATGATTGATCATACATCACAAATTAATTGAAACACACCTATACAAGTTGATTTCACACCATTACAACCTATCATACACGGTGTATGATTGATCATACACCACTAATTACTTGAAACACACCGATACAAGTTGATTTTACACCATTAAAACCTGTCATACACGGTGTATGATTAATCACACACCACTAATTACTTGAAACACACCTATACAAGTTGATTTTACACCATTAAAACCTATCATACACGGTGTATGATTAATCATTCACCACTAATTACTTGAAACAAACCTAGACAAGATGATTTTACACCGTAAAAACCTATCATATACGGTGTATGATTGATCATACACTACTAATTACTAGAAACACGCCAAGACAAGATGATTTTACACCATTATAACCTATTAGACACGGAGTATAATTGATCAAACACCACCAATTTCTTGAAGTATACAAATACAAGTTGATTTCACACCATTAAAACCAATCATACACGGTGTATGATTGATCATACACCACTAATTACTTAAAACACACTTGTACAAATTGATTTCACACCATTAAAATCAATCACCCACGGTGTATGATTGATCATACACCCCTAATTACATGCAACACACCTACACAAGTTTATTTCACACCATTAAAAACAATCATCCACTAATTACTTGAAACACACCTATACAAGTTGATTTTACACCCTTAAAACCTATCATACACTGTGTATGATTAATTATACACCACTAATTACGTGAAACACACCTAGACAAGATGATTTTACACCATTAAAACCTTTCGTACACGGTGTACAATTGATCGTACACCACCAATTACTGTAAACACACCTATACAAATTGATTTCACACCATTATAACCAATCATACAAGGTGTATGACTGATCATACACAACTAATTACTTGAAACACACCCGTACAAGTTAATTTAACACCATTAATACCTATCATACACGGTGTATGATTGAGCATACCCCTTTAATTACTTGAAACATTCCTATAAAAATTGATTTCACACCATTGAAACCAATCATACACGGTGTATGATTGATCATACATCACAAATTAATTGAAACACACCTATACAAGTTGATTTCACACCATTATAACCTATCATACATGGTGTATGATTGATAACACACCACTAATTACTTGAAACACACCTATACAATTGATTGTACACCACTAAAACCTATCATACACGGTGTATGATTAATCACGCACTACTAATTACTTGAAACACACCTATACAAGTTGATTTTACACTATTAAAACCTATCAAAAACGGTGCATGATTAATCATTCACCCCTAATTACTTGAAACACACCCAGACAAGATGATTTTACACCGTTAAAACCTATCATATACGGTGTATGATTGATCACACACTACTAATTACTAGATACACGCGAAGACAAGAAGATTTTACACCATTCTAACCTATTAGACACGGAGTATAATTGATCATACACCACCAATTTCTTGAACTATAGAAATATAAGTTGATTTCACACCATTAAAACTAATCATACACGGTGTATGATTGATCATACACCTCTAATTACTTAAAACACACCTGTACAAGTTGATTTCACACCATTAAAAGCAATCATACACGGTGTATGATTGATCATACACCACTAATTACTTGAAACATACCTATATAGGTTGATTTCACACCATTAAAATCAATCATACACGGTGTATGATTGATCATACACCACTAATTACTTGCAACAAACCTATACAAATTTATTTCACACCATTAAAAACTATCATCCACTAATTATTTGAAAAACACGGATACAAGTTGATTTTACACCATTAAAACCTATCATACACTATGTATGATTAATGATACACCACTAATTACTTGAAACACACCTAGACAAGATGATTTTACACAATTAAAACCTATTATACATGGTGTATGATTGGTCATACACCACCAATTACTTGAAACGTGCCTATGCAAGCTGATTTCACACCATTAAAACCAATCATACACGATATATGAATGATCATACTTCACTAATTACTTGAACAAGTTGATTTCACACCATTAAAAGCCATCATGCCCGTTGTAGGATTTGATCATACACAACAAATTACTTTAAACACACCGATACAAGTTGATTTTACACCATTAAAACCTATCACACACGGTGTATTCATAATCATACACCACCAATTACTTGAAACACACCTATACAAGTTCATTTTGCAACATTAAAACCTATCGTACACGGTGTATGATTAATCGTACACCACTAATTACTTAAAACCCACCTGGACAAGATGATTTTACACAATTAAAACCTATTATACACGGTGTATGATTGATCATACACCACTAATTACTTGAAACATACCATTACAAGTTGATTTCACACCATTAAAATCAATCACACACGGTGTATGATTGATCATACACCACTAATTACTTGAAACACACCTATAAAAGTTTATTTCACACCATTAAAAACCATCATCCACTAATTACCTGAAACACACCGATACAAGTTGATTTTACGCCGCTAAAACCTATCATACACTGTGTATGATTAATCATACACCACTAATTACTTGAAACACACCTAGACAAGATGATTTTACACAATTAAAGCCTATTATACACGGTGTATGATTGATCATACACCACTAATTACTTGAAACATGCCTATACAAGTTGATTTCACACCATTAAAATCAATCATACACGGTGTATAATTGATCATACACCACTAATTACTTGAAACACACCTATAAAAATTTATTTCACACCATTAAAAACCATCATCCACTAATTGCTTGAAACACACCAATACAAGTTGATTTTACGTCACTAAAACCTATCATACACTGTGTATGATTAATCATACACCAGTAATTACTTGAATCACACCTAGGCAAGATGATTTTACACCGTTAAAACCTATCATACACGGTGTACAATTGATCGTACACCACCAATTACTGTAAACACACCTATACAAGTTGATTTCACACCATTATAACCAATCATACAAGGTGTATGATTGATCATACACCACTAATTGCTTGAAACACACCCATACAAGTTAATTTAACACCATTAAAACCTATCATACACGGTGTATGATTGAGCATACCCCTTTAATTACCCGACATATTCCTATACAAATTGATTTCACACCATTAAAACCAATCATACACGGTGTATGATTGATCATACATCACAAATTAATTGAAACACACCTATACAAGTTGATTTCACACCATTACAACCTATCATACACGGTGTAAGATTGATCATACACCACTAATTACTTGAAACACACCTATACAAGTTGATTTTACACCATTAAAACCTATCATACACCACAAATTACTTGAAACACCTATACAAGTTGATTTTACACCATTAAAACCTATCATACAGGGTGTATGATTAATCATTCGCTATTAATTACTTGAAACACACCTAGACAAGATGATTTTAGACCGTTAAAACCTATCATATACGGTATATGATTGATCATACACTACTAATTACTAGAAACACTCCAAGACAAGATGATTTTACCCCATTATAACCTATTAGACACGGTGTATAATTGATCATACACGACTAATTTCTTGAAGTATACAAATACAAGTTGATTTCACACCATTAAAACCAATCATACACGGTGTATGATTGATCATACACCACTAATTACTTAAAACACACATGCACAAGTTGATTTCACACCATTAAAACCAATCATACACGGTGTATGATTGATCATACACCACTAATTACTTAAAAAACACCAGTACAAGTTGATTTCACACAATTAAAACCCATCATACACGGTGTACGATTAATCATTCACTACAAACTACTTGAAACACACCAACACAAGTCGATTTCACACCATTCAAACCAATCATACACGGCGTATGACAAATCATAGACCACGGTTTACTTAAAACACACAAACACAAGTTGATTTTACCGCATTAAAACCAATCATACACGGTGTGTGATTGATCATACACCACAAACTACTTGAAACACACCTATACAAGTTGATTTTACACCATTAATACCTTTCACACACGGTGTATGATTGGTCATACACCCCTAATTACTTGAAACATACATATGCAATCTGATTTCACATCATTAAAACCAATCATACACGATATATGATTGATCATACTTCACTAATTACTTGAACGAGTTGATTTCACACAATTAAAAGCCATCATACACGTTGTAGGATTTGATCATACACCACAAATTACTTTAAACACACCGACACAAGCTGATTTTACACCATTAAAACCTGTCATACACGGCGTATTCTTAATCGTACACCACTAACTACTTGAAACACACCTATACAAGTTCATTTTACAACATTAAAACCGATCATACGCGGTATATGATTAATCATACACCACTAATTACTTGAAACACACCTAGACAAGATGATTTTACACAATTAAAACCTATTATACACAGTGTATGATTAATCATACACCACTAATTACTTGAAACATACCTATACAAGTTGATTTCATATCATTAAAATCAATCATACACGGTGTATGATTGATCATGCACTACTAATTACTTGAAACACACCTATATAAGTTTATTTCACACCATTAAAAACTGTCATCCACTAATTACTTGAAACACACCTATACAAGTTGATTTTACACCATTAAAACCGATCATACACTGTGTATGATTAATCATACACCACTAATTACTTGAAACACACCTAGACACGATGATTTTACACAATTAAAACCTATTATACACGGTGTATGATTGATCATACACCACTAATTACTTGAAACATACCTATACAAGTTGATTTCACACCATTAAAATCAGTCATACACGGTGTATGATTGATCATACACCACTAATTACCTGAAACACACTTATAAAAGTTTATTTCACACCATTAAAAACTACCATCCACTAATTACTTGAAACACACCTATACAAGTTGATTTTACGCCATTAAAACCTATCATACACTATGTATGATTAATCATACACCACTAATTACTTGAAACACACCTAGACAAGATGATTTTACACAATTAAAACCTATTATACACGGTGTATGATTGATCATACACCACTAATAACTTGAAACATACCTATACAAGTTGATTTCACACCATTAAAATCAGTCATACATGGTGTATGATTGATCATATACCACTAATTACCTGAAACACACTTATAAAAGTTTATTTCACACCATTAAAAACTATCATCCACTAATTACTTGAAACACACCCATACAAGTTGATTTTTCGCCATTAAAACCTATCATACACTGTGTATGATTAATCCAACACCACTAATTACTTGAAACACACCTAGACAAGATGATTTTACACAATTAAAACCTATTATACACAGTGTATGATTGATCATACACCACTAATTACTTGAAACATACCTATGCAAGTTGATTTCACACCATTAAAATCAGTCATACACGGTGTATGATTGATCATACACCATAAATTACTTGAAACACACCTATATAAGTTTATTTCACACCATTAAAAACTGTCATCCACTAATTACTTGAAACACACCTATACAAGTTGATTTTACACCATTAAAACCTATCATACGCGATATATGATTAATCATACACCACTAATTACTTGAAACACACCTAGACAAGATGATTTTACACAATTAAAACCTATTATACACAGTGTATGATTAATCATACACCACTAATTACTTGAAACATACCTATACAAGTTGATTTCACACCATTAAAATCAATCATACACGGTGTATGATTGATCATGCACCACTAATTACTTGAAACACACCTATATAAGTTTATTTCACACCATTAAAAACTGTCATCCACTAATTACTTGAAACACACCTATACAAGTTGATTTTACCCCATTAAAACCTATCATACACTGTGTATGATTAATCATACACCACTAATTACTTGAAACACACCTAGACAAGATGATTTTACACATTTAAAACCTATTATACACGGTGTATGATTGATCATACACCACTAATTACTTGAAACATACCTATACAAGTTGATTTCACACCATTAAAATCAGTCATACACGGTGTATGATTGATCATACACCACTAATTACCTGAAATACACTTATAAAAGTTTATTTCACACCATTAAAAACTATCATCCACTAATTACTTGAAACACACCTATACAAGTTGAATTTACGCCATTCAAACCTATCATACCCCACTAATTACATGAAACACACCCATACAAGTTAATTTAACACCATTAAAACCTATCATACACGGTGTATGATTGATCGTACCTCTTTGATTACCTGAAGCATTCCTAGACCAATTGATTTCACACTATTAAAACCTATCATACACGGTGTATGATTGATCATGCATCACAAATTAATTGAAACACACCCACACAAGTTGATTTCACACCATTACAACCTATCATACACGGTGTATGATTGATCATACACCACTAATTACTTGAAACGCACCCATACAAGTTAATTTTACACCATTAAAACCTAACATACATGGTGTATGATTAATCACACACCACTAATTACTTAAAACACACCTCTACAAGTTGATTTTACACCATTAAAACCTATCATACACGACGTGTGATTAATCATTCACCACTAATTACTTGAAACACACCTAAACGAGATGATTTTACACCGTTAAAACCTATCATACACGGTGTATGATTGATCATACACTACTAATTACTAGAAACACGCCTAGACAAGATGATTTTACACTATTATAACCTATTAGACACGGTGTATAATTGATCATACGCCACTAATTTCTTGAACTATACATATACAAGTTGATTTCACACCATTAAAACAAATCATACACCGGTGTATGATTGATCATACACCACTAATTACGTAAAACACACCTGTGCAAGTTGATTTCACACCATTAAAACCAATCATACACGGTGTATGATTGATCATACACCTCTAATTACTTGTAACACACCTACACAAGTTGATTTTACACCATTAAAACCTATCATATATGGTGTATAATTATTCATACACCACTAATTACTTGAAACACACCTCGACAAGATGATTTTACACCTTTAAGACCTATCGTACATGGTGTATGATACTAATTACTTTAAACACGCCTTGACAAGTTGATTTTACACCATTATAACCCATCATACACGTTGTATGATTAATCATGCACCACTGATTACTTGAAACACACCCATACAAGTTAATTTAACACCATTAAAACCTATCATATACAGTGTATGATTGATTATACACTACTAATTACTTGAAACACGCCTATACAAGTTGATTTTACACTATTGAAACCTATCATACACGGTGTACATGATACACCACTAATTACATTAAACACACCTGTACAAGTTGATTTCACACCATTATAACCAATCATACATAGTGTATGATTGATCGTACACGGTGTATGATTGATCGTACACCTCTAATTACTTGAAATACACCAACAGAGAATTTTTTAACACCATTTAAACCAATCGTACACGGTGTATGATTAATCATACACTATTAGTGACTTCAAAAACACCAACATGACATGATAATATACCATTTAAACCAATCATACACAGTGTATGATTAATCATATACCATTAATGAGTTGAAACACACCCAAAGAAAATGATAATACACCATTTACAGCAATCATACATGGTGTATGGTTGATCATATTTACAGCAATCATACACGTTGTATGATTGATCATACACCATAAATTACTAATAGCACACCAACCCCATATGATAGAGATCCATTAACGACCAATGCATGAAATGATCATTTTTCCTTCAATGTATGATCTGAAAACCGCGAAATGTGTAATGACACAACCTTGAACCTATTGCAATGCCACAATGCTTCAAACCCATTCTTACAAGGCCTTCTTCTTCTTCCAAAACCACCACAAACAACTACCCAAGGGCCCAAATAGGGCAAGGAAACACGCAAGACGCTGAGAATGGAGCTCAGGAATTCAAAAATAAAAGACGAAGAAGAAGAAAGAAGAGAGAATGAGATATGACAGAAGGAAGACAATTGGTTAACACTGTGAAAGGAGAGAGAGAATGAACTAGTTGGAAGAGAAGGGAGAGAGAAAATGAAAAGCAAAAAGTAAAAAAGTTGTCTTTTTGCATTAAATGAGATGAGAGAGAACGGTTCTTGCAAAAGAGAGAGAGTGTAACAGCAGGGACTAGTGTGAAAAGGGAAAAATGGTCCAAATGGGTTGGTTTTAGAAAAGAGGGGTTGGAAAAAAGATTAAAGGTGGGGTTGGGGGTTTATTTGGTATGATTTCCTTTGATTATTTGACATTAATTGCTTGCATTCAACATTGAGTTTTAATGCTCAACATCAAATAGCTCCAATGGACCAAGTATTCTTATCCAACTCATTGATATAGGAACTTGGCCTACGTTAAAAAGGTTTTTCAATTAAAAAAGTAGTAATAACAATAAAAACGCACAGAAAACAGGTCATGCTCTGTTCTCTATGTTTTGACACACAGTATCTGTTTGTCGACACACAAGCCAATAGTAAGCTTTACAGTTTTCTATGTGTCGACACAAAAAGGGCTTTCAGGGATTGCCCCACTGATGTCCTTTTTCTCCTCTTTCTTCACATTTTCCCCATCTTCCCCATCTTCAGTCCTTTAACTCTCTCCCTTTCAAACCCTAATCTCTTTCTTTCAAAAATCATCAATTTCTCTCAAATTTCTTTCAAAATTCTACTAGAAATCAAGTTCTATCAACTTTTTAACATCATAACCTTAAGTTCTTGTCAAAAACTCATCTTTTTCACAAAACCCAAACCAAAACCAAACCCACTAAAATTTTTCTCAAATTTTTTTTTTTTTTTTCACTTTTCTTACTTTTCTGAGTTAAAAATACTCTATGGTCACTACTATTTCATTATCTTTAATGAATTTTTAAACACATCTCTAAAATTCATTTTTTTTAAAAGCCATAACCATACCCACAAATTTCGTTATCTTTAATAAATTTATTCTCGAAAGACTAATCTTTCTTATGGCGTGCTTCTTACCCTTGTTTTCCAACGCATTTTAACTAGCTCGTATTTTACAAATTCCATTCCATATCAAGATGACTTTATTGAGACATCTTTGAAAAAGATGGGTTTCGAATTGAAACACAATGAATGGGTAAAGAAACAAAAAGGAGTTAAGAGAATAGAAGAAATAGATCAAGTTAGAGACGAGGAAGAGGAAGATTTTGATGGAGGAGATGGGTTAATGAGGATGAATCTCAACAAGGGCCTCCGAAAAGATGAAGTGTAAGCAAAGGACTTACTTCTTTGGAAGAACAAGTGTCTACATTATGCTCAAACCTTGAAGAGTTCTGACAAGAAATACGATCTACACTCCAAAAGATTTTAGATTTTTGATCGTGTAGAAAATGACCCCCTACTTCTTATATTTCCTTTTCTTCTTTCAAAAATTTGGAGCAACATTTTCATTATTGTACAACATTCTACTCGAAGTGATGCAATGTTATAACTATTTGAGAATGTGTACAATTTTCTTGTGTTCATATATGCTTATTAACGATTTCTCTATCCCATATCTTATGTTTTTTGTTGATGACAAAGGAGGATAAAAATTGGTGTGTTGGTGTATAATATTCATGCTTAGTTATATCATAAAAATGGTGCTAGGTGTAAGTTAATTAAACATCTAACCCCAAGAATGCATCTACCATGGCATGAAGTATGTGTTTGATTGAGAAATTTTGAAAATGATGATGATATTGGCATATTGAATGTATGATTCCTAAAATGCATTAACTTAGGGGGAGCAATTGAGTTTGAACCTCAATCATGATATAAATTGCTCCATAAGTTCATGGTCATGTGTATGCTTTGGTAAGTGAATACTTTTGTGGTGAATTCTATACTTCAACTTTCACATTTCTAAGAGAAAATACCAAATATTTGTCATTATCAAAAAGGGAGAGATTGTTTGCCCTAAAGCCATTTATATTGTAATCTTGATGATAACAACCATTTAGTGAGTCACTGTGTTTAAATTATTCTAATCTTATTTCTATTTGACTCATAAGAAAGTTAGGAAAAATCAAGGCTAATCATGTTGATGTCAAGCTTTCTAAGATGATGAATCAAAAGCAAAAGGGATCAAAGTTGAAGAGAAGATTCATCCAAAATGAAGAGAAAGTGATCCAACTCTAAGCGCTCTAAAGTTATTTATTTTTATTATCTAGGACTTAGGATCGAGATATATCAATTGAGTTCAAGTCTCAATATTGATATATGATGCTCTAACAAAAAAAATTTTGAAATATTTTTGAAATTTTGATTTCCAAATTTTATTTGAAAAATATTCAAGTCAAACTTCAAACCAATCGAGCTTATCAATTAAAATATTTTTTAAAGATTGGTATTTTAAAAAAACATGATCAATTTAACAACAACAACAGAAGACTCAGTGTCTGTAGGGCTCCCACATGAGTGGGTTCTGGGAAGGATGGATGCACACAACCCTACCCCTTCAGGGTGTAACCCTACAGAGAGGCTATTTTCAAGGACCCCAACCTTATAGGGTTGGCAACACAAGGACAATCTAGGAGCCTATCCATTCTAGTACTACTCTATGTTTTGACACACAGTATCTGTTTGTCGACACACAAGCCAATACTAAGCTTTACTGTTTTCTGTGTGTCGACACACAAAGGGCTTTCAGGGATTGCCCCACTGACGTCCTTTTTCTCCTCTTTCTTCACATTTTCCCCGTCTTCCCCATCTCCCTCCTTTAACTCTCTCCCTCTCAAACCCTAATCTCTTTCTTTCAAAAATCTTTCAAAAATCATCAATTTCTCTCAAATTTCTTTCAAAATTCTACTAGAAATCAAGTTCTATCAACTTTTTAACATCATAACCTTAAGTTCTTGTCAAAAACTCATCTTTTTCACAAAACCCAAACAAAAACCGAACCCACTAAAATTTTTCTCAATTTTTTTTTTTTCACTTTTCTTACTTTTCTGAGTTAAAAATACTCTATTTTCACTACTATTTCATTATCTTTAATGAATTTTTAAACACATCTCATAAATTCATTCGTTTTTAAAAGCCCTAACCAAACCCACAAATTTCATTATCTTTAACAAATTTATTCTCGAAACACTAATCTTTCTTATGGCATGCTTCTTACCCATGTTTTCCAACGCATTTTAACTAGCTCGTATTTTACAAAATCCATTCCTTATCAAGATGACTTTATTGAGACATCTTTGAAAAAGATGGGTTTCGAATTCAAACACAATGAATGGGTAAAGAAACAAAAAGGAGTTAGGAGAATAGAAGAAATAAATGAAGTTAGAGACAAGGAAGTGGAAGATTTTGATGGAGGGGATGGGTTAATGAGGATGAATCTCAACAAGGGCCTCCGAAAAGATGAAGTGTAAGCAAAGGACTTACTTCTTTGGAAGAACAAGTTTCTACATTACGCTCAAACCTTGAAGAGTTCTTACAAGAAATACGATCTACACACCAAAAGATTTTAGATTTTTGATCGTGTGGACAATGACCCCCTACTTCTCATATTTCCTTTTCTTCTTTCAATAATTTGGAGTGACATTTTCATTATTGTACAACATTCTACTTGAAGTCATGCAATGTTATAACTATTTGAGAATGTGTACCATTTTCTTGTGTTCATATATGCTTATTGACGATTTCTCTATCCCCTATATTATGCTTTTTGTTGAAGACAAAGAAGGAGAAAAATTGGTGTGTTGGTGTATAATATTCATGCTTATTTATGTCATAAAAATGATGCTAGGTTTAAGTTAATTAAACATCTAACCCCAAGAATGCATCTACCATGGCATGAAGTATGTGTTTGATTGAGAAATGTTGAAAATGATGATGATATTAGCATATTGAATGTATGATTCCTAAAATGCATTAACTTAGGGGGAGCAATTGAGTTTGAACCTTAATCATGATATAAATTGCTCCATAAGTTCATGGTCATGTGTATGCTTTGGTAAGTGAATACTTTTATGGTGAATTATGTACTTCAACTTTCACATTTCCAAGAGAAAATACCAAATATTTGTCATTATCAAAAAGGGAGAGATTGTTTGCCCTAAAGCCATTTATATTGTAATCTTGATGATAACAACCATTTAGTGAGTCATTGTGTTTAAATTATTCTAATCCTATTTCTGTTTGACTCATAAGAAAGTTAGAAAAAATCAAGGCTAATCATGTTGATGTCAAGCTTTCTAAGAGGATGAATCAAAAGCAAAAGGGATCAAAGTTGAAAAGAAGATTCATCCAAAATGAAGAGAAAGTGATCCAACTCCAAGAGCTCTAAAGTTATTTATTTTTATTAACTAGGACTTAAGATCGAGATATATCAATTGAGTTCAAGTCTCAATATTGATATATAATGCTCTAACAAAAATTTTTTTGAAATATTTTTGAAATTTTGATTTCCAAATTTTATTTGAAAAATATTCAAGTCAAACTTTAAACCAATCGAGCTTATCAATTAAAATATTTTTTCAAGATTGGTATTTTAAAAAAACATGATCAAATTAACAACAAAAACAGGAAAATTAAGTGTTTGAAGGGCTCCCACATGAGCTGGTTCTGGGAAGGATGGATGCACACAGCCCTACCCCTTCAGGGTGTAACCTTACCGAGAGGCTATTTCCAAGGACCCCAACCTTATAGGTTTGGCGACACAAGGACATTCTAGGTGCTCATCCATTCTAGTACTAATCTATGTTTTGACACACAGTACCTGTTTGTTGAAACACAAGCCAATAGTAAGGTTTACTGTTTTCTGTGCGTCGACACACAAAGGGCTTTCAGGGATTGCCCCACTGACATCCTTTTTCTCCTCTTTCGTCACATTTTCCCTGTCTTCCCCATCTTCAGCCCTTTAACTCTCTCCCTCTCAAACCCGAATCTCTTTCTTTCAAAAATCATCAATTTCTCTAAAATTTCTTTCAAAATTCTACTAGAAATCAAGTTCTATCAACTTTTTAACATCAAAACCTTAAGTTCTTGTCAAAAACTCATCTTTTTCACAAAACCCAAACCAAAACAGAACCCACTAAAATTTTTCTCAAATTTGTTTTTTTTTTTCACTTTTCTTTCTTTTCTGAGTTAAAAATACTCTATTTTCACTACTATTTCATTATCTTTAATGAATTTTTAAACACATCTCAAAACTTCATTCTTTTTTAAAAAACCCCAACCATACCCACAAATTTCATTATCTTTAACAAATTTATTCTTGAAAGACTAATCTTTCTTATGGCATGCTTCTTACCCATGTTTTCCAACACATTTTAACTAGCTCGCATTTTACAAGCTCCATTCCTTATCAAGATGACTTTATTGAGACATCTTTGAAAAAGATGGGTTTTGAATTCAAACACAATGAATGGGTAAAGAAACAAAAAGGAGTTAGGAGAAGAGAAGAAATAGATGAAGTTAGAGACGAGGAAGAGGAAGATTTTGATGGAGGGGATGGGGTTAATGAGGATGAATCTAAACAAGGGCCCCCGAAAATATGAAGTGTAAGCAAAAGACTTACTTCTGTGGAAGAACAAGTGTCTACATTATGCTCAAACCTTGAAGAGTTCTGACAAGAAATACGATCTACACTCCAAAAGATTTTAGATTTTTGATCGTGTAGACAATGACCCCCTACTTCTTATATTTCCTTTTCTTCTTTCAAAAATTTGGAGCAACATTTTCATTATTGTACAACATTCTACTTGAAGTGATGCAATGTTATAACTATTTGAGAATGTGTACCATTTTCTTGTGTTCATAAATGCTTATTGACGATTTCTCTATCCCATATCTTATGCTTTTTGTTGATGACAAAGGAGGAGAAAAATTGGTGTGTTGGGGTATAATATTCAAGCTTAGTTATGTCATAAAAATGATGCTAGGTGTAAGTTAATTAAACATCTAACCCCAAGAATGCATCTACCATGGCATGAAGTATGTGTTTGATTGAGAAATGTTGAAAATGATGATACTGGCGTATTGAATGTATGATTCCTAAAATGCATTAACTTAGGGGGAGCAATTGAGTTTGAACCTTAATCATGATATAAATTGCTCCATAAGTTCATGGTCATGTGTATGCTTTGGTAAGTGAATACTTTTATGGTGAATTCTATACTTCAACTGTCACATTTCCAAGAGATAATACCAAATACTTGTCATTATCAAAAAGGGAGTGATTGTTTGCCCTAAAGCCATTTATATTGTAATCTTGATGATAACAACCATTTATTGAGTCATTGTGTTCAAATTATTCTAATCTTATTTCTATTTGACTGATAAGAAATTTGGAAAAAATCTAGGCTAATCATGTTGATATCAAGCTTTCTAAGATGATGAATCAAAAGCAAAAAGGATCAAAGTTGTAGGGAAGATTCATCCAAAATGAAGAGAAAGTGATCCAACTCCAAGCGCTCAAAGTTATTTATTTTTATTATCTAGAACTTAGGATCAAGATATATCAATTGAGTTCAAGTCTTAATATTGATATACGATGCTCTAACAAAAAAATTTTTGAAATAATTTTGAAATTTGGTTTTCCAAATTTTATTTGAAAAATATTCAAGTCAAACTTTAAACCAATCGAGCTTATCAATTAAAATATTTTTTCAAGATTGGTATTTTAAAAAAAACATGATCAATTTAACAACAACAATAGAAGACTCAGTGTCTGAAGGGCTCCCACATGAGCGGGTTTTGGGAAGGATGGATGCACACTGCCCTGCCCTCTCAGGGTGTAACCCTACCCAGAGGCTATTTCCAAGGACCCTAACCTTACAGGGTTGGCAACACAAGGACATTCTAGGAGCCTATCCATTCTAGTACTACTCCATGTTTTGACACACAGTACCTGTTTGTCGACACACAAGCCAACAGTAAGCTTTACTGTTTTCTGTGTGTCGACACACAAAGGGCTTTTAGGGATTGCCCCACTGACGTCCTTTTTCTCCTCCTTCTTCACATTTTCCCCGTCTTCCCCATCTTCAGTCCTTTAACTCTCTCCCTCTCAGACCCTAATCTCTTTCTTTCAAAAATCTTTCAAAAATCACCAATTTCTCTCAAATTTCTTTCAAAATTCTACTAGAAATCAAGTTATATCAACTTTTTAACATCATAACCTTAAGTTCTTGTCAAAAACTCATCTTTTTCACAAAACCCAAACCAAAACCGAACCCACTAAAATTTTTTTCAAATTTGTTTTTTTTTTTTTTTTTACTTTTCTTACTTTTCTGAGTTAAAAATACTCTATTTTCACTACTATTTCATTATCGTTAATGAATTTTTAAACACATCTCAAAAATTCATTCTTTTTTAAAAGCCCTAACCATACCCACAAATTTCATTATCTTTAACAAATTTATTCTCGAAAGACTAATCTTTCTTGTGCATGCTTCTTACCCATGTTTTCCAACGCATTTTAACTAGCTCGTATTTTATAAGCTCCATTCCTTAACAAGATGACTTTATTGAGACATCTTTGAAAAAGATGGGTTTCGAATTCAAACACAATGAATGGGTAAAGAAACAAAAAGGAGGTAGGAGAATAGAAGAAATAAATGGAGTTAGAGACGAGGAAGAGGAAGATTTTGATGGAGGGGATGGGTTAATGAGGATGAATCTCAACAAGGGCCTCCGAAAAGATGAAGTGTAAGCAAAAGACTTCCTTCTTTGGAAGAACAAATTTCTACATTAGGCTCAAACCCTGAAGAGTTCTGACAAGAAATACGATCTACACTCCAAAAGATTTTAGATTTTTGATTCTGTAGACAATGACCCCCTACTTCTCATATTTCCTTTTCTTCTTTCAAAAATTTGGAGCAACATTTTCATTATTGTACAACATTCTACTTGAAGTGATGCAATGTTATAACTATTTGAGAATGTGTACCATTTTCTTGTGTTCATATATGCTTATTGACGATTTCTCTATCCCATATCTTATGCTTTTTGTTGATGACAAAGGAGGAGAAAAATTGGGGTGTTGGTGTATAATATTCCTGCTTAGTTATGTCATAAAAATGATGCTAGGTGTAAGTTAATTAAACATCTAACCCCAAGAATGCATCTACCATGGCATGAAGTATGTGTTTGATTGAGAAATGTTGAAAATGATGATGATATTAGCATATTGAATGTATGATTCCTAAAATGCATTAACTTAGGGGGAGCAATTGAGTTTGAACCTTAGTCATGATATAAATTGCTCCATAAGTTCATGGTCATGCGTATGCTTTGGTCAGTGAATACTTTTAGGGTGAAATCTATACTTCAACTTTCACATTTCCAAGAGAAAATACCAAATATTTGTCATTATCAAAAAGGGAGAGATTGTTTGCCCTAAAGCCATTTATATTGTAATCTTGATGATAACAACCATTTAGTGAGTCATTGTATTTAAATTATTCTAATCTTATTTCTATTTGACTCATAAGAAAGTTAGGCAAAATCAAGGCTAATCTTGTTGATGTCAAGCTTTCTGAGATGATGAATCAAAAGCAAAAGGGATCAAAGTTGAAGAGAAGATTCTTCCAAAATGAAGAGAAAGTGATCCAACTCCAAGTGCTCTAAAGTTATTTATTTTTATTATCTAGGACTTAGGATCGAGTTATATCAATTGAGTTCAAGTCTCAATATTGATATATGATGCTCTAACAAAAATTTTTTTGAAATATTTTTGGAATTTTGATTTCCAAATTTTATTTGAAAAATATTCAAGTCAAACTTTAAACCAATCGAGCTTATCAATTAAAATATTTTTTCAAGATTGGTATTTTAAAAAAACATGATCAAATTAACAACAACAACAGAAGACTCAGTGTCTGAAGGACTCACACATGAGCGGGTTCTGGGAAGGATGGATGCACACAGCCCTACCCCTTCAGGGTGTAACCCTACCGAGAGGCTATTTCCAAGGACCCCAACCTTATTGGGTTGGCAACACAAGGACATTCTAGGATCTCATCCATTCTAGTACTACTCTCGCCCAAGCATGCTTAACTTCAGAGTCCTAATGGGATCCGATTGCATTAGTGCCTGGTAAATAAACCCTCATGATCAAATCAAATACGATAGAATTTAAATGGGTGATAATTTAGCTTGATTCAATCAGTCATTCATTATCAAGGAAAACTAGGAAATTAATTCAATCAATCATTCATGATCAAGGCAAACTAGGAAGTTAATTTAAAAATTAAGCTAATGTAGAAATTAATTAATTTATTAATTATTCAATCAATTTATGGTAAATCATCACATCAATCATGCTAATTGACCTAAACCATGCAAATCCACCCAGGCATTCTGAGTGTCGACACATAGAAGGTATGTGTCGACACACAAAGTTACAATAGCCCCAGGGAGATGCTATGTGTCGACACACAGCCCTTGTTTGCCAACACACAGATCAGAAAAAGCTCAAAATGGTTACTTTTGACTTAATTTCTTTCCTAATCTTTTTTCTAACTTTTTGAACATCCCCTTGGCCCTCATTTGCTTATAAATAGGGCTTGAATGCTTTGGATCAAATCATAATATACTCTCTAAGCATTCTTTGTTAAAAAGGTTCTTACATTCTTACACTTTACTTTTTAATTTCAAGTTTGTCTTTAAGTTTTTCTTTTAGCATCTAGTTCTCTTTATTGTTGATCATTGAGCTTAATTGGCATATCCTTAGCTTTGGCTAAGCTTGATCAAGTGTCAATTAACTCTTGAAAGAGTGAAGAATTTGAGTGCTTTAATTCTTCCATTGCTTTGTTTCAATTCTTTTCATTATAAAGGTTGGATCATGAGCCTACGATTACAAAAGGATCGGTTGTAAAAGGTTGGTCTTGAGCCTACGTACAAAAAGATCAACTGTAAAGGTTGAATCCTAAGCTTGTTTTTAAAAAGGATCATCAAGCTTAGTTAAAGGCTCAAGTGACTAAGAGTAGTCACTTGAGAAATGGACTAGCTTCCGATTTGGAAGTGAACCACTATAAACTCTTTGTGCATTGTTTTTATTCTTGCCTTTATCTTTGCAATTTCATATTTATTGTCCAACTCTTAATTTTACTTTTGGCTCATAAAATTTATTTTTTTACCCCACACCAAGGTTGCTCTTTGGACCTTCAAAAAGCCTTAACCATTCTATATGCCTAGGAGGTTCAGGCCACTGAAGGCCAATCTAGGCGCTAGAGTAACAATTGACCAAGCTCTAAGAGAAGCTCACCACATTTAGACTCTTGGGCGAAGCTTGTTCCTCAAAGATCCATGAGCTCGAGTGTGTAGCAATGGAAACACAATACTCACAACAAGCCTTTCTTAGGCTATAAATTAAAGACTCTAGCAATGTCGTAATGGGTCCAGCACCAAATACAAAACTTCATCAAGTTTTTTCTATAGCACATTTGTGCTTTATTTCTTTTCCTTTCCTTAGGAGTAGCGTAAATTGTAGCTTGCATTTTGCTTTCTCGTACAATATATTTCAAGTTTCAAATATGACATTCTTGCCATAATTCGTGTTTCCAAAAATCTATGAGTTAAGTTTAGTGTCATTGGTTTAAGGCTTTGACGTCCAAGCCCCAAAGCTTGATTATATTGGTCTTGAATTGGTGTCACAACTTGGTAAGTCCGGTAAATTTAGGTTTGAGTCACAGTTTCAAAGTTTTGACGGCCAAGGCTTTGATCTTGATTGTGCTAGTCTGGTTTTATGTCATAGAAGGGCCATTAACCAAAATTAGGATCTTTCTTTTATAGCTTTGATAAATTCTATAAATGAGGATATTCTTTCATTTTAAAGCTTTGTATCCAACAAAGTCTTGTAAACAAGTTGATCAATGTGAATACAAATTTCCCTATGATGCAAGATATCTCTCATACTTCAACTTATGTCTCTATCTCCTCAAGAAGTAAATTTCGATCCTCAAGACACCGATATTTCAATCGAGGCCCTAATTCTAGGATTAAAAATTTAAGGATTTCCTTGTTAGAATTACATATTGAAGGCACATATTTTTTTCAAATATGCCATTAATGTCCCTTGGATGGAGATGGACTCTCCATCAAGATCTTGAAGCCATTATGTGTTGCCTCCAAATATTTCTATAATTTGAATGGTCCTTCCCAGTTAGGTGACCATTTTCCAAAGGCACGATCCTTCTGACCAATTGGCAGGATGACTTTCCAAACTAGTTCTCCAATGTCAAAAGACCTAGGTTTAACCTTCTTATTAGAGGCATTGCCCTTTTACCTCTTAAGCTTATGAAGAGCATTAAGCCTATCACGATCATTGAACATCAAATCAAAAAAAAAAAAAAAAAATTCATTTACTTTCATGGTTGATGTTTATAAAAATTACGTGTTTTAAAATAACTTTAAAACGTTGTGGCTAGAATATACACTCTTTCAAACACATATACTTGGTAATTAATGGGCTCAAAGTTTTCACAGGTAAGTAACCAAGTCACCATTAGCCCAATTATGTGCTAAACAAAATAAGACCAATTATTGGCCCGTGTACCAAGTATGGTGATAATGATCAAAAAAAAAAAAGAAGAAAGAAAAAGGCTAAGGAGTGAGAAAAATCCATGTTTGTGGGAGTTAGTATTTGTTGACCAATCTCCATCTTTCCACCCACTAACATCCACTTTCAATTCAAGTGGGAGAAGAAGTTACCATATTTAAGTGGTTACATAAAGTGGTGTGTGGATGAAACAGGGGGCAGAGAAAAGAGAGGAAAAAAATAGAGAGATAGCCAAGAGAAAGATTAAAAAAAAATGAGAGCAATTTGAATATTTTATTTCTTTGTATCAATTTGCAAGAAACTTAAATTGCTCATATAATGGTAAATAAGCTTGTTTCTTCATAGTCTTCTCTCTTCTATCTTTATTTTTCTTCATTTTTTTTTACTCCTAAATTGATATTTTACCCATAATTGGAACCCAAAAGACGCAAAATGGGTTAAATTGAATCTTCTCTATTTCATCATGGGTAAAAGGCCTAAAGTTTGGTCAAGTTAAACAGATGTATATTTTATTGACATTGAAATTCAAACTGGATCAAATTCAAAACAATGAACATAGAAATATGGTCCACTGTGATTTTCCTATTATAAAAAGTCAAACAAAGATCGAGACCTTTTGTGTAGGAAATGTATATTGGTCACCAGAGGAGAGAATAAAAATTTATGTCCAATTTCAATGTGGTGTTCTGAATAGAGCAAAAAATAATGAAATATAAACAAAATCAAAATTATGATAAAACTAGGGACATATTATAATCAAAAGGAAGAGGAAAAAAATACAAACTAAAGTATAGCTAAAACTAGTAAGTATTTTATTTCAAAACTCAAGAACCAGATAAATATATTTGCTCAATTCTCTCTCTCTCTCTCTCTATTTTCATTTCTCAATCTCTCTATGCTTGACTCAGGAATGCCGCTTACTAATATATTCAACTGGGGGGAATTAAATACGTGCTGTACTCATTTCTCAATCTCTTTCAGTATTTTTCTTCACTTCTTTCGTACAACACATTATCGCCATATTTGTAAGCACTTAAAGACAAAGATTAGTCATCCCTTGATCATCTACAAATCAACAAGTGTCATTCCATAGGCTAAGCTTTTTGGCGACTCATCAATGCATGACTCATCTTATTTGGACTCAAGATAAATATCCAATATTTTCAACACTCCCCTTTGGGTATTTTTTTTTTATAACATTACGGGACATAACACTTTTGAAAGTGTATAGTGTCCAAGTTATATACACTTGCCTTGTTAAAAACCTTGCCAGGAAAAACCTAGTGGGACAAAAAACCATAATGAAAGAAAAAAGAGTATAGGGCGTATTTAACTCCCCCTCATTTGAATATATTAGCAAGCGGCGTTCCTGAGTCGGCGCATAGCAATGTTATGAACTAATTTCTCAAAAGTTGTTGTTGCTAATGTTTTCGTGAACAAATCTGCTAGGTTCTCACTTGAGCGAACTTGAAGAACATCTATTTCACCCATCTTCTGTAGCTCGTGTGTAAAGAAGAACTTTGCTGAGATATGTTTAGTTCTGTTGGCTTTGATGTATCCACCTTTGATCTGAATAATACATGCAGCATTATCTTCATACAGTACTATTGGACTCCTCCTGATTGTTAGAAAACTGCATTCCTCTTGAACATGTTGAATAAGAGATCTTAACCATAAACATTCTCTACTTGCTTCATGAAGTGCAAGTATCTCAGCATGATTTGATGAAGTTGTTGCTGTTGTTTGTTTGGTAGATTTCCATGATACAATAGCATCACCATAGGTAAATAAATATCCTATTTGTGAATGGCATTTATGCAAATCAGACAAGTATCCAGCATCTGCATATCCAATTAATCTTGAATTTGATTGTCTCCGATAGAATAATCCCATATCAGATGTACCACGAAGATACCCAAATATGTGTTTAATCCCATCCAATGTCTTCGAGTAGAAGTTGAGCTATATCTTACTAATAAGTTAACTGAAAAGGCTATATTAGGTCTCATATAGTTAGCAAGATACATCAGTGCACCTATTGCACTTAGATAAGGCACTTCAGGACCAAGAATTTCTTCATTATCCCCTCGAGGTCGAAAAGGGGCCTTATTTACATCAAGAGATTGGACGACCATTGTAGTACTCAACGAATGTGCCTTATCCATGTAAAAATGTTTTAGCACTCTTTCTATATAAGTGGATTGATGGACTAAATTCCATCACATAAGTGCTCTATTTGCAGGCCCAGACAATATTTTGTCTTTCCAAGTTCTTTCATTTCAAACTCGTTATTTAGATATGCAACAGCTTGTTTAATCGATTTAGGAGTTCCTATGATATTTAAATCATCAACATACTGCGATTATAGCAAATCCAAATTTTGATTTCTAAATAAAAACACATGGGCTCACGGGATTGTTAACATATCCCTCTCTTAGAAGATATGTACTAAGACGACTATACCACATTCGTCTTGATTGTTTCAATCCATATAACGATCTCTATAATTTGATTGAGCACAACTCTCAAGGTTTTAAGTTATATACATCTGGAATTTGTAGTCTTTCAGGGACTTTCATATAGATATCATTATCAAGTGATCCATATAGATAAGCTGTTACCACATCCATAAGATTCATTTGGAGTCTTTTAGAGATTGCCAGACTTATTAAGAATTTAAATGTAATTACGTCAATTATTGGTGACTATGTTTCTTCGTAATCAATTCTTGGCCTCTGTGTGAAACCTTGAGCGACAAGTCGTGCTTTATATCTAACCACTTCATTCTTTTCATTTCTTTTTTTGCACAAATACCCACTTGTAGCCTCTGGGTTTTGTATTTTCAGGTGTTTAGACTATAGGTCAAAAAACTGCACGTTTTATAAGTGAATCTAATTTTGCCTTAATTGCTTCTTCCATTTTGGCCAATCATTTTTTCTTTAACATTCTTGAACAGATTTAAATTCAAGATCTTCACCTTCTGTGGTCAAATTAGTAGCCACAGTATATACAAACACTTGATCAATAATCTTCTTATTTTGATTCCATCGTATGCCAGTAATCGCATAGTTTATCGAGATTTCTTCATTATCGACATTTTCATCATATTTACAATTCTCAGGTACTTGATATACTCAAGGAGCCATTTCATCCTCTATATCCTTTTCTTGGATTTGAATTTGTACCTCTTTAGGGGGTTTTCTCTTCAGAAATTTTAATAAAAGAGCCAACTTGTTTATTTTACTCTCTTTCCTTTCTTAGATTCTTATCTTCGGCACAATAGGTCTACCACGCTTCTGGCATGCAGTAGACTAACTTGCCAATGTCTTAAAAGACTGTTCATTTGGAATACTAATTCGAATAGGAGCATTCATAGCTAGAACATGTAACTTTGTCACTCTTTTTGTATCAGCGAATGCATTTGGTAAATTGTTTGTAATATTTTGTAAATGGAAAATTTTCTGAACTTCCAATTCACATTGATTTGTACGTCGATTAAAATGTGATATAGATTATGCATTCCACACAATTCACGTTTTTCTAACTTTAACTTTTCTCCCCTTAATTTTGGGAACATTGTTTTATCAAATTTACAATTTGCAAACCGTGCAGTAAAAATATCTCCTGTCAGTGGTTCAAGATATTTTATAATTGACGAGGATTCAAACCCAACATATATTCCCAGTCTCCTTTGTGGACACATCTACGTGCGCTGGGGTGGAGCGATTGGAACATAAACAGCGCAACAAAAAAATACGTAGATAGGATATATTTGGTTCTTGACCAGAAACAAGTAGCAATAGGGAGTATTTATTAAAAGCAGTTAGCCTGGCACGAATTAGTACTGTAGCATGTAATATGGAGTGCCCCCATGTAGAACTAGGCAGCTTTGTTTTCATGAGCGATGGTCTAGCAATTAGTTGCAGACGTTTAATCAGAGATTCTGCAAAACCATTTTGTGTATGTTAGTGAGCCACATGATGCTCAACTGTAATCCCAATTGACATACAATAATCATTAAAAGCTTGGGATGTAAATTCTCCCACATTATCAAGGCAGATCTTTTTTGATTATGTAATCCGAAAATTGAGCCCGTAATCGGATTATTTGTGCAAGGAGTCTCACAGATACCACATTGAGAGTAGATAATAGATAGACATGTGACCAACATGTTGAGGCATCTATCCACACCATAAAATATCGAAATGGTCCACATGATGGAATAATAAGCCTACATATATCTCCTTATATTCTTTTTAAAAATATAGGAGATTTAACCCCAATTTTAGTTGGGGATGGCCTAGTAATCATTTTACCTTGAGCACAAGTGGCACGTGAAATTTCTTCAGGTGAAAGAATCTTTTTGGTTCTTTAATGAGTGCTCGTGAGAACTTTCAATGATTTTTCTCATCATCGTTACACCTGGATGGCCCAAACGGTCATGCCATAAGGTAAATATTTTACAATTAGTTAACTTCTGGTTAATCACTGTATTTAATTTAATCAGGTTTATATAAGTATAATATAACCCATAAGAAAATGCTGGCAATTTTTCACTATGTTCTTTCTTCCTGAGATAAGCGATGTAATATAAAGGTATTCTTTATCGTCCTCATTTATAGTCTCAATATGATAACCATTGCGACGAATATCTCAAAAACTATTGAAGTTTCTCTGTGATCTACTGGAAAACAAAGCATCGCTTATGTTTAGTTTGGTTCCTCCAGGAAACATAACATGTGCTTTTCCGGAGCCTTCTACTAAATTTGAAACACTCGATACTGTATTAACATTCGTTTCAGCTAATCGTAGTTTAGAAAAATATATTTCGCTTTTGAAGATAGTGTGGGTCGTTGCACTGTTTGCTAGACATAAATCTCCGTTCACGTTTCTTCAAATATAAAATACATATGCATTAGTAGAACTCTTATTTAAAATTACTAAAGTGCAACAAAATAGTATTTCAAAATGACTATAATATAAAGAGTTTTAGACTTTACTTTATAAATATGGTTGATCAAGCCTGATTTTATTGAAAATAATTCATTAAGATAAACTATAAAAAACATAATATTGTATTAAATTACACACACCAAAACGATATTATTTCGTTAAAAGCAAGACAAACTTTAGTAAAAAAAGACATAACTGAAAAATAAAAAACTTCAATCCAATTTAACATTTCCATCACCTATCAAATAATCAATTCTCCCACTAACATCCTCAAAGAAATCAAAAACATCAGGATACGTCATATTAATTGGAGAATGACCTTCAGCAAAGTTTGTTTCTGCATGTTTACCTTTCTCTTTCAACTATGCTTGATAAAGGTTCACTAGATGCTCAGCCATACGATAGGTACGGGACCAATGACTTTTCATACCATAGTGGTAGCAACTTGTTTCCGCATCATTTGACGAATTATGTTAATGGGCTTTCTCCCTTTTATATTTTCTTCATTGTTCCCGGACTTTTTAAATTTTGCTTCATTTTGATTACCAAGTATCAGTTATTATGACTATGTATATAACCTCATCCACGACCACGACTGCATCCATGACTATGGCCACATCTGTGACCACAACCACAGCCATGTCCAATTTGTATCATTTTCGTGGGATGCAGCATTCACTACAGGGAATGGCTCTGATATAGTTGGTAGTGACTGCTGATTTTTCATCAATAATTTATTATTTTGTTCAGCAACAAGAAGACACGATATTAACTCTGAGTAATTTTTAAAATTTCGCTCTCGATATTGCTGTTGTAGGAGCATATTCGAGACATGAAAAGTAGATAATGTTTTCTCTAATATATCCTCCTCAGTAATATTTGCTCCACATAATTTTAGTTTTGAGGTAATACTAAACACTACAGAGTTATACTCGCTGACAGTTTTAAAATCCTTCAATCGTAGATGAACCCATTCATGGTGAGCTTTAGGGAGGATCGCATATTTTTGATGATCAAACCTCTCCTTTAAATTCAACCAAAGTACAAGTAGGTATTTCATAGTAAGATAATCGGCTTTCAATCCTTCATGGATATGATGCCTGAGAAATATCGTTGCTTTTGTGCGATCCTGCGGCATGCATTATTACCCTTTTTAATTGTATCTCTGAGATTCACGGCATCAAGGTGAATCTTGGCATCAAGGGTCTAGGGTAAATATTTTTTGTCACTCATGTCAAGAGCAATAAACTCAAGCTTAATTAGATCCGCCATTATAAATTATAAAGATTAGGGAATAAAAGTTTTACCTCAAACTTATGATAATCCTTGACTGACTAGAAACTCGTGTTGATAACGTATTGTAAAACTAGGGACATATTATGCTCAAAAGGAAGAGAATAAAAATACAAACTCAAATATATCTAAAAATTGTAAGTATTTTATTTAAGAAATCAGGAACTAGAGAAATATATTTGCTTAATTTTCTCTTCCTCTGTATTTTCATTGCTCAATCTCTTTCACTATTTTTCTTCCCTTCCTTCGTACAACACATTATCCCTATATTTATAAGCACTTGAAGACAAAGATTAGCCATCCCTTGATCATCTACAAGTCAACAAGTGTCATTCCATCGGCTAAGCTTTTCGGTGACTCATCAACTCATGACTCATCATATTTGGACTCAAGCTAAATATCCAATATTTTCAACAAAAAAGATATATTCCATTGCAAAGGGTTGATAGTGGACCTTAAATTTCCAAAGAAAATCAAAATCCTCACTTGGAAGAAAAATTAGGTTTGAGGGAAAATCATGCACAATATAAATGTGCTCATGTTATGCGACTCTCATGGCTAATGATTGTGTGTGCCGGTCTTGTATTTTCTTAGAACTACATTAACCTCATCCTGAAAGGGTACGTAGGAAACAAGAAATAAATAATCGGGTGCGGTTACAAATGTTTAAAAAATCAAATTTGAAAATCCCCCAGTTTTATTTTAGAACTACGTTATCCTGATCCCGAAAAGGGAACGTAGGAAAACCAAGGTAAAGAATTGGGTGCGGTTACAAATATTACAACCGATTTGGAAAAATCGATGCTCTATTTTTAGAACTACGTTAGCCTGATCCCGAAAATGGTATGTTGGAAACCTTAGGTAAAGAATTGGGTGCAGTTACAAATATTAAAACAGATTTGGAAAATTCAATGCTCTATTTTTAGAACTATGTTAACCTGATCCCAAAAAAGATACATAGGAAACCCAAAATAAAATGGCGAATGCAGTCACAATTAATAATATCAAATATCAAATGCCGAACTCAAATGGTTTGACTATTTTAAACTTGAAATTAAAGCTGATTTGACAAGGGTACAAAATGATATAAAAGAACTTGAGCTCAAAGTTCAGATAAAGCTCAAATAAAGTTAAAAAAGAAAGAAGAAATATAAAAGTTTGAACCGTATATGATTTGAGTAGCTAAATGAAATCCAACACCTTTAAATCAAATCAAATCTCCAATAAAAATAAATTTAAACATAAAGTTGAACTACGAACGGCTTGATCCCTTAAAAATGTACGCAGACAACCTAATTCAAGTGCAGCCCGAATAATCAAATAATTCCTTCTTTCTCATAGGATTAACATTATGTCAATATTCTAATTAGTTGGCTCAGTTTGATTAGACTCTGGCAACCTACACTAAATGACTTCTATGTCCAATCCAAACCAAATATCTCTGTCCAATCTAAAATCAAAATAGCTATATGTCCGGCCTAAATCAAAAACAACTTCCATGTTAACCAAATTCCAAAGAAATGACTCCCATGTCAACTTAAACCCAAATTAAATTCATTCCGTACCCAAAATCAAAATTTATCTCCATCGAGCTTAAACTCATATTCAAAATAACCAAACCAAATTCACTTCCATGTTATACTTAAATCCAAGTTCACTTCTATGTCAAACCCAAATTCAAAGAAAATAAATCCACATCAATTCCAAATCTTAAATGCTAAGCCAAAGAGAAATGTCCTCCAAGTTAAATTCAAGTACAAATGACATTTCAGTCAATTTTAAGCCTAAGTCAAATCCTAATGAATTCAAGTTAAACCCCAATCCAAATAAATTCCAAGCCAAACCTCGATTTAAAAATGACTTCCCAGTCAAAACTTTCGATGTGTTTCCAAAATAAAGTAATTAATAAAATGTTTCAGACTTGTTTATAATGTATTTGGATTGAGTATATTGTGTGTTGACACATGCTCTAAGTGTGTTGATACACAACTCTGCAAAAACTCTCTCGGGAAGCTGAGTGTTGACAGACAACTTTTGTGTGTCGACACACATCTCGGTGTGTCGACACTCAGGTCAACACACAATCTTACAGTAACCCTAGTGTTGATCTGTAGTTCGACATTCACTTTGACACACAGTCTTACAGAATGTTGTGTGTAGGTCTATGTGTCGACACACAGCTTCTACATATAGGGCAGTTTTCACAGTTAATTTGCATGGTTAAAGGGTGGTTTTAGCGGTTAATGATGCCCTTTTGGAAGAGATGTGTCCCTTAAAAAGGGACACTTGCTTTTCTATATATAGCCCCCACTATGTTCTTTGAAAATACTTGAAAATCATTTTGAAATATCATTCTCTAATCCATATCTCAGTATCTTTCCTTCCTACTCACAATCTCACTTTTTTCATTGTATCCCCAATCACTACCCTTGAAATAAGTCTTAAGGACAGTGGTACACTACACGCTATGAAACCTGAGACCGTTTTTCTAATACCCGATTTGTAAGAATTTATCCAACAATCTTAAGACATATTTTCTGGTTTGAAAATGGCTTCTCCCCTATGCGAAACGAAAGCCAACCTTTTGAAACTTGATCGATTTGATGGTGGAAACTTCTATCGCTGGCAAAGGAAAATGCAATTCTTGATTACAACGCTAAATATGGTGTATACCCTGAATACACCAATCCCCAATCGTCCATCTGATGATGAAACATTGTCCGAGCAATGTGCAAGACTGAAGTGGGAGAGCAATGACAATATTTGTAGGGGACATATCCTTAATGGCATGACGGATGCCCACTTCAACATCTATTCCAATATGGCTACAGCCAAGGAGTTATGGGACGCCCTTAAAACAAGATGCATGGCAGAAGATGCTACAAGTAAGAAATTTCTTTTGAGTCAATTTAACAATTATAAAGTGGTTGATAATCATTCAATTATGGAGCAATTTCATGAGATAGAAAGGATTTTAAATCAATTTAAGCAGCATAACATGAACATGGATGATACCATTATTGTTTCCTCCTTGATAGACAAACTTCCTCCTTCTTGGAAAGATAATAAGAAAGGACTTAAGCATAAAAATGAAGATTTGTCTATCGAGGAGTTGGCTAACCCTCCTAGCATTTAGGAAGGTTACATGTTATAGGATGAAATTAAGGAGTGCCCCGATGACATTGGAAAAATTAATGTCATGCAAGAAGGCCAATCGAGTAAAGGACCAAAACAAACCAGGCACTTCTCAAAGAAACGTGATGATAAGCGGCGTAAGCCTGTCAGTTAGGAGTGTCATAAGCCCGGTCATGTGAGTAAGGACTGTTATCGCCTCAAGAATAAGAGAGGCAAGGGGCTAGACCATTGCATTAAAAATTTGAATAATAATTTCGTGGCAATGATATCCGAAATCAACCTTGTCCAAAATGATGACTCTTGGTGGGTTGATTCGGGGGCTACAAAACACGTATGTAAAGATAGGAGGTTTTTTTAAATTGCTTGAACCCATAGATTACAGAACTATGTTATTCATGGGTAATGGTGCAACCATACCATTCAAGGGTAAGTGAAACGTTGAAGGGTAAGTGAAACGTTGAACTACTTTTCACTTCAGGAAAAACCCTTACCTTAAAAGATGTGTGTTATGCCCCGAATGTGAAAAAGAACCTTGTATCCAGTAGCCTTCTAAATATGTTTGATTTTAAGTTGGTCCTTAAGGCTGGCAAATTTGTATTGTCTAAGGGTGGAGTATTCGTTGGCAAAGGATATTTGTTCAAAGGCATGTTTAAACTTAATATCAATAATAAGACGGTCCGTTCGATGTATATGCTTGATTTCTCCTTTTTTTGTTTGCATCAAATACTCAGTCACGTCAATTTTCGTAGAATGCATGAAAAGGCAAATTCGTCACTAATTCCACATATTGACAAAGTTAATGAAAACTATAAAACACGTATGCTTACGAAAATATCAAGATTACTGCTTCCTTCGGTTTAAAGGAATACTAGTCTACTTGATCTAGTGCATATATTTGTGTGATTTTAAAAATACTCCAACTTTAGGTGGAAAGTGATATTTCAGCACCTTTATAGATGATTGCTCAAGGTATTGTTATGTTTTTCTCGTAAATTATAAAGATGAACCATTTGACAAGTCTAAAGCATTTAAGGCTGAAACCGAACTACTTTTTAAAACTTTCTTAAAACACCTAAAAACTGATCGTGGTGGAATATATTATGATCCCAATTATTTTGAAATGACGGGAATAGTACATGAGGTCATGGCACCTTATACACCACAAAAAAATGGCATGGCTAAGCGGAAAAATCGGACTTTAACCGAGATGGTGAATGCCATGTTGTCATATTCCGGACTCAGTGATGGCTTTGGGGCTAAGGCCATGCTTACGGCATGTCACATTTTGAATCAAGTTCCTAATAAGAAAAATAAAATTACCCATATGAACATTGGAACAAATGAGCCCTAAATTTGAGTTATTTCAAAGTTTGGGGTTGTAGGGCAATTGTTAAAGTCCCTGAACTTAAAAAGAAAAAATCAGGTGAGAGAGGAATTGAGTGTATATTCATTGGTTATGCGGGAGCCCTTTGAGGCACTGGGCTGCTGTTGTTGTTGTATTCATTTGTTATGCGGCTCATAGTAAAACCTATCGATTCCTTGTGATTGAATCAAACGACTATATAAACATTAACACTATAATAAAATCGAGAGATACTCTTTTTAATGAAAAATGTTTTTTCCTCAATTCCTAGACCAAAGGATAGTGTATTGGTTGAAAATGACATCCCTATGTCATATGATGGAAACCATCATGAGGGAAGAAATCCCCGATAACGCTCTAGAACTCCAAAGAAGTAAAAGGAAAGAGAAATCTTTTAGACCAAACTTCTACATGTTTTTGGTAGAAGGAACTAGAGACAATGTGGACCATCTAACTCTATAATGTTGTGTCATAGAATCGGATCCTGTGACATTTGATGAAGATATGAAGCTCATGATGCCGCTTTTTGGAAAGAGGAGGTAAATGATGAGATGGACTTCATCGCAGATAACAATACCTAGATTCTAGAGGATCTAATGTACGCTATGACTAGCACAAGGCCCGATATAGCCTTTGCTGTTGGAAAGCCAAGTAGATACGCTAGCAATCCGAGCAAATTACATTGGCATGTAGCATATGGAGTACTGAAATATCTCAAGAAAACTATGGATTATGGTATTTCTTTTCAAGGGCATCATCCTCTTTTGGAAGGATACTCTGATGCCAGTTGGATCTCCAATGTGGGAGATCACGCCTCTATAAGCGAGTGGCTTTTCTTGGTTGGTGGGGGTGCGGTTTCTTAGGGTCCTGAGAAACAGACGTATGTCATATTCCACCATGGCAGCGGAGTTTATTGCTCTTGCTTCTGCGCAAAAGAAGCCGAATGGTTAAAGGATCTCGTGTATGAGATTCCTTTGTGGCCAAAGCTGAGCTCACCTATTTCTATCCATTGAGATCGACTACGCTTTCAAAAGCGTATAGTGAGGTATATAATAGAAAGTCTTAGACACATTAGTGTGAGACATAGTATAATGAGACAACTTACCAGAGAATGGGTCATCATTCTGGACTTTGTGAGAACAAGTTAGAATCTAGCAAATCCATTTACAAAAAGCCTTGCTAGAGACTTGGTTTTAAGTACAAGTGAAGGAATGGGGCTGAAACCCGTCTGTCTTAGTCACCTATGATGGACCCTCAACCCAACGCTTGGTACAACTCTAGGTCTTGAGTTCAATGAGAGAGCTCTGTCATCCGTGTGACTGCAAGCACTAAAAGTAAATTCCATCTCGAGTTTAGTGCTTAGTAATATGTGACAAAAGAATAAAGAGGATGAGCTTATGCTCTTAATGGACCCAAATAAAAAATTGAATGTCATGTTGGAGGGACATGATCTATGGGGTCTACCTATGTGTATGTGAAGTTTGGCCGCTTCAAGGAGTGATTTAATGACAATAGTTTGACTTTGTAACACTCATGAAGGGTATAGGACACAAATGAAGGGTACAGGACACAAGGCCATAAAAGTGTCAATCTGGAAGATAAGGTATGTGTAGGAAGAAAGTCTAGTGTGTGGAGATGTATTCAATTAGTCAAATGGGTTGTATAGTTCAAAGCATTAGTCTAGTTTTTCGTTCCGATCAATTGTAACGTGTCTTCACTAGTGAGGGTTCAATCGAAAGACACTCTCGTTGATGCATAAAGGCTTCCTTCTATTTCGAGATGTTATTGTAATATGAGAATGAATGTATTTTCAAAATGGTCGGGAAATGTTAATGTATTTTCAAAATAAAGTGACTAATAAAATGTTTTGGACTTGTTTATAATGTATTAGGATTAAGCATGGTGTGTGTCGACACATGTTCTAAATGTGTCGACACACAACTCTGCAGAAACTCTCTCGGGAAGCTAAGTGTTGACACACAGCTTTTGTGTGTCGACACTCAGGTCGACAACAATCTTACAATAATCCGAGTGTTGATCTGTATGCTGACATTCACTTCAACACAGTCTTACAGAAAGTTGTGTGTAGGTCTGTGTAACAACACATGGCCCTGTGTATCAACACACAGTTTTGACAGTTAATTTGCAATATTAAAAGGTGGTTTTGGCGGTTGATGAGGCCCTTTTGGAAGGGATATGTCCCTTGAAAAGGGACACTTACTTTTCTATAAATAGCCTCTACTACGTTCTTTGAAAGTACTTCAAAATCATTTGGAAATATCATTCTCTAATCTACATCTCGGTATCTTTCCTTCCTACACATTATCTTACTTCGAATCTTGGTTTTCATTGTATCCCCGAGACTATTTCGAGTCGGTTCCCAAAATAATACAGAAAAATAAAAAAATTAAAAATATAATGCTGAAAAAAAAATATTTCCATATCTATTGTTGAACCGCTTTACCAAGACGCGTTTAAAATTCAAGAAAACCGATTTCCTTAAAAGCAGTTCATTTTCCAATAAACTGCGTCTAATAACGCGGTTCATATTAAATTGAGCCGCTTGTAGTAAACGCGGTTTAATAATGAACCGCCTCTACTAAACGCTGTTTAATAATGAACCGCATCTACTATACGCGGTTTATCCGCAGAAAGCCTCAACCACGCTTTCTTCGATTATACTTACCATTATGCAGCAACTCTTCACTTTTTTCTTCCCTTATAGTTTTCATTATGCTACAAGTCGTAAAGATTATCATACTGATCCCATGTCCCTCTCGATGAAGCTCCGACAATGGTACTTGAAAGATCTCCAGTGTATAAAGCAGAAGGACGGCGGCGGACGACGCCACCGGGGGTGGATTAACGAGAAAGAGGCAGAAGGACGGTGAGAGCCGGGGAGAAAGCACGCATGAATGAATTGGTCGGGGGGTTTAAATTCCCAGTGAACCGCGCCTTAATGACGCGGTTTTGTAGTGAACCGTGTCTTAGTGACGCGGTTTTGTTTAGAGTAAACCGCGTCACTAAGACGTTTTATGTGTATAACCGCATTCTGATGACGCGGTTTAAATGATATAACCGCGTTTTTAAGACACGGTTTTTTTGAGTTTTAAATGCATTCTTAAGACGCGGTTTATATAGCCGTGTTTCATGAACGCAGTTCAACATTAGATATGAAAATTATTTTTTTTCAGCATTATTTTTTTATTTTTTAGCATTATTTTCAAAACCGACTCGACTATTTCACTACCCTTGAAATATGTCTTAAGGACAGTAGTATACTACACGCCTTAAAACCTGAGATCGTTTTTCTGATACGCAATTTGTAAGAATTTATCCAACAAAAACGAAATTCAAGGCTACTTTCAAGTCTAACAAATGGAGATTGCTTCCAAATCAAACCATGTGTCCAAATTACTTCTCTACCAAACCCATCCAAATTTCCAAGTCCAACCTAAACTCAAACCAAACTCCAGTCAAATAAAAAATAAAAAGACTTTCTAGTCAAGCCTAAATCCAAAAAGAACCTAGCGAGTCAAACCTCAATACAAATGACTCCCAATTAAAGACTAGACCCAAGTAACCTTCAAGTTGAAGACAAAATACAAATAAACCTAAAAATGTCTCTAGTAGACTTAATTCAATTAATCATCTAGACACCTAGTCCGATTTTAAACATAAACATATCAGCAATCCGAATCAAAGAGTATCTCCTAAGGGGGATGCAATTAAGGGTGTACATTGCCTTAAATAGGATTATTTCCTAAATTAATAAAACCTATGTCCACATCGTATATAGGGAAATTCATGTTTTGTAAATTTCAAATTTTTGCTCAACAATGGTCAAGGTCATTAAACTCATCCATAATGTCATACTCGTAATCTAACCCTAAGAGTTTCCGTTGATGGACTACATTGTCGACTGGAGTGGCACCTCCATTGGGAGTATCGTGTCATGACCAAATGTTAAGAGAAATGGCATGCTCCTTGTAGCATCCCTCTTTAAAGTCTTATAGACCCCTAAAGCGTCTAGTAGCAACTCCTACCACCTCTTTGGGTTATCCTCAATCAATTTTTTTTTTTTTATAATTTTGACCTTCAGAATCTTGTTGTTGACTTTGCTTGGACATTAGGTTAGGCATAATAATGAGTTAAGTTCAGTGCCTCAATGTTGAAACTTTTTTTTAGACTCCTTGACTTCAAACCCATTGAACACTCGAGCCTAATCCATAGTGATGACTTCAGAAATCCCAAACCTCCACATAATACACTAAGTGATAAAGTCAATCACATCCCATTGATTGATATTTCTATGTGGTTTAGCCCCAACTCACTTAGTAAAGTAATATTTAGCCACTAGGATGTGTGAGTGTTGTTTACTTGGGGGTTTATTTCCCCAATAAAGTCCACTGCCCAACCTCGAAAAGGCCATATGGCTTAACTATTGCACGCATCTCAGATGTGGGAACCCTAGGAACATGCCAATATTTTTGGAATAAGTGTGCTTCTTTCTCCTACTAGTTGTGTCGACCGCGAGTGTCTTCAACCGCCACTCAGCTCTATCTAAACTCATCTCTTTAGTAGGGTTCAAGTGGGTAAGGTCATGTGTAATTGTCTCCATCCAGCTTTCTTCAGCCTGCCCCTAGCTCTTTTCTAGTGAGTATTATATAGTTGCTCATATTTTCTAATAAGGGCAATAGTTGGTCTCCTCCTCACAAGCCCAACCCATTATAGACGTTGCTCCCTCGGCTTGTCTTTAATAGGAGCCATGCCTAATTTGTTTCTTATAACATCATTTCCGATAATGTCCTTTCTAGTCTGTTACACATCCACCGAAATATTCTTATCTCCGCCGCCTTCAACTTTGGGTGTTGTGCATTTAACTGGCCAATATTCAACACCCATATAACATAGTCTGTCTCACTATCCACTTATAATATTTACCCAATAACTTAAAAGGAAACTCGTCATTGCATAGTATTTCAAGCCATCTACCACTTATACTATCCCACTTTAATCAGATTATAAATAGTCTCATAAGTTCCACCATCTTGTTACACCATAGAGCCAAAATATCGTAAACATGTTTTTTCAGGTTTGCATTTTGTCCCATTCTGCACTGCCTATGCTTGGTTTGGTTGTGGTACAAAATTTAAATTCCATATACTCAATTTTTGATCTGAGCTGAAAACTTTTCGATTCTAATGCATGTCTCCAAAGTTCTAGTTTCTCATTCACTTCTTCTCTTGACTCGTCTTCCAGGACTACATCATCCGCAAAAGTATACACCAAGGCACATCCCACTAGATGTGCTTAGTGAGCTCGTCCACAACAACAATAAACTAAAAAGGGCTATAGGATGATCCTCAAGGCCACCAAGCTGTAATCAGGAAGCCTCGATCTCCTGCTCCATTGTACGCATAGTGGTCAATGCGTCTTCGCACATATCTTTAGTGACTCGAGTATATGATTAAAAAAGACGATATGTAAACCTTTTGTTTGTCTCTATACAAGCAAATGGATCGCTTCCATCATGGATCTACCCGGTATAAATCCAAATTGTTTCTCAGAGACACTTGTTTGTTACTGGAGCCTCATCCCGCTCCCACAAATTGATAGTATGGCTCATTAGTTTGATAAACCCTTTAGTTAGCACAACTCTAAATCTCATTGTTCTGGAATCAGGCCATGGCTTCAATTTGTACTGCAATTCTGCTCATTAGGTGCTGCATTTCCTCAATCTTCTCATTGATAGCTGAACACCTCCGATCCAGATCTACTCTAATGGACTCTTCAATCTCTCGCATCGTAGCTTGGGATCTAGTATTATCCGCCATTGGCTTCGAGGGCCATGGACATCCAACGCTAATACCTCATTATATGACCCTAAAAGTAAAACCTCAATCAAACACTGAAATATACTAATTTTATGCCTGTATTAATATAACGGAATTCACAAAAGTAATTTTAGTAAGGTATATAAGGGCATAAGGGCTTGGATAAGAGGCAGAAGATAGGGAGAATGAAAAGAAAGAGTCTCAACCAAATCAATTCATGCTCTAATCTACCTTCGAGGACCTTATTTATGCTAATCTCAATTGGTCCCCAATTACATCTTAATTTCCACTTAAGCTAGCTAATGACAGACACAGCCCTCATGCTGAGGTGGCTGCTGAGTTGTCCGGTAATGCTGACATGGAGGGTGACGTGTTTAGGTGTAACATGGCAACAATTGTGTCACCCTCCCCCTCAAAACACACGCCTTTGCCAACTGCAGCAAACCAAGGAAGGCTCGATTGCGCCCATCTCTACCCCAATTGGCTAGGGCCCAAAATCCCTGCTGTATCCAGTACCTTTTAGAACGTAAGAAATCTAAATACGGTGCAAATCATTCTCAAGAGTATCTGCACTAGATGTTTCAAATTGACCAACTAGCATATTGGAAGCGTCTAAGCCTTCAAATGTAATGTCAAACCCGAATCACCATGAACAGCTTGTTGTCATTTCTCAAGCTTTTTGATGCCCTACTGTATCACCAAATCATCATCAGCAAGATACTCTCATGTCTGTTTCAATGATTTTCTTCAATGTATTACAATTTGTTCAAATTAAAAGGAAACAATAAACAACTACTGCAGAAAAAATTACTAAAGCAAAGCCGCTCTAAACAACAATATTTATATATCACCCATGAGACTTAGCCCTTCTGATCCTCAAAAGCCCAACTGAAGAAAAAATCATCCCCTATTCCGAATAAGCTTCCAAGTTTTTATGATTTTTGATACTTAATCATTCATATCTTAACCAAGGAATTACTAAGTCATGTTAACAAGAGAAACTCGGATACTCTAATACAACTTGTCAAGGACTAAGCCGCAGCAAATCGCCTGTCATCATGATTGTCCAGATTCAGAGCTTGAAGCAGTTTCGGCCAGGACTCTGGGATACCGCCTGGAAGATCAAACTCTAACAATTTTCCACGGCTTCGATAAAATTCCTCAACAGGCCGACTCTGCAATGCAATAGAACAATTTGGAAAGAAAAATGTAGGATCAAGTTCCATCCCATCTGTTATGAGAGAGAAATAGTTTGATATTGAAACTTGCTACCTACTGGTCACCATAGAATTAACTCTCAATTCACAGAAACAGGTGGCCACAAATGTTACATAACATGTTACGGTAACCAAATAACCTAATAGTTAACTGAAGTTTGTAACATGACCGGTTAAGTTACATAATAACTTTTATCTCATTTCAACTGGTTACTGAATCTGGAACTACGAAGCCGGTAAAAGGATAACAGACAGGGTAAATTTCATGTCTTATTGGAAGGTGCACTGTTTGATCCCCCTAGCCAAAATACTACGACCTGTTCAATTTGCAGAAATTTCTCTACTTTTTATCTATTTTTCCAATGTTTATAAGGAAAATGAAAAATTGGATAACAATTAGAAAATTAAAAAAGACAAGGAAATGACCAATAAAATTACGGAGGAAAAATGTCTTCCAGTTTCAAGTGTGAAGGGAAAAAAACTTGAAAACTTGTTTCTTCAGAAATTCGGAAAAATGAACCATATTCAAGGAAAATAAAGGACTTTGAAATATTTTTCTTGAGAAAAGAGTTTGGAATACATCTTTCATTTACCCCGACAAAAGAACAAGGAGACAGGGACGATTGAGAGGATATACCATTTCATTGTATATACGGAGCCGTTCCTTTACAACTTCTACTTTATCATCAGGCCGAGTAATAAGTTTTGATTCACATTGAGGAGGTGGGAGAAGTGCAGCCATGTACATTCCCGGGCTTCCATTCTCACCCTTGATGTCAATGCATGCAACATTGTAGTTTCCACCACACTCATTACAAATCCTTCTTCCAAGGCACTTTGCAAGCAAGGCTTCTTCCTGAAGCTTTAGATTTATCACCAAGTCGATTTCAGTTACGCCCTCCAAGATTTCCTGGAAGCAAGGAGAACGGATTGCGAGCTAAAGGTTCAAAATAAATCATTGTTCACCATGCAAAATTGAAGGATGGAAAAATATCGTAATAGAAAGAAAACAACAAAAACAAGAAAGATTGTAACAGACATTACTAACATGTTGCGACAAGCATGTAATTTACAGACTAACTCAAAATCTTATATGGACAGCCATTATGTAATTTATATGATTCCATGCTCCAGTATGCTCAATGTGGCCGAGCAAAAGGTATATTCAAACATCGGTGGAAGAATGCCCAAACCAGACTCAGACTTGATAATCAAAAATCCAAACAAAGAACTTTATGCCTTGCACAGAAGTCGTCAAGTGCCTCCTTTAGGTTTGAATATACATATAGTAATTGCAGGAAATGAAGTTAATGATTATATACAAATGGTCCAGATGAAAGTAGGGATATAATCATGCCGAGACAAACCAAATGGTGGCCTGCTCGAAACTTCAGCTTGTTGCATGCTTAAGCTCAAGATCAAATAGAACTTCAAGATTACCTCGCCCGAGCTTCCCTTGTGATCAACTCTTTTATATTATGAAGCTCAATCAAATGCATTATCAAGCAAAGTCTGTCACAACAAGAAGCTTGTAACTCTATTGATTGAGCTATTTAGTTCCTATGTTGACCGTTTTGCTTATAGACAAACAAGTATTTACAGACATATTGATCAAACTCATCAACAATAAAAATGAGCAAACAATTGAGCAAACCTTCTCTCAAACTTCGCTCTTAAGTGAGTGTTAAAACCATACTCTACCTTTCTTCATGCATAGAATAAAGCAGTGTATAAAAAGGCATAAGGTGCACTAAGGCGATAGAGGGTTCTAGTGCCTAGGCGCAAGGCAAAGGTGCATGCCTCAGCGAAATGAGGTGCATATTTTTGTAATTTATATTCATATCATATATTTATAATATATATTATGAAAATAAACTATGATCAATGAATTATGTCATATGAAAGCTTGACAAAAAAAAAAATTTGTCATATGAAAGCTCTAATTAATAATATATATAGTACTTAAGAAAAAGAGATCTAAAAGATACTTGATATTCATCAAAATATGCTATATTATATATCATCAACATAAGCATTATAAAAAAAATTGCAAGGCACCATATAATTCGCAAAAAATACATGGTACTAATATCATTCTCTTCCACCTTCATCATATGAAATAAAGATAACCAAAATCAATCATGCATAACTACTAACATGTTATGAGACTATTAAGTACTCAAAGACAAAGGATATCTAGAAGTCAAGCCACCATAGCTCCATGATTTCCATATATTTCCCTTTCTTCTTTTCTCTTTCTCTTCCTTCCTTTTAGGGTTAGTATTTAGAGGTAAGGTCCTAGATGAATCACGCGCCTTGGTGCCCCTTAGTGTGCCTAGGTCAAGTCGCCTCACCTCAGGCTTGTTAGGCAATGAACCTACGCCCAAGACAGCAATAATTGTGCTGCCAATCCTTTTGTTGGAGGGTGGGGAAGATGAATAAAAAACTTTGAGCAATTAATAAGCACCAACTAGTGGAATCTGTATTTCATTCAGCATGGAATAAAAAAGACCACACCTTAGATTTCAAATAAACAAGTGCTCACCGCCTGTCTTACTGTCCTAGGAAATCCATCAAGGATAAATCCGGATTCCCCCTTGGCTTCCCCAGCTTCAAGACGCTTGGACAGTAAATCAAGTACGATTTCATCTGACACCAATCTGCCTTGGTTTACAATCTCTGCAAGCTACAAATATCACAATGTTACCGGATGAAACATCAGCCACTTTATCACCACAACACATGCAAAAAGCTTGAATCACAATGAAGCAAAGACTAGAATATGCAAGAAAACCATGCCCACCCCTATTTGACAAATCTATCTGGTCAACCAAAGCATCAAAATAAATGCAAATTCCTTAGAAGCTAGTAAGACCATTAAGTGGTCCAAGGTTCTGTGCTGCACAAAATCAGGTAAAAATAGCGTTACAAAGAAAGAAAACCAGCAAGAGGTCCTTTGAAGTACAACGCTCCATCCAAAGAATCCTTAAAGTGTAATATCTTGCATAGTTAGACTACCGTGCTCTAGCATGTTGATTACTGAATCAGAATAAAACTAGTTTGGATGAAGCTCCCAAGCAAACAGCCATGGAGGAACTGAGGCAACTCCTATCTCCTACCAATGATCTGATGTTTCAAGTTCTCAACTAGTTCGTATTCACCTCCAGCCTCCACTTTCAATCAAGATTCTCTGCTTCACTTCCATGATTTTGACATGATAAATTGATGATTATAGACATGTAAGACCATAGGAATCGCAAAGGGATATTAAAATAGTTATCTAACCAGTTAGCTGAAGTGCACTGCTCGTACTGCACCCGGAACCACATAGTTGTAATTTTTTTTCAAATTGGTCCCTTATATTTCCTTTTGTTCAAGATGGTCCCTGATGTGAATTTTTTTGCATAAAATTGGTCCCTGTTTTTTTTTTTTTTAATTTTTACCTAATTTTGGTTACCATAAGAGAGCAATTTTGTGGTAAACTAATATTATGAACCATTTTGACCAAAAGAAAATATGAAAGACCAATTTGAACAAGGTTACAAAGATGAAAAACCAATTTCAACAAACTTAAAATGATAAGAAAAGACTAACGGTGTAAATAGCTCCAACAATTCAAATAATCTACGATTAACAATCAAAAGTGCAAAATTCAAACTACACAGGCATAATCCAGCACAGAGAAAAGCAAGCAGAATTGAGGATCATAAAAAAACAGGGCGAATTAAGTAAATTAAACGAACCTTAGGAGCGAGAGGTCCAGAAGCCGCAAGTTCCTCACGGACCAAGTCACCTGTGGAGATATGCGGAACGCCAAGAAGCTTCGAGAGGCGACCAGCGTAAGTTCCCTTGCCGACGCCTGGACAACCAAGGAACACCCAGTGGACTTTTCGGCCCCTGGCCTCTTTCACCATAACAGGCTTGTAGGAAGAGGATCTGCGGGCAGTCTCAGAATTGAGGCAAGCGAGGCCCCGAGAAATCGACGAAATTGAGGGTCTCGTTCTCAGCAGGCGGCTCATCACCGCCATGGCCAACATCTGAGATAGAGAAAACGGGAGAGGAAAGTGGCAGGGAGATATTTGGCCAAGTGTTTGCTTCTTTTGTGGGGTGGACTCCCGTACCTTAGGGAAAGAGTGCTTGGCGTCACTTTCGACAATATAAGAAAAATAGTGTACCTATTATAAAAATATAGAGATATTATACTCTATAGAAAGAAAATAATAAATCAAATTCAAATATATTCAAAATAAAATTGCAAGTATTTTATATCAGAACAAGAAAATTTTATTTCATTCCTTCTTCTCTTTTCTTTTCGTTTCTTTCCCTCTTTTATCTTTTCCTTTTTCCTTCTTTTTCTCTTCGTTCTTCTTGTTGTCGTTTGTGCATATGTATGTATATATATAGGGATAAATGAAGAGGATGAGTCACCTACAACGTGGCTCATCAAAGTGACACTTGTCACAATTAACTTGTATTCCCGCTTATGTATATGTACATATACGTAAATAGGTATTTTACATAATTTTTAGTTTTCTAGGATATTTAATAATATCCAAACTCGACTTTAAAATTTGTACCCAAAAAATATCTAATATTTACAACACTCCCCGTTTGGATATTTTCTGTTATAACGGGACATGGTGTCCAAGCTAAATACACCTGCCTCGTTAAAAACCTTGCCAAGAAAACTCAGTGGGAAAAATCATAGCGAAGGAAAAAAGAGTACAGCTCATATTTAACTCCCCCTCATGAGAACATATTAATGAGAGGCGTTTCTGAGTCGACATATATCAACCTTATGAACTAACTTCTCAAAAGTTGATGTTGGCAAAGCCTTCATGAACAAATATGCCAGGTTCTCACTTGAACGAACTTGTTGAACATCCATTGCACCCATCTTCTGAAGCTTGTATGTAAAGAAGAACTTTGGTGAGATCTGCTTAGTTCTGTCTCCTTTCTTCAAATATGCGCGAGACATAACACTCTTAAAAGTGTATATTATCCGAGTTATATACGCTTCTTGAATTGCCCCGTTAAAAAAACCTTTTGCTAGGGAAAAAAGCTAGTGGAAAAAACCATAGCCAAGGAAAAAGAGTACAGTGCATAGTTAACTCTTCTTCAGGAGTGCACATTAATCAAGGATGTCTCGAAGTTGGCAAATGCCAATTTTGTGCCAATTTCTTAAAAATTTGTAGTAGATGCTTTCTTGAATAACTCTTCCAGGTTCTTGAGCGAACATGTACTTCATCTTTCTTCAAGAAGCTTGAGAGTAAGAACTTTTTTGAAGTGCACTGGTTCTATGAACTCTCTTTTGCTTGAACAATACAGACTTATCTTCATATGGTACTATCGGACTCTCCCTGATCGTTGGAAGCTTAAAATATGTAGGATCAAGGGTATTGATATCACCTAATCTCTACTTGCTCATAAAGCGCAAGTGTCTCAGCAATAGCTGCAAATGTTAGTAGATTGCCAAAACATAGCAAAATAATTATATAACAAAATAGCATTCTTGTCACTTACCGGATGCCAATCAACACTTGTATACATATTAATTGCAAGTTTGACATAATATAATAGTGCATACTGGTTAATCCATCAAGATAAACATTTAACCTCATATCACATACTAGTGACAAGTTGACCAAAGAGGCCATATCTGGTTGTGTGACAGCTGTATCAATGCGTCACTTAAACCAATGTATGGTGGAGTCAAGAATTTATTCATTACCTCATTGAGGACCGGAAGGGGTCCAAATTGAGGCACTAAACAACATGATAAAATACTCAAGTACCGTACTGGTATGAGTTGACCAATAGAGTAATATTCTATCATATTAGTGCTCGATCTTCAGGTCGGGACAGAATCTTTTCTTTTCCGAGATCCTCAATCTTGAGTTCTCAGCTTAGGTGCATAACACCCTTTTTAAGCTCTTCAGGAGTTACGATGATATTAACATATCTCTCTTTCAGAAGATATGTACTGCGATTTTGAACTACGTGCTTCTGGCATGTTTGGTCCTTCAGGGACTTTCATATAAATATCATCATAAGTAATAAATATAAACAAGCTGTTATTACATCCATAAGACACGTATAGAGACCACCAAATTAATTGCATCCATTTCTTATGTGCATGTCCCATCAATTTCTGGTCTCTATGATAAACCTTGGGCTACAAATTGTGCTTTTCACCACCTCAGTATTTTCTGCACCAACATTCACATGTAACATATAGGTTTTATTCTTTAGGCATTTGGACTTTAGGTCCACAAGGCTAATTCAGCCTGAATTGCGTCTTCCTATTTGAGCCAATCATTTCTTTGTTGGCATTCTTGAACAAATACTAGTTCAAGATTTTCAATTTATTTGATCAGGGAGTAGCTACTATATATACAAATATCTGATCAATTTCGGTTCCATAATATCCCATATATCATAGAGATCTCTTTATCATCAGAATTTCAATAGACTCAGGTAGCTTCAGATACTTGATAATCTTGAGGAATTTCGTATATTATCTCTGCAGAGTATTTCTCCTCATGAGCTTCATAATAGAGGGACCAATCTTTTCTATTGCTCCATTTTCTTTTCAAATTCAAATCTTTGAAACCGATACATCTACTACGCCTCTGGCGTGCAATGGATGCATTTATTAATATATTAGATAATCGCTCGATTGGGATAATAATTCGAGCAGGAGCATCTATAATGGGGACATATTATTTGGTCACCCTCTTTCCATTAGTGAATACATTTATGAATTGGCTTGTAATAATTTACAAGTGAACAATTCTTTGAACTTCTGGTTCAATGATGCATTCCACATAAATTCTCATTTTTCAACTTTCGTATTTCTCCCCCTGATTCTGGAAACCCTGTTTTGTCAAATTGACAATTAGCAAACTATGCTATAAAATGTTTCCAGTTAACATCTCCAGATAAATTCAAAGTCCCCTTATTTAGACCCATCTTTTCTCATTGAGGTGAAATAATTGGGACACATGGTATTCATAGATGGGATATATATCTGGATCTTGTCAAAGACAAGTTATACTGGGGAGATCCATAATTAGTACTACAACATGTATCATAACATGTATCTATGTAAAAGTTGGCAATAATAATGGTCTAACAATTCGCTGCAGGCGTTTAATCATAAGACCATTTTGTATCTGTATGCGGGCTATATTGCAATTCATCCCATACAATAATCATTAAATTCTTGGGATGTAATTTATCCTGTAATATCATACAATCTACAACTTGGGACTCATAGTCGGATCATTTGTGCAAGCAGTTTCACAAATGCCACATCACAAGTGTATTATCCAGACTCACAGAACCAACGGGTAGAGGCCTCTATTAGTATCATACCAAATTGGTTCACGTGATAAAATGATTGACCCACATATGTCCTATTTAGTATTCTTCCAGATAGATGGGACTCAAACTATATTTCAATTGAGTATGACATAGTAATAACTTTTGCCTTTAGCAGCACTGGAAGCACATGCAATCTCATCAGGAGAAAGAATCTTCAGGTTCTTTGATGAGTGCCCATGAGAACTTTCAATAATTTTTCTCATTATCGTTACACCTGGATGGCCCAAACGGTCATGCCACAGGGTGAACGTTTTACAATCAGTTAACTTCTGGTTAACCACTGTATTTGATTCAATATAATATAACCCGGAAGAAAGTACTGACAATAGAGTATCGCTTATGTTTAGTTTCGTCCCTTCAGGGAACATAACATGTGCTCTTCCGGAGCCTTCAACCAAATTTGAAACACCCGATATAAGAATCTTCTAGTTCTTTAATGGGTGAGAGAATTTCAACTATTCTCTTAACCATGCCATATGAATAACTGATAATAAGTAGGCGGCATAGCCAACCATTTGAATAACAAATAATAAGTAGGCGGCATAGCCGACCATATAAATAATGAACAAGTAATAAAAAGTAGGCAGTTCAACCAGCCATGAATTTGCAAAATAGAAAATACGAAAAACGAAAGTTTTTCTTGTTCCTTCATCTCCTCGTCGTTAGTAGACTTCTTAAATTTTGGTCCATTCAGGGTACCATAATGTCAGTTATTATGACCGCAACTGTAACCTCGTCTACTGCCCTGACCATGTCCATGTTTAAAACCTTGACCATGTCCCCACTAGTCATATGTCGAAGCATTCACTTCAGGGAATGGTTCAAATGCAATTGGTCGTGTCTGATGATTTTTCATCAATAATTCATTGCTTTATTCAGCAGCAAGGAGACAGATATCAACTCTGAGTATTATTTAAATCCTCGTTCTCGATATTGCTACTGCAGGAGCATATTGGAGACATGAAAAATAGAGAACGTTTTCTCTAACATATCCTCCTTAATAATATTTTTACCGTATAATTGCAGTCGGGAGGTAATATTAAACACTGCAGGGTTATACTCGCTGACAGTTTTAAAATCCTGCAGCCGCAGGTGAATCCATTTATAGCGAGCTTTAGGGGGGATCATAGACAAATCATGATCAAACCTCTCCTTTAAATTCAGTCAAAGGACATTCGGGTCCTTTACTGTAATATACTCAGCTTTCAATCCTTCAGGGATATGATGCCTGAGAAATATCATTGCTTTAACGCAATCCTGTAGGGATGCGCTATTTTTTCCTTTTTAATTGTCCGAGATTCATAACATCAGGGTGAACCTCAACATTAAGGGTCCAAGGCAAATAATTTTTTTCAGTAATATCAAAAGCAGTAAACTCAAGATTAGTAAAATTATAAATCACAAAGATTAGGAAAGGAAAATTTACCTCGAGTATAGAATAATCAGCTAGCTCGAGACTCGTGTTGATAACGTGTTATAAAACTATAGAGATATTATACTCTATAGGAAGAAAATAACAAACCAATCCCAAATATACTCGAAATAAAATTGCAAGTATTTTATATCAGAGCGAGAAAATTTTATTTTATTCCTTCTTCTCTTTTCTTTTCATTTCTTTCTCTCTTTTCTCTTTTCCTTTTTCCCTCTTTTTTCTTCTTGTCGTCGTTTGTGCATATGTATGTATATATATAGGGATAAATGAAGACGATGAGTCACCTACAAGGTGGCTCATCAAAGTGACACTTGTCACAATTCACTTGTATACTTGTTTATGTATATGCACATATACGTAAATACGTATTTTACATAGTTTAGAGTTTTCTATGATATTTAATAATATCCAAACTCAACTTCAAAATTTGTACCCAAAAAATATCCAATATTTACAATAGTACCTTTTTTTTTTTATAAATCTTTAATCTTAATGAAATTAAAAATTGTTGTATATATGTTTGACCAAAAAGTAAAAGGATATGGATTTAACTCATATGGCAAGTACAGTGACAGAATAGGGCCCACAAACATCATTTCTTGACACTTAAAAGTCAAAAATTGGGGAGGAGACGAACTCAAGAGTTCAACAGTCCACTTATAAGCCCGAGTTAATTAGATTTTTAAGCTTGACACCCTTGATTTGTAATAACCTGAATGAGTTAGAGTATGACAAAATGGAGCAAACTTAGATGTGGCCACGGGTCGAGCTGGGCCGGGTTCGGGCCCAGGCCGTAACCGAGTCATGCCAGGCTAGGCCCTGCTCTTGACCGGGCCCGGCCTGGACCTGGGGATCCCCCCTTTTTAATAAATACATATAAATATTATATATATCATATATCTATAATATAACATATAGTACAATCATAATTATAAATATATTTTATAAAAGAAAATATATTATAAAAAAATAAAATTATAATAATATAAATAACTTAGTCTAAACTTGCCGCAGTTGGTGCGGGACTTGCTGTGCTGGTGCTACAGTCGCATTCTTCATCCCTTGATAAACCTAAGTTCAGCCGGTCTTGGTCTCTATCCACTGCAGCCATCCAGTCCTTCAAGCACACCAACATTTCTAAAGTGGAAGGTGCTAGCTTCGCACTTTTTGTTCTAAGCAATCTACCACCTATACTAAAAGCACACTTCGATGCTACTAAAGACACCGGACACGTTAGTATATCGCTTGCCATGGTGGAAAGCACTAGATATTGAGTTTTATTAGAACACCACCATTGCAAAATATCAAAATTTGCCTCTATCGGGTTGAAGTCGAGCATAGGCAAACGCATATACAAGTTTAGCTCATCATAGGACGTAGGACTTTGTTTGGGCTTTAATCGGCTCAACAAACCCCACGAGAATGATATTCCTTTAGAAGACGATGAAAAAGATGATGTAGAAGAATTTGGATTATTAGATGATAATCTTCGAGCATACACAAAACTAAATTTCATAAATTTTCATCAACTTCTGCAATAAAAGAAGCTACATCATAAGTTGGATCTAATTTTTTTATAAAAATATTGTGCAAATAATTGCAAACCCTAACGTGGATAAAAACTGGTAGCAATACAACATGCCAGTGGTAGTTCAAAGTAATATTTAAAAAAAGTTTGCCTCATGGCGGAAATAGAGGCCTGCAACACGGGGTTGGGGAAGTTCTTTACCATCCAAGCAGCAATATCTACCATTCTAGATATTGCTTGTGTAATGGTTAGATAATAACATCCTAAAAAAAATCGTAGCATCTTTAAAAATAATAAAAAATTTACAGACTTCATTAATTGCATTACAATCTATAAATTCGAAATTGAAAGAACTAAATTCTGAAGGATTTTGCTATACAAATTCAATTAAGACGTCTTTGTATGGCATTATTCTTTCTAACATATCTACCGTGGATGACCACATAATTTGTATATCTAATTTAAACTTTTTAAAAGGAATGCCATGTGTGTCACAAAGAAGTTTAAATTTTCTTTACCTAGTTCCAGATGTCTTAATTTGAATAGCTAATTCTCTTAAAAACATAAGAGAAGCATGTACAAGTTGCAAACCATCCATTAATATTAAATGCAGTATATGATAGATGCAACGTAACTGAAAACATTTCTTATCTAACATGGGCCTCATATGCCAAACTATTTGTGTAACTGATGCATCATTCTTCGTAGCATTATAAAAAGTAAGGCTTAAAATTTTGCGGTCTATCCCCCACACACGGCATGCCTCCGTAATGGCACCCGCGATTACATGAGCACTGTGGGGATATTCAAGTATGCAAAAATGAATTATTCATTTTTGCATAATATAGGAAGAATTAATTCAATGTGCCGTTATGCGCAAGAAAGGCACACTGGGTTTCGACTTCCACATGTCCGACGTCAACGAGAACATGCTCGTTTTCGCCTTTAAAATATCTTGAAGCTCATTTTCATATTTACAAATTCTTTTAATGTGTCCCACTTCAAAATATTCCGAGGAATCCTTGGAGCGGCAGGGTTTAACGCAGTTTGACAGTATCGGATGAATCTAGGGTCTTCGTCGGTGGTAAACGGCTTTTCAGCCCCAATGAAGTATCTCATTAATTTTCAGCTATTAGTTTCTTGTGTGGACCTCAAGTTAGCAAGCGCACCAGTTGCTTGCTATATGAGAGTTTGTTGGGTTTTATTTGCATTTAATTCAAGGTGCCTTTTTAATAGGTGTCTTTTTAGAGTGCCAGTCCCACTACCACGTAAATGACTGAAAACTCTTGGGGGATCACATAATGTACATTATGCTTTTTTATGTTCACGATCTAGTATGAAGTGGTTCCATACATCGATAGTATTACATCTATTAGTAGTACAGGTTTCAGTTTCATCGGTGGTGGTGTGGGTTCACTTTGAGAACATCCCCGCACCATCTGATTCAGAATAATCCTACTCGTAGTGCTGCTCTTGTTCCTAACTTAAGGTGTCTATATAGAGAGGTGACAGACATGGTTCTAAAAATTCATGTTCCTGGGTATTAAGCTGAACTACTCTAGGGACTTTAGCCAGCTAGAACTAGATCGGCCAACTCTAGGTGAAGATAAATTATGAGCCATGATATTATTAATTTCTATAAAATATAAGTAAATGCAAGTTAGGTAAATAAAAATGACAAGTAAATAAAATTTTGATACAAACTTTATCGAAGCAAAAACTAAAATTTGAACTTCTACAAGCGTCTATGAGTGAAACACGGTTGAAACTTCAAATTTGAGAGATTTAGAGCAAATAATTGTATGTAAAGTAAGTAGAGAAGAGAGAATTGAAAAGATTGTTGCGTGATGAAATGAGAAAATAAGGTTAGTATTTATAAATTAAAAAAAAAGTAAATTTTTTATGTAGTTATGCCCCAATGGCTCAAAGAGAGCCTTTGGGGATAATAGAGCCATTGGGGGGCAGAAGCCACCGGGCCGGGTTGGGTTCCGGGCTAACCCAATGCGTTGGCCACCACTAAGCAAACTTTATCTGTGTTACTGGATAAGGACCAATGTCATCAAGGTCAAATCTTGGTCGTCAAAGCCCTTAAACAATAACACAAACTTAAGTACCCCCTAATTTATTAAGTAGTGACACTAGTGTTATGATCAGCGCAATCAAGGTCAAACATTGGCCTTAAAAGCCTTAAACTAATGCCTCAATTCTGAACTCGTCGATTGTGGGAACAGATTGAAACAGAGCGCTCATATTATTTACTCCCTAATTTCAAAAGTGTTGGGACGATGCCGGTTTGAGCAAAGTGCCACGTGTTTAACACGTGAGACCTCCCTCAAGGAGAATTAAGCTTTTACGTGCTGAAATAATGGCGTCTCGAGCCCAGCATCCTAAAAAGAGACGATCACCCTGACAAAGGTATCAACCACTCGAGGACTTGAGATAGTTGAAGGGTAAAAGGAGCTCGAGTTCAAGGGACTGCCAAGAAGGCTGTAAGATAGGTGGTCACTTGGAGCGCAATCTCAGATACTTAGGCAATAAGCTTAATCCAAGAGGATGCGGGGTTTCTAGAAGGGACTTCCACTAAGGTTACGGACATGGGCACCCAGGAATTCCCTCCAATATGGAATTAAGAACACATTCCTTGACATTTTGTGCGCGTAAGAGGAAGCTTAGTGGCCTGACATGGGAAGAGTTACCGCAAAATTAGGCGCAGCAGTTATTTTCTGTTTTCTATAAATAAAGGGCTCTGCGCCAGTCCAAACAATAGCAACACAACACAAAACTTCATTAAGTTTTCTTTATAGCACACTTGTGCTTTTTCTTAAGAGTAACGTAACTTAGCATAGCTTAGATTAACGTAGAACTTGATGTACTTGCTTCATCGGTAATATAGTTTCTCGGGTTTCAGGTATGAACTTCCAGTTTTAATTGTTCCAAAACGTTGACGAGTTGAGAATTAAGGCTTTAGTTTAAGGCTGTGATAGCTAAGGCTTGACCTTTATTGCGTTGGTCTTAACACTATTGTCAATGCTTAATAAGTCAGGTGAACTTAGGTTCGAGCCATTGTTTAGGGCTTTGACGGGTAAGGCTTGACCTTGATTGCATTGGTCCTAATTCAATGACCTGAATACGGTTTGCTCCACCTTCATCTTGCCAGACCTTAACTCATTTGAGTTATTATAAGTCAAGGGTGCTAGGCTTAAAAATCTATTTGACTCAGGTTTGCAAGTATGAGCTCTTGGATTTGTCTCCACCCCAGTTCCTGACTTTGAAGTATATGAGGAAATGTATCCGTGGGTCCTACTTTGTCACTATAATTGCCACTTGAGTTAGGTCATATCCTTTTATTTTCCGTCAATATATATATATATATATATACACATATAATCCACAAAATACGTAACAAATGTCTTCTTAATTGAAGCATAAGCTAAACTCACAGTATTACCAAAGTTAGATACACCAACATACCACAACCTTTTCTCCGAAAACGGTGAGTGGTTGAGGTCAAAGGCGTTTGGTTTGTATTTAGACTCACTCCTTAGTCGCGGTGAGTCTCTTTTACACGTTTGTTTTGTTTATCATTTTACGTGACCACATCACACTTAACTGCAAACAAAGTAAAGCATACATGCCTTTTGGAGACCATAGTGGGAGGCTTGAAACGAAACTTCATCATCTTTAACCCATTGTAAACTACTAGAACATAGTTTTAGACCATTTACCAATGGTCAGAACTAGGAGGTCTAGTGCTCTGGAGAATGAAGAGCTAGAGAGCTTAGCACTAATTGGTTCCCCGCTTGAGCATCCTCTTGAATAGAGCCTTATAACATCGTGGGATGAACTGAGTCATAGCCACAACGGTGCGAGCGGTGGTGATGATGACATCCTGGAGGATGAACGAATAGATATAGATAGCCATTCTCGCAAGAGTTTCATGGCAATGCTTAAACACCATTTAGAAATTGTGGACCAAAGAGTCCAACAAACAATGAGAGAAGCCCTTGATAGACAACTTGCTGAAACAGAGCGTTATGTGCTCAATTTTATTTCAATATTTGTTTGTGTGGTCGCCATAAATGTAAAAACAAATAAATATGCAGAAGGGGCTCACCGCGACTAAGAAGTGAGCCTAATTATGAGCCGCACGTTTTTTACCTCAACCGCTCACCATTTTCGGAAAAAAAAAGGTTGTGATATGTTGGTGTATCTGACTTTGGTTATACCGTGAGTTCTGCTTACGCTTCAATTAAGAAGACTTTGTTAAATGTCTTTGTGGATTTTTTACGTATTTTTATGACATAAAATTAAAAGGATATGGACCTAACTCAGTGGGAGTTACAGTAAAAGAGTAGGGCGCACAAATACCTTTTCTCTTACACTTAAAAGTTAGAAATTGGGGTGGAGACAAACCCAGGAGCTCAGCAGTCCACTTACAAGCCCGAGTCAATCAGGTTTTGAAGCCTGGCACCCTTAACTTATAATAACTCGAATGAGTTTAGGTTTAACAAGATTAAGATGGAGCAAACTTTATTCAGGTCATTGGGTTAGGACCAACGCAATCAAGGAAAAAGCCTTGGCCGTCAAAGCCTAAATCAATGGCGCGAGCCTAAATTCAGCTGACTTATCCAGCAAACAGTAGTATTAAGACCAACGCAATCAAGGGACAAGCCTTGGTCGTCAAAGCCTCAAATTAAAGCCTCAAATCTCAACTTGTCAATTTGTTTAAAATTGGAAAGTCATACCTGAAGCCCGAGAACTGTATTACTATGAAGGTAAATACAGCTGAGATCTACGTTACTTTACACCTAGCTAAGTTACGCTACTCCTAAGGAAAAAGCATAAGCGTGCTATTAAAGAAAACTTGAAGAAGTTTTGTAATGAGTGTGTATACTACTTTAGACTGATGCAGAGTCCTTTATTTATAGAAAACAAGAAATAATGGCTTCTCTTTCTTTTCCGACAACTCCACCCACGTCTGGCCATGAAGATTTCTTCTGCGTGCAAATCTTCAATGAACATGCCCTGAATTCAGTATTGGAGGGAAATCCTTGGTGCCCACGTCCGAATTCTTAGTGGAAGTCCATTCCAAAAGCCCCACGTTCTTTTGGTTTAAACTTAATGCCTAAGTAACTGAAATTGGTCTCCAAGTAACTGCCTCGAGCTTGGGAACTGTCTGCCTTACAACATTCCTGATAGCCCCTCGAGCTCAAGCTCACTTCACCCCTCAACCATCTCGAGCCTCGAGTGGCTGATCCCCTTGTCAAGGAAATTACCTTCTCAGGATGCAGGCTCGAGATGTCGTTATCTTAGTACTTAAAGGCCTAACTCCCCTCGAGAAGACCTTCATGTGCTGACCACGTGGCACTTTATCCAAAATGGCATTGTCCCACCTCCCTCAAAATTAGGGTGTAAACAAATGAACCCCTTTTAACCGTTGGTAAATTTAAAATTACAACGGGTAAAAATTTGCCCAATCTGACCCTTAACGACTACTGGGAGCTTGAGAGAACACTGTACGTTGCTTGCTTTTCCTTCCCACATGTCTACAAATAGGACAGTTAGGGCTTGAAATTCCCACTTTCTTGCTCTGTTCTCTCTCCTTCGTTGTCCATCAAGCGCTTCTGCGAATTCTCGCCTCTATTCTTGAATCACTGAATTCTTGGCTCAATCTATTTTTCCACCTTCACTTCCTTCTGGCCAATGGGTAAAACCACTTTCTAGACGAGATCTCCTAAGTCAAAAGACCTGGGTTTGACCTTTTTGCTGTAGGCTTTGGCAACCTCTTTTGAGTTTCCAAATTATGAAGGGAATCAAGCCTTACTTGGTCTAAATTAGTATGCTCATCCATCCTTGACTTCTCATATTCAAGTTCAAAAAACTTCCCTTGATGAGCTAGCCTAATAGACTGAACTATTACCTTCATTGGGATGGGCATACGTCAAATGAAAAGGAGTTCTTCCGGTTGCATCTCGTTTAGAGGTTCTGTAAGTCCAAAGGGCATTTAGTAGCAACTCAAGCCACTTCCTAGGATTATCCTCTATCATCTTTTCAATGTAAGCCTTTAGAATCTTGTTGGTTAACTCTGCCTGGCCATTAGCCTGAGCATAATGAGGTGTTGAGTTCAAGATCTCTATGTTGAAACCCTTGGTAAACTCTTTAATCTCAACCCCATTAAACACTCTAGCTTGGTCCACTGTAATGGTTGGGATACCAAACCTACATAGGATGTATTCTTTAATGAACTCAATCGCGTCTTGCTGATCGATATTTCTATATGGTTTAGCTTCCACCCACTTTGTAAAGTAGTCAGTAGCCACCAGAATATAAGCGTGTTATTTACTAGAAGGATGGTTAATCTCCCCTATGATGTCCATTGCCCAACCCCCAAATGGCCATGGTTTGACAATGGCAAGCATCTCAGCAGCAGGGACCCTTGGCACATGTCCATGTCTTTGGCATGCTCTGTATCCCTTGGCATAGTTTATGCAATCATATATCATTGATAGCCAGTAGTTTCCATAACGCTTGATGAGCCAATGCATTTGTTGCCAGCTAGATGGGATCCATAGATACCCTTGTGGACTCCTACCATTACTAGCATTGTTTCATCCAAGTCAAGGCACTTGAGAAGCACTCCAATAGCGTCCCTTTTATATAACTCGCAAGACTCATTGTCCGGATGGAACCTGTGAGCTCTCATTTTTATCTTTTTGTCCTAAATGTAATCTTGAGGGTTCTTGAGATAATCCACCGAAGGCTTCCTCCAATCCTCTTGTTGACTTAGGACAGTTTGATTAGCCTTATAGTACTCCAAGTGTCTACTTGGTGTGTCTTCACCTATGAGGGTAGAGGACTCAGTGAACTCGATGTCATAATCCAGAACCTTAGTCTTGATGACCATGGTTTCTTCACACCAAGTTCTAGGAAATTTGTACCCAAATGCCAACTGAGCCAAGTTGTTAGTTGCCTTATTCTGTTCCCTAGGAATATGTTCAAACTACACGCCATTGAATTTACTTAATAGCTTTTGTACTAATGATAGGTATCGATTCGAGGTATCACTCAAACATTGAAATTCACCTTTTACTTGGCAAATTACCAACTGTCAATCCCTTTTGATGAAAACATTAAGGACCTGCATTTCCAGGAGAGTTTTAAGGCTAATTATCAATGCCTCATACTCTACCATGTTGTTGGAACATTTACCCACCAAGGTGACAGCCAATTCAGTGATGATCCCATCTAGGTATTCTATCATGATTCTAACTCCAGCACTTGAATTGGTCCTCGGATCACTAAAAAATAGTTTCCAAGGAAATAGTTCTACCATTAAAAGTTGTTTTGGCTCATCGTTCAAGGCAATATGGATGTTTACAAAAAAAAAAGTGACCACTACCAACAACGGTATTGTTGTTGGCAATGATGATTTTTCTATTGGGAAAGGCTTTACCAACAGAAATTTGTCTGTTGCTAAGCTGTTGGCATAGCCTCTGTTGGTAAAGGCTTTACCAACAGAAATGTGAAGTTGTTGGTAATACCTCCACATTAGCTACAATTGTTTATTTGTTGGTAACAGTTATACCAACAAAAGCTTTTTGTTGGTAAAGAGTATTACCAATAAAACATTTTCTATTGGTCAAGGGTATTACCAATAACAAATTCTTTATTGGTAAATAATATGCCAACAAAAAATTTCCTATTGGTAAAACTTTTACTGACTATTTACTAGTTACATTTAACTTTTAGACTAAAAAGTTACTTCTCAACGTTTGGAGGCTACAAAAATAATGTATCGAATGTCATGTATTAATATGTAGTTTATTCTAAAATAAAATATTCATAAGTTTTACTAGTACCAACAAATTTTTGTACTAGTAAATACATATGTAGGCACTGATCTATATCCCATCAAAATTTATTTATGTTGATTGATCTAATCGATACCAATAAAATTTATTACTATTAGTATTGATCTAGTCAATACTAATGATATTTTTTTTGTTGGTATTGATCTAGTCAATACCAATAGAAATAAATATTGTTGGCATTGATCTTGGCAATACCAACAGAAATGAATACTGTTGGTATCGATCTAGTCGGCACCAACAAAACTTATTTTTGTTGGTATTGATCTTGTCAATACCAATAGAAATGAATACTGTTCGTATTAACTAGATTAATACCAACAGAAATTTATTTTTGTTGGGATTATGTCTTTTTTATTTCCACTTTTTACCCCCTCTGAGTCATTACCAACAGTAACATTTTATTGTTGGTAATGCATAACCATTGCCAACAAAACCCAAAATACTACTGTTGGTAAAGTGCACTTTTTTTGTAGTGATGGTCAGTTAAAAAGTCTATTAAAGCTTGTCCTTTCACCGACTTTTGTGAGACATAAACCAACTCAAACTCGAGTAGTGCTAAGCTCCACTTATTTAGTCTCCCTCTTAGAAATGGTCTATCTAGCATGTACTTGAGGACATCTATTTGGGCAACCATATATATAATAATTGCCAACAAATACTGTCTCAACTTTATTGATGCATAAAACAATGATAGAAAAAAATTTTCAATTAGGGAATACTTTATTTCGCATTCATTCAGGCAATGGCTAAGGTAGAACACAGCTTGTTTAAAACCTTGCTCATTATCTTGTACAAGCACCCAACCAATAGATTCCTCAGAGGCACATACAAAGATCTCCAAACGCTTGCCCTGCTTTGGATGAATAACTACTGGCGGGCTTATCAAGTATTCCTTAATGGCCTCGAATGCTGTTTGATGCGGCTCCTCCCACTTGAAGTCATTTTCAAACTTGAGTCTAAGCAGTGGAGAGAAGACTTTCATTTTCCCTACGACATTCGAGATAAAACGTCTTGGAAGTTAACCTACCTAAGGAAGCGTTGAAGCTCCTTTTTGTTTGATGGTGGTTTGGCTTGATGGATGGCCTCAGTCTTAGGTCTTCTGTTGAACCCAAATTAACCTCAAGGAGGGGGTCCTGGACTTCAGCCCTTAAATCCTCTATTTTGGCTAGTGCTACTGTTATGTCAGAGAGCTCCGCTCTTTTTCTTGTGCTGTATGGACTTGGAAACCATTGAATGGCTGCCCAGTCCAAAGCTGATCCTCAACGTGCTAGGCCACGAGCCATGTTAATGCTGAGGAAATGGCCTTTTGGGCCATCACTAGGAGGTCTTGGTGCCTCCGCATTGAGGTTCCGGAGTGCCAAGAACGCCTTTCATGCATCCCCAGAAGTCCAAGTCTCCAGACTCAAGATCCGCTTGACCAACCTCAACTTTAATTAGTGGGCTGTCAAGGATGTCTATTGCGTCCTGCTGTTGGGCAGATTGTGGAGTGGTCCTTTGACGTCTAGAGGTCCCATTCCATGTTCGTAGAATTTTGCCTCAGTGCAGTTGGAGCAAGCCATGAATGGCCCGTTATCTACCATAACAACCTCATGCTTGTCATGGTTCCAGAAGATGAGCAACTAGTGAAGTGAAGATGGAATATAATAGTTGGCATGCAGCCAATCTCTACTGAGCAAATCATTATAGCTTGAGGTAGTTTCCACCACAAAGAAAGTTGTTAGCTTGCTTAAGCTGCCAATAATTAAGTCAATCAGGATGACTCCTTCAGATTTGGTAGTAAGTCCAGAAAGCCAAAAATTGCCACATCTGAATTAATTAAGTCTTCTCGAGACTTACTAATGACCCCCAACATATATGAAGGCAATATGTTGATAGCTGTGCCATTATCCACCAAAACCCTGTTCACTAGAATGCCATCAAATTTGACCTTGATGTATAGGGGTTGATGCGTTTATTGGCGACAATAAGCCTATCAAACATCATCTTCATTATGTCAGCTGCGTCATTAGGAAATTTGGATGTTGTAGCATTAACCTTAAAAGACAAAGGGTTGAATTTGCCTTTGGTAGCCGTTGCTTCAACCACGAGCTCCGCTTGAGGCTCCTCCTCCGATGCTATCACATCACCCTCGAGACCTTCTTAGGAATCAGGTGCCATGAACTCCAAGAGAAGGAGTAAGGCTGTTCAAATATCAATCTTCTTTATAGAAATCATTCTCGATGTCAGACCATATTATGTTCACACAGTTCATAGGTTCCACCAAGTTAACACTGAAAGGGGAGTAGTCCTCCTCATTTTCAACAGATTTCAGCACTTGGGGTCCTTGCCAAGCTGGTCCCATCAAGATTCTCACCCTTTAAATGATGAAGAACTGGCCCATCTCTCAAGCTTCTTGCGAGTTGGCTCTTTTTGTGTATTAAGAGGTTTGGATTCATCCATTAGATCATCAAGATCCATATGCTCAGTTTGCTTGCCCTTTTAGACCCTAGCCTCTTCTTAAGAAAGCTTGGCCAAGCAAGTATCGAGCATAGTCTTCCACCGAGCTGCCTTTTTGCGTAGTTGCCTTCTTCTTTGGGTTCGAGTAAGCTTGGAAAGACTAACTGCCTCTTGATTAAGGTGATTCCTCCTCCAGACATTGCCGAACCTAACACCAGAAGGCTGACATGCTGGTTGCCGTGGTACCAGATTACTGTCCACATCCAGTAGGGTGTACTTTGGATTCTGCTTAGGATTCCCTATCCTCAAGATGACCCGAGTCTTCGACTGAGAGCCCTGAGGAAGCCCTGATGATGATATCTTCTTTAGAGGAGCTAGCCTCTCCTTTGGGAAAAGGTTCAGCTTCTTCATTTTGGACACCAGCTTATGACCACAACCCCCACAGAGGTCCTGGGTAAGGCGTAGGTGTTTCCTCGATGCCTGTTTCTTAGAGGCGAAGACTGTCTGCCAATAGTCATGTGTAAGAATCACCATGGCTAACTCTTCTTCCTTCAAGAGGAGGATGGTACCTTCCTTTAATTGCTCCTTTATGAGCCTCTTGAACGCTTCACAATTGCATGTAGAGTGCTCAGCTGGATGTGTCACCTATAGTGATCTTTTGGTAGTCTCAATGTGGTTCGAGGAAACCTTAGTGTCTGATTCGAGCAACCTGTGAAACTAAGAGTTGGTCATGGCCATATCATCTTTGTCTGCATTCATTCTACATAGAGATTTGCCATTAGTTTGGCTGTTATCGAGATGATAAGGCTTGACTATCTCAATTACGATGATCTGGGCAGGAGTAGGGAAGGGATCTTTATTGATTCCATTTGTCCTTCTCCCTAGAAGATCAATTCCCTTGTCTCTATGGCATCTTGAACCACGTTTCTAAAGATTAAGCAGTTCCTAATTGAATGGGTCAACGAATCATGCCACTTACAATATAGCTTTCCCTTGTTAGAATTAGGGTTAGGTTTTTTGTGTTTAACCCTAATCTTAAGTTTATTATTTGCCACAAGCCAATCAAATATTACATCGGCTCTAGAGAGGTCAAAAAAGTATTTCCTCAAGTCTTGAGACTGATAAGACTTCTTGGCTTTAATATCCTTCTCGGCCAAAAGATTACAAACAAAAGGAGGCCCTTTGACGTATTCAGCAACGCCAATCTTATATGGAGGATCTTCTTCCTCTTCTATTAAGTCGTGTACGTAAGTTTCATATACGCTATTCCTATCTAGCAGCACATTCTTCCAACTGAAGAAGTGTCATAAAGTTAGAGCCTTCAAATTTCTTGTTGAATTCAATATCGAAGCCATTCAAGGCAGCTTGGTGTACTAAAGTTCAGGAAGGGCTACAGTGCATTTTAACCTGGCTTTCTTGAACCGGTTAATATAGTCTTCCACTGACTCACCTGGCTTCTATTTCATCGAGGCCAAGTCTGACATGGAAGCTCCTAATTCCGTTCTCGGGAATTAGGCCTGGAATTACTTGGCTATATCATCCCAACAGTAAGTAGAATTATGGGGCAGGCAGATATACCACTGAAAACTGGTCCTAGTTAATGGAAGAGCCTTGATTTGAGATTTTAATTATCTGCTGCTTCTCTACATTGGCAATTAAATCATGCCAAATGCTCAAGGGTAGAAATAGTCCCTTCTCCTGAAAAGAGGGTAAACTCGGGTATCTTGTATCCTCGAGGAAAAGGGTAATCCATGTATATGTAGTTAGGGTAAGGCTTGCTGTACAAGGTTCTGTTGATCCTTGCGAAACCCAGCCCATACATTTGCTCATTGAGGGCAGCCAATTGGTCCTGGAGGGGTAGGTTAGGCACATGATTATGCGACTACCATAGCCTCTCAAGTGGGTGAGGATCTCAAGGGGGATCTGTAGGATATCCCTTAGCACCCGTCATAATCAGGTGCAGGAATGTTGTTGCCCCCCAAACCCTAGGCAAACCCCTTGATCATACTGGCCATGCATTTGATTGGACATGAAGTATGTCCTAACAGGACCTGGGTTACATGGCATGCCTGGAAGCACACCATTGTTAGCAGGCTGTTGTTTCATCCTTGCTTGATCAGTCCCCAAGTCATGATCTTAAGGAAGTGAGTTGTTAATTTTCCCCTAGTACTACAAGCATGAAGAGGTCTAGGATGATAAATATGGTTCCCGAAAGTGGGGACCTGACCTTTCACTCGTACCTCAAGGCCTTGAGTGGGCCTCAAGGCAACATCTACTACCTAAGGAGGACATGAATGGTTGTTCCCTCCTGTCTTGAGGATAGGTAACACCGGCGCATTGGTATTGAGGACCCTCATGCTCATAGAGAAACTATGATTCAAAGGCCTAACAACCCAAGGGGTACGTTGTCACTTCTGTGACTAGATTCTAAGTGCGTAACACCTGGGTTAGCAGTAATTAGATTCTCCGTTCTCTCAAGGACCATGTAGTCAACCTGAGCAACTATTAACAGCGAACTCGAGGGTACCTTGCGAGGGTAACCAGCTGGTGCTGATGGAAAGGTAAAGGCCTCAGCTGCCTAATATCCTCCCTAACGGCTTAGACCAGGCCATTATGAGTTCAACTTGTCCAACAAGATAGGTTCAACTTCAACCGCCGTCTGCCCAGCCACGTCCTTAGCAATAAGGGTAGTAGTAGAAGACAAGGTCGAGTTCATTTCTGTTAAGACTCTTTCAGTTTCTCTATGAAGCCTTTCATTCATAGAGGTTCCAACTTTGTTAATTATGGCTCTCATGGCAGCAGAGTTTCACGTTGAGCCGCAAGATTGCACTCTGTTTCAGCACGTTGTTTCTCAATCTCATTGTTTGTTGGACTCTTTGGTCCAAAATCTCTAAATGACATTTGAACATAGCCATGAATCTTTTACGAGAATGACCATCCAGCCCAACACGTTCATGTTCTAGGATGTCATCATCACCCCCACTTTCGTTGTCGTGGCTGTGACTTGGCTCATCCCTTAGAGATATGGGACTTCACTTAAGAGGACGCTTATGCAGGGATCCAACTAAGGCTAAGCCTTCTGGTTCCTCATGCTTGAGGGCACTAGACATCTTGGTCCAGACTATCGATGAATGGCTAGCAATTATGCTTTGGTGATCAACGATGGGCTAAAGACAATAAAGTCTCTTTTCAAGTCTCCCACTGTGGTCACTAAAAAGGCATGGTTGCTTTATTTTGTTTCAAGCTTAGTGTGTGTGGTTGCCGTAAATGTAAAAATAAAACAAATGTGCAAAAGGAACTCACCGCGACTAGAGAGTGAGCCTAGTTACGAACCGCACATCTTTGACCTCAACCACTCACCATTTTCGGAGAAAAGGCTATGATATGCTGGTGTATGACTTTGGCCATACCATGAGTTTCTGCTTACTCTTCAATTAAGAAGACTTAGTTAAATGTTTTTGTGGATTTTTTTACGTATCTTTATGACAGAAAATTAAAAGGATGGACCTAACCCAAGTGGCAATTACAATGACAGAGCGAGGCCCACAAACATCTTTCCTCATACTCTTAAAAGTCAGGAACTAGGCTGGAGACAAACCCAATAGCTGAACAGTCCATTTACAAGCCCAAGTCAATCAAGTATTGAAGCCTGACACCCTTGACTTATAATAAGTTGAATGAGTTTAGGTTTGACAAGATTAAGATGGAGCAAACCGTATTCAGGTCACTAGGTTAGGACCAACACAGTCAAGGGACAAGCCTTAGCCGTCAAAGCCCTAATCAATGCTGCAAACCCAAGTTCAGCTGACTTATCAAGTAGTGACAGTAGTATCAAGACCAATGCAATCAAGGGACAAACCTTGGCCATCAAAGCCTTAAATTAAAGCCTCAAGTCTCAACTTGTCGATTTTTGAAAACAGATTAAAACTTGAAAGTCATAACCAAAGCTTGAGAACTGTATTACTTTGAAGGTAAGTACAACAAAAATCTACGCTACGGTATGCCCAGCTAAGTTACGCTACTCCTAAGGAAAAAGCATAAGTGTTCTGTAAAAGAAAACTTGAAGAAGTTTTGTAATGAGCGTGTGTACTTCTTTGGACTAACATAGAATCCTCTATTTATAGAAAATAAGAAATAACAGCTGCTCTTTCTTGGCAACTCCGTCCACATCTGGCCACTAAGCTTTCTTCTGCACGCATAAATCATTAATGAACATGCCTTGAATTCAGTATTAGAGGAAAATCTTTGGTGCCTACATCTGAATTCTTAGCGGAAGTCCTTTCCAGAAGCCCCACGTTCTCTTGGATCAAGCTTAATGCCCAAGTAACTAAAATTGCGCTCCAAATAACTACCTCGAGCCTGGGAACAACCTGTTATAGCCTTCCTGATAGCCCCTCGAGCTCTAGCTCTCTTCACCCCTCAACCATCTCGAACCTCGAGTGGCTAATCCCCTTGTCAAGGGTAGTTAACCACTCAGGATGTTAGGTTTAAGACTCCGTTAGCATAGTACTTAAAGGCCTGACTCCCCTCGAGAAGACCTTCATGTGCTAACACGTGGTACTCTGTCCAAAACAGCGTCGTCCCAACTCCCTCGAAATTAGGGTGTAAAAAACCATATTTAGCAGCCCAGGGTAAAAGTTCTACTTCCATGAGAGCCGTAATAAACAACATTGGATCCTTGATGCATGATATGCTTCACAAAGAGACTGATAGAGTCTTAGTTAAAATAAACTCAACCTTGTCTTCTACTACTAACCTTATTGCTAAGGATGTGGAAAAACAGATAGTAGTTAAGGTCAAGCCTATCTTGCTTAGATGGGCTAAGGCTCATAATTGCTTGGTTCAAGCCGTTAGAGAGAATATCAGGCAACTTAGGCCTGCTTCTTCCCCGTTAGCACCAATTGTATATCCACGTGAGGTTCCCACAAGCTCACGATTACCAATGACTTAGTTAACTATAATGTTCCCAAGAGAACAGAAAACTTAGTAATGGCTAACCTGAGTGTCACACACTTGGAATATAGCCGTACGAACAATGTGCCTCTTAGGGTTGTTGACCCTTCGAATCAGTGTTTTTCTTTGGCCTCGAGGCGTCTCAAAGCCAATGTGCCAGTCTTACATGTCCCTAAGATAGGAGGGCAAAACCGTTCATACTCTCCTTAAGTAGTAGTGGTCACCTAGAGGCCTACCCAAGGACTTGGAACAGGAGTGTAAGGACTGGCAACCACTCCTAGGAACCATCCTATCCTTTCTAGTTCTCTCCATACTTATTACACTGGGGGCAAGTTAACCATCCACTTCCTTAAGACCATGACTTGGGGATTGATCAACCAAGGATGAACCAATAGCCTGCTAATATCAGTGCACTTCCAGGCATGCCTAATAACCAAGGTCCTACTAGGACATACTTTTGTTGGGAAAAAATAACTCTGATGCCAACTGTTGGGTTCAAAGTTCTCAATTATGGTCATAACAAAAGGCACCTATTAGAGCACTTAGAGTAGGAGACTCTTCTCTCTACCTAAGCCCCCGGTCGAAGAGTCACGCTTCGTAACACCTCACGTGCGAGAGCTCCCGAGAATAGGGTTATATTTATAAATCTCTTTGCTCTAATACCGGTTATTGCGTCAAATATCAAAAATTCTCCCTAATTTTAAAAAGTTTACGAAGCAGAAGTGGTTTAGAATTCATAATTCTAAAATTAGGGTTGATTTTAAATCTACAGATTTAAATTCATAATTTAAATCTACATATCTAAATTCTTAATTTAGATCTATAGGCATTTTACTATAATACATTCATAACAATACATAAACTTGAACAGGCATAATAACGAATACTGTAAATAAATAGAAAAGCGAAAACTAAAAGAAGAAGGAAAGAAGACATACCTGAAATTGCTCCAAAAATTAGAATACCAGAATAATAATCTTTAGAAGAATTTCAAAAATCAAGATCCCGTGATCTTCTAAGCAATGACCTCGAGTTGCCTGGAGGGTGGGCTCCAAAAAATATTAAACTAGGAATGAAAAACTTCAATGAAAACTTTTCTTCCCAATTAGGTCTCTAAAACAATTTCAGAAACCCTAAAAAAATTTGTTTCAATTGAATGCCAAACCTGTAGAATAGGTACCTCTATTTATAGTAAGTTACCGGAACAAAAAACTCAGCCAAACGACACATTTTGAAGCAAGCTCAAAATCACGTTTGTTTTAATCAAAGGAGCACGCCACGTGTCGCGTTCCTATTCGTCCGTGTAAGTTGACATGGATACCCACTGGGACGTACCAGGGCGCGACATGTATTGCTCACTAGTTCTTCCAAAGTGTACCACACGGATCGCAAGCTGTTAAACTCGATTTTTCCTTTTTTATTTTTTTAACTTTTTTCTGCTTTGTTCCCACATATAAAAATTTATTTTATAAATTTTAATTTTTTTAAATTATTTTATTTTATAATTTTTTACTTTTATTCATCTCATGAATAATGGCTAGAAAAATTAAATGTATCCATCTTATGGATAAATAATTCATCTCACGAATTTTTTTATATTTTTTCGATCGCAATAAATTCAGAGGCTTGTGCTGGGACCTCAAGGATAATTTAAATCTAGCTCCAAATAGGTTAAATTAATCATCTCATAAAATAGTTTAATTACCATTTAATGAGACTTAATTTCACTAAATAAATCTCATTCCACTCCAGAGTTAAACCACTTATTCGATATCTTCCTAATAGATTGTATTGATGACAACAATCGAGATTAAATCTTGATCTTAACCTAAGATAAAGAGAGTATGGGATGAGAATGAAGTGAAGGAGGTGAGAAAATAGAGAGAGCTAGATGAGAGAAAGAAGATTAATTTCAAAGAGATTGTTTGGTATTTCATTGAGTGAGTAAGAATTATACATGATCATCCTTCTTATAGAATCTAGATACATTGAACTAAGGCACAACTCCTAAACGACTCTAAAACCAGCCGCCAAACTTGACCAGCTAAACTAACCGCCTAACCGACCTTGGCGCCAAAACTAGAATTCAAACATTACAAGCATACGGCACCTTATTCCATCATAAACGAATAAGAAATATAACAATCCCCTCCCCTTAAAGCATTCTTTTCCTCGAGAATGAAAAGAAGGAAATTGACTCAACAAAAAACGTTTCTCCTCCCAAGTGGTAAATGATTCATCCAAATTGCACCAGCTTACTCGAATTTTCTGGCTTTTGGGACCATCTGCTGCTTCCTGCATAACCTCCACCACAACAGGTAGTTGCAAGAGCAACGACCCATTGGAACCCACCTCTGGAGGGTCAGGAGAAGAGCTATGAGCTTCTTTAACCTGCTTCTTAAGAAGTGAAACATGAAAGACAGGGTGAATATATGAGTCGGGAGGAAGCTCCAACTTGTAGGCCACCTTGCCAACTTTCTCCAACACCTTGTAAGGCCCAAAGAATCTTGCACAAAGCTTAACATTCTTCCTTACTGCTGCTATAAATTGCCTATAAGGCTGTAAATTCAGATATACCATATCACCCACTTTGAAATTTCTGTCAACTCTCTTGCGATCTGCATACCACTTCATTCGGGCTTGGGACTGACTGAGATTGTGCTTCAAAAACTGCATAAGGTGTTTCCTCTGCTGCACCAGCTCAAAAACCTCAGCCACACATGTCTCAACGACTTGTAACATCAATGGAGTGGGTGGATCATACCCATACAATGCCTTGAAAGGCGTAGTCCCTAGAGAAGCATGGAAATGAGTATTATACCAAAATTCCGCCAACGAGAGCCACCTTCCCCACACCTTAGGATGGCTAAACACCATGCTTCTAAGGTATTTCTCAATGCATTGATTGACCCTCTCAGTCTGACCGTCGGTTTGAGGATGGTAAGAGGAGCTAAGGGCCAATGTTGTTCCCAAAAGACCAAACAACTCCTTCCAAAAATGACTTGTAAAGAGCTTATCTCTATCAGAAATTATGGATTGGGGCAAACCATGGAGCTTATAAATGTTGTCAAGGAACACACGAGCTAACTTCTCAGCAATCACAAGTCGAGCCAAGGCAATGAAGTGACCAATTTTAGTGAACCGATCAACTACTACCCAAATCACCTCTTTCCCTTCTGACTTAGGCAATCCCTCAATGAAGTCCATGCTTATGTGCTGCCATATACCCTCTGGAACAGGTAAGGGTTGAAGAAGTCCTTTGTATCTATGATCACCAAGCTTCGTTTGTTGACAAACCTCACATCTTTGCACAAATTCAGACACTTCTTTCTTCATTCCCGGCAACTGAAGTGAACCTTCAACCTCTGATACGTCCCTTCCATGCTTGAATGACCTCCCCATGAAGAATCATAGGCAACACTGATAACACGATGTCTGAGATCAGTAGAAATGCCAATGTACAGCTTTCTCTGAATCCTGATAATCCCTCGGGTCACTGAAACATCTGCTCCAGCAGCCAAATTGCTCGCCTTACCCACACTGACAGTTGTTATACATTCTTGTGCAAAAGAATCATTCTCATAGGACTGATGTACCTCTTCCATCCAAGCAGGAGAGGTCACTGAAATGGCCCCAAGAGAAACCTGCTCATAGTCCACAAATCTGCGTGACAGTGCATCTGCAGCCAAATTTTCCTTCCCCTTCTTGTATTCAATGTCATAATCCCGCCCAACATCTTCATCAGCCCTTTTCTTTGTATCCTTGTGAGAATTTTCTGCTCTAATAAGTGCTTAAGACTTTGATGATCAGTCTTGATGATAAAATGATGCCCATCCAAGTAGTGCCTCCATTTTTCCACCGCAAGCAAAATCGCAAGGTACTTCTTCTCATACGTGGAAAGAGCTTGATGCTTTGCACTCAATGCTTGGCTGAGATATGCTATAGGCCTTCCTCCCTGAGATAACACTGCTCCAACACCACTTCCACACGCATCAGTCTCCAATACAAAGCTTGAAGTGAAATCGGGCATTGCTAATACCGATGCTTTACACATTGCAGCCTTGAGAGCATCAAAAGCCATTTGAGCTTCATCTGACCATCGGAAAGCGTCTTTCCTCAACAAATCTGTGAGTGGCTTGGCTAAAGCTCCATAATTGGCTACAAACTTGCGGTAATAACAAGTTAGGCCCAAAAATCCTCTCAATTGTTTCAAGGTTACCGGGGCAGGCCATTCTCTCATGGCTAGGACCTTTGAGGGATCAGTGGCAACTCCTTCACAAGAGATCACATGGCCAAGGTACTCCAAATGAGTTTAAGCAAAAGAACACTTGGCCAACTTAGCATACAACTTGTGCTCAAGCATGACCAAAAACACTTCCCTCAAGTGCTTCAAATGCTCCTCGAAAGATGCACTGTAAATCAAGATGTCATCAAAGAAAACCAACACAAATCTCCTAAGAAATTGTTTAAAGACATCGTTCATAAGAGCCTGGAATGTTGCTGGTGCGTTTGTCAAGCCAAATGACATGACCACAAACTCAAAGTGCCCATGACGTGTCCGGAATGCTTTTTTGTACACATCGTGCTGTTCCACTCTAATTTGATGATAACCTTGCCATAGATCCAACTTGGAAAAGACTTGAGCTCCATACAACTCATCTAGCAAATCATCTATAACTGGTATAGGAAACTTGTCCTTAACCATCATAGAGTTGAGTTGCCTATAATCAATACACATTCGAGCCGTTCCATCTTTTTTCTTGACAAGAATAACCGGGGCTGTGGCTTTGCCGTATGAAGTTGGTCTTGAGCAAATCATTAACTTGTTTCTCAATTTCTGACCTCTGAGCATGTGGGTATCTGTAAGGCCTAAGCCTTACTGGCTCTGCACCCTCTTTGAGAGGAATTACATGGTCTAAACTCCTCTTGGGAGGTAAAGAGTTGGGCATATCGAACACATCTTTAAATTCAGTGATCACTGCCAGCACTTCTGGCTCGGTAATGCTTAACATTCCAGTAGGAGCAATCGCAAATAGCTGGCCAACCCACTGAAATGCACGTCTCTGAATTCCCTTCTTCAACTTACTCCCTTTCATTACTTGCAATTGGGCTTGCTTTGCTATCCCTTGCAATGTAACTTTAGAGCCTTGTACTTCAAAAGAAACCGTGAGGTTAGCATAATCAAATAACACAGGGCTATAAGTTCTCATCCAATCGACCCCGAGTACCATGGCACACCCTCCTCAAGGAAGAATTCTAAAGTCATAGCTGAACTTGCGGTCCTGCATAAACCATGAGAACCCTTGGCATTTGTTTTGAGTTGTCACAAATTTCCCATCAGCCACGGTAACAGCAAGAGGGTGAGTTTTAATCACTTCATGACCCACTTTCTTGACCACTTTAGGATCAACAAAGCTATGGGTGCGCCCACTATCAATGAGGATGATGATAGACCTTTTTCCAACCTTCCCCTTGATGCGGATTGTGCTATGGGCCCCATTACCAGTCAAGGCTTTCATTGAAATTTCCACTTCAGAATCAACCAAGTTTTCCTCGATGTCATGATCTGAATCAGCTTCGTCAAACTCAATCTCCTCACCATCAGAGAGTTCACCAGCACGAACCCCTTAAGCAGACATAAGAAACTTTGGGTTACACTTGTGGCCAAACTGGTAAGGTTGATTACATCGATAACACAACCTCTGCTGCTGCCTTTCTTCTGTTCTGTTGGTCCTGTACCTGATAGACACTTGCTGTAGTTTGGAGCTGCTGCCACGAGGTCTGCAAGTATTACTTGAAGATAGAACCGTTGATTCATGGAGCTTGGCTTTAGCATATGCCATGGACAAGGTAGTAAGATCAACAGCTTTAACCAAGTTCTTTAACTTGGGCTTCAAGCCACTTATAAAGGCTGACACATAATAAGATTCTGAGGCCTGAATTTCAGTTATGATGCTAGCCCGGAGATTCTCAAACCTGGTCATATAATCCCTCACAAAAGTCTCTTGCTTCACCTTATTAAATTTATCCACAATATCACTATCATCCTCATCACTATACCGGTCACACAATGCTTTTGCAAACTCAGTCCATGAGAGGGAAGGATTGTTTTTCATTACGCTATAAAACCATACTTCATGGTCCCCAAGAAGGTATATAGTAGCAATTTGTACCTTTTCTGAGTCATCAATGTGGTAGAAGTGGAAGTAACGTTCACACCTCCTCAGCCACGAATGAGGTTGCTTCCCTTCAAAAGCATCAATCTGCACCCAAGGCTGTCTGTGGCTGTTATTTCTGCTATTGGATGTCTCCTCATTACTTCTTGAACGCTGTTGTCGCCAATAATCATAGGTCTATCCAATTGCTCCACATTCACTCCTCTCGGTCTATAAGTGTCTTCACTTTCAGTAGCTCGAACCTCAGGACCAGCATTCCAGTTTGATGGTCGAGACTGCACACGCTCACTGCGAATCTGCCTATCAATCATCTCAACCTCATGAGCTCGATCTTGAGCTCTAACTTCAGCACCAGCATTATCCACTGGCGTGTGATCATTCTGTCTCCCTTCATCGAATGTCCTTATAGGATGGTTTGCTTGTAGCACACAAGCAGGCATTAATGGATCCGGAACAATAGGACGACTTGGCCTCCTAACTTGCTCTCTAATCTCAGCTAACTTCACCTCCAGCAGCTACACTTGCTGATCAAGCCGCTGCCTAAACCTCTCCTCTAGGTCTTGCGTTTGCCGCGTGACCTAATCAGAAATCCTAGCCTCCACCTACTGAGCTCGTTAATCAACCTTCTCCTTTACTTGCTGATGCAATGATTCAGCGATAAATTGCCTGAATTGAGCAAGCATTGCCTCCAGCTTACTGTCCATTTGTGCATTTGTGACCAAATCTCCACCTGCTGCATCACTGCTGCCAACAACATCAGCGTATGTAGATTTAGCAGCTGCATTAGCTGTGGCTGATCTGGTGGTAACTCCACTGGCAAATGCAATCTCGGCCGAATCCATAGATCACTATGATTCAAGTGTATATATTTCTTTTTTTAACACTTTTTATGTCAATTTGAAGTAACCACAAGCACTTAACCTCAGAGTTCTAGATTAAATTCCTAAGCAATTTGTAATGCGATCAAGGGATATTTGATATCAAATCCGTTTGAATTGGAAGCCAAACGAGGCTCTGATACCAATTGTTAAGATCGAGATTAAATCTTTATCTTAACCTAAGATAAAGAGAGTATGGGATGAGAAAGAAGTGAAGGAGATGAGAAAATAGAGAGAGTTAGATTAGAGAAAGAAGATTAATCTCAAAGAGATTGTTTGGTATTTCATTGAGTGAGTAAGAATTACACATGATCATCCTTCTTATAGGAATCTAGATACATTGAACTAAGGCACAACTCCTAACTGACTCTAAAACCAGCCGCCAAACTTGACCAGCTAAACTAACCGCCTAACCGACCTTGGTGCCAAAACTACAATTCAAACATTACAAGCATACAGCACCTTATTACATCATAAACGAATAAGAAACATAACAAACAACTCCTCCACTAGATGTCCATCACAAAGGATAAATATAACTACTACTATTATCCTTCTCACAGCTTCTCCATTAGTCACCGACTCACCCTCCACTGAATAATTCTTCATACTTGAACATATTCATAGTATAAATTCCAAATATCAAACACTTGAAATACTTTGGCTAAAGTTTTCGAACTATTCATATATTTGCGAATCAACTAAGGGGACATCTATATCTCATAAGAGACTATAGACTCCCTATTGAATACACTGATCCTTGTCACACTTCATGCCGTTGCCCAGTGTACGTGGGAAATCAGTCATGCATTTAGACCTTACTTATAGTACACCAAAGTAACTAACGCTCCATGCACAAGTCCAGAATACTTTTAGGATTTAGAGTTGTCATTCAAATAGTACAACATGAATCACTCATTTCTAATTGTAGGCTAGAAACAAGCAACTCACATGGTCTAACTCAGTGTGCCATTCTTATTAAACACACCAACATAACACTTTCGGATCACCATCCACATGACCAAGACAAGTCATCTAAAGTGTCACGTTATAGTCTTAGCATACAAGTGGTCCAAACTTGTCTTCGACTATGAGTCTTTCAAGCAATAATCCATACCATTTGTTCCAAGTCTATCTGTGGATTAATCTCATAAGCCACTTAGAACAAACATGTAAATTATAGTCTGAGGACTACAGCCATCTCATGGATGTTTCCCAAAAGAAAATCACATGCAGTATAAATGCTCACTTACACAAATTTATCGAGAAAATGACTGGAACTTCAATTTTATTCATTAATAAATAATATCACAAAATAAATCTAGATTTCAGGATACTATTCCTAACAATTTTTCACTTGTCCTAAATCTAATTTATTTTATACATCATACCCATTCCCTCTAAGTGTTGACTCAAAGATCTTCTGAGTCAAAGTCTTAGTAAAAGGATCTACAAGATTATGTCTCTTGTCTATCTTCATGATGGCCAGCTCACCCTTCTCCACATAGTCTCTAATGAGGTGGTACTTCCTTTCAATGTGCTTGGATGTCTTGTGTCTTCTAGGCTCTTTAGAATTAGCCACTGCACCCAAGTTATCACAAAAGACCGTAACTGGTGTTAGACCATCTCTAACAACGTCAAGATCTATCAGGAAGTTTCTGAGCCAACATGCCTCTTTTGCAGCTTCTAAAGCTGCAACGTACTCGGCCTCCATGATAGAGTCAACGATACAAGACCGCTTAACACTCCTCTAACTAATGGCTCCCCCTCCATGGGTAAAGACATATCCAGACGTCGAACGTCTGGCATCTCTTTCTGACTGGAAGTCTGAATCAGTACAGCTAAATGGAATCGGCTCGTTATTTTGAAAGATTAGCATACAATCTCTAGTTCTTCTTAAGTACTTGAGAATATGCTTCACTGCCACCCAGTGCATCAAACCCGGGTTAGACTGATATCTTCTTACCATACCAAAAGCATAGCAGATATTTGGTCTCGTGCACAACATGGCATACATGAGGCTTCCCACAGCCGAAGCAGATGGAATATTCCTCATTTGCTCTCCTCTTGAGGTGTCTCAGGACATTGCTCTAAAGAAAGAGGGACTCCATGCCTGAAAGGTAAAAGCCCTTTCTTAGAGTCCTCCACGCGATTTCTTGACAACATCTTGTCAATATAAGTGGCCTGAGAAAGACCTAACATCCTACTCTTATGATCTCGCAAAAGCTTGATCCCAAGAATATAGCTGGCTTCTCCTAAGTCTTTTATATCAGACTAACCTAAGAATCAAATCTTTACAGCTAATAACACCCCTACATCATTTCCTACGAGTAGTATATCGTCTATATACAATAGTAAGAAAGTCACTACTTTCTCTTGATGTCATTTGTACACGCATAGTTCGTCAACCAATTGCTGAAAACCATAAGACTTAATTGCTTCATTGAATCTAATATTCCATGATCGTGAAGCTTTTTTCAGTCCATATATGGACTTCTTCAGTTTGCATACCATATGGTCCTAATTCTTGCCAATGAAACTGTTTGGTTGCACCATATTGATGTCTTCTTCAAGACGACCATTTAGAAAGGCCGTTTTGACATCCATTTGCCAAATCTCATAATCATAATGATCTGTAATGGATAGGAGTATCCTTATAGACTTTAGCATTGGCTACTGGAGAGAAGGCCTTATCATAATCAATTCTTTCCTTTTGGGTAAAACCCTTAGCAACCAGTCTTGCTTTGAAGGCCTCTACCTTCCCGTCCGCTCCTCTTTTCCTCTTATAAACCCATTTACAACCAATGGGCTTAATGCCTACAGACGCCTCTTTAAGATCCTAGACCTGATTAGAATACATAGACCCTATCTCAGATTTCATTGCTAAGACCCATTGTTCAGCATCCTTGTCTTTGATTGCCTTATTGTAGCTGAGAGGATTAGATTCAATGTCACGGTCAACCATTATGGCTCCCGCCATGAGCCTATTAGGTCCCCTGACAGTCCTCCCACTACGCCTAGGCTCTCGTGTACATAGTCTCGACTCTATCAGTAAGTGCATCTAATGCATCCACTGTGTCCTGAGTTGTGTCTAGATGATCAGAATAAGTGTCATTTTCTTTTAATTCCTCTAACACTACTCTTCTTTTTCTTTTGTAGTCTACTACAAAATCCCCCTCTAAATATTTCACATTTGCACTTACAAAAACCTTTTGATTAGAAGGACTGTAGAAAAGACGACCCCTTGCTCCCTTGGGATGACCAATAAACATGCACACTTTCGTCCTTGGTTCTAGCTTGTCATGATTTTTTTTCAACACATGTGCTGGGCACCCTCAAATGTGAAGATACCCTAGACTTGGCTTTCGCGTAGTCCATAACTTCACAGGTGTTTTAGGAACTGACTTTGATGGAATTAAGTTAAGAAGATATGATTCTGTCTCTAAGGCATAACCCTAAAAAGAGATTGGTAAAGTAGCACGACTCATCATGGACCTTACCATCTCTAACATGTCCTATTCCTTCTTTCTGCAACACCATTCTGCTGTGGGGTGCTCGAAGTAGAAAGCTAAGATCTAATCCCATTTGCAGTGAGAAATCCAGAAACTCTCCTGAAAGATATTCACCACCTCGATCTGATTGAAGTGACTTTACATGTTTACCTAATTGCTTTTCAACTTCAGCTTTGTATTCTTTGAACTTTTCAAAAGAGTCCGACTTATGTCTCATTAGGTAAACATATCCATATCTTGAGTAATCATTAGTGAATGTGATGAAGTACTCATACCCACCTCTTGCTTGAACATTCATTGGTCCACATACATCAGTGTGAACCAGCTCCAGCAAGTCACCAACCCTGTTGCCTTTACTCTTAAAGATAGATCGGGTCATCTTACCTTCTATGCAGGATTTGCAGACTGGTAATGACTTCAAGTCCAAAGGTTCTAATAGTCCATCTTTTACCAGTCTTTGGATCCTGTTCGAATTAATATGACCTAAACGTTGGTGCCATGTGTAGGCATTATCCATTTCAGGTTATTTTCTCTTAGGAGATTGAACAAGTGAGCTTGTGTTAGATTCACTTAAACAAATATTAGAGTTTCGATCAGGAAATAACATGAATAGACCATCGACGCCTGTACCTTTGCATATAAACAATTTATTTCTCATGACAAATAGTTCAGAACTGAAATTTAATGAATAACCATTATCCACTAAACGAGAGACAGAAATCAAATTTCTGCGCAAAGCAGGTACAAATTAACAGTCTTTCAAAAATAAAACTCTACCACTAAAGATCAGGCTAACATCTCTTACTCCTAAGGCTTCTACTCTTATACCATCTCCAACTATCAGGTACAACTCCCCACCGGGTATAGCCTCATGGTTAACCTGAGCCCTTGTAACATATAATAGATGTGGCCAGTTGAACCTGAGTCCACACATCAGGAACCTGGGGGACTCTCAACTGCGCATGACTCAACTAAGTGGGATATTAACATATCTTCGCTAGATGGTTTAATAGTCTTTGCAAGAGATGAAGCTAAGAACTTAGTGCAGTTCCTTTTCCAGAGGACAGCCTTCCCGCAAAAGAAACACTTTCTTTTTGCCGGCTTCTTTATGGACTTGGTTGCTACACTAGCAACGTTGCCCTTTCTTTTCTTTCCAGTGAGTCCATGGACAGTAATAACTAAGTCCAATTTGTCTTTCCCCACAAAATAATTTGGTTCAGTTAAAGCATTATCTTTCCGCATCGAATGAAGTGCACCAGTCGCAGCCATGTCAAAAGACTGTAAATGCAAACAATTTTGTAACTGTCTAATATGAGTCATGTATAAAGCAGTGATATCTATTCTTTCAATTTAGAATACATAATAAGTCAGATATCCACTAAACTGTACTATCGTGCATACGATGATGACCTAAACACACCACTCTTTACTCCCTGGCAGCGGGGTCGCACGAAGCTAGTTCAGGTAAGAACTGTTCTCAATTATCATGTTTTCTTGTAACTCTTACTAAACGTGATTAACTCACCACCTTAACTTAGTCTCTAACATGACATAACAGAACTCCTCAAAGAGGCTAATGCATCACGCTAGTCAAGTGTAAACCATTACCTAAACCTCCATACAAATACATGAAATACTCCACGGTAGCGTAGTTGCATCACTTCTTTGCACTTCGGTTTATCCCAATAGAAGTCTAATCCTATAATATGCAAACCGACATCCTTCGCTGGGAGGTCTATAGATCTACTATATTGCTAGACCGGTAATGAAAATCGTGAGGTTACAACAATTGAAACCTCGGTCCCACTTGATTTTTAAAACCAATGATTTTTAATTAACCTGCATTTACAACTTAGATTATCTCATAACTCCCTTTAAAATCTCATTCTAAAATTACCCAACAAAATTAATTAATAAAATATTAAATAATAATACCGACCTATAACTTATACTATCTTATAATCTATTTTGAAATCTCATTCTAAAACTAAATTAATTAATTTTAAAAAAAATCATTTTTTTAATTATTATATAAACCGGTACTAACGACTAGAGGTCCAAAATTTTTTTTAAAAAAAATTTGAAAATGCTGACTTCAGCATGACATCAACACTGACAACTGACGTCATTGTTGATGTCAACGGCTGACATAGCGTCAGAAAAAATTTTAATTAAAAATATTTAATTTAAAAATTAATTGAATCTAATCCCATCAGATCAATTTTATCCGATGTCGCAAATCTTAATCAAATATGTATAATCACATTATACAAATAACATAGTCGCTGGTTTATAAACTAATATACCCGAATTAACAATTAATTCATTAATGATTTAAACAATTTAAACCGTTATTTTAAATGATCTAAACAATTTAAATCGTTGCTTTAGAGAATCTTTCCAGAATAAAATCTCTATTTTATTAAATCAAAAATCTATTTATTTCGATCTTATTATACCTATTCATGCATATTATGAATGTAATCTGAGGCTGGCTCTGATATCAGTTGTTGGGAAAAAAATAACTCTAATGCCGACTGTTGGGTACACAGTTCTCAAATATGGTCACAACAAAAGGCACCTATTAGAGCACTTAGACTAGAAGACTCTTCTCTCTACCTAAGCACCCGATCGGAGAGTCACGCTTTGTGACACCTCATGTGCAAGAGCCCCCGGGAATAGGGTTATCTCTATAAATTCCTTTGCTCTAATACTGGTTGTTGCGACGAATTTGAAAAATTCTCCCCAATTTTATAAAGTTTACGCAGTGGAAGGGGTATAATTCATAATTCTAAACCTAGGAGTTGATCTAAAATTCATAATTTTAAATCTACAGATTTAAATTCATAATTTAAATCTACACATCTAAATTCTTAATTTAGATCTACAGGCCTTTTATTCTATGACATTCTTAACAATACATACACTTCAACTGGCATAATAAATGTAAATAAATAAAAAAACAATAACTAAAAGAAGAAAGAAAGAAGACATACCTGAAATTGCTCCAAAAATTAGAATACCAGAATAATAATCTTTAGAAGAATTCCAAAAATCAAGACCCCGTGATCTTCTAGGCAATGACCTCGAGTTGCCTGGAGGGTGGGCTCCAAAAAATATTAAACTAGGAATGAAAAACTTCAATAAAAAATTTTCTTCCCAATTAGGTCTCTAAAACAATTTCAGAAACTCTAAAAAAATTTGTTTCAATTGAATGCCAAACCTGTAGAATAGGTACCTCTATTTATAGTAAGTTACCGGAGCAAAAAAACATAAATTGTTCGATGTGGGACTCACTGATTAATCCTAGGAAAAATAATCGAAACGCAGTGTATAAACAAAAAACTCAGCCAAACGACACATTTTGAAGCAGGCTCGAAATCACGTTTGTTTTAATCAAAGGAGTGCGCCACGTGTCGCGTTCCTATTCGTCCATGTAAGTTGATATGGATACCCACTGGGACGTACCAGGGCGCGACACGTATTGCGCACTAGTTCGTCCAATCTGGACAACACAGATCGCAAGCTGTTAAACGGGATTTTTCCTTTTTTTATTTATTTTCTTTTTATTTTTTTGCTTTGTTCCCACATATAAAAATTTATTTTATGAATTTTAATTTTTTAAAATTATTTTATTTTATAATGTTTAACTTTTATTCATCTCATGAATAATGTTTGAAAAAATTAAATTTACCCATCTTATGGATAAATAATTCATCTCATGAATTATTTAATATTTTTTCGATGGCAATAAATTCAGAGGCTTACGCAACGACCTCAGGGACAATTTAAATCTAACTCCAAATATATTAAATTAATCATCTCATAAAATAATTTAATTACCATTTAATAAGACTTAGTTCCACTAAATAAATCTCACTCCACTCTAAACTTAAATAAGTTATTCGATATCTCCCTAATAGGCTGTATTGATGACAACAACCCCTCCACTAGATGTCCATGACAAAGAATAAATATAACTACTGCCATTATCCTTCTCACAGCTTCTTCATTAGTTACCGACTCGCCCTTCACTGAATAATTCATTCATAATTGAACGTACGCACAGCATAAATTCCAAATATCAAACATTTGAAATACTTTGGCCAAAGTTTCTGAACTATTCAAATATTTGCGAATCAACTAAGGGGACATTTGTATCTCATAGAGACTATAGATTCCTTATTGAATACACTGATCCTTGTCACACTTCACGCCGCTACCAAGTGTATGTGGGAATTCAGTCATGCGTTTAGACCTTACTTATAGTACACCAAAGTAACTAACGCTCTATGCACAAGTCAAGAATATTCTCAGGATTTAGAGTCGTTGTTCAAACAGTATAACATGAATCACTCATCTCTGATAGTAGTCTAGAAACAAGCAACTCACATGGTCCAACTCAGTGTGCCAATCTTATTAAACACACCAACATAACACTTTTGGGTCACCATCCACATGACCAAGACAAGTTATCTAAAGTGTCACGTTATAGTCTTAGCATACAAGTGGTCCAAACTTATCTTCGACTATGAGTCTTTCAAACAACAATCCATACCGTTTGTTCCAAATCTATCTGTGGGTTAATCTCATAAACCATTTAGAACAAACATGTAAATAGTAGTTTGAGGACTACACCCATTTCATGGATATTTCCCAAAAGAAAATCACATGCAGTATAAATGCTCGCTTACACAAATTTAACAAGAAAACCACTAGGACTTCAATTTTATTCATTAATAAATAATATTAAAAAATAAATATGGATTTCAAGACACTATTCCTAACAACTTTGTGGCCAAACAAGTGCATGGCCAAATCGATCGCCCCGGGGGGGGGGGGGGGGGGGGGGGGGGAGGGTGGTTGCCTCGGATTTGGGCTACAACATTCGCTCCCACACCTTATTATGATAGGTGCTCAGTGGTATCCTGTAGATGCTCCTCAAGATCCTCACTCATCTGAGCGGCAATGGCAGGCACAAAATCATGTGCCTAACCCACCTGTCCAAGGCCAACTGGTTGCCCTTATCAAGCAGATGTATGGGCCAGGCCTCATAAGGGTACATACCCTTGTCTAGTAAACCTGACCCTGACTATATAGACAGGGACTAGCATTTTCCTTGTGGATATACAATTCGCTGGTTTACCATCTTCTCAAAGCAGGGGATTATGTCTGCCCTCGAGCACTTGCCAAGATTTAATTGACAGTGCAGGGAAGCGGCTAACAATCAATATATATGAAGATTTAATTGACAGTGCAGGGAAGCGGCTGACAATCAATATATAAGAAGCTTAGGCTGCTCCCTAGCTCGGGACCACTTTTAAGTGGTACATTAGCCTGCCACCTAATTCCATCTATTGTTGGGATAACATGGAAAGGCAATTCCAAGCTCAGTTTCCAAGAATGGAGTTAGGAGCTTCCATGCCTAACTTGGCTTCAATGAGACAAAATCCAAGCGAATCTATGGAAGATTACACTAACCGGTTCAAAAGAGCTAGGTTTAAGTGTACAGTAGCCCTTCGTGAAGTTGAATATGCCAAGCTAGCTTTAAATGGCTTGGATATTGAATATAGGAAGAAATTTGAAGGCTCTAAATTTACGATGCTCCTACAGCTGGAAAAATGCGTTGCTAGATGCGGGGTTGTCTTGAAAGAAGGAAGCCTGAAGAAAAATAGCAGGTACGGGACTTATGTACATGATCTAATTGAAGAAAATGAAGATCCTCCTTATGAGATTGACGTTGCTGAATACGTCAAGGAGCCTCCTATGGTTTACTATCCTTTAGTTAAGAAGGCTGTCAAAGCCAGGAAGTCTTATCAATCCCAAAACTTGAGAAAGTACTCATCTAACCTCAGAGTCGATGTAATATTAAATTGGATTGAGGCAAATAACAAACTCAAGATCAAGGGTAAACATAGAACACCTGACACTAATTTAAATATTAGAAAGACATATTGTAAATGGCACGATTTGTTAACCCATTCAACAAACAACTACGTCATCTTTCGGAACATGGTTTAGGATGCCATAGAAATAAGGGAATTAATCCTCCCAAGAGAAGGATAGATGGGTGTTAACAAAGACCCATTCCGTAGTCCTATCCAAGTCAATATAATCGAGGTAGCAAAGCCTCGTGATTCCCACAACAACCAAACCAATGGCAGCTCTTTGTGCAGAATAGATATGGACAAAGACAGGCTGGTCATGGCTAATGCTTTGTTTCACAGACTATTGGAATCTATAACACTTAGGTTCCCAAGAACCATGTTGAGATTGCCAGGGGATTACTGCAAGTGGCACATCACGATTGAACATTCAACACACAGTTGTGTTACTTTCAGAAGGTTTTTAAAGAAGCAATTAGTAGAAGGCATTATTCTTCTCTCTAAGGAAGAAGAGTTAGCCACGGGTATCCTCGCTGATGACCATCGGCAGACAGTCTTCACTTCCATAAAACAGGCGTCGAGGAAACTCTTGTGCCTCATGCATCACAAATTTGTATAAAAAATAAAGACGTTGCGTCTTTACCCAAAGACAAAACTAGCTCTCTCAACAAAAACACTAGTAAAAGGACCTCCTTGTGGTCTTCTTTCAAAAACCCAGATCATCATGAGAACTTGGCATCCAAGGAAAAAACCTAAATTGCCACTTACTATACGTGGACACCAATCAGGCATCACGACAATCAGAAGACCAACCTTTTGGCATCTAATTTGGTAATACCTAGAGAAGAAATCACCTCATACAGTGGTAGGTTAGTCCCTCTAACTTTACCAGAACTTAAAAGAGGAGGCAGCTGTGGAAGAAGGCAGCTTAGCAGAGGACGCTACCCCATTCTTACTTAACTAGGCTCTCTCAAGAGGAAGTCAGAGTCCGCAAGGGCAAGCAAACTGAGTAGATGGATCTCGAGGATCCAATGATTGAGTCCATGCATTTTAGTATTGCCAGTAAAGGGCAAACATATAAGAAGCTCGAGAGATGAGCTAGCCTCTCATCCTTTGAAGGGCGAAAATCTTTGGGATTAACTTTCTTAGAATTCCCTAGTTTAGGGAGTGGCTGAGGACGAGGAGGAGTACTCCCCTCTCAGCACCAACTTAGCGGAACCTCGAGGCCATGTTAACCCAACATGCTTTGATAGAGAGAACGATTTCCATGAGGACTTTCCCCAACCTATGGAGGATATCAAACCCCAAGGGTTGATCTAGTGGACCATCCTCTAGAGTAGGATACACCAACAAATGGCAGTCCTCAGCACCAAGATGAAGACACACCCATGGTTTTCAACCTGGAAAAGGGAATAGACCAAGGGATCCAGATACAATTTGGGCCGATCCCAGGAATGTTGATGTCAGAACTGCATTGCTCCTTCCTTTAGAGTTGATGGAAAATGACACTCAAGAAGGCGTTGAGGGGGATGTATTAGCATCGGACGAGGATCCTCAAGTGGAGCTTGTGCTTGAAGTTGCAGCCACCAAAGGTAATCCTGACCCCTTGTCTTTTAAATTTAATACCTCAACATTCGAATGGCCTGATGAATCACCTGACATAATGAAGATGATGTTTGATGGCCTAATACCACTAATAAACACATCAAGCCCCTATACATCAAGGCCAAATTTGATGGCATTTTAGTGAGCACGGTCTTGGTGGACATTGGCGTGACCGTCAACGTTCTGTTGTATATATGTTAGGGGTCATTGGTAAATCTCGAGATAATCTAACTACTTTGGATGTTGCAATATATGGCATTTCTGGAGCTACTACTAAATCTGTGGAGGTCATCCAGATTGACTTAATAGTTGGTAGCCTAAGCAAGCTAATAACTTTCTTCATAGTGGATACTACCTCGAGCTATAATGTATTACTCGAGAGAGACTGGTTACATGCCAATTATTGTATCCCTTCTTCATTTAACAAGTTGTTAATCTTCTGGAACCCTGACAAATATGAGGTTGTTATGGTAGATAACAGGCCATTCATATCTTGATCTAACTACGTGGAAGAAAAATTCTACAAAGGTGGCGGGGGACCACTTGATGTTAAAAGGACCACTGCATAATCTACCCAACGACAGGACATGATTGCCATCCTTTACAACCCATTGACTGAGGACAAGGTTTGTAATTTGGATGTACAGTCTGAATACTCTAATTTCTGGGGATGAATGAGGGCCCTTTTTGAAGAAGGAGATTTCCAAGGCGCGCCAGAACCCCAATGCGGAGGGGTTAAGACCTCCCATTAATGGCCTAAGAGGTCATTTCCCTAGAGCAAGCAAGGCTCGTGGCCTGGCATGCCGAAGATCAGCTTTGGATCGAGCAGCCTTTAAATGGTTTCTAGGTCGATACAGCACAAAAAGAGGAGCTCGAACTCTCTAACTTAAGAGCAGCACCAGCCCAAATGGAGGATTTGAGGGTTGCAGTCCAAGATCCCCTCCTCGAGGTTAATTAGGCTCAATAAAAGACCCAAGACCTACCTATCTAAGCACTCTGTTTTCTCAAGAGCAGATAAAGCAATACCTAACTTTGCTTTGCAAATTTAAGGACTATTTTGCTTGGGGTCATTACGAGATGCCTTGCTAGATAGAGAGCTGGCTGAACATAGGCTTCCTATCAAGCTAGGTTCAAGACCTGTCATTTAGGCCCAGAGAAGAATGTCCCAACAAGTTACTGATTTGGTCAAGGAAGAGATCGAAAGGCTCTTAAAGGCCAACAGTATCAGGACTGCCAGGTATGTCGAATGGCTGGCAAATATTGTTCCTTTCATTAAAAAGAATGGAAAAATAAGGGTTTGTATTAACTTTAGGGATCTAAATACAGCCACCCTGAAGGGCAAATGCCCAATGCCTATTGCAAATGTGCTCATTGACTTAGCTTCGGGCATGAAGTCTTGTCCTTCACGGATGGTTACTTTGGGTACTACCAAGTAATGATTGCTTTAGAGGATACCCATAAGACGGCATTCGGGTGTCCTGGGTCAATAGGGATGTTTGAGTGGGTGGTTATGCCATTTTCTTTGAAGAACCATGAACATGATCTCATTGGCAAGACTATGGAAGTGTATATAGATGAAATCATGATCAAATCAAAATCACAGGTTAAACACTTGAAAGACTTAAAGGGCGCGTTTCTTAGAATGAGGGCCCATAACCTCAAGATGAATCCATTAAAGTGTGCTTTTGACGTGCATGTTGGAAACTTTCTGGGTTTTCTAGTACACTAAAGGGGCAGCGAGGTGGATATTAATAAGACTAAGGCCGTCCAACAGGCCAACTTGCCTTCAAATAAAAAGGAGCTTCAATGCTTCCTGGGGTAGGTTAATATCCTAAGACGTTTTATCACAAATGTCAAAAGAAAAATGAAAGTCTTGTTTCCACTACTGACACTCAAATATGAGAAGGCCTTCAAGTGGGATGAGCCACATCAAGCAGCCTTTAAGGTCATTAAGGTGTACTTGATTAGGCCCCCAGTCCTTGTTTCACCAAAGCACGGTAAACCTTTGAAGATCTATGTCTCTACTTTTGTGGAATCTATAGGGTTGTTTGCTTGTATAAGACAATGAGCAAGGGTTTGAACATGTTGTTTTCTACCTGAGTCGTTGCTTAAATGAATGTGAAATGAAATACTCCTCGATTGAAATATTATGTCCATCATTATTCTATGCCTCAGTAAAATTGAGACATTACTTCTTGGCATTTACTATATATGTAGTTGCTCAGAAAGATGTCACTGAATACATGCTAGATAGACCATTTATAAGGGGAAGGTTAAACAAGTGGAGTATAGCACTGCTTCAGTTTGAGTTGGTCTACATATCACAAAAGTTAGTAAAGGGCCAAGCCTTAGTAGACTTTTTAGCTAACTACCCAAACATTAATACTGGCTTAGACTATGAGCCAGACCAACTCTTGGTAGTGGAAAGGGTCCCTTAGAAGTTATTCTTTGATGAATCAAGGACAAATTTAAGTGCTAGAGTTGGAATTGTGAGAGAATCTCCTGTTGGGATCATCACCAAATTGGTCGTTACTTTAGTTAGCTAATGTTCTAGCAACATGGCAGAGTATGAGGCATTGATAATGGGCCTGCAAACTCTCTTGGAAATGCAAGTCCTCAATGTTATCATCCAGCATTAATTAGCAGCTGGTAATTTGCCAAGTAAAAGAGGATTTTCAATGTTTGAGCTATACCTCGAATCAACAATTATCGGTAGTACAATAGTAGTTGAGTAAATTTGATGGTGTGCAGTTTAAGCATAGCCCTAGAGAAGAGAACAAAGTAGTTAATGACTTGGATTAGTTAACATCAGGGTATAAATTGCCTAGGACTTGGTACAAAGAAACCATGGTCATTAAAACCAAAGTTTTAGACCGCGACATCGAGTCTTTTAGTCTTGAAAGCAAAGTAGTGCCAAGTGAACAGTTGGAATGCTTTGAAATCCATCAAATAGTCTTGAGTCAATGTGAGGACTGGAGGAAGCCTACAATAGATTACTTCAAGAGCCCTTAAGACTCCATTAATGATAGAAAGATGAAGATGAGGGCTCATAGATTCCATCTTGATGATGAATCTGGAGACTTATGTGAAAGGGAAGCTAGTGGAGTGCTTCTCAAGTGCCTTGACTTGGACGAAGCAATGCTAGTGATGATAGGAGCTCATGAGGGTATCTGTGGATCCCATCCCACCTAGCTGGCAACAAAATGCAATAGCTCAGTCACAACCTAGGGAAAAAGAATATGAGATGAGAAAGAAGTGAGATTAGATGAGAAATATAGAGATTTGAGAAGAGAACTAGAGAGAATTAGGGTTGAGAGAAGAGAGTCAAGATATTTTTTATTACATGAATCTCAATACAAGATGATTGCCTATTCTGATACAAGCTTCTAAGTGTGTTGGTTAAGCTAGAAAATATCTCCAAGTACAATGAATCAAGACACCTAACGAACCACTACTAACCAACTCACCCACCGCACTTCACTTGATCTTCTTTCCCGCCAATCCTAATTATTCAAATATTTACAATGATTGGACCTGATATGAACCTAATCCTAGAATCATGACAATATACCCCCCTGGAGATTCTTGTCCTCAAGAATAAGGAGTGTGAATTTGACTCCTGGAGACTTCAATTCTTTTCAAGTTGTCTTCCCTTTTGGAACTTGAACCAATGAACCAAGTTTGCTGAATTCTACTTGCCATTTTGCAGGTCAGTACATTAATCCAAAACAGCTAAGTTCCCTGAAGGTTGATACCACTTAAAGCAACTATTGGAGGCCCATCTGACTCATTTGTATCAATCAAGAGATGCTGCTTCCCTGTTTTCATTGCTGCATCAGTGCCGATGCACCCTTTGACCCGATTAGACAAAATAGTATGAGAGATAATATGATTACTCATGGTGAATTGAGAAACTCCACAAGCTTGGGCGCATTCCCACACCCCCTTTTCTTCGCCTTGCCAGAGTATAGGTTGCTTCCTTTGATATTTGCTAACCAAGGCTGAACATTTCTCCCAAGTTGGAGCATATAACATCCCAACGCTACACTTCCCTAGCTCAGTAGATGTTCCCTCGCAACCTATGCTTTTGATTCTCACAATTTTAATCAACATAGTAACATCAAAGACACCAAAACCTGATGGCTTCTGAACAAACTATTCTGTTTCATAAGATTTGCATCCCCTCTCCCCCCCATGGAAGTACTACTGTAGTGACAGCTGAATAATATTCCATATCCACGTCCTTGCTCTTGTAGCATGGCATCTGCAACAACATTTCCCCTTGTAGGTTCCTTTAAGGGTTAGACCAAACTATTCTCTTGAGAAATTTTATCCTTGGCATCAGATTTGTGAACCCTTATGCTGTAAGATTCTCTCTCAATGAAGAGTGATTTGTTGAAATCAAGCACTCCCAAATCAGGTCTGATGTTTACATAGGCCTCTTGAATTGAACTAGACCCAACCAAAACGTCCTTCATAACCCTCAAAGGTGTTGCACTAAGAGAAAACATATGACCATAACTTTGGTAGGTTCTTTTCTAATTCACCCCTTCCATTCCCCAACCATTCAACTCATGCAATTGACTTTGCTCTCTTGTGCCTTGCAATTTAATTGATACACCTTGCCTTTCAAAGGCTACGAACAGATGAACAAATTAATGTCCCTACATTTTCCATTTGAATTGATTGCATTTGGTCTGCGTTAAAATTGAACTTTTATCAGCCACTATGACCGCAAGGGGCTTGTCCTGATCAACTCATGTTTCACATTCCTAACGATCTATGGATCCAAGAAGCTATGAGTACTACCACTATCAATTAATATCAATAATGGCTTGTGACTTGCTTCTCCTTTGATTCTTATCGTGTTGTGTGACCCATTTCCAGTTAAAGCCTTTATTAAAATCTCTACTTCAGCTTCTTCAATCTCTTCTGTCATCTCCTCAATTGGATTACTTTGCTCTAAATCTTATTCCCCATTACCGCCATTAACTGTTGAGGATTACATTTGTGACCAAAGAAGTACCTTTGGTTGCACTTAAAGCATAATTTCTGTGCTTTCTTATCCTCCAAACTCAATGCCTTGGATACATCTGGTGTTATCTGCTGCAGGGGAACCACGGACCTGCTCTTTTGACCCACTTTAGAATAGGCCAACACTAGAGATTCAAACAACCTTGCTTTCGAATATGCTTTAGATAGTGTGGGAGCATTAAGTGTCTTAATTAGATTCTTGATCTTGGGCTTGAGGCCATTAATGAAGCTAGAAACGTAATTGACCTCCTTTGCTTCCGGATTTATGGACATCGTTCTTGCCTTCAAATTCTCAAATCGAGCCATGTATTCTTTGACACTACTCACTTGAGCTGCTTTATTGAAATTGTCCACTACCTCTCCCCGGTCTTCATCACCATTACCTTTCACACAATTCATCTACAAATTCTTGCCATGTTATAGATGGATTGCTAAGGATTAAACTGTGATACCATACCTCTTGATCACCTTGCAAAAAGATCGCAGCCAATTCAATCTTCTCTGCCTCCAAAATTGCATAAAACTGAAGTATCTTTCACATCTTCTTATCCAAGATTGTGGTTGAGCACCATCAAAAGCATCAATTTCAACTTTAGGCTGCCGAAACCCAGGCCTTCTCACCATAGCCATTGCTTCCTCTTATTCCTCAACTGGTTTAGGGATTAGACGATCCGATGGCCTTACTTGATAAGTTCCTGTAGGTAAGTTTCCAGTACCAGTAGAAACAGATGGATCAGGAGGTTTCCCTTGATGATATACCATAGGTAGAATGCCAGCCCCAACAGAAACAGCTTGCCTATTAAGTTGTTCTTGCATTCCATCTACTCATTGTTCTACTTGCTACTGTGAATGCCTCATTTGTTGCTGCAGCGACTGATGATTACTACTCATGCAAGTAGCACTTCTTGCATCTGTTGCTGTAATTTCACTGTCTGCTCAGCTTGATTCACCTCAGCATTAGCAGCAGCTCCAGTAGTAACTCCAGCATAAGTAGCAGCATTGGATCTATTTGTAACTCCTCCGGCCATTGCAAAGTTTTCTTGCCTCTAGCCAGATCCAATCGAGCAATTAGCAATCAAATGCAACCAACGCAAGCTCTGATACCAATTTTTATGAATCAAGATCAATCTTGAATCATAACCTAGGGAAAAAGAATATGAGATGACAAAGAAGTGAGATAAGATGCAAAATAGTGAGAATTGAGAAGAGAACCGGAGAGAATTAGGGCTGAGAGAAGAGAGTTAAGATATTTTCCATTCCATGAATCTCAATACAAGATGATTGCCTATTCTTATGCAAGCTTCTAAGTATGTTGGTTAAGCTAGAAACCAAGTACAATGAATCAAGACACCTAACTAACTGCTACTAACCAACTCACCCACCACACTTCACTTAATCTCTTTTCCTGCCAATCCTAATTATTCAAATATTTACAACAATTGGACCTGATATGAACCTAATCCTAGAATCTTGACACAATATCTCAAGCTTAGTCTACTCCCCAATTCCCGAACTAGGACTGATTTTCAGTGATACATTAGCCTACCTCCTAATTCCATTTATTGTCGGGATAATATGGCTAGGCAATTCTAGGGCCAATTCCCAAGAATGGAACTATGTATTTCCATGTCCGACTTGACTAGAATGAAACAAAATCGAGGCGAGTTAGTGGAAGATTACATATTTCGTGAGAGCCGGTTAAAATGCGCCGTAGCTCTTCCTGAAGTTGAGTGCGCCAAGCTAGCCCTAAATGGCTTTGATATTAAATTAAGGAAGAAATTTGAAGGCTCAAACTTTATGACGCTTCTTCTTCTAGTAGAATATGCTGGTAGATATGAGCCTGTCTTAAAAGAGGAGCGCCTTAAGAAAAACGGTGTGTATGGAACTTAAGTACACAACTTAATTGAAGAGGAAGAAGATGTTGGAACTGTCCTAAAAACCCATTTATTTGTATTTAAATATTAATAAATGAAACTATTTTATCCATTTTAAGTCTGATTATCGTTTATGAGTCATATATACATATGATTATTTCCAAAACGTTTGATAAGCTGGACGTAGTCCAATATGACATGTCATAGTTTGGTTTAAGTGGTCAATAAGATTGAGCCACGGAAAGACTTAAATCAAAATTGTGATGTGTTGTTAAGCAAGTTTATAGTCAGTGATAAGTTTTGGACAACTTATCTGATAAGACTATAATATGATACCTTAGATGGTTTGTCTAGGTCATATGGATAGGGATCCAGAAATATCATGTTAGTATTCATCAATAAGATTGGAACATCATGCTCGACCACCGAAATTGTTTATTTCCTAACTGTTATTAGAAATAAATAGTTCTTTGTGATGGGGCGATAACTCTAAATCCTCAGATTATTTTGAACTCGTGCATGTAGTGTTCGTCACTTTAATGTACTCAAAGTGAGGCCTTGTAAAGTGACAAATAGTCTACATACGTTGAGTGATTGCATGAAATGTAGCGGGAACAAAATTGTCTGCATGGAGTCTATAGCCTCTTATGAGATACAAATGTCCCCATAAGTAGATTTGCAAGTGTTCAGAAAATTCGAAATCATTAGCCAAAGTATTCCTAGTGTTCGGCACAAGAATTGATACGAAGAATATGTTCTCGTGCCACAGAACTATTCGAAAAAGGGCGAGTCAAGTACTTAAGGAGAAGCGGTGAGAAGTATAATAATGGTAGTTTTAATTATTACTTCTCATGGATATCCAATAGAGGGTTTGATCATTCATTTATTCTAGATTGGGAGTTATCGAATAAATAAATTTAATTCTGGTATGCAATAGGACTCATTTAGTGGAATTAAGTTCTGCTAAATGGTAATCATAAGATGATAATTAGTTTTGACCCTTTTGGAGCTAGAATTAAATTTTTCCAAGGTCCCTGCGTAAGCCTCTAATTTTACATTATCAAAAAAAATGTTGAAAAAATTCATGCGATGAATTATTTATTCATATGATGAGTAAATTTAATTTTGCTAAACAGTATTCATTAGATGAATAAAATATAAAAATTATAAACTAAAATTCATAAGATGAATTTTCATGTCGGAAAAAAAGAATGAAAACAAGGCGATAAGCGTGAAAAGGAGCGAATGCTGATTTGGAGGTCCTAAGCAGTTGATCTTCCCCTTCAGGCACGGACCAATCCGAGCATGCGACATGGCATGCTTTGGAGAAGCCCACAGGGTTGTTAGGCGAGGACAAAACTGAAAGTGCCATGTGGAACGTTCTGGGCAAAACACTTAAATAAGCTAAACGACATCGTTTTGATTGTTGATTTTTTATACCACATTGAAAGTTTTGGCCTTTTTTAGTCTGTGGCCTATCATAAATAGAAGTCCTAGAAGTAAGGTTTAGCAATTAATCAACCAATTATAAAACTGAAAAATTTTGTGAGAGTGTTGTCTTTCAGAGAATTAAAAGTGGAAAAATTTTTGTTGAAATTTTTTTTCTTCTAGTTCAATATTTTTTGTGGCCCACACTTCGGGTGTTGAGAGGAGATTGCGTAGAAGGTCTCGTAGTCTTGATGATTTTTTGGAGTGACACAACGGTCTACATTCAGGTATTTTTCTTTCTTATCTTTTTCTTTTAGTATTTTGCTTTTCTATTTATTTATAGTATTTATTATGCTAATTATTTTTCGTGTTATTATTATGAATTTATTAGAGTAGAGGCTTGTACATTTAAAATTGCCGGTAGGCTTAAATTTCTAAAGTTATTTTCTTTCTTATGAATTTTGAATCACCTATAGGTTTAAAATTAGAAATTTTAAATCGTTCCGCTGCGTTAATTAGATTAAGTTAGGGAATATTTTTGAAATACGTCCCAACAAAAGATCTTCCATATGAAATTGATGTTGTTGAATATCTCAAAGGACCTCCTATGGTTTGTACTCCTATCATTAAGAAGGACATTAAATTTAGGAAGTCTCATCAATCCCAAAACTTGAGAAAGTATTCATTTGACCTCTCAAGAGCCCATGTAATATTCGATTGGCTTGAGGTGAATAATAAACTCAAGATCAAAGGCAAACATAGGAATCCTGACCCCAACTCTAATAAGGGGAAGGTGTACCGTAAATGGCACAATTCGTTGACCCATTCAACGAAGAACTGCGTGTTGTTTAGAAATGTGGTTCAAGATGTCATAGAAGCAAGGGAATTGATCTTCCCAGGGAAATAGATGGGCGCTGATAAAGACCCCTTTCCTAATCCTACTTAGGTTAACGTAGAAGAGGTAATAAAACCTTATGATTCCTATAGCAGCCAAACTAATGGCAGATATATATGCCAGATGGACACTGACAAAGATGCTCTGGTTGGGGCCAACACTTTGTTTCATAGACTGCTGGAATCAAGAACACTGAGGTTCCCCAAAGCCATGTTAAGGTTACCAAACGATCACTGTAAATGGCACATCACGGCTGAACATTCTACACATGGTTGTGGTGCGTTCAGAAGGTTCTTAAAGAAGCAATTAGAGGAAGGCGTTATTCTCCTCTCTAAGGGAGACAGGATGGCCATGGAGATTCTCACTGAGGACCATTGGCAGACGGTCTTTGCTTCCAAGAAACAGGTGTCAAGGAAACTCCTGCGCCTTACTCATGACCTCTCCAAGGGTTATGTGCATAAGCTAATATCTAAAATGAAAATGTCAAACCTTTTTTTCCAAAGAAAACACTAGTTCCTTCAAACAATATATCATCAATAGGGCCTTTTTGGGGTCTGCAGCAAAGACCCAGATCATTATGATGACCTGGCATCCCAAAAACAGTCTGAAATATCACCTACTAAACATGGACATCAGTCAGGCACCACGAGAGTCAAGACATCAACCTTCTAGGCTCCGATTTAGTAATGTCTGGAGAAGAAATCGCCTCGATCAAGAGGAGGTTAGTCTCTCTGGCCTTACTAGAACTGAGAAAAAGGAGGCAGTTGCGAAAAATGGCAGCTCAGTGGAGGACATTGCTCGATACTTACTTAACTAGGAGTTCCCGAGAGGAAGCCAGGGTCCGCAAGGGCAAGCTAACTGAGTGTATTGATCTTGAAGATCCAATGATTGAGTACAAGCCATTTACTACTAATGGTAAAGTGCAAACACATAAGAAGCTCAAGAGATGGGTCAGTCTCTCATCTTCTGAAAAGCAAGAGTCTTGGTGGGATTAGCTTTCCAAGAATTCCCAAGCTCATAGAACAGTTGAGGATGAGGAGGATTACTCTTCTCTCATCATTAACCTAATGGAAACTCTAGTCCCTGTTAACTCGACATGGTCTGATATAAAGAATGACTTCCATGAAGAGAATTTCCCCCAACCTATTGAAGAATCTCAAACTCCAGAGGTGATCTCAATGACCAACCTCAAGAACAGGGCATGCTAACCAATGGCTGTCTTTAAAAGACAAATTAGGATATATCCATGGTTGATAGCCGAGAAAAGGGATCAGATAAAGAGATGCAGATACAAATCGGGATGCCTCCTGGAAAGGTTGACGTCAGAACTGCATGGTGCCTTCCGTTGGAGTTCATGACCGTTAATACTCAAGAAGGTCTCAAGGGGAATGTCATAACATCAGACGAGGAACCTCGAGTGGAGCTTGTGGCTTAAGTGATAGCCATCAAAGGTAACTCTGATCCTTGACCTTTTAAAATTAACGCTACAACATCCAAATCGTCTGATGGCACACTTGAGATAATGAAGATGATGTTTGATGGCCTAATACTGCCAATAAACGCATAAAACCCCTATACATCAAGGCCAAATTCGATGGCATTTTGATGAATAGGGTCTTTGTGGATAATAGTGCAGCCATTAATTTTTTTCCGTCGTATTTGTTGGGGTCATTGGTAAGTCTCTAGATGACTTAATTACTTCAGATGTTGCAACCTGTGGCTTTGATGGAGCTACTACCAAATCTGAAGGAGTCATTTGAATTAACCTGACTGTTAACGGCTTAAGTAAGCTGACAACGTTCTTTGTGGTGGAAATTTTTTTTTTTTTTTTTTTGATAAGTTGTGATGGAAACTACCTCAAGCTATAATGCTTTGTTCAGTAGAGATTGGCTACGTGCCATTTACTGTACTCTATCTTGAGGGATGACCTCTACCTTAGAGAAGCTAGGAGTAGGTGGTAGATTGGCTTTCCAGCAACTAGATCAAGTGTCCCCAAGGCTCCAGAGTCTAAGGGAACTTGCACATCTCCCAGTTTTGACCCTAGCTAAAAGAGCTAACTCCCAAGAAGTAGGGGCTTTGGTGAAAGCCTTAAAAGAGGACCCTAAGGTGGCTCCTACCAAAGCCAAAGAACTCGAAGTTGTAAAGGGAGTGATTGTGAGGGTGAGTTATAAGATCCCAAAACTTTATCAACAAAGGCAGCGCTGCAAAGACGCCATAAGGAACTTAGGGGGTTCAGTTGACCTTAGTGGCCTGCAACTTCTGTTTGAAGAACTCAATGCAGCCAAAAAGACCCTGAGCCAGCAAGCTCAAGAGATCAAGGGCCTCGACGATGAAATTCATCAACTGGAGGAGAAATTGGTTCATCTTATGGGAGAATTGCTTTCTCTGAGACAACATTCCTCCCAAGGCACTGTGGTTGGCAGGCTCAAGGAAGCTACCGTGGAGGCCTAAAGGAGCAGCCAAGTTCTTGAAGAGGAAGCGCTTTCTTTAGACCAAGAGCTAGGCAATACAGCCAACCAGTTATCTTCTATAGAAGAATCCTTAGTGAGGATTAGGACTTAACTCTTTTAGTCTTCATTCTATCTTTCTTTCTTTTGTAAAGAGCTTTCTTTGGCCGTGCAAGTTACTTGCCTATATTACTTTGTATATAAGCCATGTATTCTTTGACAATATTAATGAAATACGTATTTGTGTTCAATACGTCTCTCAGATTGTTGGTTCCTTTTCTTTTTCTTGTTTTCTAATCTTAAGGATTGGAGTTCAACCTTGAGACATTGATAATTGAATTGAGCCTATAATTCAAGGAATCTATACTTAAAGACTTCCTTGTTAGAAACCCAAATTGATGGCACATATTTCTTTATGAACCTTCTATTAATAGCCCTCGAGTTAGTTCTTCCATCCAGATCTTAGAGTAAGTAAGCACTGCCTCCAAATACCCTGATGACTCTAAATGGGTTTTCCCAGTTTTTGGACCGTTTTCCGAAGACACGATCTTTTTAGCCAATGGGTGAAACCACTATCCGGACTATATCTCTTAGGTCAAAAGACCTAAGCTTGACCTGTTTGTTGGAGGCTTTAGCCACCCTCTTCTTATGTGTTTCCAACTTGTGAAGATCATCAAGCATAACTTGGTCTAAGCTAGTCAGTTCATCCATCACAGCGTGCTCATACTCAAGTTTAGAAAAACTCCCTTGATGAGCCAGTCTAATAGACTGAACCGTTACTTCCATTAGGAGCACGACATCATGACGATACGTCAAATGGAAGGGAGTTGTCCCTGTTGCATCTCGTTTGGATGTCCTGTAAGCTCCAAGGGCATCCAATAGCAATTCATGCCCCTTCCTTGAATTGTCCTCAATCATCTATTCAATATTGGTATTTAGAATCTTGTTAGTTGACTCTGCTTGGCCATTGGCTTGAGCATAGTAAGGGGTTGATTTCAAGATTTTTATATTAGAACTCTTGCTAAACTCCTTAACTTCAGCTCCATTGAACACTCTAGCTTGGTCCACAATAATGGTTTATGGGATACATGTTTGCTCTCTCTCTCTCTCTTTTTTTTTTTTTTTTTTTTTTTTTTTGCATTTAGGTTTGATGTGGTTGCCATAAAACGATAAGCACAAAAAAAACGTGCAAAGGGAGTGAGCCTAAATACGAACTGCCCGTATTTAACATCAACCGCTCACCGTTTTTGAAGAAACGCTTGTGATATACTGGCGTATCAGACTTCTGTAATACTGCGAGTTCTGCTTATGCTTCAATTAAGAAGACTTGGTTAAATATTTTTGTGGATTTTTTATGTATTTATTGACATAAAAGTAAAGGATATGCACCTAACTCAAGTGGCAGTAACAGTGATGGAGCAAGGCCCACAAACACCTTTCTTCATACACTTAAAAGTCAAGAACTGGGATGGAGACAAACCTAAGAGCTCAGCAGTCCACTTACAAGCCCGAGTCAATTAGGTTTTCAAGCTTGGCACCCTTGACATGTAATAACTCAAATGAGTTTAAGTCTAACGAAATTAGGGTGGAGCAAACCATATTCAAGTCACTAGATTAGGACCAACACAATCAAGGGACACGCCTTGGCCGTCAAAGCCTAATCAATGGCGCTAACCTCAGTTTACCCGACTTATCAAGCAGTGACAGAAGTATTAAGACTACCGCAATCAAGGGTCAAGCCTTGGCAGTCAAAGCCTTAAACTAAAGCCTCAAATCTCAACTTATCAATTCCAGGAAATTGATTAAAACTGGAAAATCATACTTGAAGCCTGAGAAACTGTATTACTATGAAGGTAAGTACAGTAGATATCTACGTTATGCTATGCCTAGCTAAGTTATGCCTACTCCGAGGGAAAAAGCACAAGTGTACTATAAAAGAAAGAAGTTTTGTAATTAGTGTGTGTACTACTTTGGACTTACGCTACTCCTAGGGAAAAAGCACAAGTATGCTGTAAAAGAAAACTTGAAGAATGTTTGTAATGAGTGTGTGTACTACTTTAGACTGGCGCAAAGTCCTTTATTTATAAAAAACTAAAAAATAACGACTGCTCCTATTTCTACGGCAACTTCACCCACGTCTAACCGATAAGCTTCTTCTTTGCGCGCCAACCATCAATTAACATGTCTTGAATTCAGTATTGGAGGGAAATCCTTGGTGCCCATGTCCATAATCTTCGCAAAAGTCCCTTCTAGAAACTCCACGTCCTCTTGGATTAAGCCTAGTGTCCAAGTATCAGAGATTGCGCTTCAAGTAGCTGTCTCGAGCTAGGAAACCACCTGTCTTGTAGCCTTCCTAGCAATCCCTCGAGCTCGAGCTCCAGCTCCCTTCACACCCCTATCAAGGGTAAATAATTCTTTCAGTATGCTGGGCTCGGGACGTCATTATCTCAACACCTAAAGGCCTAATTCTCGTCGAGGGAAGCCTCACATGTTAAGCATGTGTCACTATGCTGAAAACAGCGTCGTCCCAGCCCCTTTTGAAATTAGGGTGCAAACAAATGCCCCCTCTTAGCCGTTAGTAAATTCAAATTTACAACGGGTAAAAAAGTCTACCTGATTTGACTTTGTACGTCACTCGCTTTTCCTTCTTGCATGTCTATAAGTATGAAAATTAGGGCTTGAAATTTTCACTTTCTTGCTTCGTTCTCTCTCTTCATTGTCATCAAGCTTTTTTTTCAAATTCTTGCGTTTGTTCTTTGAATCTCTGACTCATGATCCAATCTGCAAACTTTTGCTTGCATTCTTGATTTCTAAATCTTGATCCAATATGCTGTTCATCCTTCGCTTCCTTTAATCTGACGATGTTTCAGATTTCATTCGTTGTTTTTGTGCCCATTGCACAAGCTGCTAGCCTCTCTGAGCAATTGACGTGTTTGCTCTTGTTAGACAACTCGATAGTTTCTGATGTACTTCAGACCTCAATCGATCTCAACATAGATGAGGAACTTTCTTGGTTAACAAAGAATGATCCTTTGTCTATCTACCCATCTTATGCCCTAAGGCCCATCTTTAACACATCCTGAGACGTTCTAAGTCTTCAAGGACTTTTTCCAGATACGGACGAATCTCCTTTGCTTCGTACTGTTTTTGTAAGAGGTTCTTGGAGTGGAAGATGCATCTAAAAGGAAGCGGCGCTTTTTAAAGGATGGACATTTCTGATCAAGCGGTACTTTGAGTGGGTAGACAAATTGGTGGTGACTTATGGCAAAAAATGGAAGAATCTTCTTATTTATGAAGCCTAATGGCTTTCCACCATTGTCTTCAGGTATGATTACTCCATTATGATAGCATTAACTTGCTATTGGAATATTGGTTATAATGCTTTTGTCCTCCCTTAGGACTTTCTTGATATCACTCTCGAGAACAAAGCAACCTTACACAAGTCTTTCCTTTAGGGACAAAGAGTTGCCCCTTGATTCTTTTGTTTCTCAGAAGCTAAAGCTTTTATCTCCTTCTATGTTACAGACTTGCTTGGAGGATATGAGTCCTTTGTCAAAAAGTTTGTAACACAAGCTCATGACTTTGGGCAAGGTTCCAGAGAAGAGATGCTTCTACTTACTTTGGCTAAACAAGTTCTTCTTTGTGAACTCTTTTAACTTAGTTCTTAAATTCTTAGGACCATGGTTGTTAACTTAGCCTTTAGTACTAGTCTTTTATCCTTGGGACCGTTGTTCCTAACCCAAGTATATGGCTGCCTTGGGGACGTTTTAGCCAAAAACTATGCTATCCATATAGGTGGTCCCTTATGGCTGATCCAACTTTGGGCCCAAGCCTATTTTCCTTAGCGTTATCGCAGAGGCCCCTACACTCCCATAAAAGAGGGGGTTTCTTGTTTTAGTGAGCAACTTGCTCGTTATGAGGTTCAACTACCCTTAGGATGGTCCTTTGACCAATGCCTTAAGAGATAAATGTCTCCTTCAGGTAGACAAGGGACTCAATAAACTTCGCTCAAGAGAGGGAACCTTGGTCCACTTTGGTTCAGAAAACTGGACCTTCACTATGATATCTCTGTAGACATCCAAGGCTCAACAGTTGGAAGGCTCGAGGAAGCTACCATAGAGGCCCGACGAAGTAATCAAGTTCTTCAAGAAGAAGCCCTTAGACCATGAGTTAAGCGATGGAATCAGCCAACTGTCATCTATAGAGGAATCCTTGATGAGAATTAGGACTCGACTCTTTTAATTTTTGCTTTTGTAAAGAGATTTTGGCTATATAAGTTACTTGCTCATATTATTTTTGTATGTAAGACATGTACTCTCCAATAATATTTTTCTTCATCTTTTTAACTCGAGGACTATTGAGTTGATCCTTAAGACATTGATATTAAAACTGAACCCATAATTCAGGAAATCTATACTTAAGGACTTCCTTGTTAGAATCTCAAATTGATGGCATATATTTCTTTAGGAACCTTCTATTAATAGCTGTTGGGTGAATTCTTCCACCTAGGCCTTAGAGTAAGTAAGCATTGTCTCTAAATACCTATATGACTCTAAATAGACCCTCCTAGTTTGGGGACCGTTTCCCAAAGACATGGTTCTTCTAGCCAATGGATAAAACTACTTTCTAGACTATATTTCGAGAGTCAAAAAATATGGGGTTTGACCTTTTGGTTGTAGGCTTTAGCCACTCTCTTCTTTTGTTTCTCTAAATTATGAAGGCTTCAAGCCTAGATTGTCCATGTTAGTTAGTTCGTCCACCATAGCGTACTAATACTCAAATTCGAAAAACTTCCCTTGATGAGCCAACCTAATAGATTGAACTGTTACTTCCATTGGAAGCACGGCATCATGGCCATGCGTCAAATGGGAGGAAGTTGTCCCAATTGCCTCACGTTTGAACATTCTGCAAGCCCAAAGGGTATCCAGATGCCACCTCCTGGGATTGTCCTCAATCATCTTTTCAGTATTAGCCTTCAAAATCTTGTTTGATGACTCTGCCTGGCCATTGGCTTAAACATAATAAAGGGTTGAGTTCAAAATTTCTATGTTGAAACTCTTGGTGGACTCCTTAACCTCAAACCCATCGAACACCTTAACTTGGGCCGCAATTATGGTTTTAAGGATACCAAACCTATGTAGAATGTACTCTGATATAAAATCAATCACGTCTTTCTTATTGATATTCCTACATAGTTTAGCCACCACCCATTTTGTGAAATAGTCCATATAAAATCAAAAATTAAATAATTTAAGAACATCTTGAATCAAACAAAGACAAGAACCAACAAATAGAATTAGACTTGGATCCAAAATTCATAAAACTTGAGTAGACATATTGAGACTTATGTAAGTATTTCTTTTGATCCAAACACTTCGATGATTTTCATTCATCAATTTACATCCTCCTATTTATAATGCAAGACTAAAATACAAAAGGTCTAACTTCGTACAAAAGAATCCTAAGCTAAGCTATTAAACATGACAATCAAGGCGCCACTTATTGGTGCCACAAATGCCCATTACGGGCCAATATGAATGAAAATGAGGGGAGTGGAAGTTACTAGTAATTAACATTCAGAATTATGATGCTAAATACCTAACACTAAATGCAATAGATAGAAAATAAAATAAAATAAAATACAAGAAAAACACTAATACAAATACAAGGAAGATATTTATCTTCAACAAAATGCATTTATAAATATATTTCAAATAACAAAAAAGAGCATCAGGGTAGCACCCTAATGACACACCCCTCAGGTTGGGGGTCCTCGGAAATAGCCTCCCTTCAGGGCAGCACCCTAAAGAAGGAAAGCTGCGTACATAACCCCCCTCCCCCCTCAAAAAAAAGACCCTGCGTATGCGGGAGCCCTTGTGGTATTGGGACTGTTGTTGTATAAAGGAGCATCTTATGATGTTTCTTAAAAAGGAACATTGTTACAAAAAGTCGGACGAAGATCATTGAAAGGACAGAAGCTCTAATTGCGAGCACCTAACACACTAATTTTAACCATCAAATTCACAACCCGTTAGCTTTTCAAAGGGTATCAATGGATCCAAAAGCCTCGCAAGTGTTTAAATATTTCACAATATGCCATATTAAATTACAAACCTTTCACGATGTCGATATATCCCATGCGAAGCCTGGGCAATAATCAAATTATCATCCTGCCCCATATTATCACATCACTTGGCTACAGCTTTACCGATTCCATGTACATGTTCTATTACTTTAGCAATAAGGATAGGAGACAGAACAGTGTAATGAGAACTAGCCACTAATAGATTTGCAAAATAATCCATACTGACATCTCATCAATGAACTGTTCTAGATCTTGGTTACGTTAAAATTAACCATCAAAAATTCAGAGACGGAGGTTACTATTAAAATATAAAACACAACATATAAGCATCATGCATGGGTAATAGTAGCAAAAGTGTCATTACGTAACTATCAAAGCCTCATAGCTAGTTTAAGAGATTCAGCCTATGCCATAACGTTAAGATCTCACATAGGCCTTTAAGACCCTCGCCTGTAAATGGGATTTTATGAGCCTCTAGAATACTTTTTAAACCATAAAACCTCATTGCTAGCTCAAAATCTTTTACATAGCAGCCATTACGCAATTTGAGTCAATGCGGATAAATAGTTGTGCAACATAAGAGGCGAAAGAATAGTTCCCTACCATTTGGCTGCGTTACATCGTAGCAAAACCAAACTGGTGTAATGCAAAAGACAGAAAACTTACAAGGACTAGAACATTATTCCTTTCTTGAGAGCACTGCAGTAATTGTGTAGCCATGCAGAAGCAGATCTCAGGACACGAACCTCCCCACTGAGGAGATATTCAGCCATTTTCCTTCTATGAATGAATTTGTCGGCGTCTTCTTGAGGTTTTGACATGTACGATAATGACTGCATATCCTCATGTCAAACGGGTTAAGTAAATGCCACATTATACAGAGTACCTTCAAAAATTACAGAACTCAAGGTACCAAAACAATATTACACCCAACTCCATTACTTTTTCTTTTTTTTTTTTTTATGTGCTTGCAAGTTTCAATCTAATCATAAAATGTATTAGCAGGACATAAGAACTGACTTCAAGAAACATAAATTTGTCGGGAAGAGAAAGGGGCAGCATGTTATTAACTTCACCTCATAATATACTAACTGCAATGTCAGAACACTCCAAGCATGTCGAATATATCAAAAACACAGTGAGAAGCACGAAGTAAAAGAAATTTCAATTGAGACTTCAAGTAGAATATTAAATTCAAAAACATATTAAGTCCCATTTCTGAAGATCTTTTGCGAGGAAATCTAAACTGTAAAGTTGATTATTCTGAGCTAATCACTTCTCTGTACAAAAGCAAGAAACAGATAAATGCCTCTACACCACATAACACCCATTACATTATATAAAGCCCGTCAAGGAACAGATATTGAGATAGTTCTTACACTATTAGGCATTATGCAACGACATTTTTGTAACGGCACACATATTGATAAGGGAAAAGTCATGACGCAGCGAAACAACCCACTTCGACCTTCCTCCACCTTATGGAAATAAGCTATCACAAGGAGTTCATGGATTCTAGATGATTTGAGACACATTTATAGCAGCCCAGTAGTAAATGTTAAACCTTCAGAATGTCTTGCATTTATATCTCACAACTTCAGTACTAGTCAAGGTCGTGAAATTGTTCATAAATTTTTCATACATCACAATGTGAATTATATGCAAAGGACCTCCGTTGCTGTTGTATATGGATAAGACAGAATTCATACAATCACGAAATGACAACCATCTCATCCCACTCTTTATTCTCAAAATTCATGAAAAATTGATAGCTTTCTACCATCTAATCAAATAAAAGTCATTACATAATGCAATGGAAGTTCAACTTCGGGATAGTAGTTATAGAGTTGGCTGACCAGTCTAGAAGCATAAATGATATACATAGAATTTTGGACCTCATGCTTGGGGGGCTACCATCAACCAAGCATTAGATTGTACGCAGAAGCGTCTCCTTCTCTTCACATGCTGATTTTCCTCTCCTCTTTCTCCCTCTCTCCCTTTCTTTCTTTCCCTCCCTCCCTCCGTTTCATTTTCTCATCCTCCCCATCACGCGGGCAACACCCACCCTTCTCTTTCTGAACTATCACGAGTCATCCTGTATTCCACCACTACATTATTATTCACTTCTTTTTATTTCACCACTGTATTCTTGACCAAAATAGTTGAATGCTCAATAGAGATGCCCTTCTCCTCTACCGTTCTCCCTTATTAGCTCCTAAAACAAAATTGTCATAATACTTAATATAATAAAGTAATTTGATTAAATATTTTAATGATATAACCTTTTTACAAAAATGTACTCTTAATTTTTTATAATCTTTAGGGGTTTTTACAAAAACCAACTTAAAACGTTGTCATTTTTCACTTAATCACGACCACTTTTTCAATTTTTACGAAAACAACTTCCAACAGTCAAAATTTTCAATCAACCATCTTAAAGCATACTGCTAATTATTTACTACTTGCTAGGGGTTGTTATATAGATTTAAGAATGTCCATTGAGCACGACTTAAAGTACCTAAACTGGAAAGGCATTTTCCACTCCTCCCCACGAAGGTCCGAATTCCGCCTCTTTTGAACCCCCTCAGAGCAAACCTAGGTGGAGTAGGGGGCACATGAATGCATTACCAACCTGACTAATTTCAACTCATGTTTCATGTAGCCTCAAAACATAAAAAATGTAAGCTAAAATCCACGTGGAAGTCACATAAAATTTAATGGATAATTAACACATCTAAGGTGGTTGATTGAAAAATTTTAGATTTTTGTAGGTGATTTTCTAAAAAATTAAAAAGTTATGGAAGTTAAGTGAAAAATGACAGCTTTTCAAAGCGGTTTCTGCAAAAACCGTAATCTTTATGTATATTTTCTGCCTTTATTTTCTAGTTTCTTCTGTTTTCACTGGTTGTCCTAATGTCAGGTCTCTTTTATAGTATATTTTGGTAGTTTTCCATAAGTATATTTTGTAGTTCAAAGTCCTAGAACATTTAAACATGAACAACCTCAGCGCAACTCACGTCCAAGAAGCATGCGGCGCATCACGCCTCATGTCTTGATCTCGGGGAGCCTTTGCGCCACATGTCTTTGACAACACTAGCTACGACATTTTATCGGTGATGGTTAGGGTTCCGGTGGCAAATGAGGGACAGAACAGATGGAGGGGAAAGTAGCGGAAACAAGCTCTGTGGCTGTCAACGCAACTGTGACTGCGGTGGCTGCAGAGACATTGAACCTCTAATACCACTATGTAGCAAAACTAAAATACAGAACAACATTCAAATATAAATTTACTCAAATAACTTGGCTCCTTCACACAGGACGATTATTCCCTATTTAGTTTTAAGTACCCAAATCGACTATAACTTGACTTCCAAACAATCATAGTCTGATAAATTTACAATTTGTTGAGAATCAACATAACGTATCTCTGATTGGGGAAAAAAAAGACCTTACCTAGTGAGATTAAGGCATGACAAAGTATAAAACTAATATAGCCCACATCGGATTATAGTATAATAGCAGATGACTTAGTAGGCATGTTATACGGAAGGTTAACAGTCCTCATGATCAAGGCTCGTTGATACTAGGACATATGCTTTTCAGTGTCTTCTTTTCATGAGTCCACTTTTCAGTGTCATAATACAACAAAATCTAATCAAACATAAAATAAATCCAACAATGCTGCAGATTGCATAAATGATGCTAGGATAAATAAAAACAATCCAGCTTTAGGTCAACTAAGAGGCCAAAATATCCATCTTAAAACAGTAAAAGCTGCATATTATTACCTTAATTGATGCATCATATTTCTCAATTACTTCAATGATGTGTGACAGCAAGATTTTGTGCGCTTGCATCTCTCTATTGCCCTTTGTTAAAGGACATCGAGCAAGCCGTCCATCAGTTTGAGTAGCTTTAAGTTCCAGGTCATTTAGCTCTGAATTTCATGAATACCAAAGCCCTTTTCTTAGCAAACCACTTTGACAAACATAAGCATGCAAACATATCACATTATATTTATATAACAAATAGTCACAAAATTCAAGGACAAATATATGTTACAAACCTTCTGGAGAGGCGCAACAAAGAATACGAGCAAATGCACGAAGCGATTGTGGAATTCCCTTTCCTTTCCCTTTAACAGATCTCACTTCCCTTAAAATTTAATAACACCATTAGAGAAACTAGATATGCAAACATAAATGCCAAGATTAACCCAAATAGAACCTTCTTAGGATGATCATATGACAGAACAAATGCATGAAGTAATTGTAAGGTACCCCTTTCTGCTAGCAGAACAAACTTCCTTTATAAAACCATCAGTCATTATCTACATTGCAAAACCAGCTACAAAGGAAGTATCAGAGTAAATTAATGTGATAGACCCTCAAGTCCATGACAGCCGAGACTCAAGACTAGAAGTTAAATGTGTAACAAATATCTCTGACTGATAAGCAAAACAATATGATGAAGAACAATCCAATCATAAAAATGGAAGGACGAAGATGAGGACATTAGTTAAGAACTTTTCATAGCACCATACTCCCTCATGAAATCATTCGTATACTCTAGAGAAGGTTGTATACTTATTTGCATCATTCCAACCATAATAGCTACTTTTTTATAATTAGCAACAATACAACAACAACAGCAGCAGCAGCCCAGTGCCTCAAAAAGGCTCCCGGCAAGGCAGGGTTTGAAAGGGTAAAATGTACACAGACTTACCCTTATAGAGCGCTACCCTATAGAAAATATGTTTCAGAAGGTCTCCCAGCCCTAAACAGAACCCTACTCTGTTAAATGAAGACAGGCATGCCTAATGCAAACAAGCAAACAAGCACTTCTCAAGTCAAAAGAAGCAACAACAATAACAGATATGCAAGCTTAGTGACAATGTCTAATGCAAACAGTTGGGTCAGCCGCACATATTTTCACCGCCACTTTGCTCATCTAAGGTTGTCTCTTCAGTTAGGTTTAGGTGGGTGAGGTCATGTGTGATCGTTTCCAACCAAATTTTGTTTGGACTGCCTCTACATCTCTTCTGTGTGTATTATGCAATTGTCCATATTTCCTAACAGCGGCAGTAGTTGGTCTCCTCCTAACATGCCCGAGCCATTGCAAATATCGCTTCCGCAATTTATCTTCAATGGGAGCCACACCTAATTTGGTTCAATTAACGTCATTTTTTACCATGTCATTCCTAGTGCGTCCACACATCCATCACAACATCCTCATTTCCACCAGCTTTAGCTTTTGGGTCTGGTGTGTTTGGCAGGCCAATATTCAACACCATAAAATATAGTTGATCTCACTATCGTCTTACAATATTTTCCATTCAACTTTAGAGGAAAATTTTTATTACACATTACCGTTGAAGCCATTTTCCACTTACATCATCCCACTTTAATCTGATTATTAACCTCATCATTGACTCCTCCATTTTGCTTCATCATGGAACCCAAATATTGGAAATATTCTTTTTTCAATATGTATTTTGTCCCGATCTTCACTTCCTCTGTGCCTGGTCTGGTTATGGTACAAAACTTAAATTCTATATACTAGTATTTGATCTAATGAGCCAAAAACATTTCAATTCTAATACATTTCTTTAAAGCTCCAGCTTCTCATTCATTCCTTCTCTTGATTCGTCCACCAGGATTATATCATTTGCAAAAAACATACACCAAGACAATTCCCCTTGGATGTGCTTAGTGAGCTCATCCATAACTATTACAAACAGGAATGGACTCAAAGCGGATCCTTGATGCAACCCAATTGTAATTGGGAAAGCATCAATCTCCTCTTCCGTTATATGCACATTGGTAGATGCGTCATCGTATATATCTCTAATTACTTGAATATTTGATATTTTTCTTCCAAAACCTGCCATCATACCTTTTTTGACACTCTATCATACACCTTCTCCAGATTAATGAACACCACGTGTAAATCATTTTGTCTTTCATTGTAATATTCTATAGCACGATATAATTAGAAACAGTATGCCCTAAATATCTTCAACTAATATTGATCAAGTTAATCCTAGGGCATATGCTTTTTGGCCGAGCTAAGCTAGCATGCTTAACAATAATACGTTGTCAAACTCATTCTTTATAATGAAAAAATCTAGAGTTTTTTGACCAAAAAATAAAAAATCTAATGTTATGCATATGGTGATTTACTGAGAATAACACAATCTTCTGGAGTTACTTTCAGCAATTCTTATCAGCAAGCCCAGTTAGAAATAAGATCAAATAAGAAACCAGAATAGAACATTAGTTGAACAGTTCAAGAAGATATCCAACAAAATCAAGTCCAAACTCTTAAGAAAACACTACACCTGGAGCACAATAAATACCATTTTCTTGTTGAGTTACAAATTATTCAAAGCCAAAAACAGTTCTCTATTCTTATCCTTCATTCCTATTTTATGATTGATATTTGAGCAAGTAATCTTCAACCTCCCTTGAGATTGCATAAGCTAACCACAAGAAAAATACCAACCAGGCATCCTACCAAGGTGGAGAAAGAAGCATCTTCACTCCTCCAATCCTATTCCTTCCCTCGCACTCTTGTTTATTATTATCTTGCCATGTACCCAATGCAAAACAATAAAAACAAAAATCACGACAAATAGTCTTTCGAATGGCATCAAATATTTTAAGATTGTCTATGTAATAGGTCCTTTACTTTTTCTACAGTGTCAATTTAGCCCATGGTTGCATGAAGCGGGAGTGGGAGTGGGAGCGGGAGCGGGGGAGCTGGGAGTCCTAAAAGTTTCTTAAGTTGGGAGTGTTGAGGGAGCACTTATACTACTATATATTAGATACACAGGAAAAAGTAATGAAGTGTTATCATTGGAGTCATTGAAGCATAAATATCAAAACAAAGTCAATATTAAGCAATAACAAAGGAAATTAAGCACTCCAATGAATAAAACCTACAAAATTGACTCTAACATGTCAAAATCGAGTGATATAATTAACCAACAAATCGTTTAATAAGTATTTTCTTATCAAAATGATTCCATTATTGTTCGAATCGTGTTTCCGTCGAGTTTGAAACGCGTTTGAAACGCAAATCTGACTTTGAAACGCATAATCGCGTTTCCGAAGCGTTAAACGTTAGCATTTTAGGAATTTACTGCAACTATGACTTAGGTCCTTTCAATTTTAATTGTTTCAATTTATTTCAGAATTTACATAATTTAATTTAATTCTAGAGTAAAATTGATGTTAAGTAGTCAACAAAATTTTTTATAGCCAAATCACAGGTGGGTTTAAATTCGGTCAAAGGTGGGTTTGTATTGGGTTAAATTTCTATTGGATCACTTGCATTTAACATGATCAGTTCTTTAGAAAATACGTCATTAATTTAACTTCAATTTCACTACGGACACAATTGACACAAAAAAAACTGTACAAGGACTATGTTGACATAATTGAAAATAAAAAAGACCGAATTGACAAAATTGACTAATTACATGGGCTTTTAGCGTAAATAACCCAATATTTTAAATAGAAGGTTTAAGTCAAGGTACGAACTTTATCAAAAAGGAACCTCCAGTACAATTGAAGGAGGCATCTTTAATCTTCAGAATACTATGCCTTTGCATAAGTTCTAACTTCATTGCTCGCAAAGGATCGTCACATGGTGCATCAAGCTGAAAGTTAACCTGGGAATAATATGCATTAGTTCAAAACTAATTGAACACTTTCAACATGGTCGTTTGAAATACGCCATGGAACAAGCAGCAGCAGAAACCAAGCAATATTCCCAGTGTCCCCAGGGCTCCAGCCTAAGCAGGGTTGGGAGGGGTGGATGTACGCAGCCTTCCCCCTTCATGGTGCTACCCTGAAGAGAGGTTGTTTCCGAGAATCCCCAACAGAAACCAATAAATGAAAATGAAACTAAGAAGCCTTCCGGCAACAGACTGTACTTTCAATAATAAGAGAGCTTGTTATACTATCTAAATTCCACAATAACTTTCAAAAACCACTTGTGTCATACCATATTTATCATCAAAAATGCATTTATTCATATGCAATAAATATTATCATCACAGCACATGCTGTCATCAGATCCATTAGAACTTTGAAGTTAAGTGTGCTTGGGCGAGAGCAGTATCAGGATGGGTGACCTCCTAGGAAATCCTCACCCTCAGGTTGGGGGCACTTGGAAACAGCCTCTCTTCACGGGTAATACCCTAAAGGGGGAAGGCTACGTACATCCGCCCCTCCCAAACCCTGCTTAGGCGGGAGCCCTTGGGGCACTGGGTATGTTGCTTTTATTATCATCACAGCACATGCATTGAACTTTACCATAGAAAGCATTCACCTTGAAATCGATAGCATACATACATGTAGATTCAAAAGTAGCAATAAAATGACGATGAGGTTGGCCTGATTGCCTACTAGTCAGACTAGTCACTAGGAGTTGGGCTCCAGCCCTAGCCCACCCTTCCCTTGATGCCCCAAACTAGCCACAATGAGGTTGATAATCATGACATAAAAGGGGATACAACAATCTTAGGGGGTGTTCAGTAACCCACTTGCATTGAGTGAACGAGTCGGACAGAAAAAGCCCACCCTTCCCTTGATGCACCAAACCAACCACAATGAGGTTGATAACCATGACATAGAAGAGGCATATGTATGCTTTCAGTCTCACACTGAGGCTAGTAATATTTAAGAGGTCGAATACAACTAACCACTACAACCAACAAAATGTGGACGACATTGGGGTGAATGCGACTCTTCTCTAAAAATTTACAAGGCCTTAGGCTCAGAGTGGCCATCTCGCTGCCACAACATTTCTCAACAACATTACTAATGTAAATGCTCAAAAGCACAACTAAAACATCACGCTCTCCCCAAACATATTATTTGCATAAGCCTAAAGCATTGTCATGTCAAGGGGATTAAAACTGAAACAAAACCAAAATTAAAAAACGTCTCAAGGTCATTTCTGCAACAAGCTTTTCTTGGCTTTAAAAGACCTCAAACATAAATTTCAATGAATGATAATTGATTAGGTAACATACTAAGTCGTACTGTCATGCACAGCATAGACATATCATTTAACTTCTAAGTCCAAAAGCAAGGTATCATGTGACAACTCACAATCATGATAATGGCTGCGGTCACAATGTTGCAGAAGGTCAAAAATAACAGATGATGTCACTATCAAGTGTACTAATGATATAGCACAACTTGCTACTCAAAAACACAACTCAATATTATTTCTCGAAAACTGACAACTAGTGATTTACAAAATTCTATTTATAGAAAGCTAAACCCTAAAATAATATTAAATAAGATTAAACCTCAATCTAATAGAAAACTGATCTCATAAATATAAGATAAGATAAAAAAAAAAAGGAAAAACTAAATAAAGATGTTCTGCATCAACTAACTAGCCACGCGCTGCATCTAAAAAGCACATATACAGACATGCACCTGAATACGACAAAGTACAAACTACCAACAGTTTTGACATGTGTCATTCTAAAGATAGGAACACATTATGACCTTACGATGTATGATGTAACATGATTTTCCATCAAATATGCAATTGAATAAGAGTTGGAAAAATAGGGCAGAAGAGGTGCAAAGAATATGAAAATCTGATGTATCGTAAAGCACCCTGCAATACACAGTTTGTTTAATGTTTGGCTAAAATCACCTTGAGTCGATTCTAAGAGCCAAATCTCGTAGTGTAAATCTTTATGACAAACAATGCCAAGCCTGCTAGTGTTCGGTCACATTACAAGCCCACAGGAATACAAGTCTAGGATAAAGAAACTACTGCCACTGCACACTCCCATGCACCACAGACCCTGTTGCTGTTCGACCTGCAACTACACACGAACCAACCAACACAGCTAAAAACAAGGCATAAGGTAACAGAAACCTAATGAACCAAAGCTTGTTGCTTATCAACATTGTTCACAGCCATTCATTGTAAAGAATGAGCAGTTTGCCCTTTAGGGCAACAATAAAGGCAACAAGCTAGTGGGTCCTTCACTAAAGTAGATCCTGTTGACAAGCCTCGGCATAATAATGAGGAGCAGCATGTCCCATAGTGCCTAGAAATACCCACGCATGTCCAGCAAGTACAATATTAATACAAAGAACAGCTCTGATACATTATGTGCACAGTCCGCACCTGTCAGAGACTTGATGCATGCTGGCAAGGTAAACACGTCAGCATGGAATCAAATAACAGTTGTGGTCGAGGTCATAGTCGCTGTGTCATGCAAGTAGGATGTCATGGATATTATATAAGGAATTGCAGTGGTCCCACAAGGTTTTGAAAGGCAAATTAGTTGATTTTAAGCCTTATGTTGCAAAAGCCGAATGTCTTTTAAACTCCTTTGATATTTTTTTAAATTCTGGATATTATTTATAAATGTATCTTAGTAAATATAATACATCATGCATCTTGCGTTATGGAGGACTTAAAAAAGTGCCCATTACCTAATGAACCATCACATAACAGCTAACTCAAAGAACCCATTACCTAATGGCCATCATGTAACATAACAACCATCATTTGATTCCAAGCATGTAAGACACAAGCAGGACACGACAACATTTCACTAACATATTGGTGGTTCATAACACTTCAACAATTCTTAGGGCACCTCCACTGTGAGGTTAAAATTATAGTGTTAATCCTTTGTAGTGCAACATTTCATGGGGAAATTGTTATTTCATTTTTACAGAGGTAATCATTAACCTATGAAATTTGTATTAGGTTTGGTATGAGTGTAACATAAACTTTTAGTATTATGTTTTTTACGTTTCATCATTTATTTTATTTGTACAATTATTTAAAGTCAAATTAGCGTTCAGTCGGCAACAAATTTTCAATGGTCGAGCAACGGGTAAGTTTAAATTGGGTCAATAGGTAGATTTGCATCCGGTCACTTGAATGTGACATGGCCGGGCCTTACAAATTATATTATTAACTTCAATTTTACCACAAGACTAAACTAACACAATATAAGTTGTACAAGGAATAAAGTGATGTGATTAAAAGTAAAACAACTAATTGACACAATGAGCAAGGTACAAGAATATTTGGCATAAACCCTCATTTTTAATTGATTTGAAATGGAGTAGGACAAATGACAAGATCTGAGGGAGGAGAATGCAAATACCTAATACTCGGCAGACCTCATCTGTCTGTAGTGGCAATAGCCTAAGACTTTAAGCAGTGACGTGTGACGGGGCAGGGGCACCTGAAACTGTAGATGGGCAAGAACACAAGGGGGGCAGAGTTACAGAACGTGCAATGATAATGGACTGCAATTGATGGCAGCAACATGCAACGGAGATCGACAACCAAGGCAGGTCTATAACTTGCCTGCTCCACGAACAAGAGCCCTAAGCCCTAACCTGGAAAATTTCTCCCCTCTTCTTGTTATGGATGGAATTACTGGGTAATGCAATATCTTACTCCCATATGGAGGTAAAATTTTTTAGTGGATTAACTTTTAAAGTAAACGAAATGGGTTAAAAGAATATTAAATTGTTACTCTAGCAACCATTAGCCCATACCAAATGTGGCCTTATACGTTGAAAGAAACCTGGGTTTGCGAATTTCTAGGACCATAGCAGAAAAAGATGTGAATTATTTGGTGCGGACAAAATAAGGGAGAACTCCAAATCTTCAGCAAACCAAATTCTCATATCGGGCGAGGAAGAAAAGCATATGGCAAGGAGTAAGCAAAGGCAAAAACTCATCCATCTCCCCAAGATGTGCCCATGTTCGAACTGAAACTTCAAAGGTAGTAGACTCTCTTCTCAAATATAGATATCATTTTGAGAAAAGAAAATATCACAGCAGTCAAATTTTCGCAAACAAGTGTCATGGAAAAAAAGACTTGCATTTGCATGCATGTCAGACACTAAATAATTCCAACCTGAGAAAATAAATTAGCATGTTTGCAAACAAGAAAAGTAGAAATGAGCTTCCAACATCAGCTACTTCTGCATAGAGTGACAGGGAAAGATTGGACGCGCAACCCCAGCTTTCCTGATTATAAGAACAGACACTCAAGAAGCAAGTCGATCACCTTTCCACAGGGTTTTTTTACCCCCCACATGTTTCACCAACCAAGTCTACCAAAAGATTTAACCAAGCAATTCAATTACATGTCCCAAGGTTTTTCCCTGTCATATTCCATTCAATTCTTATCTAAGATCCAAACCAGTGCATGTCATCACCAGTCCAAAGCTATATTTTCTCGGTCATTTCACCAATGAACACTACCAAAAGAATATGACGTACCACATCCACAATTAACAAGAAAACGATAAATTGTCAATTGCAAGAATGATATCAGATACTATCTCGAAAGCAAGGAGCTAGTCTCTTCCCTTAGCTACAAGCTGGACTAGTTTGGCCTTTACAGCTGACCTGTAGAAGGGTGTTTTTTACATATTCATAAGAAAAATTCCAAGTCATAAGCAATAAATGGAATTTTAGTTCTTTAATATGGCTTGAAGAGAGAATCTCTCTCTGTATCACCCCTAAATATGAAGCTGGTAGAAAGTGGATTGGCATCTAGTGATATCAATCATATACAAGAACAACAACAACAACAAAAAACCTAGTGCCACACAAGGCTCCCGCATAAGCAGGGTCTGGGGGGGTAGGCGTAAGCGGCCTTCCCCCTTCTGGAAGCAACCCTGAAGGGAGGCCGTTTCCGAGGACAGCATCGAAGCATGGCAACCTGCCAACAAGCAGCAAGTGATTAGCATATGAGTCATGCAAAGCACAAGGCAAGCAATACGAACGAACTCAATGCAAGCAAAAGCTAGGAAAATAATGGACAAAGAAATAGCAGTTTGCAGTTTGCAGTTTACAATTTGCACATAAGCCGATAAGCAGGTAGTAAATCAGGAGATCAAACATGCACATATGCACATAAGTGCGCCAAATAGGAAGTCAAAGGCCTAGAAACACTAGCGATGCCACTAATAAGCTGAACTACCCTACTCTAAGTTACTACATCTGCTACCCCCTATGCTAGCCCTCCATTAGGCTCTATCAAAGGCCATCTCCTCCCGAAGGTTTAGATGGGTGAGGTCTTGTCGGATCATCTCCAGCCATCTCTTCTTTGGCTTGCCTCTCCCTCTCCGGCCTAGCGTAGTATGGGGCTGTTCAGAGCTCCTAACTGGAGCGGTGCTCGGTCTCCTCCTAACATGTCCAAACCACCTCAAACATTGCTTCCTCAATTTATCCTCAATGGAGGCCACGCCCAATTCGCCTCTTATGTCATTGTTCCTGATTCTATCCTTCCTTGTGTGTCCGCACATCCACCGCAACATCCTCATCTCCACCGCCTTCATCTTCTGTATATGGTGTTGTTTCATCGCCCTACATTTGGCCCTATAAGACATGGCCGGCCTCACTACCGTCTTATTGTATCTTCCCTTTAGCTTTAAGGGAAACTTTCTATCGCAAAGTACCGCGGAAGCCATCCTCCACTTATGCCAACCTACTTTAATCCAGTTGTTGACATCCTCGTCAACTTCCCCGTCGTACTGTATCATGGACCCCAGGTATCTGAAACTCTCCTTTCTCGGTATAGGCTCAGATCCAATCTTGACGTCTTCTCTGCTCGGCATGGTGGAGGGATCGAACTTAAGCTCCATGTACTCGGTCTTGGATCTAATGAGTCGTAAGCCCTTCGATTCCAATGCCCTTCTCCGGAGTTCTAGCTTCTCATTAACCTCTTCCCGCGATTCCCCCACCAGTACTATGTCATCTACGAAAAGCATGCACCAAGGTACCCCTCCTTGGATGTTCCTAGTGAGCTCATCCATTACCAGAATGAACAAATAGGGGATCAAGGCAGATCCTTGGTGTACCCGAACTGTTATCGGGAAAGCATCTGTCTCCCTTTCCATTGGGCGCACCCTAGTTTGTGCATCCTCATACATGTCTCTAATGGCCCGGATATATGGCCGAAGGATGCCTTTCCTATCCAAAACCCTCCATAGAACCTCCCTCGGCGCTCTATCTTATGCCTTCTCCAGATCAATGAAAACCATGTGTAGGTCCTTTTGTCTCTCCCTGTAATGCTCTATCGTCCGCCTTAGGATGTGGATGGCTTCTATTATTGATCTTCCGGGCATAAATCCAAATTGGTTCTCGGACACCTCTGTCTGTTGCCGTAACCTCCTCTCTATGACCCGCTCCTACAGCTTCAGAGTGTGGCACATTAGTTTTATACCCCGATAGTTGGTGCATCTCTGGATGTCGCCTTTGTTCTTATAGATCAGGAACAATGTGCTCTTCCTCCATTCATTAGGCATCTTCTCCCCCAGGAGAATTTGGTTAAATAATTTAGTCAACCAACTGATGCCCTTCTGTCCAATGCATTTCCATGCCTCTATGGGTATGTCATCCGAACCAACTGATTTACCCCTTCCCATATGTTTCAGGGCTTCCTTGACTTCCTCAGGGCTAATTTGCCTACAATAGCAATGGTTCTGGTGCTCCTCCGATGTTTGAAGATCACCTAGGGATAGCTTTGTATCCCCCTGTTCGTTGAACAGATTGTGGAAGCAGACTCTCCACCTAGCTTTAATTTGCTGCCTGTCCATGAGCACCTATCCATCTTCTCCTCTTACGCACTGTGCTAGGTCCAAGTCCCTTGTCTTCCTTTCTCTTGCTTTGGCAATTTTATATATATCCCTAGCTGCCTCCTTGGTCTCCAGCCTTTTGTAGAACTCCTCATAGGCTCTCCATCGTGCTTCTATGACTGCTCTCTTTACTCTTTCCTGGCTTGCTCATACTGAAGTCGCTTATCCTCATCTCCACTACGATCCCACTCTTTGAAATACTCTCGTTTGGCTTTATTCTTCTCTTGGACCTCGCACCACCACCAGGACTCTCTGTTGCTTGGTGTCCCTCCCTTTGACATGCCCAGAACTTCCCGTGCCAGCCCTTTAATCTTTTGGGCCAGTTGGTTCCACATTTGGCTTGTATCTCCCTCGCAGTCCCACTCGAGCTCAGACTCCGCTCTTTCCTTATATACTTTATACTTCTCCCCCTTCAAATTCCTCCAGCGAGTATGTGTCTGCACGGGTTTGCTAGTTCTTTTGGCCCTCTTCTTGGCCTTTATATCAGCCCACAAAACCCTATGTTGTGTAGAAAGGTCTTCTCCCGGGGTAACCTTACAATCCATACAGTCTCTTTGTGCCCTTTTCCTTAATAATATGTAGTCAATCTTTGTCCTTGTCCCACAGCTTTGATACGTGATGATGTGTTCATCACGTTTTCTAAAGAAAGTGTTAGCAACCGTTAAGTCATAAGTGACCGCAAAATCTAGGAGGGCTTTGCCCTCTACATTCCTGATCCCAAAACCAAATCCTCCATGGTATGATGCGTAACCATCCTCAGTCATACCGACGTGCCCATTAAAATCCCCGCCAATCATCACTTATTCGATTTGGGGTATGCCTTGCATCGTTGCGTCTAAGTCCTCCCCAGATGTTGCCTTCTCACGCTATGTTAGTCCATTTTGCGGTGTGTGGGCACTGATGACGTTCAATACCTCCCCATCTAATACCCTCTTGATGCTTATGATAGACAATTATGTATTATGTATAGAAGAAAAAGTCATGTGGGGGGGGCATCATGAACATTCTTATAAGGAGGTTAGGAACAACCCATAACGAAGGTAACCCAGCAAATAGGCAAAAATAAACAAACATATATAAAATTGAGAAGCAAAAGAAACTGTAATAGTCACACATCAAATTACATAAAGCTGAAAATTCATGTAGAGTGGAAAAAATAAATTTTGCAAGTTCATGCAAGCTATAGAGTACAATAATTTAAGCCTTTTTAACCCAAAAGTCGTAGTCACCTTAAGTTCACACTTGAGAACTAACCTGATCATAAATGTTGTAAGGAACTGTAAACCCAAAGTCCACCAACAAGGTAGAGTTTGGAAACTTTCCGTATTGTATGAAAACCTAAAGCAAGTGTTTCTGCAGTTAGCTTTGGTATGCCATAGTAATAAGACAGTAGAGTTGATGCAACATGAACATGTACATCCAACATTTCGTTCATGAATGCATCAAGAATGCTTAAGCTCAATCAGGCACAATAATAAAGGTCAACATCCATCCTCGACTATTCACTTAAAAGAAGTCCTTCAACTTCTATGTTCTACTAATGCACTTCTTAGGTACCAAGAGGGCAGACCAAATGAAAGCGTCTATTTAGAAGTGAAACCAGAAAGTCATTATCTGCAGCAACTTGTAATCAAGAGTAGCTGCTGCTGTTGGTGATCTCAAATAAGGGAAATCCTTCTGTAAAAAATTGAAGATAGCTATTTTGACTCATATTGAAATGACATCACAGTTTTTTACAAAAACCCGTCAATTAGCAGAAAACAGCATGTGGACTGACAAGAGAATAATACTACAAAGTAACTGCAGGATACCTAATACTGCGAGAAGTATAACGATATATAAAGATAAGCCATCTAGTCCCCTTCCCTGATTTTGATTTCACAACCTACAAGAGAACAATCAACTTTGGCCGGTGAAATTGTTGATGGTGAAATCAACAAGACTTCATCAGGTGCGAGCACTTGGGAACTAGACAACAGACCTTATGTTTATTTGCTGAAGAGGTCTTGAAGTTCATGCACATGATCCCATATGAGAGCCATTATCAAAATCAAACTTCAACAATACGTTGCAAGTTGTAAGAATAGATGACCTAGCCACTAAGAGTCATGAATTCATTGTCAGGTATTAAACATATCACTTCCGACAGAAGGATCTAACAACTCATTGAATAGATCAAAACATCAAACTTTATGCTATGGATAGATAGAATGGGAGGAGAAACATGAAACACAGGAGAAATTGATAAGCTCCATTACAAGTTAAAGAGGGGCCAAAAAGCAATGTAAAACTGTGGTCGCTTTCGTTTACCGCCAACCAACAAATGCAGTCAAATAGCATTGCAAGAAAAACTAGGCCACTACTGCAAGATCAAAAGCAGTAAGAAGAGAACTGCTCGCTGAACATAAATAAAGTAATATTGAAGATACCTCTTCACCAGGAACATAATCCCGATCTGCAATAACCTGCACCGCTAGAACCATGTCCATAATGATCTTAAGGAAGTAGAATATATGAAAAAACTTCCTTAGCAAAGCGACGAAAAAACTAGTCCATTTCGTGGGATTTTAGAGAAAAGGGAGGATTCACCAATTGCTACTATTATCAAGAGCAATACCATTAGATGTCTAGTAAACATGATTGGTGAAGAAAATCTGGAGACCCTTAACTACCTAATCTCTCTTTTACTTCCCGTAACTCCTCCCCCAGCTAGTGTATGTTTTTGTGAGACCTAGAGAAAGACAAAGGGAAGATTGACTGAAGCAATGCCTAGATAAGGTGAGTCCATCATTATTTAATTATTCCTCATGATAGTCATACATGTATCAGTTGTTGAAAACCCTTTGTCTGATTGTAGGGGTCAAGCATGAAATTAAGGTATAGTGAAAGAGTTTCTAGGCCAATCAAAACATGGTACTATGGCCAAGACAAAGAGTTTCAGGCCTAGGATACTGCCATTGCGTCACATTTCAGCCAGCATAGAATGATATTTGATCCCCTTGAATGCTGTCCATAGGGAATTAGGGCCCTAAGTTATTTATCGTTGTATGATTGAGTTAAACCACCTAAACTCACATAAGTGAAGGTTGCCATTTGATTCTACAAGAAAAGGATTTATTCAAACTTGGGTTTCATAGCATTGATAGTTTAAGTGCCTTGAATCCCTTTTCTTACTACCCATTACTGCAACACATTTAAGAATTTTAAAGGTTCTTGGAAATTATAGTAATGTGGCCGAATGTGCAGAGCTTTTGACAAGTATAGAGTGCATAGACTCTTAGCTTACGCTTAAATTCCATGCTGCTATAGCTAATAATTTGGAGAATTTGTTCTGGCTTAGAGTTGGCCCTAAGGTCTTTGACATGGCATTTTTTATGGTAATAAACATTTAGTTTTTGAACAGAAAAATAAACATTTAGTTAGTCATTAATACTTATAAGTGTTTTTAACCATGTCGAGAGGGATGCACGCCTTGGTTACCTCTGAAACACATTTAGCTTCATCACTCAATACAACTGATTCTGATGCTCCATCATGATTTAAGAAGTCTGCAAATGGAATCTGTAGAGAAGCTTGATTATATGAGAAGATTGCTCAGTAAAATTTGCTTGCTCAGTGCAAAAAGCTAAATTGTCACTGTTAATACCAATGATAGGCCCTTTGTGCTTCCCCATGCACGAGATCCAACTGCAAAATTCTTCAAACTTGTCAGAATGCTCATGTTATTCCGACATTGATTCCACTATAGGCCTATTGCTCACTATTAGGGGTGTAAATGAGCCGAGTTGGCTCGCAATAAAGCTAGTATAGCTCGGCTTGTCACGAGCCTAAGCCCGACCCATGCTGGCTCATTCAATTAAATGTGCTGAGCTTGAGCTTAATGAAGCTCAAGCTCCTGAGCTTGCGAGACTGAATAGAAAAAATATAAAGATTTAATATCTATTTAAATTGAAATTTATACTTATTTATTTAATCTTAATCCTAAGCACTCAAAATTCAAACCCGTAAATCAAAAATGATTAATATTATTTGGCGCATGCAATAGTTGCAAGTTCCAAAACATTGTTATAATTAGATGAAAATCAACGTGGCACATTAATATTTTGTTGTCTTAAAATTTTTAACGATAAAGAAGAGAAAGGAAATGAAGTACGAGTTCATTTTCGTTCTATAACGTGAACCTTCCCCCCCCCCAAATTTCGATACATGAATATTTTATATAAAAACTAAGCATATTGTCTATTAGATATTGATAAGTGTTGTTACATAATATATGATGAATATCAATTATGTTTGTATTATTTGTTGTAGAATTTATAGTTTGTAATTTAAAATTCGAGATTACTCATGCCATCATAAGTGGAAGATGGCTTCTGCAGTACTATGCGATAGAAAGCTTCCGCTAATGTTGAAGGGAAAATACTATAGGATGATAGTGAGACCGGCTATGTCATATGGTGCAGCATGTTGCCCAGTTACATGGCAACACGCGCAGAATTTGAAGGTAGCATAGATGAGGATGATGCGGTAGATGTGTGGACACACAAGGAAAGATAAGATCAAAAATGACATTATAAGAAGCAAATTAAGTGTGGCTCCAATTGAGGACAAGTTGAGGAGCAACATCTGCGATAGTTTGGGCATGTTACAAGGAGACTGACACTGTATCTATTAGGAGATGTTAACAACTTCATATTATACATGGGATGAGAGGTAGAGCCAGGCCAAAAAAAAGTTAGATGGAGATGATTAGACATGATCTTACCCAACTAAACCTAAAGGAGGAGATGGCCTTAAATAGTGCAGCGTGGCGAGTTAAAATACGTGTAACCGACATAGCGGTTTAGGATAGAGGAGCATAATGAAGCTACTTCATAGCGCCCCTAGCCTTACATGTCTACGAGTGTTGACGCCATACTCTTGCTTGTTGCTTGCATGCTTTATTGTTGCTCTATTATTGCTTTATTGTGCTTTATTCTTTCCTATTTGCTTTTAGGGAAGGGGCCCTCGGAATAGCCTCCCTTAAGGGTAGCACCCTGAAGGGCTAAGGCTACATACTTCTCACACCTCCTAGACCCTACTTTGGAGGGAACCCTTGTGCCACTGGGTTTGTTGTTCTTGTTGTTGATTACTCATGCCATAAAGCTAAAATGATTCAAGGTAGGTGACTTTAAGTTGGATAAGCATAAGCTCCAGCTAGTAGTGAGCTGAACCCAAGCCTAAGATGAGCCAAGCTCAAGCCTAAAATTTATAGGCTCAACAAGCTTCTAGTGAAGCCCGAACAGAGCTAATTGAAAATGAGCCGAGCCTCGAGCCTAACGAGCTCAAGTTGAACTCGACTCAGCTAGGCTGGTTTTCAGCCTTACTCATTATTAGTAGTCAGCAACAAATGAAATAATGCGCGTCTTTCTCGCACCCCCCCCCCCCCGATTTTTTTCTCTCGCTCATTGGCCGACTCACCGACGACAACCACCACAGTCGGCAACCCCCACCGACAGCGAAGCCCCATCGCCGGACCACCTACCTCACCCTAACCCTAATCCTATCCCTTCTCCCTAACCCTAACTTAGTGAACCTAACCCTAACCCTAACCCTAACCCTAATCGAGGCCTTCACAGGATCACCATCACCACCAGACCGAATCACCACCAAGCCTGCCACCACCACCACCAGCTCGCAAACCACCACCGCCACCACCCTCACCCTCACCCTCACCCTCACCCTCACCCTGCGAAACCCTAGAAACCCCCAAAACTAACCCAAAAACCTGACCCTAACCCACTAACCAGCCAACCCTAGCCCTATAAATCCCAAACCTAACCCAAACTGACCCTCAACCAATGCCGCAGCCACTACAACCTCACTCCACGGTTCGTAGCTGGCTGGTCCCAGGTTAGATCTCTACGCTGCGTGAATCTGTGGTTAGTTGTTAGGTATTATTTGATTTCTCCTTCCTACTTTTGAACTGTGTGATTTTGATTGTTGTTACTATTGCTATATCAACTATGCCTCTGTTCTGTGATTGTGTGCTAGCTTACTTTTGATTGTTGACAATTAGTGGATGAACTCTTCTAGTTACGGAGCTCAAAACCTGTGGCCATCTTCAAAGGGGTTGGGGAGGGAGAGGGCGAGTGAACTCATTGAGGCAAGACTATGATTTGGGACATTAAATGTCAGTACATTAACAAAGACGCGTTTTGAGGTGGCCCAAATGATGATGAAGAGAAAGATCAACATCCTTTGCCTTCAAGAGACTAAATGGGTGGGCACGATAGCCAAGGATGTGCTAGGATATAAATTGTGGTATGCGGGCAAAGCCAAAGGGAGGAATAGAGTGGGTATTAGAGCGGATAGCGACCGTAAAGACAAGGTAGTGGGAATGACTAGGATTAGCGATAGGATCAAAACCATCAAGTCGGTTTTAGATGGGGAGATAATGAACATTATAAGTGCCTATGCACCACACGCTAGGGTAACAAAGCAGAAGAAGGCTAGATTTTGGGAGGATTTAAACGTAACGATGCAAGGCATACCCCAGAGCGAACAAGTACTGATTGGTGGTGATTTCAATGGGCATGTGGGGGCGACCATAGACGACTATGCATCCCACCATAGAGGCTTTGGTTTTGGAACTACGAATGTTGAGGGTAAAGCTCTCTTAGACTTTGTCGCCACTTATGAGTTAACGGTTGCCAACACCTTTAGAAAATGTGATGAGCACATCATCACGTATCAAAGCGGGGGAGCACAGACTCAGATTGACTACATACTGCTAAGGAAGAGGGCCCAAAAAAATGCAGGGATTGCAAGGTTATCCCAAGGGAAGACCTACCTACCCAACACAAGGTATTGTGTGCTGATGTTAAGGCCAAGAGAAGGACCACGAGAACTAGGAAACCAGCGCAGCCACACACGCATTGGAGGGACTTAAAGGGGGACAAGCATCAAACCTTTAAGGAAAGAGTAGAGGCTGAACCTAGCTGGATTTTGGAGGGGGATATAAACATCATTTGGAACCAACTGGCCCAGAAGATCAGAGGGTTGTCACGCAAAGTCTTAGGTGTGTCAAAGGGTGGGGCACCAGACCACTGAGAGTCTTGGTGGTGGTGCAGGGAGGTCCAAGAAAAGATTAAGGCCAAGCAAAACTATTTCAAGGAGTGGGATCGAAGTGGAGATGAGGACATGAAACAACAGTATAGAAAGGCAAAGAAAGAAGTGAAGCTAGTAGTCAGAGAAGCACAGTCCAAACCATATGAGGATTTTTATAGAAGGCTGGACATAGAGGAGGGAGTTAGAGACCTATATAAAATCACAAAAGCAAGAGAGAAGAGGACTATGGACCTAGATCAAGTAAAGTGCACAAAGGGGGACAATGGACATGTGCTTTTGGATGAGCAACAAATTAAAACTAAGTGGAAAGCCTACTTCCACGATTTCATGATTCTAGGATATTGGGAAGTACTAACAATGCAACGGTTGTAAATAAATAGTATAAGTCATAGGTATAAGTCAAATTAGTGTTGTTTCAGCTCTTTAGCTGTGTATTAGCCTTTAGTTGTCTTAGTTCTTGTATAAGTCAAGATGTTAGTTGAATGAAGGTCAAGGTTTGTGGCCGCAAGGGGGAAAGTCAGTTGAGTCTAGATGTCCAAATGCATTGTATCTTGTTAGTGAAGCTTAGTATAAGTAGGACGCTCTTGATTGTAATCTTCACACGATGAATGATAATTGCTCTCTTTCTCTCTAAATTCTCTCTAGATTTCCTCTATCCCACTTCTTCTCTACTTCTAGTCTCAATTCTTATCTAATTCCTCATCTAATTCTCCTAATTCTCATCTGAGTTCACATCATATCTCAACTTAAACTCTTGAAGCCCTAGTTTATGGTTCAAGATTGGCTTGAATCATAACAATTGGTATCAGAGCTTAAAAATTGCTTCCGATTTAATTGATTAAGTTCAATTTGATTGCAAAGCATTTGAACAAGTTAACTTGATATCTAGCCTTGATCAAATTGTATTGATCATTAACATTGAGCTTTCGGTTCAGATTTGTTCATTGCTGCATTAGTTTTGCTGCAATATTGCTCACCTGATTGCGTTCCATTAAGATTCAGGACATTGAATCCTTGATCAAGAAAACTGAGCTTGCTGATCTTGTGATCAAGTTGCTGATATGGCTGGAGAGATTGCTGATAGATCGAATCAGCCAGAGCAAGGAGCACATTGGCAGCAGCTAATACAGCAGTTCATGCAAGAGATGTCTCAAACATTGGAGACTCATTATCAATCAATGCATCAATTGATACAACATTTTGCTGAGATACAACAGCAAAAGGATCAATGTTTTACAGAAATGCAAGAACAAGCTAATAAGCAGCTTGTTGAGACATCAGTGCAGGTTAATGCTGCTGCAATACAGCCTGTTCAAAATAAATTGATACAAGAACAACTCAATAACCGAAAGCAAACAACCGATCAAGTTAATGAAGCTGGCTTTCATTGGAATCAAACATTTAGTCATGGAACTGATTGTTAAAGGGAACAAGAAGATGCGGTTACAGAGCAGCAAATGGTAGTAGAGACATGCTCATCTGCAGAAATTAATCAGATAAGCATCATTCCACCTGTTACTAGTGTGTTCAATGCTGCTCGTCTTTCTAAGCTGCACCAAGAAACCGAGATTGAGCCTACAAAGTTGCAAGATCAACAACATAAGTTGAAGGAGAGGGCATCTTTTCGAGCTTATGTGTCAATTTTACAGCCTAAAGAAGGTGTTCCAAAGCAGAAACAAGTTTCAGTAGTGAAATTAAAATCTGCTCAGCAGCCCAATTCGCAAGCAAATGAGATCGATTTGGAGTCACAAGTGTTGAGCACACAAATGGTTAATCAAGTACCAAATCAAGCACAACCAAGGCCTATTGATCCGGGGAAGGAAGAGCTTGGTGTAACCTTGGGAGTTAATCAAGGAGTGGTGCTTGCTGCAGTTAACTTGTTGAGCAGTAGGGAGCTTAGGTTGAAGTTTGCAACAGGTCCAGATGTGGGAGGTCAATTAAGCTCATTGAAGAAGGCTAGAGTGAGGAGAATGCATGCATTGGCGGCTGCTCAAGGTGTTCTTCCAGCCGTGCAATCCAATGTGAGGCCACCTGAAGTTTTTTGGCTTAAATTTCAACAACAAGATGCTGGTCAGGGTGAAACAGCAAGTTGTCCTTGGAAGCTACAAGTTAATCTAGAAGATGATTGTGAAGGGATTCATCATTTAAGATTGGATCAAGCTTATACAAGGGTTGTTTATGGTAAGGAAAGAAAAGATGCGAGATGGGTCTGCAATCTAGTGGGCATTGGCAAAACTACAAAAGCATTCACATTTTGATCAAATGCAATGGAAATTTCATAAATAAACCTCTTAAGTGGGAAGAGATTGGCAAAATCTTCCTCAAACCTGATGTTGATGATTCTGCAGAGCTGAAGCTTGGCCTGAACAGGTGTTTGATGGTGTTTTTTTTCAATGGAAAACAAGTATGGACATCGTGGGGTTGAAGCAAGATGCAAGTGTTGCTGTTCTGGTCCGAATTCGCAGCTGTAAATACAAAGCTAATAAGCATCTTAAAGCTGTTCGGTAGAGCTAATAAGAACCTTGAAGCTACAAACTTCTCTACTAAGATTCTTGGGACAAGAATCTTTAAAGAGGGGAGGAGTATTGTCATGATTCTAGGATATTGGGAAGTACTAACGATGCAACGGCTGTAAATAAAGAGTATAAGTCATAGGTATAAGTCAAATTAGTGTTCTTTTAGCTCTTTAGCCATGTATTAGCCTTTAGTTGTCTTAGTTCTTGTATAAGTCAAGATGTTCGTTGAATGAAGGTCAAGGTTGGCGGGTGCAAAGGGGGAAGTCAGTTAAGTCTAGATGTCCAAATGCATTGTATCTTGTTTAGTGAAGCTTAGTACAAGTAGGATGCTCTTGATTGTAATCTTCATAAGATTAATGATAATTGCACTTTTTCTCTCTAAATTCTCTCTAGATTTCCTCTATCTTACTTCTTCTCTACTTCTAGTCTCAATTCTCATCTAATTCTCCTATTGTCATCTTAATTCATCTCATATCTCAACTTAAACTCCTGAAACCCTAGTTTATGATCAAGATTAGCTTGAATCATAACACACGACTTGTTCAACGAACAAAGGGATAGAGATATATCCCTACGAGAGTTACAAATATCTGAGGAGCATCAAAACCATTGCTGTTGTAGGTGGATTAGACCTCAGGAAGTTAGGGAAGCCTTGAAAAAGATGGGTAGGGGTAAAGCAGTTGGTCCAGATAGAATACCAATTGAGGCTTAGAAATGCTTCAGAGAGAAGGGTATCACTTGGTTGACCAAACTATTCAACCAAATTCTTCAAGGTAAGAAGATGCATGACGAGTGGAGAAAGTGCACATTAATTCCGATCTATAAGAATAAAGGCGATATACAAAGTTGTGCCAACTACAGGGGAATCAAACTAATGAGCCATACTCTGAAGCTATGGGAACGGGTCATAGAAAGAAGGCTACGACAACAAACAAGGGTGTCAGAGAACCAATTCAGATTTATGTATGGTAGATCGACGATAGAAGCCATACATCTCTTAAGGTGGACAATAGAGTGCTAGAGAGATAGACAAAAGGATCTGCATATGGTCTTCATTGATTTGGAGAAGGCATATGATAGAGTGCCAAGAGAGGCCTTATGGAGGGTTTTGGAGAAGAAAGGCATTTCCTAGTACTACATCCGAGCCATTAAAGACACATATGAGGACGCACTACCCAATGTGCGTACAGCAGAAGGGGAGACAGAAGCTTTCCCCATCACAGTTGGGGTAAACCAAGGATCGGCATTGAGCCCCTTTTTGTTCATTCTGGTTATGAACAAGCTCACTAGGCCTTTCCAAGGGGGTCTTCCTTGGTGCATGCTTTTCGCGGATGATATAGTTCTGGTGGGGGAGTTTAGAGCGGAGGTGAATGAGAAGCTGAAACTTTGGAGAATGGCCTTGGAATCAAAAGGCTTACAAATCAGTAGATCCAAGACCGAGTGTATGGAACTCAAGTTTTGCACCTCAACTGGGTCAAGTATAGAAGACGTCAAGATTGGATCGAAATGCATACCGAAAAAAGACTGTTTTAAATATCTTGTCCATGGTGCAACAGGAAGACGAAGGTGATGAGGATGTCAACTACCGGATTAAAGTAGGCTGGCAAAAATGTAGGTTAGCCTCTGCGGTACTATGCAATAAAAAGTTCCCGCTAAAGTTAAAGGGAAAATACTACAAAACGGTAGTGGCGAACGGCCATGTCAACAACAACAACAACAAAATAAACCCAGTGCCTGCAAGGGCTCCCGCAAAAGCAGGGTCTGGGGGGGTAGATGTACGCAGCCTTCCCTCTTCAGGGGACTACCTTAAAGAGAGGCTGTTTCCGAGGACCCCCAACCTGAGATACTGGTCTGCCGCCAAGAGCATGTGACCTGGCAACAGGAGAGCAACAAAGCAATCAAGACAACAGACACAAAGCACACAAGACACAAGATAAGACACAAAGCAAGCCACATCAAGCAGAAATCAAAGGATAGGTAGGCAGGTATGCATGCAGGTAGTAGCTCATGGGAGCAAAGTGTCATATGGTGCAAAGTGTTGGCCAGTCAAAACGGCATCATACGCAGAAGTTGAAGGTAGCAAAGATGAGGATGCTGCGGTGGATGTGCGGCCACACAAGGAAAATAAGATCAGAAATGACGTTATAAGAAGCAAATTAGGCGTGGCCCCAATCGAGGATAAGTTGAGGGAGTAACGTTTGTGGTGGTTTGGGCATGTTAGGAGGAGACTAACAACTGCCCTTGTCAGAAGATGTGAACAACTCCATACTGCATACGGGAGGAAAAGGAGAGGCAAGTCAAAGAACAGTTGGAGAGGGACAATTCGACATGACCTCACCCACCACAACCTGAATGAAGAGATGGCCCTAGATAGACCGGAGTGGAGGGCTAGCATAGGTATAGCCGATATAATGGTTTAGGAGAGATGAGTGCATCTAAGATAGTACTAGCACTAGTAGGCTTATATGTATGCCTATTTGATTATATTTATTGGTGTTCTTCTGTCATTATGTTGCTTTATTGCTATCACTGCTTCATGCTTATTGCTATATGCTTTATGCTTCCTAAGTGTTGTTGTTTTTTTATGCTTCCCAGATTGGGGTCTTCAAACACAGCCTCCTTTTAGAGTAGCACCCCAAAGGGGTAAGGCTACGTACATCCTATCCCCCCAGACCCCATGTATGCAGGAGCCCTTGAGGCACTGAGTCTGTTGTTATTGTTGTTGTTGTAGCAATGAATGAAATAATACTAAATAATGCAACCAGATGAAAGGACAGCCACAAATATCTCCACGTAAGAAATCACTTACTAGACCATATATCATCGAAGTTGGTTTGCAAGTTTATCTCAGTATTAGCAAAAACCAATCATAGGGCATTTTCCTTGCACTCTCCCATGTGTCAACAGGCATTGAACAACCCAAATCAATTTATAGTCCTCCCCCAACTATCAACGCTCCAAACCCCACTTGTTCTATGTTCATACACATCACAGCTAGTAAAAAAAAAAAATCATTAGATGGAATTGTATAATCAAGAAATTCTCATTGAAGGCACATAAAGGATCATTTTACAAAATGTAAAATGTAAGCGAAATTGTAGGAAATAGAAAACTAAACAATTGAACTAACCTCCACTTGGTGCAAAGCGTGATATATCCATGTAAAAATTACATGGCAAGTAGGGCCAACCCTATTATCCCCTAGATTCTTTCAACAATGCCACCATCAAAACAACAAATAAGAAGAAAAATTCAACTTAATAGCATACCTAAAGCACAGGCATGACAGAACTCCTCAAACTTCACGTCCTCAAATATTTGGGGAAAGCGATCAAGAACCTGAAAATGTATGGCGCATCCTTTTACAATTAGGAATTCTGTAAAATGAAGCCAGTATACTTGATAAGAAGATTTGAGAGAACAAAAAAAAATCAACATATGTGTTAGTCATAAGAAACAGTATTATCTCACCTGTATTTACAAAGATATGATCAGATAAGGCCCCAAGAAATTTTCACTCAATTAGGGGCTCCCAAATTTTGTATAATAGACCAAGAGCCCATATCTAAATTCGAAACGCTTAACCAAGAAAAAGTAAGCCTATTGTTTATTGATCCATAAACATTGTTTCAGGGAGTGGGATCGTAGTGCAAATGAGGACAAGAGACATCAGTATAGGCAAGTCAAGACAAAAGCAAAGTAGCAGTCAGGGAAGCACAATCCAAAGGATACGAGGATTTCTATAAAAGACTGGATACTGAGGAGGGAGCTAGGGATATATATAAAATCGCTAAAGCAAGGGAAAGGAAGATGAGAGACTTGGATCAAGTAAATCGCATAAAAAGGGAGGATGGTCAGGTGCTCGTGGACAAGCAACAAATTAAAGTTAGGTGGAAAGCCTACTTCCACGGTATGTTCAACGAATGGGGGATACAGAGATATCCCTAGGTGATCTCCAAATATCGAAGGAGCGCAAGAACTATTGTTACTATAGGCGAATTAGATCTGAGGAAGTTAAGGAAGCCCTAAAACATATGGGTAGGGGTAAAGCAATTGGCCCACATGGATTACCAATAGCGACATGGAAATGTGTTGGAGAGAAGGGCATTAGTTGGCTGACTAAACTATTTAACCAAATCATTCTTAAGGAAGAAGATGCTCCCGATCTATAAGAACAAAGGCGACATCTAGAGCTACACCAACTATCGGGGTATCAAACTAATGTGCCACACTCTGAAGCTGTGGGAGCAAGTCATAGAGAGGAGGTTACTACAACAAACAAAGGTGTTCGAGAACCAATTCAGATTTATGCCTGGGAGATCGACAATAGAAGCCATCCATCTCCTAAGGCGGACCATAAAGCACTACAAGGATAGACAAAAGAATCTCCACATGGTTTTCACTTATTTGAAGAAGACATATGATAGAGTGCCAAGAGAGGTCCTATGGAGGGTTTTGAAGAGGAAAGGCATAGGGCCCTATTTTCGAGCCATTAGAGACCTGTACGAGGATACACAAACTAATGTGTGTACAGCGGAAGGGGAGATGGACGCTTTCCCCATAACAGTTGGGGTACACCAAGGATCTTCCTTGAGTCCCTTTCTGTTCATTCTTGTTATGGATGAGCTCACTCGGAAGTGTGCCTTGGTGCATGCTTTTTACAAATGACATAGATTTGGTGGGAGAGTCTCGAGAAGAGGTAAACGAAAAACTGGAACTTTGGAGGAATCGAAGGGCTTACGACTCAGTCGATCCAAGACCGAGTATATGGGACTCAAGTTCGGTACCTGCACCAAGCCTAACATAGAAAATGTCAAGATTGGATCGGAGACCATACCGAGAAAGGAGTGTTTCAGATATTTGGGGTCCATGGTATAGCAGAACGGTGAAGTTGACAAGGATGTCAACAACCGTGTTAAAGTAGGCTCGCATAAATGAAGGATGGCCTTTGCGGTACTTTGCGATAGAAAGTTCCCGATAAAGTTAAAAGTGATAGTGAGACCGACTATGTCATATGGGGCGGAGTGTTGGCCAATGAAATAACATCATACACAGAAGATGAAGGTGGCGAAGATGAGGATGTTGCAGTGGATGTATGGACACACAAGGAAGGATAGAATCAGGAATGACGTCATAAGAGGCAAATAGGGCGTGGCCCGGATCGAGGATAAATTGAGGGAGCAATGTTTGAGGTGACTTGGGCATGTTAGGAGGAGATCGACTACTGCTCCGGTTAGGAGATGCAAACAACTCCACACTACGCTCGGAAGGAGAGGAAGAGGCGGGCCAAAGAAGAGATGGCTGGAGACGATCCAACACGACCTAACCCACCTAAACATACGAGAGATGGCCATAGATAGAGCTCAGTGGAAGGCTAATATAGGGGTTGCCGATGTAGCGGCTTAGAATACAAGAGCATATTCTTGTTAACACTAACATTCCCAGGCTTATAAAACTGCCTCTTTGGCGTACTTGATATGGCCGGGAGCTATTTTATTTGCCTATTTCATTTGCTTATTTATTTGCCTACTTGCATATTATTTGCCTTTCGACGATCCGACAAGACCTCACCCACCTAAACCTTCGAGAAGAGATGGCCTTAGATAGGGCCCAATGGAGGGCTCATATAGGGGTTATAAATGCTCTAGTTAGAGTAGGGTAGTCTAGCTTCTAGTGCTAGCCCTTAACTTCCTCCTAGCGCACTTAGGTTGTGTTTTTGCTCTCATGAGCTCCTATGTGCCTACCTATCCTTTGATTTCTTTGATTTCCTCGAATGCTTTGATTTCTTTGATTTCTGCATGTTCTGGCTTGCTTTGAGTTTGTTGTTTTGCTCGACGTGTGCTTTGCTTTACTCATGCTTTGATATTCCCCTGTTGCCAAGTCTCATGCTCTTGCTAAGGACCAGCTCTCAGGCTTCTCAGATTAGGGGTCCTCGAAAACAACCTCTCTTCAGGGTTGCCCCCTGAAGGGGGAAGACTGCGTACATCTACCCTCCCCAGACCTTGCTTTCGCGGGAGCCCTTGCAGGCACTGGGCTTCTTGTTGTTGTTGTTGTTGTATATTATTTGCCTTTTGTTGCTTTATGCTTTCGTTATGGTAGCCTTACGCCATGTCTTTGCTCTTATGTTTATGCTTTTATACTCTCATGCTTCCATGCTTTCAGCCTTCACGCTTCTTAGGTTGGGGGCCCTCGGACACAGCCTCCCTTTAGGGTCACACCTTAAAGGGGTAAGGCTGCGTACATCCACACCCCCCCCCCCCCCCCCCAAAAAAAAAAAAAAAAAAAAAATACCCGGTTTTTGCAGGAGCCCTTGAGGCCTTGGTTTTTTTGTTGTTGTTGTATATCTCTTTTAAGCTAATGGGATCCAATGGCTTATAATAAATCAAATTTAAGGTTCAATATGATCCAAGAAAATAAATAGGACTTAATTATCATCTCTCATCATTTCTGCTTCTCTCCATGCACCCTTCTGAATTCCATTTTAGGTGAGTAGTTTGTTGCAGTTCTATTATATCCTTGCATGTCCATCCGCCTCTAGTGTGAATTCCAATTTAAGTGTGAAGTAGGTTGCCATTTTCATATTTTTTTTAAATCAAAAAAACAAATACCACGTAAGAGAAAGAATGTAAAAAGAGCAAAGAACAAAGTGTTTCCAAACATCGAAAAAAATCAAAAAAAAAATGAAACAAGGCCCTCCAATCCCTCTGTAAATCAGTTAAGGCTATGTCATGGAAACCCTCGAAGCTCTTTGTCCAAAGAGCTCCTAAAAGAACCACTTTATGTCATATAAAATTTGCCGGTGTATACTAATCTTTGAAAATCCTAACATTCCTTTCTAGCCAACATGACAAAGAATCGCGATCTTGGCAGTGGAGAATAACATTAAGACATCTTTCCTCCTTCCTATGCCATGAAACTTCATCAGAAGGATACTCTCAACTGACTTTGGGCTAACACAGGTTTGGCCAAAAGGTAAGAGAAGCCTAAACCATAAATACCAAGCCCCTGGACAATGCTAAAATAAATGATCGTGTCTTTCCCCACTCTAGAAGCACATTACACAAATGTTTGGAGACAAATCCTTAACAGGTCTCCAACCTTTGGGTAATCGTAAGTATACTAAGCTTTAAGAAATAAAGACCACGGAAATACCTTGATTCTGGAGGGTAATCTAGTTTTTCAAAGGTAAAAAACATAAGGAGAAAAGTGAAAAAATGATTTAGTGTAAGATGATGGAAGAAAGATTTAGAAGTAAAGTTTACAAACTAACCCAATATCCAACTCCTCCTATCACGTACAGAAGCCAAACGTACTAGATCCAAAATGTAGCTCAACTATATGTTTATGTAGTTCCCTTATAGTGAGATTCCTACAAAGGTGCAGGTTCTAAGATAGTGAGTCACCGATATATTTGTTAAGAAAGCTATTGAGGCATGATGAACAGTGGATAATCTATATAAATGGTGAAAATTGATTAGCGAAAATAGTATCCCCAGCCCATGTATCTTCCCAAAATCGAACATGATTGCCTTACCCGATAATGAGACGATTGTAAGGAAGAAAAGAAGTATGACCCAATAATGAAAATAGTAGGTTGCCATTTTATCTTTATGTCCATTCTCATGTGTGTTCTCATCAAATCTGAATTCTGATACGCAAAAGTGTGAAAGTTGCAACTTGCATTCTCACTTTATGCACATTTCTACAATTTGTACTTGAATGCTTCATGCTTAATCACTTTTGGTAAATTGAGTTTACTTCTCCATTAATTATAAAATTTAGTTTGTGCAAATTTTAGTTTAGAGTTATTCAGTTATTGTTTATACAAATGTTTTAGTGAAGCTGTCATATTAGAGATGCTGTAATTAAGACAATTTCCAAGTGGAAGTAATTAATAGGGAGCCGGGTTTTTTTTTTCTTCTCTATATCTGCTTTAGAAATTGCAATCTAGAATATATACATATATATATAGGACCATTATTGGATTTCTTATTACAATTACATCTCCCATAAAATATATGTTAGGATATGAAATGAGAAAACAAACAAGACAAATTTCGTCAGCCATAAAATGAAGGTTTTCATAAATAAACAAGTTGAAACTTCATATTAATTGAATTTTTGGTCAATGAAAAGCATAGAAATAATAGCGAAAATAATGAAGAATTTGTGACGCAGCACAGTTTTATTTGATTTAATTTTTTTTATCTTATCTTATATTTAGGACAATAATTTTCTATTAAATTTAGGATTCATCTTATCTAATATTATTTCAGGTTTTAGTTTTCTATAAATAGAGCTATGTAATTCATTATTTTGAAGTTTTTGATGAAATAAAATTGAGTGGTGTTTTTGAGTAGCAAGCTGTGCTAAATCAATTTGGCATCAGAGCTCTAGTTCTAAACCGCCACCACAGTGCCGCCGTAGTTGCCACCCCAGTGCCACCGCTTAAGCGCGATACTACTGCTAAGTAATATCTTTTCCCGCCATTACCACTGTACAGTGGTACCTATCCCTTTTTACAAAAATTATCCATACCCTAAATCAACCCTTACCCACCCACAGACCCTAATTAGAAAACCCTAACCTGAAACCTAGTTCAAAAACCCTCAGTTGAAATTCCCCAAATTTGAACCATAATTCTACATGACCCGTAATCGAACCCTAATTCCTCATATTCAAACCATGGTGAAAAACGATGATTTTGTGCAGTTGCAACAAGTAGCTGAGCTTGTTTCATGGCGTAGTGAAGTAGATGGGCGTCTCGAGCAATTTTCAGCAAATATTAAGGAGTCTCGGTCTTCTATTCTAGTAGAACTTCAAGAACGTAGGAAGACAATGAATAATCATGGGAAGCAAGTGGTACACGAGGAACTTGATGGTAGTTCAAGCACAATTACACACGACTCCACAAACAATAAGGCTCTCCAATTTTTATTCAGGTAATCTTACTTCCACTCACAAGTCAGATGATAGATTGAAATTGAAATTGCCAAAATTTGATGGGGAAGGGGATCCTAAAGAACTTCATAACTGGATTAGTCAATAGGAGAATATTTTTACTTGTAAAGGGGTCAAACAAGAAAATCATGTTCTAAGTTGGTGGATTTATATTGAGACTCATCCAGGTATCCAAGGTCCGATTTTGACTTGGAACCGTTTAAAGGAAGCCATGATTCGAAAATTTGTTCCTTTTCATTATGCTAGAGAATTATATTCCAAACCTTGTTCATTGAAGATGACAGATCAAGTTGTCTTTTCATACACGGGTGAGTTTCAAAAACTTGTCACTCGTTGCTCATTGAAGAGTCTGAGCATCAACGCGTCATAAGATATATTGGTGGTCTTCAATTCCATATTTAGGCAAAGTTGTATGGTATGACATTTGAGTCTGTAGACTTGGCTGCTCATGCCATGAATGTAGCACATAAATGGAAGATGCAACAAGAAGCTTTGGGTCCTCAGTTAGATATGGTTCCTAGAAGTTCTATCATGTGTTATGATGTGGAGTAAAAGGACAACTAGTTCGAGATTGCCCTTTGAAGTTTAAAAAGATGGTGACTCTACTAGAACCTAACTCATCTAATGATACGTCAGCAGCGGAAGCTCAAGGAGAAGAAACAGGTAAGTTAAAGGAACATATAGTTGAAGCAGTTGAGTATTCATGATCGGGAGATGAGAATTGCAAAGAAGAGAAACTGATTATTTGTGTTGCTAGTCCTCACCGCCCTGAGTCGAAGAATAGGGATCATAAACCTCCTGGATCGCGCACTACTATTTTCAAAAATGTTGGGATAGCTGCTTGGTGTGGACATGAAACACGCATACATGCTATTGTTGAAATGGGAGTTGCTTTTAATTTGATCTCTAGATGAGTAGTATAAGAATTGGGGGTACCACAAGAACGTTCCCGCCCTATTCAACTCTTTGGTTGCCAACATGACAATGTTGAGAAGACAATGCGCTCTACAATGAAGATAAATTTGAGACTTGAAAATTTGTTCTTTCCCACACGCTTTTTCTTTTGCAACCCTCTTGATTCTGATTATTCTAGGGCTTCCTCGGCAGTTCGATCATCGGACAACCTATAATGGATTTGACAACTCGGTGACGATTCCTATTGATTGAGCTTATCCTACTTTGAAGCCTCAGTTGCTACAAGACATACCTAGATCCAATTCACCGTGTCGCTTGTGCAGCCCTTCTTCTCATTCGAGGATGAACCATTCTTTTTCAAGCTGGGGAGAATGATGCAGCCATTTTTATTTATTTTAGGTCTTTTTATCCTATCTTATATTTAGGAGATTACTTTTCTATTACATTTAGGATTTAGCTTATCTAATATTATTTTAGGGTTTAGTTTTCTATAAACAGAGCTTTGTAATTCATTATTTTGAAGTTTTTGATGAAATAAAATTGAGTTGTGTTTTTGAGTAGCGAGTTGTGGTACATCACTTTGATGAATACATGAGGAACAAAAGAATGAGAATGAAAATAAAGGATGTAGAAGTTTCAACTATGATGAACCTAATCAACCTAATGTTGAAATTATCACCGAGCAAGAGCAACATGAAAACTTAAATAAGGACGCAAGGAATTGGAAAAACATTAAGCAGACTTAAAGACATAACAGTTGAAAATAGTACCTAAAAGAGATCATGGAATCCTACCTTTGATCAAGTATATCACAAGATTGAACGACTTGGCTACATTGTCGATTGAAAAACTGGTGCTAAATAAACTTAGTTACACTAGTATTATTAGTGATTTTGCAACAAAGTCATAAGTTTGTTGGATCTACTAAATTTTTGTAAGTTTTAAATTTTGAAATAAATCCCGCAGCTCTCAAATTACGAGCAATAATTACACCACTAAGACTCGGGGAACTCAATGATGGACCACTGCCAACAAACACAAATCCTGAATCAACATCCTCCTTCTTTGCCATGCCCGCAGCGTCAGTAGTATCTTAAACAGCTCCCATTTACATTTATATCTTAAACAACCTTGAAAAAAAGGGGAAGGGACAAAGCAGTCAGCTCAAATGGAATACCCATTGAGGCATGGAAATGCATTGAAGGGAAGGGCATCAGTTGGTTGACTAAACTATTCAACCAAATTCTTCAAGGTAAGAAGACGAGTGGAAAAAGCACATTAATACCGATCTATAAGAACAAAGGTGACATTCAAAGTTGTGCCAACTATAGGGGTATCAAACTAATGAGCCACACTCTGAAGCTATGGGAGCGGGTCATGGAGAGAAGGTTGCGGCAACAAATAGGGGTCTCAGAGAACCAATTTGGATTTATGCTTGGTAAATCGACAATAGAAGCCATCCATCTCTTAAGGTATGCAATAAAGTACTACAGAGATAGACAAAAGGATCTTCCCATGGTTTTCATTGATTTAGAGAAGGCATATTATAAAGTGCGATGAGACGTCCTACGGACGGTCTTGGAGAAGAACATTACTCCCGTATCAAGAGGTGGCACTCGGTCCGGCACGGCTATTTTGTTTAGAGGAGCCGTCGGCCCCTCCTCCTAATTAAAAAAAAAAAAATTATATTTTTTTTTTCTATAAATACCTAATCCTCCCCAACCCATTTCCTCACCAAATTTTCAATCCTCTCTTCTCTCTCTATACATTCATCATCTCCCATCGTCTTCAACTTTGCTAATTGCAACATTGTGCTCTAAAGTTCGAAGTTCATAAAGTGTTTGCCTGAAGTTCGAATTTGATTGTTCTCTCGTTTCGATAATTTTAGTATCGCAATTTTATTTGGTTCGCATTTTTAGTTATTTAATTTGCATTACTACTTGCATTTTATAAATACTAATCACTTATACTAATATGGCACACAACTCTTCATCATCCTCTGGAGCAGGTCGTGCTAGTTCTAGCTCTTCTCGGCCACCCAGAATCCCTAAAAGGAGTAGAATTGTCGAACTTAATACGGAAGAACAAGCTTTTATACAACCAGGCCCATCACCCCCATACACTGATGATAGCATAAATTGGGAATTTGAACAACAACAATATTATCATGGGTCGAGTGGTGGGGGTGGAGACTCACAAACTGATGAGGAACCCACGTCCACCACCGAAGCCCAGCCAAGTAGTACCTCTACTAGTAGGCGTACAACTAGTGGGGTATGGAATCACTTTACCCTTAATAAGACAACTAATAAAGCAACTTGTAAATTATGTGACCCACCTAGGACTTTTAGCCATCAACCTGGCAGTGGGACAGGCACATTAAGTAGACATATACTTAGGTGCCACCCCGAGCAATGCCCAGATAAGAGCCAACAACGTCTAGTACAGCAAGTGATCGGTGCACTTGCTAATTTTAGGTTCTCTCAAAAGGGCAATCGAAAAGGGCTAGCTAAATATATAATTTTGGGTGAAAGGCCTTTCAATGCCGGCGAAGACCAATATTTCGTCGACTACCTCCAAAAATGGGTGAACCCCGCCATTGTGAGGGTTCCTTAAAACACCGTAAAGCGGGACGCTTTTACGGAGTACAACAAGATGAAAGCTGAGGTCTTAACACTTTTTGCGACGAACACGAGCATGTTCTCGTTGACGTCAGACATATGGAAGTCGAAACCCGGTGTGCCTTATATGTGCATAACAGCACACTGGATCGATGACTCCTACATCCTCCAAAAGAGAATAATTCATTTTGGTAATTTAGATTGCCCCCACACTGCCGAGATAATTACGGGTGCGATTATGTCGGCAATCCGCGACTGGGGCAACAACGACGTATCTTCAGTATTACGTTCGACAATGCTACCAATAACACTGCATCCATTACACATTTAATTAGGCACATGAGTCCCATGTTAAGTGGGAAGTGTTTCCATATTCGTTGCATTTGTCACATTTTGCATTTAATGGTAATGAATGGTTTAGAGCTAGTAAACGCATCCCTTAACACCTTAAGATCCGTATTAATATCTATTAAATCATCCGGCACTAGAAAAAAAAGATTTAGAAATTTATGTAGGTTGCATGGCATAGAATATAAATAATTCAAACTAGACTCCCAAACTAGGTGGCCTACGGTACAAATGTTAGAGCGCATTCTACGATATAAAGACATTTTGATGGAATTCGTACAGGACAATCGTTCAGAATGGAGCGATTACAAACTGAACGATATACATTGGGAAACAATAGATGAAATTTGTAAATTTTTTTGCATGCTTAAAGAGGCCACGACATTTTTTTCGGGTTGCTACTATCTGACCATCCTCAAGCAATATCAAGATTGCTTGATATTGTAAATTGTATGGAGGGTAATGAATCCAACCCCATTTTGTTCGAATCGATTAAGGCAATGAAAGAAAAGTTTGCTAAATATTCTTCTAAACTACCCCTTACATACTGCTTAGCAACTATTTTAGATCCTCATTAAAAACGCAAGGGTTTAAACTTGTTTTGCCGACATTTTTTAAAATATTTGTATCCTAGTCTCAATATCGACACTTTCATTGCCGAAGTCGATAACGACTTACACAGTTTATTTTCCCACTATTCCCGGAAATTAGCGTCCAATAATCCATATCCTAGTACTGCTGCAGTAGGATCTTCCACATCTAGTGGAAGTAGTTCACACACGTCATATTCGTGGAAACTGTTGGAGCAATTTACGCCCACAGTAGCCCCCACGTCATGTGACGAGCTAGATTATTATTTGCGGACACCGTTGCTCCATATTTTCGCGACGCCGGCCAACCAGCATTTTGACTTTTTACAATGGTGAAACACAAACCAAGCCCAGTATCCCGTGCTTTTCACCATGGCACGTGATATACTAAGTTGTCCGGTGTCTTCAGTAGCATCGGAGTGTGCTTTCAGTCTTTATGACAGGTTGCTTGGAACGAAGAGGGCGAAGCTATCACCGTCAAGCTTGGAGATGTCCGTGTGCTTGAAGGATTGGCTGCTAGCTGAGGCAAGGAATCAACAGAAAATGAGGCTGGATTCATCGAGCGATGAAGAAGACGACCGCACCACTGATACGTCAAACGATGGCACAGCAACCCCCCCATGCAACTGATATCAACACTTTTGTATGTCAATTATTTACTTTACATTTTTTGATAAACAAATTTGTACTTTTAAATATTAGGCTCTAACAGCGTTGTATTTGTACTTGTTAAGTTATTTATTTACCATTATTTTTTTTTTGATCAAATATTTACCATTATTTACTATTACTTATTGTATATTTCATTTTATTACATATATTTAGCATTATTAATGCTTGGGATAAAATGTATTTGTATCTCATATTATTTATCAATGAATTATAATAATTTTAGTACAAAACGACTTTGTATTATTTAAATTTTGCATTTTTTTTTTAAAGCTAACAAAAAGGGGGCCAACCTGGGCCCACCCGGCCCGGCCCGGCCCGCACTGTAGCGGGCCTGGGACCGGGCTGGGGCTGGGTCTGGCCCTGGAGCCCTCTAGGCCCGGCCCGGCCCTCGAGCCCTCCAGGCCCGGCCCGGCCCTAGAGCCCTCCAGGCCCGGCCGGGCCCGGCACGACCACGCCCGTGGCCACCTCTACCCGTATCCTATATCCGAGCCATTAAAGACATGTACGAGGGTGCACTTAACAATGTGTGTACAGCAGAAAGGGAGATAGACGCTTTCCCGATTATAGTCGGAGTACACCAAGGATCAGCCTTGAGTCCTTTCTTGCTTTTATGGTTATTGACAAGCTCATTAAGCACATCCAAGGGAGTGTGCCTTGGTGCATGCTTTTCGCGAATGATATAGTTTTGGTGGGGAGTCCAGAAAAGAGGTGAATGAGAAGCTGAAACTTTGGAGAAGGGCTTTGTAATCAAAAGGCTTACGACTCAATAAATCCAAAACCGAGTATATGGAATTTAAGTTCTGTACCTCATCCACCCCCAAAGATAGAAGATGTCAAGATTGGGTCGAAGTGCATTCCGAAAAAAGAATGTTTTAAATATTTGTGTAACACCCCTAGATAACATAGCAAATAAGTTTAAACCAGAAAGGCGCTACACGGCCGTACTATCATGAATTCTCTCATCATATCACAAAGCCCGAAAATTTCCAATTGATAATTTCGAAATTTCCATAGAAGTTTCCATGAAATATAATAGATCGAATCCCAAATAACATCAATACTAACAATTAAAACTAATAGTACGAAAAGTCAAATTACAGTCTATCAAATAGTTCGTAACATCCCGCTATAGAATTTATTTAACATCTAAAACTACGAAACTAAAATAATCCTCGAAACAGGATACCGCTTTGCCTTCCTCATTCCTCAAGTACTGCCATAAACTAGTAATCTGGAAAGTGGAGGAAAGGAGAGAGCAAACAACACACTCAGTAAAGACACAACATACCCCACCCGAACCGCGCATAGTATCTAAAACAAGAAAAAGGAGAAATCCAATGTAAACTAGAAGTCCAATTTATCCTCAATAATCATATAACAAGAGAAATAAAACATCACTTTATATTATAATTTATTCCACAAAAGTCCATCGGTTTAACTCAAAGATCAATCGGAGACTATAGCCGGTATTATATCCCATGACAAGGCTACAAATCGACTTTTGCATAATTCACATTCAAATCAATATTACATTGAATTCATTAGCCACATAGGCTATTTAGCTCACATTCTATAGTTGATAGCTCCCTGGGGGTTAACGTAGTATTTGTGAGCTCTTTCGCATGAAACTTTCAATTCAAATAACAAATTCATAATAATTCATCAACAATATCACAAGTATAAATTCTTTCAAAAATCACATATTCTATCGTTGAATCAATGTATAGATGAATATAATTTCAAACTGTAAGAGTAGTAATCACATAATCAATCAAACACATATACCCGACACTACTTTAACAAAATAATAAATCGCTCAAATATAAGTCTTATACACCAAATCATATCAAACAATTTTCATAGTTCGCAAACAAGTAGGAGGAGCGGTATACTTACCTTCAATATCTTCTAATTCGGTATCTGAACTTCTATTTATATCTAGTTCTAAAACCTATCAAAGGAGAGGAATCGGGAATGACGATTGGCGCTTGAAGAGAGAGGGGGGCGGTTGGAAGAGGGGGAAAAGAAGGAGAAACTGGGGTTTAAACTTTCTCTTATATATATTACATATATACACACACACACACACCTCTATGCTGCGGACCAGCTTCCCAGGTTGGGGGTCCTCGGAAACAGTCTCTCTTCAGAATAGCCCCCTGAAGGGGGGAAGGCTGCATACATCTACCCCCCAGACCCTGCATATGCAGGAGCCCTTGGAGGCACTGGGTTTTGTTGTTGTTGTTGTTGTTGTTGTACACACACACACACACACACATACATATATAATAACTGATTACAATACCTAGCCCAATCTTATTAGATTGGGTTTCACGTATTATAATCCTAACCCAATTTAATTAGATAGGGTTTCACATCTTACAATACCTAGCCCAATTTAATTAAAGTAGGTATTACATATTATAATACCTAGTCTAATTTATTTAGACAGGGTATTATATTCTCACCCCCCTAAATAAAAGTTTCATCCTCGAAACTTACCTTCATTTTCAAATAGATCTGGATATTTGCTTCTCATCTCTTCTCATGTCTCCCGTGTTGCCTCTCTAGGGGTATGATTACTCCACTCAATCTTAACATACCGGATAGTTCTACGCCTTAAATTTTGCTCCTTTTGATCAATTATGTGAACTGGATGTTCAACAAAAGCCAAAGCTCTCCATATTTGCAATGGTTCATATCATATCACATGACGAGGATCAAGAATATACTTCCTCGATTGAGATCCATGAAATGCATTATGTACTCTTGACAATTCCAGCAGCAAGGCTGCTCTGTAAGCTATATCCCCAACTCTCGCTAAAATCTCAAACGGTCCTTAATTTACCTCTTTCCCAAATCTCCTCACATCCTTAGTTGGGGATACCTTTAGATAAATATATGTTCACCCATTGAAAACTTCAATGGTCTTCTACACTTGTCTACCTATCTCTTTCGCCTATCTTGGTTTCTCTTCATTCTCTCTCTAATTAACTTGACATTTTCTTCAGCATCTTGCACAATCTCAAGACCCAACAATTTTCTTTTCCCACCATCGTTCCAGAGCAAGGGAGTTCTGCATTTTCGCCCATACAAAGCCTCATATGGTGCCATCGCAATACTAGAATGGTAATTGTTATTATAGGAAAACTCCATCAAACTCGTGTAACTATCCCAATTACCTCCAAGGTCTATAACATAGACACGTAGCATGCCCTCCAATATCTAAATAATCCTCTCAGTGTGCCCATCTGTTTGAGGATGGTAGGCAATATTCAAACTCAGCTTAGTCCCCAACACTTTCTATAGACTATCCCAAAATCTAGACACAAACTGTCACGACCATGGTTGTTAAAATCGCAATTCGAATCGTAGAATCGTACAATTCTACGATTCTACCTTATTCCATCGATTCAAATCGCTTAAAAAATCGTATTTAAGTAGAATAGAGTAGAATCGGTCAAAAATCGGTAGAATCGCAATAGAATCGGTTGAATCGCGATTCTACCAATTCAAGGTATAAACCCAGCAGATCTTTACATATATTTATTGTGATATAATAAATGCTTGTGCATCATTGGCCTGGTGGTGAGGGGCTTGGCTTTGGAAATGTAGCACGCTGGTTCGAATCCCTAACTAAGCAATCAAAGGTCCTTTTTTTTGTATTTTTGTCTTAGAGCTTTTTTTTTTTTTTTTTTTTTTTTTTGTATTTTTACATATAATATTAAATATTATATATTTTAGCAAAAATTCTAAAGCTTTACATATATCTCAAATTCTATATAGACCATTGGGCTTTACATATATTTCTAATTCTAGAGCTTTTTTTTTTTATATATATATATAATATTAAATATTAAATATTTTAGCAAAAATTCTAAAGCTTTACACATATTTCTAATTCCATATACATCATTGAGCTTTATATATATTTCTAACTCTAGAGCTTTTTTGTATTTTTGTATATAATATTAAATATTAGATATTTTTGCAAAAATTAAAACCAAATAATATTTTATATGCTAATCTTTCAAATTACAAATAACTTATTCATACACACTTTTCAAAAATTTCAGTTTGTATAAAATTACTTCAAATTAATTATTTTAACTTTCTCAACTTTGTACTTAGATCATATAAGTTATATATTTCTACTTCTGTTTTTTACATCAATTCTTGTTCAAGTTTAGTCATATAATTGCTGTCAGCTTTATTTAATGTACAAAAAAAAGTCAAAATCAAACAAAATCAAACAAATGCCAAAAAACCCTAAGATTAAACACTCTCTCAGTCTCTCTCCTCCTGAGTTCCGACTCCTCCTTCCTCCTCCCACTCAGTCACCATCAAATGCAACCACCGCGCTCTGGTTGTCCATGCGTCCAACTACCACGCTCTCCGTTGGCGCCACCATTATCGTTTGGACACCCGCCACCTTGTTAATGTTAGAATGATGTTACTCTTTTTCTTATCTTTGGGTCCAATGTATTGTAAAATTACTGTGTTTTAGACTTTTTGATGTTTTTTATCTTATATTTGAATGTCAATATAAATAATTTATATACACATAAAGTAGAATCTTAGGATTCTCGATTCGGTTCTACGATTTCTGATGACCCCTCATCGATTCTACGTAGAATCCCGATTTTGACAACCTTGGTCACGACCCCAAATATAGCAAACCAAGGGCCAATGACTTATAAGCCAACCAAGGAATGTAGGTGAAATACCAAGAAACTTTATTCTAAATATGTTTAATATTACAACAGATAACACACGATACAATTCTTGGAGTTCAAAACCCAAAACAACGGCTAAGACCTCCTAAAGTAAACATATTCCTATATAACCGAACTACTAACTAATAAAACATAAACGAAAGTCTTTTAAGGTGTTAACCACTTCAACCATGTAGAAAGTAAGTTTCTTGAACTTCCCGATCCAGCTTACTATGCCTTATCTGAAATTGTTGAACAACAAGGTGAGCATAAAGCTCAGCAAGTAACAAATCCGTCAACAAAACAAGGATCAAGCATTATTTAAAAGCATGAACAAATCAATACATAGCTGAAATTATTTACTAAAAATTAATTCTGAAAGCTTAGGAACACATCAACTGAATTCTTAGGCTTTAAACTTCTTGGTTGTGGCTGCATATAATCCCTGCAACTGGGCTCAGAATTGGCTATCATAATTGGGTCCCTAGCCAACTACGGGTTCCGAGGAACGTTCCAAATAGTGCACTAATAACAAAGATGGTATAATCCCCCATCGAGGGCTCAAAGATGTCTTTCCCCGTCATTGTAGGGCACAACCCACAAACAAAGCATAAGAAATATATTTCATATCATAGAACATGAATCAAATCATATTTTCAAAAATTTTATAAATCAAAGCATTATAACATAGTCCAAATTCCATATTTCACAAACTTAGTCAAAGATGTTGATCCCCTTTTTAATTTCAAACACCTAGAAAGTGAACATGTGGTGCACAAAACAAGTATTTTGAGAGTTTAAGAAGCTATAAACAAATCAAAACTTAAAAGCTTTAACAAAAAACGAAAAAGTTAACGAATAAGTTACTTACTTGTAGAAATAAGGCTCCCTTGAAATCCTAATTTGTAAGTTTACTCTCCCTAGCCTTCAGTTCTCAATTCTTAATTACTTTAGGTGGAGAAAATTTAGAGTTGGATGGTTTGGAGTTGGATAAAGGGCTATTTATAGGAGGAGGGGTTGCATTTCTTGTCAAATACTTGCTCCCCACTCCAAAACTTAGACTTGTTCCCCACTCCTTGCTTATGCTTGCTCCCCACTCATTTCATTCTTTTTTTTTTTCTCCTTGCTCCCTACTCAAATACACATACACAAATAATCAAGTACATGTAGACATAATATAATATATAATTAGAGGTCAAATTGAGTTCGCTAAATACCAAAGGTTAGACTAATAGGAGAGATTTTATTTTTTTAAAATTTCAATTCCTTACACAAACCTTGGGTCTCTGTCAGAAACAATCTCAACTGGCACACCATGCAACTGCAGCACAATATCAATATATAACTCCGCCAACTTATCTAATGGGGTACCAAATCTAATAGGAAAAAAATGCGCACTCTTTGTAAGTTCATCCACAATGAACCAAATTGCACCATTCTTCCTAACAGTCCTCAGTAAGCTAACAACAAAATCCATGGAAATTCGATCCCATTTCCATGTTGGCAATTCCAATGACTGTAGTAATCCACTAGGCTTTTGGTGCTCGGCCTTCACCTGTCGACAAACCAAGCACTTAGTCACAAAATTAGCAATATCTCGCTTCATGCCTCTCTACCAAAAGCAGCTTCTCAAGTCTCAATACATCTTCGTGCCTCAAGGATGCGCAAAAAAAACAAGAACTATGTAAACAAAGAAATAAAATAATATTTCCTAATTTTCTTTCCCTTGAGCTTTTTTCCTCTCATGTTTCTTTCCTTTCAGCTCTCTAGATTCCAAACAAACCGTAAAGTACAATGTAAACAAAAGAGAGGCAGTAACGACTAAGCAAGGCCTATTTCCTATGGCTCCCCATTGCAATGTCAAGTAGGGGCATAAATGAGCCAAGTCGACTAGCCCTTGCGAGTCGGCGTAGAATAAAGCTGAATTGAGCTTGCTCATTTAGCCTATCAAGTCGAGCCCGAGCATGTAGGCTCGCGAGCATAGACAAGCTTAATTAAGTCTATCTCAATACAATGTATTAGCTTAAACATTCTCAACCACGCCAACTTTAAGCCTAAAGGAGCCGAGCCCGAGCTTAAATGAGCCTAACCAAGCCTAGATTGAGCTTAATAAGACTACATATTGCAAGCTTAGTTTGAAGCTTGCCGAGCCCAGCCGAGCCCAAGGTTTTGACGAGTCGAGCTCCAGCTTGAACTTCAACACTTCAATCATTTTATACAGGTTCAGTTTGCAAAGAAAAGGAAAATGACACTATCACCAACATCGGTAAGGTCCCGTTTGACACGTAGAATTAAAGCCTAGAACTGAGACTAAAACTGAAATTGGAGTTTAGAATTCCAATACTCTGTTTGATTTCACCTATTAGAATTGGAATGACAATTTCACTTCCCAATTCCAAGGAGTTGCACTTTAAATACAAAACATACATTCCAATTATGTGAGGTAGAGCAAAAGGAATTGCAATTCCATATTAATCCAGTGGCCTAAAACCCAAATGCCCTAACTTGATAAAACTCCAAAACGACTCGAAACCAAAAGATTAAATACGACCTAAATTTGACATGAAAGTCAAATACCTAACACGAATCAATTGACCCAAAACCTGATATAACTCTAATCTAAAAATGAATCTACCCAAATTGAACGTGACCAAACCAAGACAGCATGAAACCCAAAATGAGCCAACCTAATTGACCCAAAACCTAAGTTTCCTCGAACTTAAAATGACCCAACTCTATTCACTCCTGGCCTAAATTTGAACCGACCTGAGATAACTCGATATTTGAAATGAAGCAACCCCATTAACCCAAGACCAAGGTGGTTTGAGCTTGAGATGACCTGCATTAACTGAAAACCAATCGTGCTAACCTGAATCCCAAATGTCCAACTCCATTAACCCAAAATTCTTTTTTTGGGGTAAGTCATTAACCAAAATTCAAGATAACTAGAACACGAAATGATCCAGCCTGACTAAAACATGACCCAAGGTGACCAGAAACTTGAGATAACTAGACCTCAAAGTGATTCGGCCTAACCAAAACCCAACCCTAGCGAACCAAAACTCAATATATTCCAACCCGATTGGCTCAAATACCAAATGACTCGAATTGTTATGGAATTATAATTAAATACCAAATGACTCAAATTGTTATGGAATTATAATTACAACCTCCAAGTCCTTTGATTAAGCAAATATTGGAATTTAATTCCATCATAATTCCAATTCCATCATAATTGGAATTGAAATTGTAATTGCACAGTTCAATTCCAATAACAAATGCAAACTAAAACCTTTAAACTTTTCACTCATGATTTCCACTTCAAAAATTTTTGCATCCCAGAATATTCCATACCTATTTGTATAAGACAGATTTGACAAACAAATAGGCCGCATAGCAAAGTAATCCTCACATTGTCCCCCTCAACCAACCACCTAGACATATCAAGAGTCAACACAATATCATCTCCCAGCACTGTTGAATTTTAGTCTTCGATTATCATGCAGCACATTAGAAGTTTGCAGATTTGAATTAGAAAAAATATCACAATGTTGCTACTCGAGCTAGAAACATCTTGTTGTATTCTTTTCTCCCGTCTTCTTTTTCTCGAATGCCAAACTTGAGAAGCGAGGGAATACGAAAGGCCTTTATTAAACGAAGAATGAACAGAAGGAAAGTCATTTTAAGATGATTTTCTTCAATCTTGTCTTCAAGAAAACGCTTCTAACAGACTTAGCTACGATCTAGGTTGTTTCATGCCCAATGGATATCTGAAGTTTGTTGAATAAGATGAATACTACTCTTAGATAAAAAACAAATATATTGCTGGACAAATAATAGGTGAATTCTTTTTTTCCAATTCCTTAGAATGTTTAGACTCTTTCTCTTCTCCTTATGTAAGTTCCTTGTCAATCAATTCTAAACCTGATGCCACAATAAGTTGAAACCTTCTATAAGTCGAAGAAAATACGTCAAAAATTTGCACTTGACTAGGAAAAGCAGGTGCTTACCGGTTTGACAGCAAAATAGTCATTTCGAACTTGAGCTTGTTGATGAACCGCTTCCTGATATACTGAACTTTGTTTTACCATCTCTAGTTCACTTGCATTCCAGAATAGCTATAGTGAGGAAACAAATTTTCATTAAGCATACAAGCCGAGATACTTTATTACAGACACGCTAGTGCACAATTTTGAAATATAGCTCTTTCCATACAAACCACAGAAGAAAATTTATTATTACACTGAAATGCATATTATACTTGACACAAGAAACTTCTACAGGAGAACCCACATTAAAGGAAATTGAAAATCCAAAATAGTGATACACTTACTACGGAACGTAACGTGAAACAAACTGAAATACCAAATCGAAAACATTGTGAATACTTCAGGATATCCATGTAGGTTAACCTGGTAAAATTTCAGTATTTTTGTTCGAAACAATACAGGATTTTCTCTGTTTCAGGTAACCAATGCTAAATAAATATCTACATCTTTTCACACAAATGCATTGATATTGCATGGGGTTCACCAGTTAAAAGAATTCATCCTTCCTATTAGTTATAATATTTTTTTTCTTCTTTCCCAACTTTCTATTAACTCTTTTCGCTTATGTTTTATATGTTGTGATTATTTTCGAGCACAGCTCCCCTTGGAACGGTCTCCTATGGGGACTTTTCGCTCATATTTCGCTGAAAGTTAGAAAAATTAATTAGTTATTGGATAGACTTCACTTGTTTGTTGAAAATCACCAAAAGTACAACAACAACATCAGACTCAATGCCTCAAGGGCTCCCACCTAAGCGGGGTCTGGGGGGGTGGATGTATGCAGCCTTACCCCTTCAGGGTGTAACCCTGCAGAGAGGTTGTTTCCAAATACCCCCAACCTTATAGGTTTGGCAACATGAGGACTTCCCAGGAGGTCACCCATCATAAGTAATTAGTAATTTTTTTATATCGGCGTATGGGTTTATTTATTGTTCGTTCACACCCAAGTTTGAAGTCATTTACAACTTCTAAATACATCGATTTTATTTAATATTGATTAAACGATACAATGTTACGTTTTCCTTTAATATTTTGATGTAATAAATCGCGAATTGCTTGTATTAGTTTGAATTGCCTTTTGGTGCCAGAATTAGTTAGGCTAGGGTCCGGTTGTTAGCTTTTGGCGGGAACTTAGCTTGATGTTAGGAATTTGAATGTTTGTTTCAAATTCCCTTTAAATAGGTTGATTTTGTGTATTGTTGAGGTATTCAATGAAAATTACCTATCTCTATGAGATAAACTTCTCTTCTCATCTTATTCTCTCTCTATTTCCTCATCTCCTTTCAATTCTTTCTCATCCCTTACTCTCTTTTCATTAGGTTAAGATCAAGATCCATTCTCGATCTTAACAATTGGTATCAGAGCCTCGTGGCTTCCCAAATTCAGATACAATAGCAATGTCATCCGAGGTAGCATTGGCAGGTGGTGTAACCACCAGATCGGCTGCAGCCAGAGCAGCTACCAGACCTCCGATTTCTGAAGCAGTTGGCGGCAATGATCCTGCAGGTCAGGACGTTGTCACAAAGAATGTTTTGGAGAATCAGTTTAAGGCTTGGAGTGAGTACATGATTGATCGACTCAAGGTGTCACAAGTGGAGTCAGTTCAGATGTTGCAGCAGCAATGGGAGGAGAAACTGGAACAACGATCTCAACAGGTCCAATTTAAGTTCTCTGATCAGCTCACACGACAGGCACAAGAGTTGGAGGAGAAGATTGCAATGAGGTTTGATCGAGAATTACAACAATTGGATGTGAAATTAGCAGAAATTCGTGAGCAATTCAGGAGGCCTAATCCTCTATTGGTTCCCGATCCCTTGATACCAGCTAGTGTGCTTCAAGCTAGTCCCACTTTGAGAGCTGAAACATTAAATCGTGAAGATGGAGTTCCAGTTAGGACTCAAGAGGCAGCTAATTCTGAAAGACATGAACATAGTGAGCATGATCGACCTCGACCTCCAAACTGGACTAAAGTAACAGAAGGCCGTACATCAGGAATGGAACATACCTTCAGAAATCAAGGAGTCAGTGCAGGTTAGTTAGACAGGCCACCTGATTCTTGGCAGCATCCACGATCAGGCAGCAATGAGGATTCGTCCAATAGTCGAAGTAACAACAACAGACAGCCACGGTTGCAGATCGATGCGTTTGATGGTAAGCAACCACATTCATGGCTGAGAAGGTGTGAACGTTATTTTCTTTTTTATCACATTGATGAATCAGAGAAAGTGCAAATTGCGGTTGTGTACTTGCTTGGAGATCATGAGGTGTGGTTCTATAGCTTGATAAGAAGTAGACCTTCCATTACTTGGTATGAATTTGCCAAGGCCTTATGTGCTCGGTATAGTGATGAGGATGATAGTGATATTGTGGACAAATTTAATAAAGTGAAGCAAGATTCAACTGTCAAGGAGTACATGACCAGGTTTGAGAATCTCCGGGCTAGCATTGTGACTGAAATTGAAGCATCTGAATCATATTATGTGTCAGCTTTCATAAGTGGTTTGAAGCCTAAGTTGAAGAACTTAGTTAAAGCCGTTGATCCCATTGATTTGTCCACAGCCTTTGCTAAAGCAAAGCTTTATCAATCCACGGTCATAACAGCAGGTGATGCCTCTAAACCTCGTGGAAGTACCTCCAGATTTCAGCAAAATTCGATCAGAAACAGGTCTAACAGAGTGGAGGACAAACCGCAGCAGAAGTTGTGCTTTCGATGTAATCAGCCTTACTAATTTGGTCACAAGTGCAATCCCAAGTTCCTCATGGCTGTGGAAGGCACTAATGCTGATGAACACCTTGATGAAGAGGAAATTGCAGATGAGGATCTTGAGTCTGATCAGGAAAGTGTGTTGAGCTTAGAAGATGCTGCGATACAGTTTTCAGTTAAGGCTCTTACCGGTAATGGAGCTCATAGCACAATCTGGATTAAAGGAACAGCTAGTAAGAGGTCCATTATCATTCTCATTGATAATGGGAGTACTCATAGCTTCATAGATCCTAAGGTTGTCAAGAAAGTGGGCCATGAGGTGATCAAAACTCATCCGCTTGCAGTCACCGTGGCTGATGGGAAGACAGTTACCACGCAGAACAAATGCCAAGGTTTCTCTTGGGTAATGCAAGACCGCAAGTTCAGCTACGACTTTAGAATCCTTCCTTTGGGAGGGTGTGACATGGTGCTTGGGGTGGATTGGATGAGATCCTATAGTCTGGTATTGTTTGATTATGCAAATCTATCGGTGTCATTTGATGTACATGGGTCCAAAGTTACACTGCAGGGGATAGCTGAGCCGGCTCACTTGCAAATCATTAAGGGCAGTAAGCTTAAGAAGGGCCTTCAAGGTTGTGCATACCAATGAGTGGGCCAATTGTTTGCTATTTCATCAACAGAATTGATTGACATAACCGAATCAGAGGTGCAGAACTTAGTAGCTGAGTTTGAAGATGTGTTCGAAGTGCCTAAATCATTACCTCCTAAGAGGATTTTTGATCATGAGATTCCTCTCAAAGAGGGTGCAGAGCCGGTGAAGATCAGGCCTTATAGACATCCTCATGCTCACAAAACCGAGATAGAGAAGCAAGTGGATGAATTGCTTAAGACTAATTTCATACAAGTTAGCCATAGTCCCTTTGCTTCTCCGGTCATTCTTGTTAAGAAGAAAGATGGCACGGCACATATGTGTATTGATTATAGGCAACTCAACTCTATGACTGTGAAGGATAAGTTTCCTATACCAGTTATAGATGATTTGTTGGATGAATTATATGGGGCACAAGTCTTTTCCAAGCTGGACCTTTGGCAAGGGTATCATCAGATCAGAGTGAGTGAGCCTGATGTGTATAAGACTGCATTCCGGACGCATCATGGACACTTTGAATTTGGGGTTATGCCATTTGGCTTGACCAACGCACCTGCAACATTCCAGGCTCTCATAAATGATGTCTTCAAACAATTTCTTAGGAAATTTGTATTGGTTTTCTTCGACGACATCCTCATTTACAGTGCATCTTTTGAGGAACACTTGAAGCATCTGAGGGAGGTATTTTTTATCATGCGTAAGCATAAATTGTTTGCTAAGTTGGCCAAGCGTTCATTTGCTCAAACACATCTGGAATATCTCGGCCATGTGATCTCTTGTGATGGAGTTGCAACCGATCCTTCAAAAGTCCAAGCTATGAAGGACTGGGCTATTCCGATCTCTCTGAAGCAATTGAGGGGTTTTTTGGGATTAACTGGGTATTACCGCAAGTTCATAGCTAACTATGGTGCCTTAACCAAGCCCCTAACAGATCTGCTTAGGAAGGACTCTTTCAGATGGTCGGAGGATGCTCAAAAGGCTTTTGATGTTCTCAAATCTGCAATGTGCAAAGCACCAGTTTTGGCTATGCCGGATTTCTCTTCAAGCTTCATTTTGGAGACAGATGCAAGTGGAAGTGGTATTGGAGCAGTATTGTCTCAAGAAGGGAGACCTATAGCTTACCTCAGCCAAGGCTTGAGTGCAAAACATCAAGCTCTTTCCACATATGAGAAAGAGTACCTTGCCATCTTGCTTGCGGTTGATAAGTGGAGGCATTACTTAGATGGGCATCATTTCATCATTAAGACTGATCATCAAAGTCTTAAACACTTATTAAAGCAAAAGATTGTCACAAGGATACAAAGGAAAGGGCTATTGAAGATATTGGGGCTGAATTATGATATTGAGTACAGAAAAGGCAGAGAGAACTGAGCTGCGGATGCTCTGTCACGCAAGTTTGAGGGCCATGAGCAGGGTTCCCTTGGAGCTATTTCCTTGATTTCTCCTGCTTGGATGGAAGAGTTACATCAGTCCTATGAGAATGATCCATTTGCTCAGAAATGTATAGCTGCTGCTAGTGTGGGCAAGGCTGGCAATCTGGTTGCTGGTACATCTGTTACCCGAGGAATTATCAGAATTCAGGGAAAATTGTATGTTGGCAGCTCTACTGATCTCAGGCATCAGATCATCAATACTGCACACGATTCTTCATGGGGAGGTCACTCAGGCATGGAGGGGACCTATCAGATTGAGGCTTCATTTTAGCTGGCCCGGGATGAAGAGGGAGGTGACTAGTTTTGTGCAAAGTTGTGAGGTTTGCCAACAAACCAAACTTGGTGATCATAGATACCAAGGGCTGCTCCAGCCCCTTCCTGTTCCTGAGGGCATATGGCAACACATAAGAATAGATTTCATCGAAGGATTACCCAGGTCAGAAGGGAAAGAGGTGATTTGGGTAGTTGTTGATCGGTTCACCAAATCTAGACATTTCATTGCTTTGGCTCGACCTGTCACTGCAGAAAAAAATTAGCTCGTGTGTTCCTAGACAATATCTGCAAGCTTCATGGATTGCCCCAATCCATAGTTTCAGATAGGGATAAACTCTTCACAAGTCGCTTTTGGAAGGAGTTGTTTGGGCTCTTGGGAACGACCTTGGCTATGAGTTCTTCATACCACCCTCAAACCAATGGTCAGACGGAGAGGGTTAACCAATGCATTGAATAATACCTCAGGAGCATGGTATTTAATCATCCCAAGGTGTGGGGAAGGTGGCTTTCTTTGGCAGAATTTTGGTATAATACCCATTTTCATACTTCCTTGGGCATTTCTCCCTTCAAGGCCTTGTTTGGTTATGATCCTCCTCCTTTTGGATTGCAAGGAGTTGGGTCTAATTTGAGTGAAGTAGCTAAAATGTTGCAACAAAGGGAACATGTTTTTCACCAGTTGAAGCACAATCTCACAGAATCTCAGGCCCGGATGAAGTGGTATGCTGATAAGAAAAGAATTGATCGAAATTTTGAGGTAGGAACCATGGTATATCTGAAATTGCAGCCATATAGGCAATCAACAGCAGCAGTAAGGAAGAATGTCGAGCTATGTGCCAGATTTTTTGGTCCTTACAAGGTGTTGGAAAGAATTGGCAAGGTGGCTTATAAACTAGAGCTGCCACCAGACTCCTACATTCACCCAGTTTTTCATGTTTCCCTTCTTAAAAAGCAGGTTCAAGCTGGTCACCAACCATCCTTAGCTCCTCCAGACGTGGGCTCCAATGGCCTTATGAAGTTACAACCTGCTGCAGTAGTCGAAGAAGGGCCAGCAGCAGCAGCAGGTGACAGAGTTCAGCAACTGCGAGTTACTTGGAGCAACTTGGATGAAGCGTTCACCACATGGGAAGAAAATAATTTTTTGTTGAGTCAATTTCCTTCTTTTCATTCTTGAGGACAAGAATGTTGTAAGGGGAGGGGATTGTTACGTTTTCCTTTAATATTTTGATGTAATAAATCGTGAATTGCTTGTATTAGTTTGAATTGCCTTTTGGCGCCAGAATTAGTTAGGCTAGGGTCCGGTTGTTAGCTTTTGGCGGGAACTTAGCTTGATGTTAGGAATTTGAATGTTTGTTTCAAATTCCCTTTAAATAGGTTGATCTTGTGTATTGTTGAGGTATTCAATGAAAATTACCTATCTCTATGAGATAACTTCTCTTCTCATCTTATTCTCTCTCTATTTCCTCATCTCCTTTCAATTCTTTCTCATCCCTTACTCTCTTTTCATTAGGTTAAGATCAAGATCCAATCTCGATCTTAACATATAACCAAATTCAAATTATGATTTACCAAAATGCGCTTAAATAATCTTTTCTTTCAAGGTTATGGTTCAGAGTTTTTTGAGTATTTTGATAAATCAAACTGTGAACAATAACATACCTACCAAGGACTATTTGGCAATCAGCATTTTCAGATTCTTCCTAGTTAGGAATTCTAAATTTGATTGTCTAATGGTACAAGTGTGCAATGCCTCATAATCCACACATCTTTTAGTTACTGCAATTCTAATGAAACTCCTCATCATAAAGTATTTGTATTAGCAAGTGAAACAATATTCCTTGAATATTTCCAATTACCCTTTCAACATGCAACTTGTAAATGCTAACTTGAGCACATATTAAGATATTGTGCAACTTTAAAAGTACAAGGAAAAAAAAGTACTGCGATGACCATGATATAAGAAGGAAAAATCAAATTTGAACAAATCTCCAAGCAACTCAGCAGAGTGCATATGCAAGACTGAGAACAGCTCACAAACACTAACAGCTCTACTGATGAGAGTTGAGGGGAGTAAGTTGATTTTCTTGAACAACTCAAGGTCACTTTCCACCATTCCAAGCGTACTACCCCTCCCCTTTATTAGAGGCAAGAAAAACATGAAACCACTTTGCAATGCACGCATGGATTCTAGACACTCATTTTGCAAGTTTGGAGGACACGTGTGTTAAGCATTTTTTTAGGAGCATTAGTTCCCCAAAACAATGTGCAGCTCCCACATCACCATTAGCTTATCAAGTGGCAATTAACAAATGTGGTTTTATTCCTAAGCAAATACTAGGGAATCAAGTGCTTAATTCTGCTAGAGGCAGATGCTACAAATATGCTAGCTATTATTTATCAAATAATGAGCTAAAGGTGTTGACATAGTGGTCTGTCTCTCAATCCCCAAGCTGGAGGTCTTGGGCTCAAAACTCATCACCCCACTCCCCAAGTATTAGTTTCCCTCTTTAGAGGAATAATATTGTCTACTTAACAACATAAGCGAATAAAAAATTTTCATTTATCAAACAATGCATTTGGAGTTAGTTCAAAGAAAGAAAGCTTGTTCGTAAAGATTAAGCATTTCAAATGCCTAAGGGGTTACTAGGCATCATTGTCCCTAGGAGGACGGTTGAAGAGCCCTATCCACAATCAAGTATTCATGTATTTGATTTTAAAAGGCCTTGTGCCTAAGAAAAAGAAATAATAGATATTATTCAAAATAGTCTAATCATCTTTCTATAAGCTCTACTTATATCAATATTTATGAAGATAAAACTAGAGTCTAGATAGAAAAGAAACTATTAAACTGATAATAACAAACTAATGTAAAACTAATATCATAAATATCTGATAATTATCAAATAAACAAATTTTTGATCCTAATAAAATTCTAGTTAATTAAAAATTCTAAAAAACACGAATTATTAAAATATAACTTATCATCAAATATCTTAAATCAAGATCTTGATATTTTCTCCTCTATCCCCATTACTCTCCCTTAGTTAAAAACACCTGGACATCAAGTTCTATAATGCGGTAGAATGATAAGAATTGGGAACCAAAAGAGTAGTTGCAATGCACAGCACAAGCATAACCAATTATTTGACTCCACTCTTCTCAAATTGTTGCAACGCCTTACAAGGATGAGTCTCTTGATTAGAACAATTGTCAAACTACGTAGGAATAATAAAGTATATATGCTCAACCTCATCCATTATTATCTCATGTTTTGTTAGAGTTATCTCATTGCAATCATCTTCCTACGCTGGTCGTGGGATGTCACGTTTCTCTTCACGAGTTTGCAGCTCAAGTTCGTCTTCTACATTGGCTAGTTCCTTATGACCACCTGAAACTTCTTCAACGTTGTACTCATCTTTCGCATTACAGTCTACATGTCATTTTTTGAGCACTTGCCTCATAAACTCCATTATTCGAGCAAGCCTCGGTACCGTTTGATCCACTCCCTCCGAATTTTCCTACGTGTGAAAAGGTTTTCTTTTCTTTTTGATGTGGGAAAGAAGAAAAGGGAGGGGGAGGAGGCCCAATGTATGGAAGGGGTATGAACTGGTAGATGTATTATTTTGGAGTTAGGATGAAAATTGGATGGCAGGAGATGAATGGTTATGATGGGGGTAGATGGCAACAGAAGCAGAGTACCGAAACTTGCTTTCATGCCAATTTGATAGACATAAAACATCTATGTGCATAATCGACGGTTTCCTAGGCATCCCTACGCCTATGGGATGATAGAATAGCTGTGTGCCCAACCAAGTATCTAAGTACTTAACTTTAAATAGTCATATGCTTAAGAAATAAAAATAAGGGCAAAATATAGTAAGACCCTCCAAACTTTGCAATTAATCACAACACACCCCCTGCACTTTCAATTTTGAAAAATAACCTCCTGAACTTTGTAAATAAACACAACACACCCCCTGCATTTTCAATTTCAAAAAATAGCCCACTGAACTTTGCAAATTAACACAATACACCCCCTGCACTTTCAATTTCATAAAATAGCCCCCTGAACGTTTTTATTACACACAACTCACCCCTGAACTTTATTACTAAACACAACTCACCCCTTAGACATTAATAAATTTAAAATTTTAAAAATATGCGAAATTTTAAAATTAAAACAAATTATGAAAAAATTTGGAAAAAATATAATAACATTTTTTAACTTTAATAAAAATTAGAATAATAAATTTAAAATACAAAAAAATCTATCAAAGTAAAAATCAAGGATATTCTAGTTTTATACAAAATATAGGAATTTATGTTTTTAGACGAAAGGTAAGAGCTTTGTATCAAATTAAAAATCAGGGATTTTATAGTTTTATACAAAAGATAAGAAATTATGTTTTTATACAAAATGTATGAGCTTTATATTTTTAGGTAAAAGATAAGAGGATTTTTTGATATGTACAAAAAATATATATTTTAATTAATATAGTAAAAATATTATTAATTTAGAAGATAATAAAATTTTTTTTTTTTAATTTTCATAAAAAATACTAAGAGAAAATATAATAATTTTTTTAAAAAATAAATTCTAAAATCAGACTAAAAATTTAGAACTAAAAAAATATACGAAATTAAAAATTTGAGAATAAATACTAAAAAAAATATTTTTTTTAAAAACATTGAAAAATAAAATTTAAAATTATTATTATATTTTTTCATACTTTTTCCAAAAAAAAAAAAAAATCTTTCATAATTTATTCAAATTTTTTAATTTCATACTTTTTTATTTTGAAATTTATGAATATCTAAGGGATGTGTTATGCTTAGTAACAAAGTTCGGGGGGTGAGTTGTGTATAATAACAATTTTCAGGGGGCTATTTTTTTAAATTAAAAGTGCAAGGGGTGTGTTGTGTTAATTTGCAAAGTTCAGGAAGCTAATTTTTGAAATTAAAAGTGTAGTGAATGTGTTATGTTTAATTACAAAGTTCAAGGGGCTATTTTTTAAAATTGAAAGTGCAGGGGGTGTATTGTGATTAATTGCAAATTTTAAAGGGTCTTACTATATTTTGCCCTAAAAATAACTAATTTTATTCAAAATAGTCTTAACCATCTTCCTTTAGGCTCTAGTTACATCAGTATTTTTAGAGATAAAACTAGAGCCTTAATAGAAAAGAAAGTCCTAAACTAATAATAACAAAGTATCTAAAACTAATATGATAAACTCCTAACCCAATAATTATCAAATAAGCTGAAGTATAATCCTAATAAAATTTTAACCTAATTAAAAATTCTAAATCATAAGAATTTAAATTATCATTGAATATCTAAAATCTAGATTTGATCTTTTTTCCTCCATCCCCATCACTTATTGGCCCAATTACACCATAAAAACAAATGACGGTTGTCACGATAGCAAGGGCACGCTGGGAAATCAACCCGAAATTCATATTTTCGTTTCCCGCCTTTTGAAATTTAAATTTCATTATTTTAGTTTTCCCTCTTATTTTTAGGCGCCTAATTTTAGATATTATTTTCCTTGTTAAATTAGAACTTCCCCTTTATAAATAGAGGGCTTTAGGTTGTAATTTGGATCATTGAATTTTATGAATGAAATTATCTCTATTTTTTTCTCATCTCCAATACTGTAAATTCTTCTCATCTCATACTCTAATTCTACTACTCTTTTATCATCCTGTACTCTCAAAACCCTAAAACTCCCTAAGTCACCGAAAGTGACCTTGGGCCCCAAGTCACGCTAGCCACAACGTGACAACGGTCTTCACATAATGTAGCATAAGAGAATACTCACCGTAGTATGAATTTCTCCAGGATTAGGAAGGTGGCTGATGTATGGAGCCCATTCAGAATCCTACTAAAGGAGAAACCCCATAAAGATCAAGTTCATCCACATAAAGCTTTTTTATACATTAGACATAACATAGAAAAGGTAAGTTGCAACATTTTATGGTACCTATGTATGGCTTAAAATCCAATATCACCGTACCTGGCCCTTTTTCTGCTCCGTTAGAATAACAATTGCAAGTCTTGTGATGATCCCAACTTCATCATCAAGCAAGGCCTTGATTTCCGGTAAGATATTATCTGGAGACAGTTGCTGTATTGTCGCAAAAAGTTCGCTAAAGGCAATTCGAAAGCTGATAATTACCTCAAGGCACGAGAAAGTTCACCAATAAATACCATACCACATCAAAAGGGACCTTCAACATGTAGTCTCCAGTTTGTATACGCTTAGAAGCAAACAAGGACCTACATAAAACAAGCATATATTTTCATTAGAGAACTTATAGGTGGAGGGTGCATACCTTCATGGTATGATAAATGCATATGCGAATTTGTTCTCCCCTCGGGAACAACAATGAAAGTGAGAAAAGACAAAAAGGGCAGAACAGCTTCTTCTCTTCATGATAACTTCCGAAAAACACCAAAAATCAGAGCAAAAGAATTTTAGGCCGAGCAACTCTAAACCGAATAAAAGCAATCGTATCAACTTATCACCTAACCATGAAGTTTGAGGCGGAGAACGGGGTGGCTCTATTAATAAAAGGGAACAGCAATCAGCCAGAGAATGTTATCATTCTTCCCTCAATCTAGATGTGTCCCCATCGCATCCTGGATAGGGCGAAGGTTTAACTCAGCAACCTCCCCCACATGGGTTGAAGTCAGATCCCGGAGCTTGTGAGGAGTTTGAGACTGAAGGACACTCTGTGAACGTCCAAACAAAACTCTCCCCCAGTACAAAAGCAAGCGTTCGGAAGTTGTTGTCTTGTTACCGCGATGTCTTCGCATTCGACATGAAAGAAATGCTCGGAATCCCATAAGATGTGATCACTCACAAGTTGAACACTCAGGTTGACAAACCGCCTATCCGTCAGAAAAGGTGCAACTTTTGCCCAGAGAGGAATGAGGCAATAAAAAGAGTGGTGGTGCGACTAACACAAGCCGGATTCATCAAAGAGGTGTTGTATCTAGACCGGCTCGCTAACGTCGTCCTTGTCAAGAAGCCTAATAGAAGCTAGCGAATGTGTGTAGACTTCACTGACCTTAATGTCATATGCCCAAAAGATTCGTGCCCGCTACCTAAGATTGATAGCTTAGTAGAATCGACAGCATGCAATGAGCTCTTTAGCTTCATGGATACCTATTCGAGGTACCATCAGATACGAATGCAGCTAACGGACGACGAAAAAACATCCTTTATTACCAATGAGGGAACGTACTGCTATAAAGTCATGCCTTTTGGCCTAAAGAACACAAAAGCAACCTACCAACGTCTAGTCAACATGATGCTTGCCCCGCAGATTAGCCACAATATGGACATTTATATTGATGACATGATGGTAAAATCATGAAAAGAGAGTGAGCATCTTGCTAACTTGGAAGAAGCATTGAAGGCACTCAAGGAATATCGCATGAGGCTCAACCCAGCCAAGTGCTCCGTTGGGATTCCTGAGGGAAAGTTTTTAGGTTTTATCGTTAGCGCACGTGGCATTGAAGCCAACCCGAACAAAGTTCATGCCATAGTGGAGATGGGCTCTCCTAAATCCGAGAAGGATGTGTAGAAACTAACAGGATGTATTGCCTCTCTCAACCGTTTTATCAGCCTTTCAGCTGAAAAGTTGCTTCCTTTCTTTAAGGTTTTGAGAGGAAAACAACCTTTCTATTGGACAGGTATTTTCTCAATTGAGGAAGTATCTCGCATATTTTCTAGTCATCACCAAACCAAAACCTGGTGAAAAGTTATACTTGTATATTGCTGCTTCCGAGGATGCCATAAGTGCGGTATTGGTCGCAGAATGGGAAGGTTACCAGGCACCCGCGTACTTTATAAGCCAGGCCCTTAAAGATGCTGAGACAAGATATGCAAATCTTGAGAAAATAGTCCAAGCACTAGTCATAGTAGCCCGCAAATTACAACCTTACTTTCTAGCGCACTCGATAGTTGTGCTAGCAACCAACCATTTAAAAGACTTTTAACTAAGCTGGGTTGCTCAGGTAGGATGCTCTGTTGGGCAGTGGAACTCTCTGAATTCGATGTCCAGTATCAACCTCAACAGGCTATAAAAGCACAAGGCCTAGCCGACTTTTAGTCGAATGTACGTTTAGCCCGGACCAAGACACAGCATAACTAAGGATCCAGATTCCCTGTGGAAAGTGTTTGTAGATGGCTTTACCAATCAAGATGGGCAAGGGGCAGGAGTGTTATTGGTCAGCCCTGATGGAGAGCAATTCGAGTATGTGTTGAAACCGAACTTCCAAGCTACAAACAATGAGTGCTAGTATGAGTCCCTGCTCTACGGAATGGATCTAGCCACAACAGCCAATGCGTCATGCCATAGCAATGACCGACTCGGAGTTAGTAGCCAAGCAGGTGGAAGGCGAATATGGAAAAGAACCTCACCTCTCCCGATACCTAGGCCTAGTTTAGACCAAAATCTCCAAACTAGACTACTTTACCATCCGAGTCATCTCTTGAGATGAGAACCGGCGGGCGACTAACTAATTTGATATGCCATTACAGCACAATCCATAGAGAGATAGAGAAAGTGGATCAATCTTAAGGAGACATATGTCAAGTACCCCGACAAAAATTCGTTAGGGAAAGTATTAGAGATACAACACGCGGAGACTTGGATGACTCCAATTCTTGAGTATATCCTCCATGACAAGTTACCAGAAGACGATTGTGAAGCCCGGAAGCTTAGGAGACGCGCTGCTCATTTTGTTGTGGTGGACGAACAGCTATACAAAAGGTCTTTCTCTCACCCTCTATTGAAATGCTTGCTGCCTGAGGACGGAAACTACGTCCTGAGAGAGATTCATGAAGGTATCTGTAGTGTACATATCGACAAGCAAACCCTAGCTGCTATGGCGCTGAAAGCGAGATACTTTTGGTCAATAATGAGAAAAAATGCAGGGGGTCTAGTTCAAAAATGCGACAAATGTCAGAGATTTGCCCCGCTTATACATGCACCCACCGCATCACTACATCCCATATCTGACCCCATTCCCTTCGCACAATGGGGCATTGACATTTTGGGAGCGTTCCCTTAAGCTACTGGACAAAGGAAGTTCCTCATTGTCTCCATAGATTATTACGATAAGTGGGTAGAAGCAGAACCAGTAGCCTAAATCACAAACAGGATAACTCAAAACTTGTTTTGGGCTACCCCGAGTAGTTATCGCCGACAACGACACGCAGTTCAGCTCCTAAAGGTTTCATACCTACTGTGTTCCACTAGGAATCATGTGGTAAAACACGTGTTTAGTATAGGAGTAAATATTTACTTTCCCAGAATAGAGAATAGAAAATCAGTACCAATCCCTAAATCATAGGAATTGATACTGATCCCTTAATCAAAGGGATTACTTTTAGGCAATTTATATTTCTTTCTTTTTCTTTTTTCTTTTTTTTTTTTTTTTTTTTTTTTTTTTGCCTCTCAATCACAATTTCATATATTTCTTAGGGGATTGTATCATTCTCATCAGTTTTACCTTACAATACAATACAATACTTTAAGTTCCCACATGGTACCAGAGCTTTAGGCTCTTCCTATAAATCATTTTTTTCTCTTTCAACCTTCATTGCTGATTTATTCCTTAGGCATTCACAGCCAATTTTCTTCACTGACCTTCATTGTCAGATTTGTTTATCCCTTCAACCCTTTATTCATCCTTAATTCCAACCCTATTACCGCCCTTAATCCAGAGGAAACTCACCATGACAAGGACAACAAAGACTATCACGACTGCCCAATCTGATGTCACAATCGGTCAAACCACAGGAGAATTGCAAAATATTTAAGTTGCATATAGATTAGGCGGAAAAACTACTTAAAATGGTCTCAAATGCTTCGAACCTGCCTCAAAGGAAAAGGAAAACAGAGCCATCTTCTTGGTACTAGACCTAAGAAAGGAGATCCCAAATTCGAGGCTTGGGATGAAGAGGATTCCATGATTATGTCATGACTGTGGAATTCCATGACACCAGAAATCAGTGATACTTGTATGTTCTTGCCCACTACCAAAGACATTTGGGAGTCAATTCAGCAAACATACTCTAAGGTTAAGGATGCTGCTCAAATCTATGAAATAAAGACCAAGATCTCGGCAACCAAACAGAGGGAAAGGTCAATCATAGAGTATGCTAATCTCTTGAAAAACCTTTGGCAAGAAATGGATCACTACCAGTGTACAGAAATGAAGTGTAGCGAAGATGCAGCAGCTTTGAAGCAATTTTTGAAAAAGATAAAGTCTACGATTTTCTTAATGGCCTTAATGTTGAATTTGATCAAGTTAGAATCCAGATCCTAGGAAAGCCAGAATTCCCCTCTTTTAATGAAGTTATCTCCATTGTAAGAGCAGAAGAAAGCAGAAGAGGTGTGACGCTTGAAAGCCCAACATTGGGAGGATCTGTTATGGTGTTTAAGGGCAGAAACAACCAAAGCCTTAACCTGGCACAGCTCAGTGAGAATGGGAGGGCTAATGTGTCTAAAACTCCAAGCCGTGATAACAAGGATGACCGTGACAGACTCTGGTGTACTTACTACAAAAAGCCGAGACACACCAAGGATCGTTGCTAGAAATTGCATGGAAAACCTCCAACTTCAAGCAAAGAATAGAGAATAGAAAATTAGTACCAATCCCTCAATCATAGGACCTGATACTGATCCCTTAATCAAAGGGATTATTTTTAGGCAATTTATATTTCTTCCTTTTTCTACCTCTCAACCGCAACTGTATATATTTCTTAGGGGATTGTATCATTCTCATCAATTTTACCTTGCAATACAATAATATACTTTGAGTTTCCACAAATCCTATTACACTTCACATTAGTATCTTTCCCACGAAGCAATGGCCAAGTGGAAGCCGAGAACAAGCAGATCCTATCCGACCTAAGCGCTGCCTGGACTCCGCCAAGGGAAGATGGGTTGAGGATTTCCAATTGTGTTATTGGCTCATTGAACTATTTACTGAGCAGCAACCGAAGAGACTCTGTTCATGCTCGTTCACGGTGCTGAGGCTGTACTGCCCATAGAAATTGCAATGCTGGGTCACTGAGTACGGTATTATCAGGTAAATGAAAATGAAGAACTCATGCGACATTTGTTGACTAATAGAAGAAGTTAGGGAGGACGCGATTATTCGAGTAGCGACTCAGAAGCGAAAGTTGGCACAATACTTCAATAAGCAGGTTGTTCCTAGAAGCTTTGAGATAGGAGAGTTAGTTTTCAGAAGGACAAATGCCACTAGGTAGGGATCTAAACATGGCAAATTGTCCGCCATTCATGAAGGACCTTATCGCATTGTTCAGAAATCCGGAGAGGGAAGTTACCGGATAGAACAAATTGACAGCACAAGAATCCCTAGAACTTGAAATGCTCAGTACCTTAAGAAATACTACGTGTAATACAAATTAGACTTTATTTTGTGCAATTGTTTTGATACAAAACAGATTTAGGTGAATGTCCTTCACCTGTCGGTTGCGATAACAAAAATCAACCTATGTTAAGCTAAGTGTCGTCTACCTGACTTGACTGCTAGTTGTTATGTGCTTATTCATCGCTCTTTGATTGTTCGAAAATTACACAACTTGGCTACTCTGATACCAAGGGGACTCGTGCTTGCTATTCACAAAGCCTGCTCAATGTTGTCTCACTTGGCTGTTCTTTCACCAAGTGGAAATTTGGTTGTTACTCATTGCACACTAGGCCTACGTGTTGCTCCTTACTGACTAAGAGCCTAATCACTTGGCTACTCTAACACCAAGGGGAGACTTACCCATGACAAGCGAAATGGTAAGCTACTCACTACTTATGGCTTATTGAGTATTAAATTACTTGAATACTCAAGCATCAAGTGGAAATCCACTCGCTACTCTCTTTACTTTGGACATGAAACTCAAATACCGCATTGCGAGTTACTTAGTTATTCAGATACCAAGTAGATAGCTAAGCATTACTTATGATCCTGGCTTACAGCTTCTTTATGTCGTTCATACACTGAGAAGACCCAAAATCAAGTGATTAACTTAATGTTGCCAAAGCAATTTGATGTCAATATAAAACAAGCAATGGAAATATGGGACAAAATATTAATCAAACCAAGTTAATCTAATTAACAAAAATTGTACATTATACACGCCTACTATGACTTCAAAAAAATATATACACGTTTACATTCCTACCATACCCTTTACGCAAGGCTAAGAAAAAGAAAAGCGAAAACTAAGGCTCTAGACACTACCAAGCCTTCAAAAAATCAAGAAACTTTACTGAGTAAGGGGGTTCCGAGCTTGCTCCCTCTGAGCGGACATATCGCTGTGAACTTGGTCCGCAATACTCTGAAGATACGAAAGAGTGAGGTCAGGATTCGCTCGTCTCATCCTCCGAGCAAACTTTGACAGCCCAAAGTTGAAGCCTTTCCAATATATCGCATCAGAAGACTCCTAATACTCGGCACTAGATTTGAACTCCACTACCGCCTCCGCTTTAACCCGAGATATTCTTTCCTCCAGGGCCTTAATCGATGCCTAATGTTCCCGCTCATAGTCTTCCAAGTTCCTTTTCAACTGCGCCTTAGACTCTTTAAGAAGGAGAACCTCTTTTTGCAGTTGCGCACTCTCACGCTCCCAAAAGGTGGCCATGGCTGACATCCAAGCAAAACTCTGCATAAAAGATAGGAGTGTAAGATGGAAGCAAAGTCAAAAGCCTAGTCCAAATCACATATGCATTACCCTCACAACATATGTGGCAGCCGGCTTGCAAGAAATCGCCTGTAGCCGCTCCATATCCCGGGGAAGGAGCATTGCCGAGAAAACTTGGCGGCTATACTCAAGATCATCGCCATAAATCGATGTCTCATAGTAAAGAGGAGACATGTCTCCTTCCATCGGAGAAGAGCAAGTAGAGGAAGGACCCACACTGGGCACCCCACCCTGTTGCAAGGGAACGAGTTGACGACGTGAACCCGTTAAACGCAAGTAAGGAGTGTTGCGCTCAGAAAATGACTCCACACAAAAATCTTGAGGCCTATACGCAGATGGCCTGACACACTCTCAATTCTTTCTCCAATTAATAGAGAACCTGGAACCCTGCTTTTTCCACCAACCTCCCTCTCTCTAACCCAAAGCCCGCTCATTCCTGAAGAGCGAGCTCTAGAAGATTGCGATCTGAAGTCACGCGCTTCAACTGACACCTCAATCCTGCCGGTCACCTGAATCTGCTCTGCTACTTCCATTTATGCTCTACTCGCACCTCCTGGCTGCTCTCCACGTACTGTCCACACCACCCTCGAATCAAAAGGAACCCTAGCCACTACCACAGAAGTACTCATTGGTGGCAAAGACTTAGCTCCCACAGGTGCTGAAGGCTACTGATTACAGGGGCGCCTTCCAAAGGAACAGATACCGTGATCATTACTTCACCTCCCCCCTCAATGATTGGCTTCTTTCCTTTCTTTAGGGGGAAGAGCACATGCTAAGGTTGGGATGCCAAAGTTTAGGGGATGCAGCCCGCCAAGGCTTGGCGTAAGCGGGATTCAGAGGCTTGGCATAGGCGGGATTCAGCTGAAGGTTTGGGCTTGGCGTGGTGAGACTCAAGGCGCTACACGAGCTACATTCAAGGTGGAATTGACGGGATTTGAATTCAGATTTATTTCTTTCCTTTTGTTAGCTTTATATCTTTCCTTTTTAGTTTAATTCTGATTTTCTTCCTTGTTTATCTTCCAAACGTCTCCTTTGTACAAAGGGGGAGGAAACTGGGGTTTAAAGTTAGCTCAAATTCAAATTTAAGTTATATTGTTGAATTTCTTTTCTCGGGTTGTGAGAAAACGAGTTCATTTTCCCTCTTTATTTTTATTAGTATCTAATAAAATTAAAGGGAAAGCCGTTGAACCTCCCCGTACCCCTGTTTTCCCCATACAAGCGCTGCATCATTAGGTCATCACCTGAACTAAAAAAAGTGACGAGGTTAGAAACAATGTACATATCTCTACAAAGAATAAGAGAGAAAGGGGTGATTCACCAGAAACGGATCCAAAGCACAGCTCAGCTTTGACTAAGACCCTCTCCGGCTCAAGTAACTCCTTAGTAGCTAAGAATCGACTGCCATCAAAATCCTTGTCGAAGTACTCAACTACTTGCTTCTCATGAGGAGTCAATTCATCCTCAGAGGGTCGCCTAGGTCAGTTAACGGTGGTCCGAAAGGTAGAATACGAAGGAGCAATAAGCGGCTTGACCCATACAAATTTATTCAACCAATTACTCACTTTCGAGAGGTTATTCTTGACAAAGATTAAACCTCCATGACTCTCAAAGGAAACTGCACCTCTTTGTTGCCTAGCCTTAAATAAACAATCAAATGAGCAATAGGAAGGAGAAAAATCCGCCACAAAACAAGCCAATAAGTAACCATAAATGTTCCTAAACCCATTCAGGGTTATTTGGCCTAGGCAGATCGATTATTGCCTAAGAGTCCATGCGACAAAACTCGAAAGGGGGAATCTCACTTCAGCATCTAAGGCATCCAAAGTAAGGGCAGGCCAAGGTGGGTAAAACCTCATAATCTCCTAGGAAATAAGACTTAGCCCGAAATGTTCCAATTTCCACCTCCTTATGAATCTGTGTAATCAAAGCAAACTCAGGAAACCTTCGCCTAGGTCTACTTCCTCGGGAGTCCTATCCGCTGGAGGGGCGAGCTGAGTAGGAGGCTCCACCGCCATACCCTCCCCAACCGTTGGCTCATCCTTAACGGGTCCTTCTAGATGAGAACTTTGGAGGCCACTGCACTTGGGAGCCATTTACCTATACACAGACTAAAGACATGATGAAATTAGTCAAAGGAAGAACTTACTCCACAAATAGCTTGCTTGGTTCAGACCAAGCAACCGCGCTTGGAATGAACTGTGCCGCCGCCTCAAAAGGAGAAGAAGCACTACAAAGCCCGACAACATCCCAGTCTCTATGGGCTGAACTCCCATAGGGAAGTAGAGTGGATATTCATCCCACTGAGCCAATATTGAACTCTCAATGGTGCTTAGAACCACCTCAGCATCCCCACAAGAGCTGCTCCCCATACAATGAAAACGGGAAAAGGGGAAATATAAGAGTGAAGTTTTTAGTTAGTTGTGCAAAGAATCGCAGTAGGAGCTTACCTCAAAGCAAGATAGAAGATAGAAATGCTTCGGCTTGGAGCACAAAAGGAAGAATTTCGAAGCTGAGAGCAAGGAGTCAAAACAGTTGGAAGAAAATGGAAGATTAGGGAATTAAGGAAGACGAAGGAGGGGCATTCATGGCCAAAAAGTAACCCAGATGCATGGTGAAAGCAACATAAGACACGTGGCCCCCTACTCTGTAACTACGTGTATAGGCAATGATGGCTAACGTATTTAAAATTCAAAAAACTCTTGAGCTATGGAACTAGAATGTGAAGGCTAATCTAACAAGGCTTATGTCCCAGCTTATCTCCCTCTTTACCCGGATTCAACCCAGCTCAAGTCGGGATTCTCATCCTTACTCAGAGACTGAGGGGCTAGATTAGCTTCTACTCCAGCCCATCTATTCTAACTCGGATCAAATCCAACTCGAGTCAAGATTCTCATCCTTACTCGGAGACTGGGGGGCTAGATTAGCTTCTACACCGACCCAATCTGGGTCTATTCTAACTCGGATACAACCCAACTCGAATTAGTATTCTCACCCTTAATTGGAGGCTAGGGGCCTGGATTAGCTTCTACCCCAGCCCAATCTAAACCTAATCCAACCCAACCTAACTCAGGCCAAGATTCTCATCCTGACTCGGAAGTTGGGGGGCTGGGCTAGCCCCTCTCTATTCCAACTCAAATCCCAACCATACACCAGCCCAACTCGAAGTAAAGCTCCCTACTCCCACTCTAAAGCTAGAAAGTTAAAAGCAAATTTACTTCAACTCAATTCGAAATCAATACGAATCTACTAATAGAGCAACTAGAATTTGAAGCAAAGAATAATACGAAATGCTGACCAAGTAACATGCTCGTCACAAACAACGGAAACATAACTTATATTCATACGAGAAAAACAATTTTCATACACAAACGTCAAGCCCGTACTAGCTTTTGCTCAAGCAGACTACTAGAAACATTACAACCAAACTTCAGTCAACATGTCAAAAAAACCTAATATCTAGCATTACCTCTACTATACACAATTACCCATCAATCTCAATCAAAAGGCGCAAAAGAAGCAAGCGGCTCATCTCCATAGCAAAACAGAAAACCCACGTAGGGAAATATCTGGATTGACCCTTCATATTGGTGGCTACATAAGATAGTTATTTGACCTCCAGTCCATTCCAAAAGGTTGCATCGGTACACATGATGTTGTGTAGAGAACACCGAAATCCACCCACAACAGTAAAACCCGATATAACAGGACGTCCTCTCCTTTCAAACCCAGGAATTCAGATGAACAGGTGGTAGCGCTTTACCCAAGAAAAAGGATCCGAAGTGTCGCACGAAACCCAAAGGACAAATACGGGACTCCGTAACGTTACCAAGCACAACGTAGGAGAGCTCGTAGAAGTCTCCCATCACTTATCCCAACACTATAGCTGGAAACAAGGTTTTCACAGACATCCCCTAGAAAAGGCCATAGCATCACTGCATTTTGGGACGTACAGCAGCACACTAAGTAAGGCCGATAAAAAGAAGAAGCTCCCACAAGGTAAGGGCCCCAATTCGACAAAAAAAAATAAATGCTCCCCCACACTCACATAATTAGCAAAAAAAATATGTTCCTTCCCCCAACATCTGTCTAACCCTTAAAAACCCACTCTCCCTCCCATGAGTATGCTTTATATCGATTGGACCAACAACCATGCCAAAGGTGAGTATCCCGCATCCAACACCAATAAATAAAGGTAATACCCAAATCGAGGGGATGTGTCAAAACATCCAACTATAAGATTTAAAAGTGAGTTTAAGTAATACAAAGGCACCTCATCCCCGAGTAGTTTAATTGTCTTACATATCCCCAACGCTGCATCACAAACTAATAACCTGGTAGCATCCCAAGAGTTGTAATCCCTATATAATAACAGTCCCAGGCTAGAACCTATCACACGAAGGTTATCCAACAGAACCTCCACAACCTCCAGCAACATAACCAAAGTAGGATCCTTGGACAAAGGGCACACTTCTAAATCGTCACGAGAAAAGACATACTTGGGTTGCAATAGAAAACCATCAGCATACCTCCTTAAGTAGTGAAAGGGTTGTTTCTCAATAAAGCTGTCCTTTGACACTAAGGCTTGATGAGAGTGGGAGACTGACGAAAATCTCAGAAGTGATTTTGCTGGTAACCAGGAAAACAACTCATAAGTGGTGTCATCTATAGGGGAAGCCATAACTCATGAAATTTGCAAAGAAACCAAAGAAGAGTGAGGGAATTTCCTCAATGATGAGTTCAAATGTTCCCCCTTTTTCCTATTTATAAGCAAAAGCGGTACTCCAAGGCCAAATAAATTTGGCTTGGGAGTGGGGGCTAAGTGTTAAGGATAAGAATAATAAGACCAATCCAGTAAGGTCCAGAGTCAGAACCGAGTTGTGAAACCCAGCCTAAGACCAACCCGAGTCAAGGTCCACAGCCAGAACCAAGATATGCAACCTGGCCTAAGGCCAAACCGGGTCAGGTCCAAAGCCGGAACCGAGTTGAGCAACTCGGCCTAAGACAAGACTAGGTCAAGTCTACAGTCGGAACTGAGTTGAGCAATCCGGCCCCAGACCAATTCGGATGAAGAACGAAGCTGGAACCGAGTTGTGCAACCTGGCCTAAGGCAAAATCGGGTAAGGTTTATAACCGGAACCAAATTATGCAGCCAGCTTAGGATGAATCCGTGTGAGAATCAAACCCGGAACCAAGCTCGGCAAGTTGGCCTAGGTCACGTCCGAGTAAGAAGCTTAACCAGGCTTAAACCATCAATCGTCCTAAACCCAACTCAACCAAAGCTGCTGGATAGGACTAAACCTGTTAACTTAGGAAAAACTTGACCTGTAACCACTCTCCCAATGATTTACCTCTTCCCCCCAAGTGAGTAAGCCCTTTAACAGCTGACACCTTTAATCAACCCTTAGCCACGAACGAAGCCGCCAGTCAAACTCTTAAGCCCCAAGTATTCCCCTTAACCAACCTTAGTGGAAGATGCCCTACGAATAGGAGCCACATCTCAAAAATAGGGGGCAAGAAAAGGTGGGAAAGGAGAAACAAGTGAGACTTGAGCTTAGTCTTCCTTCCAAAGACTCATTCCCTAAATTCTGAAACACCGACCCATACCTGCTACTTGCCTCACTTTGTACCCATATCCTCCCCAAATGGCATGGGTACCCGAAGATAACGGGTTTTGCCTGCACTTTTACCAGCCCTAAGTCTAAGGGCATAACTCATCTAACCACCCTATGTATTGCATGGATTATTTCAACGGTACTAGTTAATTCCTTTTATCACTCCTATTTAGCATTAATTTATACACAACATTACCTAATTTGCATTATTCGTGCATATATTGTAAAATAGGAGTTGAGGGGAAGACCAACTAACCTGCCATCGATAAATTTTCCAATGGAAAGCACCGAAGAAATCTCAAATCCGGCCTTTTTCTCTAACCAGGGCAAGAAACCCTCACAATCTTCGTCTTTATACTTCAAAACCTGGTGCCTGTGTGAACAAATTGAGTGATGAAGCTTGACTAGAAGTGGAGCAGAAAAAAATAAGACTGATGGGTGACACTGCATGCGGAGAACTTGTGGACTCAACGGCATCGATTAGCAAGTTTTCGCGATGAAGAGCATTAGAGGTAGTGCATACTGAAGCTTATGCTTTGTTTGGCATCAGGATAAATGAGGGTAAGAGTAAAGAGGGGTAAAGAGGAAAAAAATAAGGTAATATTTTATCCTTATTTGGATATATCAAATTAAGAGGGATAAGGGTAAAGAGAGGTAAATGAGTTACCCTTGTTTGGCAGTTAGGTAAAGGGGTAAGGGTAAAAAGAGTTATAGTTAAAATAAGAGTAAAAGTGTCAAATTTTTTAAAAAAATTATCCTTATCCCCCTTAATCCCCCAATTTGGAGGTTAAAGAAATTGGGGGTCAAGAGCGGTAACGGGGGGTCAAGGGGGGTAAAAAATTACCCTCCTTTATCCTTCGAATAACTTTGTCAAATAGAAGTAAAAAATTATCCCTCTTTACCCTTATCCCCTTTACCCCTCTTCACCTCGTTGACAAACGGGGGTTTATTCTCGCGGGTTTCAAATGACGATGTTCTGTTTGCCCTATTAAACAAACCCGACAAAAATGTCTTTTTGGACATTAAAGTGACGAAAAATGATTTAAGTAATAAATTTAAATTTTGAAAGATTTATTTGTTTAAGTTATAAAAAATGTCTTATTTAGTTACTCAAATTATTTAAAATAAATAAGTTAATCACTAAACTTAAATTTTAAAAAATTTGATCACTAAACTCCTAATAAAATTTACATTTAATCATTCAAATAGTTTAAAATAGATAAATTGATCACCCAAATTATATTGTGAAACATTCAATCACTGGACTCCTTATAAAAATTTATTAGTGCCCCAAGTAGTATCAAATATATAAGTTGGTCGCCGAATCAAATTTTGGAAAACTCTATCACCTAACTTTAAAAAAAGTCATTTTGATCACTTATGTGATTTAAAAATGATAAAATTCATTGCTCAAATATAAAAATAAAAAATTTAAAACTTCTAGTAACTATAGAATATTGAAATAGTAAAAATTCATTACCCCAGGGAAAATATAAAGTATTTTTAATTTGAACACTAAAATTTACAGGAGTGCAATGAATTAAGAAACATATAAACTTTTTCTTTGAAAATGGGGGGAGTTCTTTTGTTCACTGAAATTGGTTTGAGAGTGAAGAAAATTTTGACAAAGGTATTTAATTTAGAGTTAATATTTTAATTCTTAACCTTTTATAGTTATAAATATATTTAAATATTCTCATTTTTATTTTAAATATATTTTTTATTTTATAAAAAAATTAATTACTTATCTTTTAATATTTATCCAATGTTAATAACCAAATAAAGGCTAATTTGGTTACAAGACAAAAGATGAACGACTGCTTTTGAAAAAAAAAGTGAAGGATGAATTTTTAATAAAGTTACAAAATTAGAGACCAATAAAATAAATAATTTTAAAAATATAATTAAAGTTGTTTTTTATACTAGAGCAATGAATTTAATCAATTTTAGAGCTTCTGGATGACTAAATGAGATTTTTATTAGGAGTTGGGTGACCAATTTTTTCAAAATTTGAGTTAGGGGACCAACTTGTTCATTTTAAATGACTTGAGTGACTAAAATAGACTTTTAATAAAAGTTGGGTGACTAAATATTTGAATATTTGAGTTTGGTGATTAAATTGGTCATTTTTCGTCACTTTAGTGACTAAAAGAGGACTTTTGTCTAACAAATTCGAATAAGTGTTGTAATTAAGTGTCAAGTGTACTATGAGGCTTGGACAAAAAATATACTTTAGAATCCATGCCTTTGAAATCCCTCCTCAAATCAAATTAATATGCATGTATATATATATATACACACGGAAATAGATGGTTCAACAGCCTTCCGTTGAATTCCTATTACGAAAATAATTAAGAACAAAGGGAATAAACAACTAACTAAATTCTCATCTCGAGAACTATAAAGAACACATAAACAATAATAAAAATCTCTAAAACAATTGAACTCTAAAAACAATCATATTCTAAATCTAACTAAATCTAATTAATCCTACCACAACTTAAAAACCTTAAATCTAATTACATAATTTAGTTAAAATAAACCCTAATAAATAAACTATTAATTAAACAAAACATTTAAACCACATTAAACAAAAATACCCTAAAATCCTAATCATAATAAAATTGCGTCTCATACTACTTTTCCAGCTCAGATGCAATTTCTACTGGTTATTTTCATCCAAATTGGCATCATGACTTTTATTAGAGAGTGAGGGATGAGAGGGGATAACATTTATGTAAAGGTTAAATCTGGACCACACATTTAATTAAAGAGGGGGAAGGGATGATGTCAGGTTCAAGGCCAGTCCCGATATTTCTAGGGCCTCAAGCAAAAATTTCAAATGGAGCCTCTCATATTCAACAAATTATAAAAACTCTAATTGCAAATCTTATTATTGATACTTTAAAGTAGGGCTGGCAAAATCTAACACGACACGATAATACGACATGAAAATAACAGGTTTAGGTTGGTGGTTTTGAAGCGGGGTTGAATTGGGGTTGACTTGTTTAACCCGTTTAGATAATTGGATTGAATTTGGGTTTGATCCATGTAACCTGTTTTTGACATGATTGATCCGTTTATATAGTTACGTTAGGCATTTAATTAATACATTATTGTTATTATATATTTTTTTGAGTTAAGATAATTGAACAATGTTTAGTAATATTAATTTGATAGTTTATTTAAATAGTTATAAATATAACAAGTATTTATTAGTATTATGAACCATGAAGTGCATTATCAACATGTTTGTAAGTTCAAAAACTAGCATTTAATGAAAAAAGTCACCAATATAATTAAATGGGTAATCCGTGGGTTACCCATTTAATAATTGGGCTAGGTCAAGGTTGAGAGTTCTTAACTCGTCTAATAAATGGGTCAGATTTGTTTTGACCCCATTTTTAAGACCCCTCTCATTGCACAAACACGAACACGAAACGACATTACACATTTGCCACCCCTACTTTAAAGTCACAACCCCAATAATTTGGGGGCCTTAAGCAGTCACTTGGGGTTATACCCGACCCTTTTTAGGTGGATTGAAGATAATGTCAGTAACCAAATGAGTGGTCTAGAATCAATCCTCTCACTGTATGAGCGTGAATCCTGGCCCTCCACTGTAATGGACGGCCAAGATTTGTTGAATATTAGAAAAATAACAATTCAGAGCCAATACCCCTTCATGGAGCAGGAAGAAAGAAGAGGTAAGGGAAGAAAATTATTATTTTTTTAATACTGAATAAATATTGGCCATAAATTATTATTTTTTTAATGTCCAACAAATCTTGCCATCCATTATAATAGAAGGTCATGATTCTCCCCTTTCATGCTCTCACGTTCTCATAAGGACTATATATATATATATAAGATGTTGGAATGAGAATGTAAGTTAAGTGAGAAAATTAAAGCTAAACTATTAAATTTTAAGTAAGATTAATTATTGGTTATAATTATAACCCACTTTATTGGCCAAATTAATAAGAGGGTAAAATTTTTCTCCCATATCCCCTCTTTCTCTCTCTCCCACATACCCCCTCCCCCGCCAAGTCATCGGCAGCCGTGCCATCTTCATGTCACCGCTATCGCCGCCTTGCCACGGTGCCGCCGCCGCCACCCCCGTCGGCTTGACATACCACCATCCCCTTCTCCCTCTCTTCCTATTCCCGGTGAAGGGGTTTTCCGACGATGTGGTGGGGAAGGAGGTGTGAGAGAGAGAAAGAGAAAGGGGTATGAAGGGAAAGGGGTATATGAGGAGAAAGAGAGAGAAGGCAGCAGCATGGCGGCGGCGCGGCTGCTGGTGACTTGGTGGAGGAGGAGTATGTGAGGGAGAGAGAAAGAGGAGGTATGAGAGAAAAATTCTTTTTTTTCTTTAGATGCTCAACAAATATTGGCCTTCCATTACAATCTTACTTAAAATCCAACAGTGTAGCTTTACTTTTCTTATTTTCTCGCTTAACTTTCATTCTCATTCGAGCCTCTCCTATATAACACATGAAAATTGAACTCAAAAAAGATCCAATATTTATAACACTCTTCCTTTGAATACTCATTTTAGAACCACATGGGACAAATACCCAGAAAGAGTTTAGTGCCTAAGTTATACACATTTTAGACTGCCTCACTAAAAACTTTGCCAAGAAAAACCCCAGTGGAAAAAAAAAACATAACGAAGGAAAAAAGAATATAATGCGTATATGACTCCTCCTTTTTAGAGCATGTCAATAAAAGACATTTGTGAGCCGTGCATACCAATCTTGTGCACCAATTTCTCGAAAGCTACTATTGTTAAAGTTTTGGTGAATAAATATACTAGGTTTTCACCCGAAGCTCATGCATAAAAGAGAACTTTGGTGAGATGTGTTTGGTTCTGTCACGTTTAATATAACCACCTTTAATTTTAGCAATATATGTTGCATTTTCTTCATTTAGTATTGTCGAACTTACTCTAATCATTATAAGATTGCATTTTTCTTGAATATGCTAAACTAGTGATCTCAACCATAAACATTTCCTGCTTGCCTCATGAAGTGCAAGTATCTCAGTATGAATTAAAGAAGTTGATGATATTGTTTGCTATGTAGATCACCAAGATGTAGCAGTACTATATCCTATCTATGAACAATCTTTTGTGGATCAGACAATTATACCCAACATCTGGATATCAAATCAATTGCGGGTTTGATTTTTTTTTTTTTTAATAGAATAACTCAATCTTAAATGTTCCACAAAAATACCGAAATATATGTTGAATCTCATTGCAATATCTTCGTGTTGGTATCAAGCTATATCTTGCTAATAAGTTAACCATAAAGGCTACATCTAGTCTCATGTAGTTAAAAGATACATTAGTGCACCAATTTCACTTAGATATGGTACTTCATGGTGAAGAATTTCTTCGTTATCTCTCAAGGACAAAAGTAGTTCTTGTTTATATCAAGGGATCGAGCGATCATTAGGTACTCAACGAATGTGCCTTATCCATATTAAAACATTTAAACACTTTCTATATATAAACATATTGATGGATAAAAATTCCATCAGATAAGTGCTCGACCTGTAAGGCGAGGTGAAATTTTTTTCTTTCCAAGATCTTGCACCTCTGACCCTTTATTTAGATATGTAACATCTTCGTCGAGCTCTTCAAGAGTTCCTATGATGTCTAAGTCATTAATGTAGACTGTAATCTGGTAAATCCAGAATTTGATTTTTTAATATAAACATATGGGCTAATAAAATTCTTAACATATCCCTCTCCTTGATGGTATATACTAATATGATTGTACCACGTTCTCCCGGATTGTTTCAACAACACCAACAACAACAATAGCCTAGCACCTCAAAGAGGCTTCTGCTAAGGTAGGTTTTGGGAGGGCATATGATGTAAGCAGCCTTAAGACTCTAGGGTGCTATCCTATAGAGAAACTATTACTAAAGGCCCACAACCCTAAGTACACAAGCATGCCTAATGAAAGTAGGCAAATTGGCACTAGTCAAATTAAATGAAGCAGCAAATAATAACAAACATACAAGCATAGGGACAATGTTTAAGGTATGAAATATTCAATCGTTGAATATTTTATTATAACCCAAAACAAAGAAAAATTGATTGTGTTATTAAAGAGTTTAGTAACAAGATTGTTCATCAAATTTAAATTATTTAAATTATGATAAATTATAAATAAAGTAGTGGGTGTATATTTCTAAATAATCTAATAAGATTAGATATACAATATCTAATTGGATTAGATGCGGTTTACAATTAATAAGATTAAGATCGTATTATTTTATTTATTTAAATAATAATAATAATAAATATAAAAAAAATTAATTTAAGTGGGACGTGCCAAGCCATGCGTTGGGCACGCCCCAAACCTTAAAAAACATTAATTATTTTTTTATTTTATTATTTAAATAATTTGAATAGCTGAATAATTAATTAGGATAAGATGCTAATTAAGATTAGGTGATAATCTTTTCTAAAAGAGTTTAAAAAATTCTGTAATTGCTTTAACCTTTAGGTTTTAAGTGTTGTTATTCAAATTGTTTCATAACAAGGTACTTATTATATTTTGTTCTCATATTTATTATTATTTAAAGAGTTAAATATTATGTATGATGCAGTTAAAGTTATGAAGTCATATAACTTGGTGAAATATTTGATTTTATCTAGTGGAAGAATTTTTTTCAAATAAGTTTAATTAGATTAGGGAATTCAAAACTTGAATTATTTGAAAAGAAAAATTCTCATAATATATCTGAGATTAGATTACATAGGTTGAATAGTTAAAAAAAACCTAGTATGATTAGGACTTCATTTTATTGTTAAATTAAATTTAGAATGAGATTCTAACATTGATTATGAGATAATCAAATTTAAAAGAAAGATCCGCCATTGTAAATTTTAAGAGGGAGCAAGGATTAGGAGTTGATTCCTCATGATCTCCATTACCAGTCTAATAGTATAGTGGACAAGCGCTACTTCCTAGGGAGAGCTTTTGTTCACAGGATACAAGGTTAGATTTCTTCATGATAGATAGAGGTACTATAAAAATGAGTGCGGCCACATTGACGAAGAGCATCTTGTTAGCTTGAACTAATGTCTAGATAATGGTATACATTTGACTAAAATAGTATGATAGTCTGCTAGAGAGCATTCTGATACTGCCTTAGAGACCATAGAAGAAACGGTGAGTTAAATATGTTTAGGAAACACGTTATTTGAGAATAGTTCTCATTTGACTAATTACTTGTTACCCCTCTCCCATAGTAACAAGTAGATTGGTTAGCTCATCGTTGCACACATACAGAGAATGGTTAGGTGGATCTATGCTTTGTTTGTTTGGCTAAATTATTTAAAAGTTCACAAGACTCAAAATATCAAATGGGAGTGAGCTTCTAAATGAATGCTCATGGCCTCCAATACCGGTCTAGTAATACAGTAGGCGGGCGCGACTCCCTGAGGAGAGTGTTCATTTGCAGAATGCAATGTTAGTCCTCTAAGAGATGAACTAAAGTCCAAGCAATCGAGTTGGGACACGCCGACGTGTAGTATATTGAGATCTTAAGATCGAGATTGAATCTTGATCTTAACCTAAGAAGAAGAGAGTAAGGGATGAGAAAGAATTGAAGGTAGATGAGAAAATAGAGAGAGAATAAGATGAGAAGAGAAGTTTATCTCATAGAGATGGGTAAATTTCATTGAATACCTCAAAATTATACAAGATCACTCTATATAAAGGAAAATTGAAACAAGCCTTCAAAATTCCAAGCTTAAACTAAACTCCCACCAAAACAACTATCGGAAGCCTCCCTAACTAACTTTGACCCCAATAAGCTAATTCAAACCCGGCTTACACATAAGTACTTTATTACATCAAAATATCAAAGGAAAACATAACAATCCCGTCCCCTTACAACATTCTTGTCCTCAAGAATGAAAAGAAGGAAATTGACTCAACAATCCCAAGTAGAGAACGCTTCATCCAAGTTGCTCCATGTGACTCGCAGCTGCTGAACTCTGCTACCTGTTGCTGCTGTTGATCCTTCTTCGACTATTGCAGTAGGTTGTAACTTCATAAGACCATTGGAGCCTACATCTGGAGGTGTCAAGGAGGACTTGTGACCAGCTTGGACCTGTCTTTTAAGAAGGGAAACATGAAAAACTGGGTGTATGTAAGAATCGGTAGGCAGTTCCAATTTGTAAGCAACCTTGCCAATTCTTTCCAACACCTTGTAAGGTCCAAAAAAATATGGCACAAAGCTTGACATTTTTCCTTACTGCTACTGTGGATTGTCTATGAGGCTACAATTTTAGATATACCATGTTTCCTACCTCAAAATTTTGATCAATTCTTTTCTTATCAGCATACCACTTCATCCGGGACTGAGATTCAGTAAGATTGAGCTTCAGCTGGTGCAGGACATGTCCCCTTTGCTGCAACATATCAGCTGCCACACTCCAATTAGACCCAACCCCTTGCAATCCAAAAGGAGAAGGAGGATCATAACCATATAAGACCTTGAATGGAGAAATGCCCAAGGAAGTGTGAAAATGAGTATTATACCAATACTCAGCCAAAGAGAGCCATCTACCCCACACCTTAGGATGATTAAATACCATGCTCTTGAGGTATTGTTCAATGCATTGATTAACCCTCTCCGTTTGTTCATCAGTTTGAGGGTGATATGAAGAACTCATGGCCAAGGTTGTTCCCAAAAGCCCAAACAATTCCTTCCAAAAGCAGCTTGTGAAGAGTTTATCCCTATCTAAAACGATGGATTGAGGCAATCTCTGAAGCTTGTAGATGTTGTCCAAGAACACACGAGCTAATTTTTCTACAGTGATAGGCCGAGCCAAGGCAATGAAGTGTCCAGATTTGGTGAACCGATCCACCACAACCCAAATCACCTCTTTTCCTTCTGACTTAGGTAATCCTTCGATGAAATCCATGCCTATGTGCTGCCATATGCCCTCAGGAACAGGAAGGGGCTGGAGTAATCCTTGGTATCTATGATCACCAAGCTTGGTTTGTTGACAAACCTCACAACTTTGCACCAGATTAGTCACTTCCTTCTTCATTCCGGGCCAGCTAAAATGAAGCCTCAACCTCTGATAAGTTCCCTCCATACCAGAGTGACCTCCCCATGAAGAATCGTGAGCTGAATTAATGATCTAGTGCCTGAGATCAATGGAGCTACCAACATACAATTTCCCCTGAATTCTGATAATTCCTCGGGTAACAGATGTACCAGCAACTAGATTGTCGGCCCTACCCACACTAGCAGCAGCTATACACTCCTGAGCAAAGGGATCATTCTCATAGGACTGATGTAATTCTTCCATCCAAGCAGGAGAAATCAAAGAAATAGCTCCAAGGGAACCCTGTTCATGGCCCTCAAACTTGCGCGATAGTGCATCCGCAGCCCAATTTTCCTTGCCTTTTCTGTACTCGATATCATAGTTCAGTCCCAACATCTTCAACAACCCTTTCCTCTGTATCCTTATGACAATATTTTGCTCTAATAAGCGTTTAAGACTTTGATGATCAGTCTTAATGATGAAGTGATGCCCATCTAAGTAATGTCTCCACTTATCAACCGCAAGCAAAATGGCTAAGTACTCTTTCTCATATGTGGAAAGAGCTTGATGTTTTGCACTCAAAGCTTGGCTAAGGTAAGCTATAGGCCTCCCCCCTTGAGACAGAACTGCTCCAATACCACTTCCACTAGCATCTGTCTCCAAAATGAAACTTGAAGAGAAATCAGGCATAGCTAAAACTGGTGCTTGGCACATTGCAGATTTGAGAACATCAAAGGCCTTTGGAGCATCTTCCGACCATCTGAAAGAGTCCTTCTTAAGCAAATCTATTAGGGGCTTAGCTAAGGCCCCATATCTAGCTATAAACTTGCGGTAACAGCCAGTTAACCCCAAAAAACCCCTCAATTGCTTCAATGAGACCGGAACAGCCCAATCCTTCATAGCTTGGACCTTTGAGGGATCGGTAGCAATTCCATCAGAAGAGATCACATGGCTGAGGTATTCTAGATGTGTTTGAGCAAATGAACACTTGGACAGCTTAGCAAACAATTTATGCTTACGCATGAGCAAAAATACCTCCCTCAAATGCTTCAAGTGTTCCCCAAAAGATACACTGTAAATGAGAATGTCATCGAAGAAGACCAAAACAAATTTCCTAAGAAATTGTTTGAAAACATCATTCATGAGAGCCTGGAATGTAGCAGGTGCGTTCGTCAAGCCAAATGGCATAACCACAAACTCAAAATGTCCATGATGCGTCCGGAATGCAGTCTTATACACATCAGGCTCACTAACTCTGATCTGATGGTAACCTTGCCGTAGTTCCAGCTTGGAGAAAACTTGAGCCCCATACAACTCATCCAACAAGTCATCTATAACTGGTATAGGAAACTTGTCCTTCACAATCATAGAATTAAGCTGCCTATAATCAATACACATGCGTGCTGTACCATCTTTTTTCTTCACAAGTATGACCGAAGAAGCAAAAGGACTATGACTAACTTGTATGAAGTTAGTCTTAAGCAATTCATCCACTTGTTTCTCTATCTCAGCTCTGTGAGCATGAGGATGAATATAGGGTCTGATCTTCACTGGTTCTGCCCCCTCCTTGAGAGGAATCTCATGATCGAAACTCCTTTTAGGAGGTAATGACTTAGGCACTTCGAAAAACATCTTCAAATTCAGCTACCAAGTTCTGTACCTCAGGCTCTGTTATGGCAGTTAGTTCTACTGATGCAATGGCAAACAATTGGCCCACCCATTGATAAGCACAACCTTGAAGGCCCTTCTTGAGCTTACTGCCCTTTATGACTTGCAGATGAGCCAGTTCAGCAATGCCTTGCAGTGTGACTTTGGATCCTTGAACATCAAATGACACCGAGAGGTTTGCATAATCAAACAATACCGGACTATAGGATCTCATCCAATCCACCCCAAGCACCATGTCACACCCTCCCAAGGGAAGGATTCTAAAGTCGTAGCTGAACTTACAGTCTTGCATCAACCAAGAGAATCCTTGGCATTTGTTCTGTGTGGTCACTATCTTTCCATCAGCAACTGTAACTGCAAGCGGGTGAGTTTTGATCACTTCGTGGCCCACTTTCTTGACAACTTTGGGATCTATGAAGCTATGAGTACTCTCACTATCAATGAGAATGATAATGGATCTCGTACCAGCTGTTCCTCTAATTCGGATTGTACTATGAGCCCCATTACCAGTAAGAGCCTTAACTAAAATCTCAATCGCAGCATCATCTAGGCTTTGTACACTTTCCTAATCAGACTCATTACCCTCATCCGCAATTTCTCCTTCATCAAGGTGTTCATCAGCATTAGTACCTTCCACAGCCACGAGGAACTTGGGATTGCACCTGTGACCAAACTGATAAGGCTGATTACAACGAAAGCACAACTTCTGCTCGGTTTGTCCTCTCCTCTGCTAGATCTATTTCTGCTCGAATTCTGCTGAGATCTAAAGGTACTTCCACAAGGTTTAGAGGTCTCACCTCCTGTTATGACGGTGGTTTCATAGAGTTTTGCTTTAGAAAAACCTGTGGACAAATCAATAGGATCAACGGCCTTAACTAAGTTCTTCAACTTAGGCTTCAAACCACTTATGAAAGCTGACACATAGTATGATTCAGATGCTTCTATTTCAGTCACAATGCTAGCTCTAAGATTCTCAAACCTAGTCATGTACTCCTTGACAATTGAATCTTGCTTCACTTTATTAAATTTATCCACAATATCACTATCATCCTCATCACTATAACGAGCACATAAAGCCTTGGCAAATTCATACCAAGAAATGGAAGGTCTACTTCTAATCAAACTATAGAACCACACTTCATGATCACCAAGCAAGTATACAACCGCAATTTGTACCTTTTCTGATTCATCAATTTGATAAAAAAGGAAATAACACTCACACCTTCTCAGCCATGAATGAGGTTTCTTACCATCAAATGCATCGATTTGTAATCTCGGCTATTGGTGGTTGTTGCCTCGACTATTAAATGATTCCTCATTGCTGCCAGATCATGGAGGTTGCCAAGAATCAGGTGGCCTGTCCAGATGACCAACACTGACTCCCTGATCTCTGAAGGTGGGATCCCTTCCTGCTATCCGACCCTCTGCAACTTCAGTCCAGTTTGAATGTCGAGGTCAATCTTGCTCACTGTGCTCAGGTCTTTCAAGAATAACTGCCTCTTGAGACCTAACCGGAACTCCTTCATCATGAATTAATGTTTGAGCTCTCACAAAAGCACCAGCCTGAAGCACACTAGCTGGTATCAAAGGATCCGGAACCAATGGAGGATTAGGCCTCCTGAACTGCTCCTGAATCTCAGCCAATTTCACATCCAACTGCTGCAATTCTCGATCAAACCTCATTGCAATCTTCTCCTCCAGCTCTTGTGTCTGTCGTGTGAGCTGATCAGAGAATTTCAGTTCGGCTTGTTGAGATCGTTGCTCCAATTTCTCCTTCCATTGCTGCTGAAACATCTGAATTGACTCCACTTGTGATACCTTGAGTCGATCAATCATGTATTCACCCCAAGCCTTAAATTGATTCTCCAAAACATTTCTTGTAACAACCTCCTGACCTGCAGGATCATTGCCACCAATCGCTTCAGACACCAAAGGTTTAGAAGCTGCTCTAGCAGCAGCTGATCTGGTGGTTACACCACCGCCAATGCTGTCTCGGCTGACATTGCCATTGTTCCTGAATTTGGGAAGCCACGAGGCTTTGATACCAATTGTTAAGATCGAGATTGAATCTTGATCTTAACCTAAGGAGAAGAGAGTAAGGGATGAGAAAGAATTAAAGGTAGATGAGAAAATAGAGAGAGAATAAGATGAGAAGAGAAGTTTATCTCATAGAGATGGGTAAATTTCATTGAATACCTCAAAATTACACAAGATCACTCTATATAAAGGAAAATTGAAACAAGCCTTCAAAATTCCAAGCTTAAACTAAACTCCCGCCAAACAACTACCGGAAGCCTCCCTAACTAACTTTGGCGCCAATAAGCTAATTCAAACCCGGCTTACACATAAGTACTTTATTACATCAAAATATCAAAGGAAAACGTAACACGATGAGTTAAATATGTTTAGGAAACACGTTATTTGAGAATAGTTCTCATTTGACTAATTACTTGTTACCCCTCTCCCATAGTAACAAGTAGATTGGTTAGCTCATTGTTGCACACATACAGAGAATGGTTAGGTGGATCTATGCTTTGTTTGTTTGGCTAAATTATTTAAAAGTTCACAAGACTCAAAATATCAAATGGGAGTGAGCTTCTAAATGAATGCTCATGGCCTCCATTACTGGTCCAGTAATACAGTAGGCGGGCGCGACTCCCCGAGGAGAGCGTTCATTTGCAAAATGCAATGTTAGTCCTCTAAGAGATGAACTAAAGTCCAAGCAATTGAGTTGGGACACGCCGATGTGTAGTATATTGAGATCTTGTATCAGTGTTTAGGTAATGGTGTACACTTGACTTGGGTCTACATTAGCCTTCCCGAGGAGCTTTGTTGTAGAACTTTAGAGGCTAAGGGAAAAGTGGTGCGTTAAATGTGTTTAATAAAGAGTTTATAAGTAAACATATTTATTGAGAAATGTTCTCACCCTTCCGATGTCTCAATTCAGCCTTGCCGACGAGGAGTTTTTGGTGGTTTGGTTGGTTATCCCCGGCATACATGTAAATGTCGGAATTTGAACTCCAAACCTTAATTATTTGCTAAAAGTGAGAAAAGTAATCATGTGTGTTATATGACTTGTTTTATAGTTTTTTGTTTTTAGATTGGTTGTTTGATTGTGTATTGCGATCAATACCGGTATATCTTGTTTGTTCTATTCTATTTGCTATAATATGATATGTTTTAATACATGTAGAGCATAAGGAGATGTTTAAAGTTTTCTATGTTGCTACTAGTGGATCTACTAAGTTGAAAAGAATGTTTAGAACATTAAACTAGATTGAAGAGTTAGTCAGATGCAAGATTCGGACATTAAATGTCAAACTTATTCTTGTATTAGATACTAGAATTGCCAACTATAGTAGAGATGATTAGATACTTGAAAGAAGTGTTTGATCAGAGAACTAGTAGCATGAGAACAGTTTATACGAAAGTTGTCATGAAATCTAAGGGAAGAGTCCACTTAGGATAAGCATCTACCTCATGAATTAGGAACTTCAAGAGGGTAAAAATAAAACATAACTCAAAATAGTTCTGCTTCCTTAATAAAAGCACTGGACGTTAAAAGGAAATGCCTAGGTACTTAGGTACTATCTTATTCAAGTCCTAAAGCCAAAATGACAAGATATTGGGTATCATGTCTCCTTTAGTTGTGACTAGTAGGTAGTTCACTAGTATATTGACGAATGGGTTTTTGGTAAGAGCATCAAGACGTAGTGGTTTAATTCGGGAAATATAGTTTTGTATTTGAGCAACTATCTAGATATACTTAATAAATTTGGTTTCTATGTACTATTTGTTTCAAAATGAACTTTCAATTATTTTTCTGAAAAATAAACTGATAGTTATATAAATAAAGTGTTTATTTAAAAGGGTGCATTGTAGATAGTTGACTTATTTTGACCAAAGCTACATTAATGGCTATTTATCAGTTTAACACAAGTCAGACTATTAACGATATAAAAGAAGAAATTCCAGAAACCATATAGCATTTAAGTGGTATTTAATCATAGGTTACACTACTCCAATGTGATACGAAACTGGTTTGATTTGTCTTATAGATCATTAAGTACTTGAATGATAACCTGTATGTGAATCATGTTCGAATTAATGGTGACTGAAAATGTCTCTAAGAGTAAAGACAGTAGGATCGCTAAACTGCTAAGACTTGTTCATGAAGTGTTTATGGATTGCAAAAAGTTGAAGCGAGCAGAATTGAAAGAGTATTTCATAAAATGTTTATGAATGACTACTCAGTAAATTGATATATAGATATACCTATGAAGACTAGAGTTTTGAAATTCCTTGAAAGGTTCAAAGAAGAAAAGTTGCGATTTGTTAGTTAATTATATCAAATCACATTAATTAGATCAAAGTGGTGGTTTTAGGAGAACTCTTAGTTTTTCTTACTACAAAGAGTTGTAAAAGGGATCAATAATATGTTATGGAATATGGTGAGATTCATATGATGACTGAAGATTACATATCAAATGGTTTTTTATGTAAGAAGGTTTTAGAAAATGTTCCAAAAGCATAATAGATAGCTTGTTTTGGATAGATTGATAGTATAAGTTACTGTGTCTGAACAACATGATACAACTTATAGTGTAGATGACGTATTACATATATCTTTAACTGGGTTATTGTCACACAAGGTACATGGGAGCTTTGGCGTATTGGGATGATGGTCAGAGTCACCTGATGGATTCATGTCTTCAGTCGTAACAGTTAAGAATGATGATGAATCTGATCCTTTAGATTATAATGAAACTCTTAGGTATAAAGATGCAGGCCAATGGGTTAGGGCGATAAAAGTAAAGTTAAAGTAATTGTATTTTAAAGTCTAGAGCTTGTAAAGGCATTGAAAGACATTAAGTCCATTAGATTGGATCTAATGGGATCTACAAGTATAAAGAGTTCATTGGTCGGGAAGGTAGAGACCTTCAACGCTAGATTGATGGCACTGGGTTAATACTCTATTGGAAGGAATCATCTTTAATGGGACCTTCTAGCCAAATGCTATGCTTAAGTCCATGGGGTTGCTCTTTTTCATTGTATCTCATTATGATGAGGTGTGGGAATGGAAGTCAAGATGACGTTCTCTGAATGGCTATCTTGAAAGATTATGTATATGATACAATTAGACAAATCTATTGCTAAAAGTCATGAGCATACAGTATGCAAATTGAAAGTCTATTTGTAGACGTAAATAAGCATTTTGTTCATTGAATAGTAAACTTGATAACGATTAATCAAGTCCTAAGGATTTGAGTTAAGTGGATAGTGAACCATTAGAATACAAGTGACAGAACAAGAAGGTAGAGACTTTTAAAGTGTTGTATGTAGATAACATTCTACTCATCGAGTATGGTGTAGAATTGTTATGAGCTATTAAGTTTTAATTGTTTAGCCAATAAAAAGTGGAAGACGTAAGATGAGCCAACTATGTTCTCAAGGATCAAGCTTTTGCGAAATTCAAAGAAAAGATGTTGAGTGTATCACGGGTCATTTGCTTTAAAAGAGAGTTTAGACATTTGATGTCAGAATTCTTGTTTACCCTTATAGTGGGAGTCATTAGATGGTGAAGAGTGAAGCAATCTTGGATTGCTTACTTCGTCATGGAAGTCGGGTACTTGATAGTTACGGAACTGTTGAGTAGATTTGTTGACTCAGAAGGTTCCTAGTAGATAAAACATGTGAGTGAAAGAATGAGACAGTGACAGATCAGTAGTGGTTCAAGTTTATAGTTAAAGAGTTGATAGATTCCTAAGAGATAGTTATGCAATACAGACTATTTGAGTTTAAGGACAAGTGGGAGATTGTTGGAATAGGTGTCCTAGAAAAATCTAATTAGTTAGTTTTAAATATTAAATAAATGAAATTATTTATTTATTTATTTATTATCTGGTTATGTTTTATGAGTCAAACATGCATATGCATGATTTTGGTTTTTCTAAAACATTCCATGAGATGGACGTTGTCCGAGATGATGTCAGGTTTGGTTTAAGTGGTCAATAAGATTGAATCATGGAAAGACTTAGATCAAACTAGTGACATGTTGTCAAAGTATATTCATAATCGGTTATAAGTTTGGACAACTTGTCTAATAAGACTATAATATGATACTTTTAATGACTTGTCTTGGTCATGTGGATAGGAATCCAAGAGTATTATGTTGGTGTTTTCAATAAGATTAGAACACTGAGCAGGATCACCTGAATTAGTTGTTTCTCTACTGCTATAAAAAATAATTGATTCTGTAAGACCATAACTCTAAATCCGGGAAATAGTCTGAACTCGTACATGAAATGTTAATTGCTTTGATGCCCAAAATAATGTGGCCACACATCCAGTGCAACATCCTCATCTCTGCCACTTTCATTCTCCGTGTTTGATTTTGTTTCATTAGGCGACACTCTGCCCCATATAACATAGCCGGTCTAACTACCGTCCTATAGTATTTTCCCTTTATCTTTAGCGGGAACTTTCTATCACAAAGCACTCCGGATGCCATCCTCTACTTCTGCCATCCTACTTTAATCCTATTATTGACATCCTCATGCACCTCACCATTCTGATGTATCATGGATCCCAGGTATTTGAAACTCTCCTTACTCGGTACGATCTCCGATTCTATCTTGACCTCCTTTGTACTAGACGTTGTGGAATGATCGACTTTGAATTCCAAGTACTCGGTCTTAGATCTGCTAATCCTTAAGCCCTTCGATTCTAAAGCACCTCTCCACAATTCCAGCTTTTCATTTATGTCCGCTCGGGAGTCCCCTACCAAAACTATGTCATCTGCAAAAAGCATACACCAAGGTACCGCTCCTTGGATGTGTCTAGTGAGCTCGTCCATCACTAGAATGAACAGAAAGGGACTCAAGGTAGAACCCTGGTGCACCCCTACTGTAATAGGGAACATGTCTGTTTCCGCTTCCCCTGTACGTACATTAGTATGTGCCTCTTCATACGTGTTCTTAAGAGCCCGAATATAAGGCATTGGGATGCCTCTCCTACCCAACACCCGCCATAGTACCTCTCTTGGTACTCTATCATATGCCTTTTCCAAATCAATGAAAACCATGTGGAGATCCTTTTGTCTCTCCCTATACAGCTCTATCGTTCGCCTTTAAAGGTGGATGGCTTCTATTGTTGATCTCCCAGGTATGAACCCGAAATGGTTTTCGGTCACCTTCGTATGTTGCCGTAGCCTCCTTTCTATGACTCGCTCCCACAGCTTGAGAGTGTGACACATTAGTTTGATCCCCCGGTAGTTGGAGCAGCTTTGGATATTGCCCTTGTTCTTGTAAATTGGGACTAGTGTGCTCTTCCTCCATTCGTCCGGCATCTTCTTTCCTATAAGGATTAGGTTAAAGAATCTTGTCAACTAGCTGATGCCCCTCTGTCCAAGGCATTTCTAAACCTCAATGGGTATTCCATCTGGTCCAACTGCTCTTCCCCTGCCCATATGTTTTAAGGCTTCCTTGATCTCCTCTGGAGTAATTCGCTCACAATCGCAGCTGTTCTGATCCTCCTCCGGTGTCTAGAGATCACCTAGAACTATCTTTGTGATTCCCTGGTTGTTGAACATATCATGGAAGTAGGCTTTCCACCTAGCTCTAATTAGGTGCCCATCCACTAGCACCTGTCTATCTTCTCCTTTTATGTATTTCACTTGCTCCAAGTCCCTCGTCCTCCTTTCGCTTGCTCTGGCGATCTTGTATATATCCGTGGCTCCCTCCTTGGTATCCTGCCTCTTGTAAAATTCCTCATATGCTCTTGATTGCGCCTCACTGACTGCCTTCTTTGCTTCCTTCTTGGCTTGCTGGTATTGACGTCTCTTTTCCTCTTCTTTGCTATGCTCCCACTCCTTAAACAAGTCTCGTTTCGCCTTAATCCTCTGTTGTACCTCCTCACCCCACCACCAAGGCTCTCTGTTGGTCGTTGCCCCACCTTTTGACTCTCCTAGGACTTCTCGTGGCAGTCCCCTAATCTTTTGGGCCATTTCGTTCCTCATCCTGTTCGTATCTTCCTCCCCTTCCCAATCGAGCTCTGATTCCGCTCTTTCCTTATAGGCTCTATACTTTTCTCCTTTCAAATCCCTCCATCGGGTCTGTCTCTGCACGGATTTCCTGCTTCTTCTGACCCTCATCTTGACCTTTACATCCACGCACACCACCTTATGTTGTTTAGAAAGGTCGACCCCTAGGATGACCTTGCAGTCCCTGCATTCTCTTTGTACCATTTTTCTTAGTAGTATGTAATCAATCTGAGTTCTTATCCCTCCGCTTTGATACGTGATGAGTTATTTGTTAATGAGATGAATTATTTATTCATAAGTTGAATAAATTAATTTTGTCAAATAATATTTATGAGATAAATTATATATATATATGTATATATATAAATTCCCTTAGATGGTTGTTTGCTTTTTGCCTTTTGCTCTTGCTTATATGCTTCCATGCTTTTCATGCTCTCCATGCCTGTCAGGTTGGGGGTCCTCGGAAACAACCTCTCTTTAGGATATCACTATGAAGAGATAAGGCTGTTATATCCTACCCCTCCTAGACCTTGCTTACATAGGAGCTCTTGAGGCACTGGGGTGTGAAGTTTTTTTGGGTTTTAGGTTTTGGAACCTTATTTTCTCCCACAACGAAAAGGCTAAAATTGTTTTAGGGTTTTCTAAATTAATGTTTAGCAAGTTTTTCAGGAAATTTATTTTTTGGAAAGATTAAAAGGAAAAATTTGTTACAAAATTTTTCCTAAATTAAATAATTTGGGAGCCCACACTCTGGTGCTAATAGAGGTTATTGCAGAGAAGATCTTGAGGTATCAAGAAGTCCCTTCTTCCAATTTCAGACCTACAAATTCGGAGTGTGGATTTGTCCTCAGGTATGTCTAAATTAAGTATTTGATATTTAATTTGATCTTTCCTTTATTTCATTTATTCTACATACCATATTTATACTTGTTTCATTTGATGTTTTGATTGTTATATTTTGAGCCTATTAAAGTAAGATCTAGGTCTAATTATACAATTTAATTAGATTAGGGCGTTAGATTTAAAATTAAGAATTTTAAATTAGTTTTCTATTGTGCCCACTCTAGTCTTTTAGGGAAATTTTTTTTGAAATAAGTTCCAACACTAATACCAATTGTTCAAAAATTTTAATTTTTGATACTAATTTTTTCCTAGATTGGTTCTATTAGGGGCTGGAAATAACTTTAAAATTATTTAATTTTAAATCTAAAGGATGTCTATACTAATATATACATAACGAACATGGAATATCTAAGTATAATAAATATTAAATCCCACGCATAAATTAAATAGTGAAAATTAAAGGAAAGCTTTAAAAGAATAGTAATAAGAAATACCTGGATTATAGACCGCAATTGTCGCCAGGGAGGAATCATCGAGACCGCGTGATCTTCTCGGCAATGACCCCTTGACACTAGAGTTTGGGCTCCGAAAAAATATTTACAAGAAGAAATTTCAAAGAAAAAAATCCTACTTTTCTAATTTTCTGAAAAATTAGATTTTGCTGAGAATTATTAGATGCTAAACTAGGTTTTCAAGACCCCTATTTATAAAAGGTTTCGGATAGAAAAAATCTCACTTATTTCAATAGAGGACACGCTTAAAATAAAATAAAAACCTAAAATAAAACAACGCCGTATTAGTTTAGAAGAAAAACGTGCTTTCTTGCTCCAGATTAACATGCCACGTGTTGGCTTCGCATTGGCCAAATCCATTCCACTTGGATAACCTTTTGACACGTGTCGCATGCTGGTTGGCCTGTTAGCCAACATGCTGATTGAGAGCTGTGCTGAACACGCGTGTTTTATTTTATTTTTTAAAATTCTCACATGTATAAATTCATCCCATGAATATTATTTGATAAAATAAATTTATTCATCTTATGAATAAATAATTCATCTCATCATTTATGTTTAGCAAAATTAATTTATTCGTCTGAATTCATTTAAAATATTTTCAACCGATGTACTTCTAGAGGCTTGCAGAGGGATCTCAGGGAGAACTTAGTTCTAGCTCTAAATAAGTCAAATCTAATTATCAACCCTTGATAACATTGATTACCATTTAGTAATGTTTAATTTCACTAAATTATATATATTTATTTAATAATTTTCCAAATGACTTTTATTGTGATAATCAACCCCTCTATTAGATATACTTGAGGAAAATAGCTTCAACTACTATCGCTAATTTTCTCATATCTTTCACCATAGTTTTTGACTCACCCTTCTCGAACAATTCAGTAATATAAAAAAAAAATTTATACTAATTTCAAATGTCAAACACATGGAATACTTTGGCCAATGATTTTCGAACTTGTTCATATATTTGTGAATCAACTAGGAGACATCCTCATCTCATTAGAGACAATAGATTCCACATGAAACAACTGTTTTCACTACACTTCATGCCGTTACCCAACGCACGTAAGATTTAAGCCAACATACTTTGACTAATTCTTTTGGTACATTAAAGTAACGAACAATCCATGCACATATTCAGACTATTTTATAGATTTAGAGATATTTTTTACAGAATTAATTGTTTCTAATAGTAGTACAGAAATAACTAAGTCAGGTGGTACTACTCAGTATTCTAATAATATAGACAACCCCAATATAATACTCTTGGATCCCTATCCACATGACCAACAGAAGTCATCAAAAGTATCACATTAGAGTCTTATCAGACAAGTTGTCCAAACTCATTACCGACTACGAACATATACTTTGACAATATATCATTAATTTGATTTAAGCCTATCCATAGCTCAATCTCATTGACCACTTAAGCCAAATCTAACATGTCATCTTGGACTACATCTATCTCATGGAACATTTTAGAAAAATAATCACATGTATATTTGACTTGTAAAGCATATTTAGACAATAAACAAATAAAATAATTTTATTTATTTAAGAGTTATTTACGCTAAAGGTCCATGTACTTTGTCCATTGTGTCCATTTAATTCTTATACTTTTAGTTGTGTCAATGTAGTCTCTGTACGATTTAAAATGTGTCAATTTTGTCCTTAAAGAAAATTTTATGTTAAGTTTTTAATGAAAATTTTAATGGTTCAGTCACGAATATTGTTAAATTGAGTAAACGGATAAATTTATAATAAGTTGATTGTATCTAACATAATTTTTTAGTTCAAAATTATGACATTAGCTTATCTTAAATTTGACTAAAGGACTAAATTGAGTATTTTGAATTATTCAGGGTCTAAATTGACACAATTAAAAGTACAAGGACCAAATTGACATAATGGGCAATGTACAGGGATCTTTGACATAAATGACCCTTTATTTAATTATTGAAACTATTGTAATTGGATATTATTTGGGTGTAATTTTTATGGTCAGTATTGGATATTATCAAATATCCTAAAAATTAGAAATTATGTAAAAGAACTTTATATATGCATATACATATATACATATACTTACATATGTGTGTGTGTGTGTGGCTGACAAGTGTTATTTACATGTCATCACTGAGCTTTCCAATACATGAGTCACCATTACCTCATGTGGCAACAACAACAACAACAAACCCAGTGCCTGCAAGGGCTACCTCATGTGAATATATATCATATACTTGTAAAAGAGATTGTAAAAGCGATACATAGGAATGAATTAAGAGAATTTGAGAGACAAAATTATCTTATCAAATTCCTATGTTCTAGAATAAAATACCTACTATTTTCTCTAATTTTATTTGAGTTTGTATTTTTCTTCTCGTTCCATTGAGTATAATGTGTACCTAGTTTTATAATAGTTATAAGCACGAGTCTCTAATCAGTTAACAATTATCATATACTTGTCGTAGGTTATTATTCCCTATTCTTTATGATTTTCAGTGGCTAATCTTACTAAATTTGAATTTACTGCTCTTGATATTATTGGCAAAAGTTATTTGCCTTAGACCCTTGATGCTGAGATTCATCTTGATGCTATGAATTTTAGATATACAATAAATAGCGCAATCCTGTAGGACCTCGCCAAAGCAATGATATTTCTAAGGCATCATACCCATAAGGAATTGAAAGCAAAGCATCTTACTATAAAAAATGCACTTGTTCTTTGGCTGAATTTAAAGGAGAGGTTTGATCATCAAAAATAAGTGATCCTCCCTAAAACTCGCAATGAATAGATTCACTTACGACTGCAGGATTTTTAAACTATTAGAGAGTATAACTCTACAGTATTTAGTATTATCTCCTTACTGAAATTATGCGTGAAAAATACTACTGAGAGGATATGTTTATGAAAACGTTCTCTACTTTTCATATTTCGAATATGCTCCTGTAGCAACAAAGCAAAATTTCAAAAAATACTCAAAATTAATCTCATGTCTCCTTATTGTTGAGCAAAACAATGAACTGTTAATGAAAAATCATTAGTCACGAACAACTAGGTCAGAGTCATTCCCTGAAGTAAATGCTACATTCCACAACAATGATACATATAGTCGTGGTCGTGTCATGGTCGTGGCCATGGAGGAGTTTATAGTCATAGTTATAATAACTGGCACTATTGTGATCAAAATGGACCAAAGTTTAAGAAGTCCAGCAATAATTAGGAAGTTTATATAAGAGGGAGAAAACCCTTCAACAAAATTCGTCCAAAGATATGGAAAGAAATTGCTATAGATGTGGTATGAAATGTCACTAGGCGCGTATCTATCATATGGCCGAACATCTGGTGAACCTCTATCAAGCATCACTGAAAGAGAAAGGCAAACATGCAGAAACAAACTTTGCTGAGGATCACTCTGCACTCGATGTGACACACTTTGATGTTTCTGATTTCTTTGGGGATGCTAATGGGAGAATTGATTATTTGATAGGTGATAGAAATGTTAAACTGGACTAAGTTTTTTTTTTTTTTTTCCAATTATGTCTCTTGTGTTAAGTTTGTTTTACTTTTAATAGAATAATATTGTTTTGGTATGTAATTTAGTACAATATTATATTTTTGATATTTCATCTTAATGGGTTATTTCTAATAAAATCAAGTTTGATCAACTATATTTATAAAGTAAAATTCGAAGTATTATTATATTATAGTCACTTTGAAATACTTTATTCATTACAATTTTGTAATTTTATTAATGAATGACATAAATGCAGTTTCACTATTATATATGTATTTCATATTTGAAGAAACAAGAATTTGGTCAAAGACGGAGATTTATATCTAGCTAACAGTGTGACAACACACACTATACTCAAAAGCAGAATGTACATTTCTCAGCTACGATTAGCTGAGGCAAATATTAATACAATATCGGGTGTTTCAAATTTAATTGAGGGGTCCGAAAGAGCGCATGTTATGTTTCCTGGAGGAACAGAACTAAACATCAGTGATGCTCTATTTTCTAGTAGATCACAGAGAAGCTTGATCAGTTTTCGATATATTCGTTGCACTGGTTATTATATTGAGACAATAAGTAATGGTGGTAAAGAATATCTTTAAATTACAATGTTTACCTAAGGAAAAATGAACATAGTGGAAAAATTGTTAACACTTTCTTTTGGGTTATATTATACTTATATAAACCCCATTGAACCAAATAAAATGGTAAACCAGAAGTTAACTGATTACAAAATGTTCACTTTATGGCATGACCATTTGGGCTATCCAGGGGTAACGATGATGAGAAAAATCATTGAAAGTTCTCATGGACATTCATTAAAGAACTAGAAGATCCTTTCACATGATGGAATTTCATGTGCTACATATGCTCAAGGTAAAATAATTACGAGGCCATCCTGAACTAAAGTTGGGGTTGAGTCTCCTGTGTTTTTGGAAAGGATACTAGGAGACATATGTGGGCCTATTATTCCATCATGTGGCCCATTTTGATATTTTATGTTGTTAATAGACACCTCAACCCATTGGTCACATGTTTGTCTATTATTTATTCCCAATGTGGCATTTACGAGACTTTTTACGCAAGTAATCTGATTGTGAGATCAATTTTCAGATTACACGATCAAGAAGATCCATCTTGATAATGCATAATTTACATCCCAAGCTTTTAATGATTATTGTATGTCAATTGGGATTATAGTTAAGCACCCTCTGGCCCACCAGCATGCACAAAATGCTCTTGCCAAATCTTAAATCAAATGTCTGCAACTAATTGCTATACTATTGTTCATAAAGTCAAAGCTGCCTTCCTCTGTATCGGGCACGCTATATTACATGCTACAACATTGATTCGTACTAGGCCAACTGCTTATCATAAATACTCTTCATTACAACTTGTTTCTAGTCAAGAACCAAATATATCCCAACTACGAATTTTTAGTTGTAGTGTGTATGTTCCAATCGCTCTACCCCATTGCACAAAGATAGGTGCAAAAAGGAGGCTTAGAATTTATGTTGGATTTGAATCTCTGTCAATTATAAATTATCTTAAACCATTGACAGGAGATATTTTTATAGCACAATTTGCAGATTGTAAGTTTGATGAAACAATGTTTCTAGAACTAAGGGGAGGAAAATTAAAGCTGGAAAAGCGAAAAATTGTGTAGTGCATCATCGATATCACATTTTGATTAGCAGACAAATTAATGTGAAATGGAGGTTTAAAAAATTATCCATTTAGAAAATATTGCAAATTAATTACCAGATGCATTGGTTGATGTAAAAAGAGTGATAAAGTCACATATTCTAGCTATGAATGCTCCTGTTCGAATTGATTTTCCGAATGAACAGTCTTTTAAGATATTGGCAAGCACATCTACTGCATGTCAGAAGCGTGGTAGAGCTATTGTTTCTAAAAATAAGAATCCAAGAAAGAAAATAGAGTAAAATAAACAAGTTAGCTCCTCCATTAAAACCCCTGAAGAGGTACATAATGCAAATCCAAGGAAAATATATAGAAAATAAGATGGTTTCTCAAGGGTATCAAGTACTTGAGAATTGTGAAAATGATGAAAATATCGAAAATGAGGAAATCTCGATAAACTATGCTATTATTGGCATATGATCGAATTAAAATAAGATGATTTTTGATCAAGTGCTCGTATATACCGTGGTCACCGATTTGATCACAGAACGTGAAGATCTTGAACCTAAATTCGTTCAAGAATGTCAAAGAAGAAATGATTGGTCAAAATGGAAAGAAGCAATTCAGGCTGAATTGGATACACTTGCAAAACATGTAGTTTTTGGCCTATAGTCCGTATGCCTGAAAACATGAAACCCATAGGCTACAAATGGGTATTTGTATGAAAAATAAATGAAAAGAATTAAGTGGTTAGATATAAAGCATGATTTGTAGCTCATGATTTCTCACAGAGATCAGCAATTGACTATGAAGAGACATATTCACTAGTAATGGATGCAATTACATTTAGATTTTTAATAAGCCTGACTGTCTTTGAAAGACTCCACATGCGTCTTATGGATGTGGTGGCAACTTATCTATATAGATCACTTGACAGTGATATCTATATGAAAGTCCCTAATGGACTAAAAATGCCAGATGCATATAGCTCAACTCACTCGAGAGCTGTGTTAAATCAAATTATAGAGATCTTTATACGGATTAAAACAATCGAGGCGAATGTGGTACAATCATCTTAGTACATACCTTTTGAGAGAGGCTCATGTTAACAATCCAGTCAGCCCATCATTTTTGTTAAGAAATCGAATTTTGGATTTGCTATCATTGCGGTCTATGTTGATGATTTAAACATCAAAGGAACTCCTAAAGCGATTGAACAAGCTATTGTATATCTGAACAAGGAGTTTGAAATGAAGGATCTTGGAAAGACAAAATATTGTCTTGGCCTGCAAATAGAGCACTTATCTGATGGGATTTTAGTCCATCATTCTGCTTATACAGAGAAAGTGCTAAATGTTTTAATATGGATAAGGCACATTCGTTGTGTACCCCAATGGTCGTCCCATCCCTTGATGTAAATAAGGACCATTTTCTCCCTCAAGAGGATAACAAAGAAATTCTTGGTCTTAAAGTGCAATAGATGCAATGATGTATCTTGCTAACTACATGAGACAAGATATAGCCTTTTTGGTTAACTTATTAGCAAGACATAACTCAACTCCTACCCGGAAACATCAGAATGGGATTAAACATATATTTCGGTATCTCCGTGGTACAATTGATATGGGATAATTCTATATGAGACAATCAAATCCAAGATTGACTGGATATGCAGATGCTGGATATTTGTTTGATCCACATAAAGGCCATTTCAAGCAGGATATTTATTTACCTATGGTGACATTACTATATCTTGGCAATCTAGAAAACAAACAACAACAACAACTTCTTCAAATCACGCTATGGTTTGAGAAACTAGTTCATAAGATTGGTATGTGTCAACTCAGGAACCCCCCTTACTAATATTTTCACATGAAGAAGAGTTGAATATGCATTGTACTCTTTTTCCCTTTGCTATGGTTTTAGTTCCATTGGGTTTTTCTGGGCAAGGTTTTAAATGAGGCAGGCGTATATAACTCAGACATTATACTCTTTCAGGAGTTTTTGTCACATAATATTTCAAAGGAGAATATCCAAAGATGGAGTGTTGTCAATATTGGATATTCTTCCGGTACAATTTTTATGGTCAATACTGGATATTATCAAATATCCTAGAAAATTAGAAATTATGTAAGAGAGTTTTATACACACATATACATATACGTATAATAACACACACACACACACACATATACATATACGTATAATATGTGTGTGTGTGTGTGTGTAGCTGACAAGTGTTATCTGCATGAGTCACCATTACCTTGTATGAATATATATACTTATAAAAGAGGCAAAGAGATACATAGGAATGAATGAGAGAGAAAATTATTTTATCAGATTCCTAGGTATTGGAATAAAATACCTGCTACTTTCTCTAATTTTTATTTCAGTTTGTATTTTTTTTTTTCATTCCATGGAGTATAATATGTCCTTAGTTTTGTAATAAAAACTAACTAATTGAGTTTTTTAGGACACCATAAATATAGTATGCTGAATAAACAAAATAAAGAAAAATAAATTAAGTATCAAATATTTAATTTAGACATGCTTAAAGCGCGAATCCCGATTCCAATTTGAAGTTTTGAAATTAGTAGAAGAATTCTTGACACCAAAAGATCTTTTTTGCAATGACCTCTTCTAGCACCATGTGAAAGTAAAATATGCTGATGTCTTTTGTTTTTCTTTTTTTCTAAAATAGCAACGTCACGTGTCAGCATGGTATTAGGTGGCAAAATCAAACATCGTTCCTCCCTGCACACATTTTTGTTTTTCATTTTTGTTTAAAACACGAGATTTGTTGTATTATATATTCATTTCATGTATATTTATTTAGCATAAAAATTTATTGTTTCATCAATAAATAATTTATCTCATAAATTCATTTTTTAAATTATTTCAAACGATGCTTAAGTTGAGGCTTGCAAAGAAACCTCAGTGACAATCTCACTCTGGCTCAAAATGGATCAAATCTGATTATTAATTTATGATAACAATTGATTATCATTTAGTAAAACTTAATTCCTCTAAATAAGTTTTACTGCCCTCTAGAATTATATATATTTACTCAAGAATTTCCTAAATAACTTCTATTACGATAATTAACATTTCTAGTAGATATCCGTGAGTAAAAGTAACTTTAACTACTATCCTTACTTTTCTCACATCTCTCGCCTTAGTTCCTAACTCGCCCTTCTCAAACAATTCAATAGTACATAAACAATTTTTGTTTTAATTCCAAATGTCAAACATATGCAATGCTCTAGCCAAAGATTGTAAAATCTGTTCGCATATTTACTAATCAACTAAGGGGACATCTTTATCTTGTTAGAGATTATAGATTCTATGTAAAATAACTATTCTTGCCACACTTCATGCCATTAATCAATGTACGTAATATTTAAGTCAATGCACTTTGACTAATCCTTTTGGCACATCAAAGTAACGAATAATTAATGCACGAGTTCAGACTGTTTCCTGGATTTAGAGTTATTGCGATACAAAATTAATTATTTCTGATAGCATTTAAATGAATAACTAATTTAGATGATTCTATTTAGTGTTCCAATCTTATTGACAACACCAATATGATACTCTTAGATTCCTATCCATAATGACCTGTGGCGAATCTACATTGGCTGTACCGGGGTGCATGGACACCGCAAATTTATTACTGGACCTTTAAAATTATCGGTACATTAGTATAGAAAGTTTCAATTTTGTATAAAATGTGGCAGTAGTGAACCTACAGCATATCTAAGCCCCCAACTTTGTGGTTTGAGAGTCATCCTTTCTTCATCAAGGCTTCAGGTTTGAATCCTAGCATATGCTTGTTACTTTCATTTTCCTCTGAGTTTTGTTTTTCTTGGCAACGCACATGTCATTCTCCCTACAAGATATATATATATATATATATGTATGTATGTGTGTGTGTTCTTTGATTTTTTAAATCAGTTGAATTACATAATTTAGGATTACTTATGTCAAGGGTTTATTTATCTTCCAATATGTCAAATAATTCTACATTTAATTGTATCAATTTAACTTTTCTACAATTAACATTTAGTTAATAATATAATTTTTAATGCTCTGGTTGTGTCAGAATTTGACACAATGTAAAACCTATTATGATCTGACCATTTAGAACTTCATTATTAATTTATCAGCAACTTTATTCTATAACTCAATTGACATGATGTAAAATATCAAAGGCGAATTATTGCAATTAAAATACAATGATTTAATTCATATAGTGGATTAAGTATAATGACTTATAACAAAGATCATATATTTATTTATGTTCTTTATGTGGACCCCGCATCATTAGAACGTTGGATCCGCCACTGATAATGACTCAAACAAGTCATCAAAAATATCATATTATAATCTTATCAAACATTTTGTTCACACGTATCATCGATTACGAGTATATTTTGACAACATATTATTGGTTTGATCTAAGTCTATCTGTGGTTCAATCTCATTAACCACTTAAACCAAACTTGACATGTCATCTTGGATTACGTCCATCTCTTAGAGCATTTTAGAAAACAATCACACGCATGTTTGATTCGTAAAACAGAATTAGACAATAAATAAATAAATACTTTCTTCTATTTAATATTTAAAACTAACTAATTGCGTTTTCTGGACACTAATTTCGGCAATCTTCCACATGTCCTAAACCCAATTAACCTTGTATTACATAACTATCCCCTAGGGATTTGTCAACACTTTGGCTATAAACATTAACCAATATTGATCTTTCACTATCTTTTTTTTTTTGCTCAGAAACTTTGATCTACTAGGAACCTTCTGAGTCAACTAGTTTACTCAACAACCTCAAAGCTGTCAAGCACCCGACTTCCAAAGTGAACTAAGCAATACAAGACTGCTTCACTCTTCACCATCTAATGACTCCATAAAAGGTAAACATGGATTTCAGACTCTAACCTCTAAACTCCCTTAAAAAAAAAAAAAAACCATGATAAACTTAACATTCTTTCTTAGAATCTCGCTAAAGCTTGACCCTAAGAACATAGTGTGCTCATCTTGTTTCATTCATTTTAAACTAGTCGGACAATTAAATCTTGACAGCTCATAGCACTTTTACACCATTCTCAATTAGTGGAATCCCATTTATATACAACACCTAGAAAGTCTCTACTTTCTTGTTATGTCACTTATACACTGATGGTTCACTAACTAATGACTCAAATCTCTCGGACTTGATTAACTGTCATTGAATCTACTATTCAATAAATAAGATGCTTATTTAAGTTTACAAATAGACTTCCTCAATTTGCATACTATATGCTCCTGACTCTTGGCAACAGACTTGTCTGGTTATATTATATACGTAAGCTTATCAAACTGAACATTAAGAGAATGTCGTCTTGATTTCTGTTCCCATACCTCATCACAGTGAGATACAATGGATAAGAGTAGCCTTGTAGACTTAAGCATAGCATCTAGCTAGAATGTCTCATCAAAGACGATTCTTTCCCATAGGTGTTAACCCAGTGCCATCAATCTAGCCTTGAAGATCCCTACCTTCTTGTCCAATGAATTCTTTATACTTGTAGATCCATTCAGATCTATTCTAATGGACTTAATGTCTTTCGATACCTCTATAAGTTCCCATACTTAGTTAAAGTGCAATTATTTTAACTTAACTTTTATTGCCCTGACGAATTGGTCTGCATTTTTATCCGTAAGTGTTTCATTGTAATCTAAAAGTTTAGATTCACCATCGTACTTAACCATTAAGACTGAAGACATGAATCCGTCCGGTGACCCTGGCTATTCTCCCACTACACCAAAGTTTTCACGTATTTAGTGTGACAATAACCTGGTTGAAGATATATGAAATACATCGTCTATACTATAAGTTGTGTCTTGCTGAAGAGACACAGTATTTCATACTATCAATCTATCCAACACAAGCTATCTATTGTACTTTTAGAACACTCTCTAAAACCTTTTACATAACAAACCTTTTGATATGTATATGTAACTCATCATATGAATCTTACCATATTTAGTAACACATCATTGATGCTTTCTACAGCCCTTTGTAGAAAGGAAAAGTAAGAATTCTCTTGAAATCCTCAACTTTGATCTAATCAAAGTGACTTGATATAATTCCTTAAATGATCCCAACATTAGTCTTTAATTCTTTGAGCTTTTCAAAGGATCAAAAAAAACTTCAATCTTCACAGGTGTAGCCGTATATCAACTTATTGAGTAGTTATTCACAAAAACTTTATGAAATACTATTCGCTTCCGCTCACTTGAACTTTTATCAGTCCATAAATGTTTTATAAACACGTTCTAGCAGTCCATAAGACATATCAAACCAATTTTTGAATCATACTAGATTAATATGACCTAAGATTAAGTATTACTTAAAGGCTATACGGCTTCCGAAAATTCGTCTTTTATATGGTTACACAACCTAACTTGTATTAGAATATTAAATTTCCATTAACATAGTTTTGATTAAAATAAGTCAACTATCTTCCATTGTACCTTTTAAATAAACATTTTATTTATTTAACTATAGTCTATTTTTCTAAAAAATAGCTGGAAAACTATTTGAAAACAAATAGTGGGTGAAAATCCAATTTCTAAAGTACATTAAAATAGTTACTCAAATTAAAAACTACATGCCCTCACTTAGACTGCTACTTCTTGATGCCCTTACCGAAAGCCCATTCACCAGAACACTAGTGAACTACCTACTGGTCACTACTAGAAGAGATAGGATATGGCTTTTCAGTTTTGATAACAATAGTATCTAAGTTCCAGGCCATTCCCTTTTCAAACTAATGTCCTGTGATTTCATAAAAGAGGCAAAACTATTTTGACTCATGTTTTACTTTACCCTTTTTAGGTTCGTAATCCTTGAGATAAATGTTTATACTAAGTGAACTCTTCCCGTAGTTCTTATGATACATTTTCTCTCAAACTGTACTTTTATCAGTTTAGACAAAGAACAATCTCTATTACTCAATGAGTCCACCCTAAAACGATTGAAAGACCTTGATAGGTAAGTCAGGACCATATCCTGTTGAGATTGGCTACCGATACTTGTATCAGAAATCTAGTTCAATTAAAAAATTCATCATCATATGACACGCTCTTGAACTAAACTTTCTTAATGAAATATGGTTTCTATCATCTTTCTCATAAGTTGTTCTCATGCTACCAGCTTTCTAATCAAACACTTTTTTCAAATATCTGATTGTCTCTACTATAGTTAACAAGTCAAGTATCTAATACTAGAACACATTCACCATCTAAAGTTCGAATGTTGCATCTGACTAACTCATTAGTCTAGTTTAACGTTCCTAACGCTCCTTTCAACTTAGTAGATATATCAGAAGCACACTAGAGAACTCTATGCATCTACTAGTTCTTCACAACTAATAAGACATATTAAATCACAAGAAGCAAAACAGAATAAACAAGTGCACGCTTGAAGGGGACCTTATTCACAAGATTCCAAATCGAGCGAGGAATAAAAATTTTAGCATCAAAGAAAGGAACTAGTAGACTAGGATACATATTAGTATTGATCGTAATGCAAAATTTAACAACCAGTCTGAAATCACAATTGCAAAACAAGTCACATAACATATAAGATTACTTTTCTACTTTTAGCAAACAATCAGATTTTGGAGTTCACAATCCGAAACTTACACGTGTGCAGTGGCGACTCAATTGAACTACGCAAAACTCCCTATCAGCGAGGTCGAATTTAGATATTAGGAGGGTGAGAACGTTTCTTAATAAATATGTTTTCTTGCAAACTCTTTAATAAACATATTTACCACGCCACTTTTTCCTTGGCCTCTAAAGTCATACAACAGAGCTCCTCGGGGAGGCTAATGTAAACCCTAGTTAAGTGTACAACATTACCGGAACATCCATACAAGGCTTGATGTACTCCACGTCGACGTGGCTGTACTCGATTGCTTGGACTTCAGTTCATCCTGACAAAAGTCTAACCCTGTATTCCACGGATTAACATCCTCCTCAGGGAGTAATGCAACCCACTATACTGTTATACCAGTAATGGAGGCTATGAGTATTCAAATAGAAGCTCGCTCTCACTTGATATTTTGAGTCTTGTGAACTTTTTAATAATTTTAGCAAACAAATGAAGCATGGAATCCATCTAATCATTCTCTGTGTGTATGCAATGATGAGCTAACTAATCTACCCATTACTATGGGAGAGCAGCGTAACAAAGAGTTAGTCAAGTGCGAATTATTCTCAATTAATATGTTTTTTAGGCGTATTTAACTCACCATTTCTTCCTTAGTCTCTAAGACTGTATCACAATGCTCCCTAGGAGACTATCATACTTTCCTAGTCGAGTGTATACCATTACCTATACACTAGTACAAGTAAACAAGATACTCCACGTCAACGTGACCGCACTCGTTTTTCTCGTACCTCTATCTGTAATTTAATAAGTCTAACCCTTTATTCCGTGAACAAACACTCTCCTCGGGGAGTAACGTTCATCCACTATACTATTAGACTGGCAATGGAGACTGTAGGGATACAACTCCTATACCTTGCTCCCACTTGAAGTTTTAAATAGTGGATCTTTCAAATAAGTTTGATTATCTCATAATCAATTACTAAAATCATATTCTAAATTTTATTTAACAATTAAATAAAACCTTAATTATATTAAGTTCCTTTATTATTCAGCCTATGTAATATAATCTCATTGGATACATTATGAGAATTTTCCTTTTAAATAATTCAACTATTGAATTTTCTAATCATATTAGATCTATTTGAATAATTCTCTCACTTGACGAAATTAAACATTTCACCAGTTGCATATTTACGTGGTCTTCTAAATTTATTCAATTTAACTCATTTAAATAATATCAAACATGTGAACGAAATTTAACAAATGTCATGTTATCAAACAATTTGAATAGTAACACTTAAGGGCTAATAAAGTTGGAGTAATTAAAGATTTTTACTAAAATGAAAAAACATTGATGGAAGGTGTCCAGAGCATGGCTGGGCACTTCCTTAATGTCCTTTTTTTATTTAGTTTTGACAATAAATGAATAAATAATTAATTAAATTCGATCTTAATTTCATTACATCAAAAAACAAACATCTAATCCTATTAGATATTCTTTGTTTTGGAATCATAAAATATTCAACGACTAAATATTTCACACCTCGGTTTAAAATTTAATCTAATTAGATTAATAATCTAAATTATTCAACTCCTTGAATATCTAATCTTATTAGATCTAATTTAGAATTACGCACCTATTAAATCTTGACTCATATAAAATTTTAAACAATTTAAAACTTTGACGAACCTTTAATATTGTTATTAAACTCTTTTAACAACAACTTTCAGGGTTACCCTTTTCCTTTAATGAAATTCTCAATTTCATATTTTCGTAATTCTGCATACTCTAATTTTATCAAACCTGATGCTTTTAATGTCAATCATGAACGTATTCAGACTTGGCTTTGATACGAATAGTTGGGAATGTATTTCAAAACTTTTTTGCCGAATTGAAAAGAACGGGCGCAACGGAATACTAATTTAAAATTTTTAATTTTTAATCTAAAGCCCTTAGCTTATTAAACTATTTAGTTAAATCTAGATCTTGTTCTAATATATTCATAATATGACAAACAAAGCATCGAATAAAACAAGTACAAATATAGTATGTAGAATAAACGAAATAAAAGAAAACATACTAAATATCAAATGCATAATTCAAACATACTTGAAGTGCGAATTGAGTAAAGACCTCAAGGTAGAAGAATTCTTGCACCTTAATGTTTTCTTCGCAACGACCTCTTTTTGCACTGGGAGGGTGGGGTACCAAAAATATTTTAACTTAGAAAAAAATTTAGTCTTTCCGAAAAATAATTTTTTAGAAATTTATGCAAAATAATAATTTAGAAAACCCCTGAAATAGTTTTAAAATTTTCGTCGTGAGAGAAAACTAGGTTCCATAACCTAATTTCATAATAATCACCACAATATACATGTAAAAACGTGTTTATATGGAAACCAAAATAAAAGGCAGTGATGTCATGCATGTCACAAACGTGACTTTGTGAAAGTGAAATCACGTGTCAGTGTGGTGTTGGGTGGAACAATCAAACATGGTCCGTCCCTGCACACGTTTTTGTTCTTTGTTTTTTGTTTTGGGAAATCGTACCAAACAGACCCCCTCCCCCCATTTAATCTATTTTGAACCCCTATATTACTAAACCAACCCTTGAGGACCATTTTGCCCCTGCCTTTTAACCCCCCCAACGTCCACTTTATCTCTCCCCTTCTCTCCCCTCATTTAATGCAACCCTATCTCCTCTACAAAAACGTCTCTATCTCCTTGCCCCCATTATTTCCCTCCCTTTTTCACTCTCTCTCTCTCCTCTTCATCACCTCTCTCTCTCTCCTCTTACACCCATTTCCCATGTAGTCTCTCTCCTTTCCACCCGTTGTAACCTTCCATTTTTCCAAGCCGTTGTGACCTTAGAGTTCCCATATCGTCCCTGCACCTTGTTCATCTAGGGTTTAATCACAGGGGTCTAAAAATGTAACACCGATTTCATTAGTACGTGTTTGTTTTCTCTTGGTCATTTGTTGCAGCTGTTTGAGGGAAATGTATGCGATTGTTTCGTGTGTTGCACTGGCCTAGTATTGGTTAGGGTTTTTTTTTGGGCTTAGGGTTTTTTTGGGGTTTGGGTTTTTTTTTGGGGTTTAGTGTTTTGCTGTTATTGCTGTTGTGAGTAAGGGTTAGTGTATTTTGAGTGAGGTTTCCATACTGGCTTATTTATTTGATTCTGTGGCTGATTTACTTTATTGTTCCTCATTGACCCAGCGTTTTTCGTATTTGTGTGGTGGTTGAATCGATTTTTATTGATATTCGCCTATATGTTGCGTGGATTTTGGGGGTGGAAAACTGATGTTGACGATAAAGCATAAATGGTGTATGATAGTTGATACAGGGCGTGTGAGTGTTGAAAATGGATCACTATGATATGGTGTTGGTGTGTTAATAGTCATTAAATGGGGTAATATCATTTTTGATGGTTGTTTCAAGTCATTATTGGTCTTAAACCAACCATACACCTTGTATGGTTGGTCTAAATGGTGTTTTATCATTTTGTACTGGTGTGTTTTAAGTCATTTGTGGTCTATCATTAATCATACACCATGTATGATTAGTTTAAATGGTGTGAAATCATTTTCTTTTGGTGTGTTTCAAGTCATTAGTGGTATATGATCAATCATACACGGTGTATGATTGGTCTAAATGGTGTGAAATCAACTTGTTTATGTGTGTTTCTAGTGATTAGTGGTGTATGTTTAACCATACACCGTGTGTGATAGGTTTTAACGGTGTAAAATCAATTTATGTTAGTGTGTGTTAAGTAATTAGTGGTGTATGATCGATCATACACTGTGTATGATTGCTTTTAATGTTGTAAAACCAACCAGTTTATGTGCGTTTCTACTGATTAGTGGTGTATGTTTAATCATACACCGTGTATGATAGGTTTTAATAGTATAAAATCAACTTGTGTTAGTGTGTTTTAATTCATTAGTGGTGTATGATTAATCATACACCGTGTATGATTGCTATTAATAGTGTAAAACCAACTTGTCTAGTTGTGTTTCAAGTAAATAGTGGTGTATGATCAATCATACACCGTATATGATTGCTTTTAATGGTGTAAAACCAATTAGGTTATGTGTGTTTCTACGGATTAGTGGCGTATGTTTAACCATACACCGTGTATGATAGGTTTTAACGGTGTAAAATCAACTTACGTTGGTGTGTGTTAAGTAAACAGCGGTGTATGAGCAATCATACACTGTGTATGATTGCTTTTAATGGTGTAAAACCAACTAATTTATGTGTGTTTTTACTGATTAGTGGCGTATGTTTAACCATATACCGTGTATGATTGGTTTTAACAATGTAAAATCAACTTGTGTTAGTGTGTGTTGAGTAAACAGTTGTGTATGATTAATCATACACCGTGTATGATTGGTTTTAATGGTGTAAAATTAACTTATGTTAGTGTGTGTTAAGTAAACAGTGGTGTATGATTAATCATACACCATGTATAATTGGTTTTAATGGTGTAAAACCAACTTGTGTAGATATTTTTTAAGTAATTAGTGGTGTATGATCAATCATATAAGGTGAATGATTGGTTTTAATGTTGTAAAATCAACTTGTGTTTGTGTGTGTTAAGTAATTAGTGGTGTATGATCAATCATACACCGTGTATGATAGGTTTTAATAGTATAAAGTCAACTTGTTTATGTGTGTTTCTAGTGAATAGTGGTGTATGTTTAACCATACACTTTGTATGATAGGTTTTTACGGGGTAAAATCAACTTATGTTAGTGTGTGTTAAGTAAATAGTGATGTATGATTAATCATACATAGTGTATGATTGCTTTTAATGGTGTAAAATCAACTTGCTTTAGTGTCTTTCAAGTCATTAGTGGTGTATGATCAATCATACACCGTGTATGATTGGTCTAAATAGTGTGAAATCAACTTGTTTATGTGTGTTTCTAGTGATTAGTGGTGTATGTTTAACCATACACCGTGTGTGATAGGTTTTAACGGTGTAAAATCAACTTGTGTTAGTGTGTGTTAAGTAATTAGTAGTGTATGATCAATCATACACCGTGTATGATTGCTTTTAATGGCGTAAAACCAACTAGTTTTTGTGTGTTTATACTGATTAGTGGTGTATGATTGATCATACTCCGTGTATGATAGGTTTTAATGGTGTAAAATCAACTTGTGTTAGTGTGTGTTGAGTCATTAGTGGTGTATGATTAATCGTACACCGTGTATGATTGCTTTTAATAGTGTAAAACCAGCTTGTGTAGGTGTGTTTCAAATAAATAGTTGTGTATGATCAATCATACACCTAGTATGATAGGTTTTAATGGTGTAAAATCACTAACTTACCACAAAAAATGTGTAAAATCAATTTGCGTTAGTCTGTTTCAAGTCATTAGTGGTGTATGATTAATCATACACCGCGTATGATTGCTTTTAATAGTGTAAAACCAACTTGTCTAGGCGTGTTTCAAGTAAATAGTGGGGTATGATCAATCATACACAGTGTATGATTGCTTTTAATGGTGTAAAACCAACTAGATTATGTGTGTTTCTACTGATTGGTGGTGTATGTTTAATCATACACCGTGTATGATAGGTTTTAATGGTGTAAAATTAGCTTGTGTTAGTGTGTTTTAAGTCATTAGTGGTGTATGATTAATCATACACCGAACTTATCTAGGTGTGTATCAACTAAACAGTGGTGTATGATCATTCATATATCGTGTATGATAGGTTTTAATGGTGCAAAATCAACTTGTGTTAGTGTGTTCTAAGTAAACAATGGTGTATGATTAATAATGCACTGTGTATGATTAATCATACACCGTGTATGATACGTTTTAATGGTGTAAAATCAATTTGTGTTAGCGTGTTTCATGTCATTAGTGGTGTATGATTAATCATACACCATGTATGATTGCTTTTAAGGTTGTAAAACGAACTTATCTAGGTGTGCATCAAGTAAACAATGGTGTATGATCAATCATACATTGTGTACGATAGGTTTGAATGGTGTAAAATCAACTTATATTAGTGTGTTTTAAGTAAACAGTGGTGTATGATTAACCATACACCATGTATGATAGGTTTTAATTGTGTAAAATCAATTTGTGTTAGTGTATTTCAAGTCATTAGTGGTGTATGATTAATCATACACCGTGTATGATTGCTTTTAATGGTGTAAAACCAACTAGTTTATGTGTGTTTCTACCGATTAGTGGTGTATGTTTAGACATACACCCTGTATGATAGGTTTTAACGGTGTAAAATCAATTTGTGTTAGTGTGTGTTAGGTAAACAGTGGTGTATGATAGGTTTTAATGGTGTAAAATCAACTTGTGTTAGTATGTGTTAAGTAATTAGTAGTGTATGATCAATCATACACCGTGTATGATAGGTTTTAATGGTATAAAATGAACTTGTGTTAGTATATTTTAAGTAAACAGTGGTGTATGAGTCGTCATACACCGTCTATAATTGGTTTTAAGGGAGCAAAATCAACTTGTGTAGATGTGTTTCAAGTCATTAGTGGTGTATGATTAATCATACACCGTGTATGATTGCTTTTAGTGGTATAAAACCAACTTGTCTAGGTGTGTTTCAAATAAACAGTGGTGTATGATCAATCAGTAGAGCTTGTATGATAGGTTTTAATTGTGTGAAATGAACTTGTCTTGGTGTGTTTCAAGTCATTAGTGGTGTATGATTAATCATACATCGTGTATGATTGGTTTTAATGTTGTATCATGGGTTTAATCTTGGGATTTTTGATTGTTGTTTTTCTTTTATTTTAGATGGCATTCGAGACACGTAAGAGGAGCCGATCAGAAGTGGAGGTTGGTAACATTTTCCCTAGGAGATGCTTGAAATTCCTACAGGTTAAACAGATGGGAATATCAACCAAAGCTGTAACGGAGATTAGGTAAATCTTGAAGGACGACGAATCCAAGGTTTGACACAGTATCCATATGAATTGTGTTGACTTTTTTCTATTACATTTATGATCCCTTATTAACTAGAAGTGTTTTGTATTACAGTTGCCCTTTTTTTCAAAATACAATATCAGGCATCTACTTGAGCTATGTGAGACTAATGTCGGCTTCTGGCATAGTCTGATTCATGCCGTCCTTATCCACCAGGTGGCCAACCCAAATCCCCAGGAGTTATCATTCTTGTTTGGTGGGAAGATAGTGCACCTCGGGTGGTGGGAATTTTCTATTATAACCGGCTTGAAATATGCCGGTGTGGAAGATATACGCGGTGGTTCCAATAGGCTAATTGCCAAGTATGGCATGAGGGGGAAGTTAAGTAGGTTGCAGCTGCTTGAAGCATGCAGTACCTGCTCTATTATGGAGGACCAGGTCAAGCTTGCTGTTGCCTACTTGGTCGAGGGTCTACTGTTCGCCAAACATAAGAGAACAGCCATTGATCCGAACGTCCTGGCTCTCGTGGACGATGTGGACTCCTTTAACAGTGTTGCTTGGGGATCCTTGACCTTGAAATTCTTGGTGCGAAAACTCAAGGATTTTGTAGCAAAAAAGCAACAAGGTTTGGAAAAGACCTATTCTGTCCATGAGTTCTATGATGTGGTTTCCATATTTTCCATGGAAACCATTCCAGGACTAGCCAAGGTTGGTGTGGTGAGGATGGGCAATCAGTCTGTAGGGCGGATCCTTAACTGGAAAATGGGCAAAAAGGGTTTGTACATCGCTTTGTTGTCAACAATGTTTGATAAGGTAATAATACAATATTTTGATACTAATTTACCATTAGTCGTTTGATATCAATTGCATTAGAATTACTATTTGGTACTTTTATTAACGTTCATATGATGTATCTTCCTTTGATCAACAATTGAATGCCGAACTGATTAAACTGACGAGTGCGGAAGCCAGTCAGCCTAGTCTACAAGGCATTCCCATTGCTGAGGATGGTGAAGTGTGAGTTCGAACTCATGATGGGGCAATGCCAGCAGATCCAAACTTTGATCCAGAACCATTGGCTACTCAACACCCCTTGCCCACATCCCACTATGAACCATCTGCTATGTCAAAAAATTTGGTGTTTCAATCGGTATTCACAATTCGTTTTGTGTTTATACAATTGCATTTGTTCTTGTACGTATCATATTAGTTAAATTCAGTTTTGTGACGATTTGAAGGACATACTGTAGATTATTGAGAGATTTGAAGCGATGGAGAAAGAAATAGAAAGCATGCGGCAAATAAACCTGCAATTTGAAAGCAGACTTGAAGAACAACGGCAACAGATCCAGTTAAATGGGGGCACTTTTCAAGCACAAAAGGATCTGTTGCAAGCATATGAACAAAGGTTTGAAGCTCATAAGGCTAAAATTCAGGAGCTTTCATACCGATTGCCGCATGTCCCAACTCCCCATCATTCTCCATCACCTTCATCTCCTCCATCCCCTATTGAAACTCCACAGCAAGCAATTTTTATTTCTCCTCCACATTATGTGTAAGACACTACGGGTCTTTGTTATTGTCCCAATTCAGTGAGTATGTTTTCATGCATGTTGAAGTTCATTCACTTTGATATTTGTTCTGTCAACCCAGGGATGAGGGAAAAGTCTTCAAGCAACCAATGTCAACAAATTTGGATGACGATGCTTTCTTGGTGACAGTGTCCAAGACATTATGGGAATTGGGAAACCGAAGGAGGGACCCCAAGCCGAACCCCAAATGTAAAGGTGATGAATGGACTGCTGAGGGTAAAAGCAAACGGCCAAGGAAGACGGCTTCTCTACCAGAACCGGTTCCGCCCTTAGATCCATTCCGACCTCCCTCCAAAGAACAACAAAAAGAGTTTGAAGATTTTTACAAAAGTTTCCACACAAAGGTTAAGAAGTGAGTGTGTAATAACACTATGCTTTTGATAATTAGTATGGAAATATTTTCGGATTGCAATTTTCTTGTGGAATGCTTATATATCATGCTTCTTATTGTATATTATAGAAATTTGAAGACTCCCCTCCAGTTACCTGAGGATCAACGAATGTATTTTACTGTTTTGACTGCCAGTATGGGTTAGTTTTGGTATCGGTTGAAAAAGAACAACGTCTGGCTTACGGATGAGGTATGTTTCCCATCATGATCCATTTGGTGTGTGATTGATGTAAGTGGATCCCATTATTTTTTGTTGGTGTGTCAACTGATTAGTAGTGTATGATCAATCATACACCGTGTATGGTTTTAAGGGTGTGAAATCAACTTGTATAGGTGTGTTTCAAGTAATAAGTGGTGTATGATTAATCATACACCATGTATGATAGGTTTTAATGCTGTGAAATTAACTTGTGTTAGTGTTGTTTAAGTAACTAGTGTGTATGATCAATCATACACCGTGTATGATTGGTTTAAATGGCGTGTTTTATGTCATAAATTGTGTATGTTCAACCATACACCGTGTATGATTGGTTTTAATGGTTTAAAGTCAACTTGTATAATAGTGAGTTAAAGGCCCTCAACGCCCGCCATTACAATCACATTTCGGCCAGAGTCGAGGTGGCCCGTGATGCTTGGGCCATGGGCCAGAGGGCCTTGGATGAGGACCCTGAGAGTTCTTCTCTTCGTCTTGAGGAGCGCCGTCTTTTTCGTGAGTATTTTGCTTTGTGTCGGGATGAGGAGGCATTCTACCATCAGAAGTCGAGTATTTAGTGGCCTTCCCTCGGGGATCAGAGCACTCGGTTCTTCCATCGATCTCTTCTCCATCGGCAGGCCCAGAATCGGATCTCTTGATTGTTGGTTTTGATGGTGTGAGGACATATGATCCCCAGTTGATCTCTCGTGCCGGGGTTACTTTTTTCCAGGATTTGTTGATTGAGTCGGGTGGTCCGCTGACTGAGGATGTTTCTGACCTTTTTGAGGCTCGCATTTCTGAGGATCAGGCTCGCCCGCTTATCTCCGCGATCTCTGCAGTTGAGGTTCGTGATGCTCTCTTTTCCATAAGTGATGACAGAGCCCCAGGGCCTGATGGTTACACTTCCCTCTTTTTTAAGAGGGCTTGGGAGGTGGTCGGAGGAGCAGTGATCAGGGCCGTGCAGTCTTTCTTCGTCTCCGGGAGCATGCCGGGTGCCCTGAACACCACCAGGATATGTCTTGTGCCTAAGGTGGAGACTCCCTCCACCTTTGGTGACTTCCGCCCTATCTCCTGTTGCAATGTGGTCTATAAGTGTATCACTAAGATCATTGCAAACAGGTTGAAGGGTGTCCTTCTCGGGTTGATTGACGATGCTCAGACAACATTTGTTCCGGGTCGTCGGATCTCTGACAGCATCCTTTTGACACGGGGGTTGATGCGTGGTTATCACCTTCAGGTCTCACCTCGTTGTGCACTGAAGGTCGATATCCGTAAGGCTTTTGACACTGTCCGATGGGACTTCATTCTAGCTAGTATGAGGAGTATGGGGATTCCTGAGGTCATGATTGGTTGGATCCGCGAGTGCCTCTCTACAGCCCGCTTTTCCGTCGCCATCAATGGTGAACTTTAGGGGTTCTTCCATTCCAGTCGAGGTGTACGTTAGGGTGACCCTGTCTCTCCTTATTTGTTTGTTATCGCTATGGAGGGTCTCCGAGGGCTGCTTCGTCGTGCTATCGATGACCCTCGTTTTCACTATCATCCGTGCTGCCGTCGTACTGGGCTGACGCACCTCTGTTTTGCTGATGACCTGATGATCTTCTGTCGGGGTGATATGGGTAGTGTATCTATTGTTTGTGAGGCTTTAGACTGCTTTGCTATACTCTCGGAGCTATCCTCGAATGCAGTGAAGAGCTCAATTTTTCTAGCAGGGGTGGACTCTACGACTCAGCGAGACATTTTGGGTGTTCTGGGTTTCAGCCTTGGGCAATGCCCAGTTCGTTATCTGGGGGTACCACTTATCATTTCTCGGCTACGATACGTTGACTGCAAGCCACTGTTGGATCGCATTCTCTCTCGTATATGGCTCTGGACCTCCCGTTCTCTATCGTATGCTGGTCGTCTGCAGCTTAGCCGATCTATTCTTTTCGCCACTCAGGTCTACTGGTCATCGGTCTTCATGCTTCCGAAGACAATGATTAGGAAGATTGAGTCGACTCTTGCGGCGTTCCTTTGGAGAGGATCTTCTTTGGCCCCGGAAGGGGCGAAGGTTGCTTGGATGCATCTGTGTTACCCTCGGCGGGAGGGTGGTCTTGGGCTCCGTCACCTTGCTGAGTGGAACCAGGCTTCGATTATGAAGCATATCTGGTTCCTCCTCTCTGACCCTTCCTCGTTATGGCCGCGTTGGGTTCATCTGAACCGGCTTCGAGGGCAAAGCTTCTGGACTATTTGGGCGACGGGTTCTGCTTCTTGGTGCTGGCGTCAGATTCTTTCGGTCCGTCGCCTCTGCTCTAGTGCGATCTACCATATCGTTGGTGATGGCCTTGAGACTGCCCTTTGGACTGATTACTGGCTGCCATGTGGTCTTCTTTCGGAGCGCTTCTTGGCTCGTTTGCTCACCTCCTCTGGACTTCATTGGGATTCTCGGGTCTCATCCATTATTGAGGGTGGTCGGTGGAGATTTCCACAGGGTTGTTTGGAGCTCCGACCCATCTGGGACACCATTGATTTTAGCCCCCAGGCTAGTGTAGCGGACTCCATCTGGTGGTTGGGTGACCCCTCGGGGAACTTCACCACCAAGTTCGCTTGGGAGATGGTGCGGAGGAGGAGAGGGGAGGATACCATTCATCACCTTTTGTGGTTTTAGATGCATATACCGAGGCACTCCTTCATTCTCTGGCTCGCCTCTCGACAGCGACTTTGAAACTGGGACCGACTTCGGCGTTTTGCAGCACTGGAGGTTCAGAGTGTCTGTTTTCTTTGCGGTTCTGCTGACGAGACTCATGAGCACCTCTTCTTTGCCTGTTCCTTTTTCGCCTCGGTCTGGAGCTCTGTCACTCTGAATATATCTATCGATTGGCCTACCCTTCCTTGGGACGATCTTATCACTTGGGCTGCTCAGCATCTCAGGGGGCGAGAGATTGGCAGTACCATCACCCGAATCTACCTCTCTGCGACTGTGTATACTATCTGGTACGAGCGCAACCTTCGGGTCCAGCGTTCTCAGTCCAGACCAATTGCAGCCGTTCGAGAGGAGATTGCGGGTTTGGTCAGGAGCCGCTTGCTTGCTACTTCTTCGTTCAGAGGAGCTCATCGTCACACCTCCTTGCTTCGGCACTGGGGTCTTGAGACTTAGTTTCTTCTTTGTTCCCTTTGTTGTTCTTTGGTTGTTTTTTGTATGGACTTTGTCTGGCACTTTTGACGCTGTTTCATATTTGTAGGCTTTGGCCGTGTCCTGGGGTATGCCTCTTGTAGCTTGTGCTATTTTTCTTTTCATCTATATATTTCGTTGACTTACCAAAAAAAAAAAAGTGTTTCAAGTGATTAGTGGTGTATAGTAAACCATACACAGTGTATGATGAGTTTAAATAGTGTAAAATCAACTTATGTTTTTGTGTGTTAAGTAAACAAGTGGTGTATGATTAGTCATACACCGTGTATAATTGGTTTTAACGGTGTAAAATCAACTTGTGTTAGTGTGTGTTAAGTAAACAGTGGTGTATGTTTAATCATACATCGTGTATGATAGGTTTTAATGATGTAAAATCAACTCATATAGGTGTGTTTTAAGTGATTAGTAGTGTATGATCAATCATACACCGTGTATGATTGGTCTAAATGGTGTAAAATCAACTTATGTTATTGTGTGTTAAGTAAACAAGTGGTGTATGATTGGCTTTAATGGTGTAAAATCAACTTGTGTTAGTGTGTTTTAAGTAAAGAGTGGTGTATGATTGGTCTAAATGGTGTAAAATCAACTTATGTTATTGTGTGTTAAGTAAACAAGTGGTGTATGATTAGTCATACACCGTGTACGATTGGTTTTAATGGGGTAAAATCAACTTGTGTTAATGTGTTATAAGTAAAAAGTTTTGTATGATTAGTCACACACCATGTATGATAGGGTTTTATTTAAAATCAACTTGTTTATGTGTGTTTCAAGTGATTAGTGGTGTATGGTTAACCATACACCATGTATGATAGGTTTTACTTGTCTAAAAACAACTTGTGTTAGTGTGTTATAAGTAAAAAGTTTTTTATGATTAGTCACACACCATGTATGATAGGGTTTTATTTAAAATCAACTTGTTTATGTGTGTTTCAAGTGATTAGTGGTGTATGGTTAACCATACACCATGTATGATAGGTTTTACTTGTCTAAAAACAACTTATGTTAGGGTGTTTCAACTAATTAGTGGTGTATGGTTAACCATACGCCGTGTATGATAGATTTTAAACGTGCAAAATTATGTCATCTTGATCAATCATACACCATGTATGATATGTTTTAAATGTCTTAAATCATATTGTGCTGGTATGTTCCAAGTAATTAGTGGTGTGTGTTGTGTTTGAAGTAATTTGTCTCATATTGCAGGAAATGGATGCCATTCTGCACTACATTATACTGAAGAAACATAAGTGGCCAGAACATTTCGGCCAGAGGGCAAACTGCACATCTACAGCAGTTGCTTCTCTATTTGGACCCCTATTCAAATGCACTCAAAACAGAGAAATCCCAATTGAATCAACTTTTGATGATTTTGATTCGTTGATCATCAATTTCTTGCCGGGGATGTCATACATGGGTCCGCTGTCACGACGTGGATCGGATATACATGCCCATCAATCAACCTAATCAGCATTGGTTCCGCGCTGCCATCAATTTTAAAGATTGGCGGATAGAGGTAATTGATTCCTTGTACTCCGCCATAGCCAAGGAATCAAGATTAGAACATGTGGAGCCAATTGTAAAATTGCTTCCATATGCTCTAGAGATGGTTAATTTTTGGGACGTTCGAAAGGACCTCATACATTTTACAGTCAAACCTTTCAGTATATATTACGACCAGATTCATGTCCACAACAGATGGAGTATGACGTCTACTTCCATTGCTGCTTTACTATTTTTTTTAATTTATTTTCTTGGTTATTAAGTGGATAAAAATAGTCATTACTTACAATGATACCTAATTTCCTATTGCGTCATCTGTATTATTTGTAACAGCAGGTCTGATTGTGGCATGTTCGTTGTAAAGTTTATCGAATTTTGTCTTACGAATGGCCTCAACATGTCCCATTGTACGCAAGGGCAGATGGAGATGTTGTGGACCAATACCTGTGTATACTTGTATAGTCATGGTGAAAAGAACCTCAGGACAATGTATACAAGCGAATAGAAGTATGTATGTGATGTGCACATGTTGTTGTATATTTTAATATTCTTGTATATTTCCATATGATTTACATTGTATTCATTGTACTCTAGAAAATAAACATTTTCATTTGATAGGTTAGTGAATTGGTTAAGGTAGTTATGGGTTTGTACTAAGTGTATGATTGATTGAGTGTTGGACGCCCGGATTTAGCCAAAAAAATATAAAACTGGTTTTACTATCCCAACTTTCATTCTTTCCCAACTTGTTTATGATTTGAAGTGTATAATGTTGACGCCAAAAAAAATACTAACCTTATGGCCTTGTTGTTTGAGAAGTAAACTCCAATCTCTCTTACATCTCTCATTTCTCACTGTTTACATACTCTCTTCCTTATATTTGGTTCATACACCACTAATTACTTCAAGCACACTTATATAAATTGATTTTACACCATTAAAACATATCATACACGGTGTATGATTGATCATACACGGTGTATGATTGATCATACACCACAAATTACTTCAAACACACTTACATAAATTGATTTTACACTATTAAAACCCATCATACACCGTGTATGATGGATTATACACCACTTATTACTTGAAACACATTAATACAAGCTGATTTTACACCAATAAAACGTATTATATACTGTGTATGATTGATCATACGCCACTGTTTACTTAACACACTAACATAAGTTGATTTTACACCATTAAAACCTATCATACACGGTGTATGATAGATCATACACGACTAATTACTTCAAATACATTAAAACAAGTTGATTTCATACCATTTAAACCTATCATACACCGTGTATGATTGATCATACACTACTAATTACTTGAAACACATTAATACAATTTAATTTCACACCATTAAAACGTATCATACACGGTGTATGATTGATCATACACCACTAATTACTTAAAACACACTTACACAAGTTGATTTTACACCATTAAAACCTATCATACACGGTGTATGGTTGATCATACACCACTAATTACTTGAAACACATTAATACAATTTGATTTCACACCATTAAAATGTATCACACACAGTGTATGATTGATCATACACCACTATTTACTTAACACACTAACATAAGTTGATTTTACACCATTAAAACCTATCATGCACTGTGTATGATTGATCATACACCACTAATTACTTCAAACACATTAAAACAAGTTGATTTCACACCATTTAAACTTATCATACACAGTGTATGATTGATCATACACCACTAATTACTGGAAACACATTAATACAATTTGATTTCACACCATTAAAACGTATCATACACGGTGTATGATTGATCATACACCACTAATTACTTAAAACACACTTACACAAGTTGATTTTACACCATTAAAACCTAACATACACGGTGTATGATTAATCATTCACCAGTATTTTATTAAAACACACTAAATCAAGTTGATTTCACACCGTTTAAACCTATCATGTACCGTGTATGATTGATCGTGCACCACTAATTACTTAAAACAAACTTACACAAATTGATTTCACACCATTAAAACTTATCATACACCGTGTATGATTGATCATACACCACTATTTTCTTAAAACAGATTAACACAAGTTGATTTTACACCATTAAAACCTATCATACACAGTGTATGATTGATCATTCACCAGCATTTTCTTAAAACACACTAAAACAAGTTGATTTCACAGCATTTAGACCAATCATACATGGTGTAAGATTGTTCATACACCACTATTTACTTAAAACTCCTTAAAACAAGTTGAGTTTACACCCTAAAAACCTATCATACACGGTGTATGATTGATCATACACCACTAGTTTCTTAAAACACACCTATACAAGTTGACTTCACAAAACTAATGAAACTTGCTTGGAGTCACAGTGCCACCAGCATGTTATGCGCATCTGGCAGCATTCCGAGCATGTTACTATGTTGAAGAGGATGCAAATGAAAGTGGTTCTAATAGTGGTGGTTGTGGGCCTGTGACAGCTGAGAGGCAGCGAGAGGTGCGGGCACTTCCACAGATCAAGGAGAGTGTCAAGGATGTGATGTTTTACTGCTGAAGATAATCCGTTCCTCATCCATTATTTTGGTTTTTTAGACATGCAACATTGTATTGTATGTACGGCGCGGGTGGGTTCCTCAGTTCTGTACTACATCTCAGCCGTTGATTGTGGGTCACAAGCCAATGGAAAATATTGATCCACAACATCGAATCTCTTCTCATCCAACCCATCAATATTTGCCATTGGCTTGTGACCCACAATCAAAGGCTGAGATGTAGTACAAAATCGAGGAACCCACCCGCACCGCACAGACAACACAATGTTGAGACCGATAAGTGCATGCTTGGATTCATGGCCAACTCCTCCATTTATAGGCAAAATCATAACCGTGAGGGAGGGGTAGGATATAGTAGGTGGCAGTTGAGGTCATTAAATATCTTGCTTGAGGTCCAATTATGACCCTTGCACTTTCAGTTTTAAAACCCCAACTACCCCAACTGGTTCTCCTCCATTTAAAGCAGCCATACATTATGTATGATAGATCATACACCATCAGATACTTAAAACACACCAACAAAAGTTGACATTACACCATTTAAACCAACCTTATAAATATCGATGTGTTATGGATAATACACAATTGCCATTAATAATGCACGTCTATTAATAGTACACAATTTCACCGATATTAATAGCAATTACACTGTAAAAAAAAAAAAGATCAATGTAAGTAAATTCGGAGGAGGGACATGATAAGAATGATCGATAGTGTTTGTGGACGTGCCTTCTCCACTCAAGTGCAGAGCAATTGGATTTTTACAAGTTGATCGATTATGCCCGTGTTCCTTGCATCGACTGCACTTTTGCGGTACACGTTCCTTGCCGATCAAAGGAATCCTCCTCTTCCTCCTCCTCCCAGAAGAGGTTCAAACACCGGGTGGAAGAAGATTCATTTCTGATATATGATGAGGGACGGACCAGTCACTTATGTGCGGCATCGGGTACACGATGCCTCTGTACGACTCTTACCAATAATCTCTTGAATAATATGGCGAGCATAAGTTGTACATACCATAAGGATCGTGTCTTACAACCGCCAACGCATGCTCACATGGAAGCTGCTCCAGCTTAAACTTGCGACAGGTACATGTCCAAAGTGACAGATCAACCCAAAAATTCTTATCCCCATCAATGACATTGAAGTTATACTCATCTGCTAGCAGAATTTGCATTGTATAAAAGATAGACACACACGATTAATAATGGTAATGCAAAAAGAATGAATAAAACCAGCAATTATTATGTTTAAAAGTGCAGGGATTACTACTGATTAATCATACACCACAATGTACTTGAAACATAGTACACTAAGTTGATTTTACACTATTATAACCTATCATACATGGTGTATGATTAACCATACACCACTAATTCGTTGTAACACACTCAAACAAGCTAATTTCACACCATTTAGACCAATCATACACGGTGTATGATTGATCATACACCAAGTTTATTTTAAACCATTAAAACATAATAAAACAAATTGAATTTACACCATTAAGACCAATCATACACGATGTATGATGTATCATATACGACTAATTACTTGAAACACACTAAAACAAATTGATTTTACACCCTTAAAACCTATCATACATGGTGTATGATTAACCATACGTGACTACTTAGTTGTAACACCCTAAAACATGCGTTGCAATCGGGATTGAACATGACGAATAGAACAAAACTTACTGTCATCATTTGTGATAGTTTCAATCTGTCCTGTAATTTTTTTTCAATGTTGGGGGACATTGTACCGGCGCAAGCTTCGGCCTTGGTTCTTCTATCATGAAACCACTTCTGCAACACTAGCCGAATCTCGTCAATTAAAGTAGTAATGGGATAATCACGCACCTTAACCAAAACAGCATTCATCGATTCCGATATATTTGTTGTCATTATGTTGTACCAACGGCAAAGGAAGTGGGAACGAGTCCACTTGTCCAATCCCACGGTCTCCAAGTACTCTTTAGGTTCGGGTACGGCACAACATAAACTGAAGAACAAACTATGGAACTCTTGAAGGCTGTATGCTTCGCTGTTTGGTAGTAGTGCTGATCCAACTACTTTGTTTTGCTTTTGAATTTGGACTTCATGTTGTTCAGCAAGTGGTACATGCACAAACCATGGAATGCGTAGGGGAAAACTTCTTCCACCACTCTATGGATGCTTTGATGTCGATCAGATACAATAACATGGCCGGTAGGCTCCCCAATAACTTCCTTCAACCGGCTGTGGAACCAATGCCACGATGCGTCATTCTCTGAATCACCGATACCGAAAGCAATCGGAAAAATTTGTTGATTGGCATCGTGACAAACGGCTATGAACAGAACACCCCGGTATTTTTCCTTCAGATGCATTGCATCAATGCTCACAACAGGACGGCAAAACCGGAATCCTTTAAGTGAAGCATCGAACGCAATGAAAAGGTACTGAAATCTGCTTCCATCATCTGACTGTAAATGAAACACAGTACCGGAGTTGGTTTGTTAGAGAACATGCAAATATGTAGGCAGGTTTGCATATGACTGTTCGGGGGAACCCAATCTTACATCATCATATGCAAACTCTCTACCCCTCCAAACAATACTGTAGCTGATCTCAACACCGTAGAGACTACGAATGTCGTCTATGACATCCTGTGGCTTGAACACTCTTCCGGGGTTGATAATTTTCTTTCGGACACATTCCCCGACTACCCAGCTGGTTGCTTGCTTATGTCTAATAGTGCTGAGATCGGTAGGGTGGGTATGATTATTTTCAAATTTTGTGACCATCCAATACCCACCATCTGCTAGACACATAGCCCGAACCCTCCATGTGCAACCCTCTTGCACACAACGAACAACCGTTAAGGATTTGTTAGACTTGAAGCTCCTGAATTCAAAATTTTCCCTCATGGCAATTACTGCCAGGTTAGTTAACAAATCATTCTTCGATTTAAATACTTGATTCACCTTGATTACCTCAACCATCCTACCCTGCCCATATACCTCGTCAATCCGGCTACTCTCATCACCGGAGCCAACATCATCGTCATAATGAGGATCAATAGTAGCTTGGACGTTGGGTTGGACATTCTGTTGAACACAAGGTTCCGCATTCGGTTCCACTGCAGGTTCGATAGTAGGAGGTGATGTACCCACTTCAGGGCAAATATTCTACTGGTCAGAAATGTGCCCATGTGGAGGTGATGCATCGGCTGCAGTCGATTGCACATGGGATAAATTTATATTATCTAAACTATCACATGGACTTAGATTGGAATTTTTCCAATCTTCGCCGGTCGTTGTCGCTGTCACTGTACGTAAGTCAAACTCCAGTTCAGTGGCATCTCCACGGGCTGCTTCTTCCATCCCCGTGTTCATACATCCACCAAAAGTATCAGGCACCATAGGGTCCAAACCATCATTGTTCTCGTCACCATCTGGTCGTGTTTGTATTGGACTCCGTTGCTCACCAAAGTAAGAAGTCTTATCAACCGTGGATTAAACAGTAACGAACAAGGTATGCTTCGCCCTATCTTCTTTTGCTAGTGCGTTTCAAAGCATAACTAACCTATCATTATTGACATCATACAAGGGCATGTCCCGAACGCCGGTAAGAATTTGAAATTGCATCTTCGAACCTGCATCCACCTGAACACCCATCAACTCCACCAAAGTCCTTTGCAAGCCAGCAAAATCAGTCTTCTCATCCACAAAAACTAAATCCAACTTTCCACCAACATGCTCTGCCCTCTCGTTAAAGTGTCCACCGTACCGAACAATAGCAACATCAGCCATTACTGTGAACACGAAAGTAACATGATATTACACCACTAATTACATGAGACACACCAAGATAAAATGAAAGAACAGCATTTAAACCAATCATACACGGCGTATGATTAATCATACCCCACTAATGACTTGAAAGACATTGAAACAAGTTGATTTACACCATTAAAATCTATCAATACACGGTGTGTGATTGATCATACACTGCTATTTACTTAAAACATGTTAAAACAAGTTGATTTTACACCGTTCAAACCCATCATAAATGGTGTATGATTAACCGAACACCATTAATGACTTGAAAGACACTAAACAAGTTCATTCTACTCCATTAAAACCTATCAATACACGGTGTATGATTGATCATGCACCACTATTTAATTAAAACACATTAAAACAAGTTGATTTTACACCCCCAAAACCTATCATACACGGTGTATGATTGATCATACACCACTAATTGCTTAAAACACACTAAAACAAGTTGATTTCACACCATTTAGACCAATCATACACGGTGTATGAACAATCATACACCATTAATGACTCACAACATACCAAAAGAAAATTATTTTACACCATAAAAAACAATCATACACCGTGTATGATTGATCATTAACCAATAATGACTTCAAACACACAAAGAGAAAATGATATAACACCATATAAACCAATCATACATGTTGTATGATTAATCATACACCACTAATAACTTAAAAGACTACAAAACGAGTTGATTTTACACCCTTTAAACCCATCATACATGGTGTATGATTAACCAAACACCACTAACACACTAAAACACTATGATTTCAAATCATACATGGTGTATGATCCATCATACACCACTGTTTTCTTGAAAGACACTAAAACAAGTTGAATTTACAACAATAAAACCTATCGAACACAGTGTATGATTGACCATACACCACTATTTACATAATACACACTAAAACAAGTTGATTTCACACCATTAAAACCTATCATACACGGTGTATGATTGATCATACACCACTATTTATTTAAAACAGATTAACACAGGTTGATTTACACCACTAAAACCTATCATACACGGTGTACGATTGACCATACACTACTATTTTCTTAAAACAGATTAACACAAGTTGATTTTACACTATTGAAACCTATCATACATGGTGTATGATTGATCATACACCACTATTTTCTAAAAAACAGATTAACACAAGTTGATTTTACACCATTAAAACCTATCATACACGGTGTATGATTGATCATACACCAGTATTTTCTTAAAATAGATTAATACATGTTGATTTCACACCATTAAAACCAATCATACACGGTGTATGATTGATCATACACTAGTATTTTCTTAAAACACACTAAAATAAGTTGATTTTATACCATTTAGACCAATCATACACAGTGTATGATTGATCATACACCACTATTTACTTAAAACACATTAAAACAAGTTGATTTTACACCCTTGAAACCTATCATACACGGTGTATGATTGATCTTACACCACTATTGACTTGAAAGACACGAAAACAAGTTGATTTACACCACTAAAACCTATCATACACGGTGTATGATTGATCATACACCACTATTTTCTTAAAACAGATTAACACAAGTTGATTTTGCACCATTAAAACCTATCATACACGGTGTATGATTGATCATATACTACTATTTACTTAAAACACATTAAATCAAGTTGATTTTACACCCTTAAAACCTATCATATATGGTGTACGATTGATCATACACTGCTAATTGCTTAAAACAAACTAAAACAAGTTGTTTTCACACCATTTAAACCTATCATACACCGTGCATGATTGATCATACACCACTAATTACTGAAATCAAACTTACACAAATTGATTTTACACCATTAAAACTTATCATATATCGTGTATGATTGATCGTACACAACTATTTTCTTAAAACAGATTAACACAAGTTGTTTTTGTGCCGTTAAAACCTATCATACACGGTGTATGATTGATCATACACCACTATTTATTTAAAACACATTAAAACAAGTTGATTTTACACCCTTAAAACCTATCATACACAGTGTATGATAGATCATACACCACTAATTGCTTAAAACACAGTAAAACAAGTTGTTTTCACACCATTTAAACCTATCATACACCGTGTATGATTGATCATACACCACTAATTACTTAAACCAAACTTACACAAATTGATTTCATACTATTAAAACCTATCATACACGGTGTATGATTGATCGTACATCAGTATTTTCTTAAAAACACTAATACAAGTTGATTTCACACAGACCAATCATACACGGTGTATGATAAATCATACACCACTATTCACTTAAAATATATTAAAACAAGTTGATTTCACACCCTTAAACCCTATCATACATAGTGTATGATTGATCATACACCACTAATTGCTTAAAACACACCAAAACAAGTTTTTTTCACACCAGTTAGGTCATTCATACATGGTGTATGATTGATCTTACACCACTATTGACTTGAAAGACATAAAACAAGTTGATTTACACCACTAAAACCTATCATACACGGTTTATGATTGATCATACACCACTATTTACTTAAAACAGATTAACACAAGTTGATTTTACACCATTAAACCTATCATACACGGTGTATGATTGATCATACACCACTATTTACTTAAAACACATTAAAATAAGTTGATTTTACAGCCTTAAAATCTATCATACACGGTATATGATTGATCATACACCACTAATTGCTTAAAACACACTAAAACAAGTTGTTTTCACTCCATTTAGACCAATCATACTTGGTGTATGATTAGTCTTACACCACTATTGACTTAAAAGACACTAAAACAAGTTGATTTACACCGTTAAAATCTATTATACACGGTGTATGATTGATCATATACCGCTATTTTCTTAAAACAGATTAACATAAGTTGATTTTACACCATTAAAACCTATCATACACGGTGTATGATTGATCATTCACCAGTATTTTCTTAAAACACACTAAAACAAGTTGATTTCACACCATTTAGACCAATCATACACGGTATATGATCATTCATACACCACTATTTACTTAAAATACCCTAAAACAATTTGATTTTACACCCTGAAAACCTATCATACGTGGTGTATGATTGATTATACACCACTAATGGCTTAAAACACACTAAAACAAGTTGTTGTCACACCATTTAGACCAATTATACATAGTGTGTGATTGATCTTACACCATTATTGACTTGAAAGACACTAAAACAAGTTGATTTACACCATTAAGGCCTATCATACACGGTGTATGATTGATCATACACCACTATTTTCTTAAAACAGATTAACACAAGTTGATTTTACCCCATTAAAACCTATCATATATGGTGTATGATTGATCATTCACCAGTATTTTCTTAAAACACACCAAAATAAGTTGATTTCACACCATTTAGACCAATCATACACCGTGTGTGATTTATCATACACAACTATTTACTTAAAACACATTAAAACAAGTTGATTTTACACCCTTAAAACCTATCATACACAGTGTATGATTAATCATACACCACTAATTGCTTAAAACACACTAAAACAAGTTATTTTCACACCATTTAGATCAATCATACACCACCACTATTGACTTGAAAGGCACTAAAACAAGTTGTTGCACACCATTTAAACCTATCATACACGGTGTATGATCAATCATACACTACTAATGACTTAAAACGCACAAACATAACTTGATATTACACCATTTAAACCAATTATAATCGTGTATGATTGATCATACGCCATTAATGACTTGAAACAACCTACAACAAATGATATTACACCCTTTAAACCAATCATACACGGTATATGGTTAATAATACACCATTAATGACTTAACACACACCAATATACCGTGATAATACACCATTTAAACCCATCATACATGGTGTATGATTGATCATACACCACTCATTACTTGAAACACACCAAGAGAAAATGATTTCACACTTTTGGAACCAATCATACACTGTGTATGGTTAATCATACACCATTAATGACTTGAAACACACCATAAGAAATTGATAATACACCATTTGCACCAATCATACACGGTGTATGATTGATCATACACCATAAATGACTTGTAACACACTAACACCAAATGACAAAGATCCATACCATTAAAACCAATCATGTACGGTGTATGATCAATCATACACCATTAATGAGTTGAAACACACCATAAGAAAATGATAATACACCATTTACACCAATCATACACCATAAATGACTTGGAACATACTAACACCAAATGACACAGATCCATTAACGACAAATGCATGAAATGATCATTTTACCTTCATTGTCTCATCTGACAACCGTGAAATGTGTAATGACTCAATCTTGGACCTACCGCAATGCCACAATGCTTCAAACCCGTTCTTACAAGGCCTTCTTCTTCTTCTTCTTTCGAGGGCCCAAGTAGGACAAGGAAACATGCAGAACGTTGAGAATGGAGCTCGGGGATTCCAAAATGAGAGAAGAAGAACAAAGAAGAGAGAATGAGAGATGAGAGATGGAAGACAAACGGGCGGGAAAAGAAGGGAGGGATAGAATGAAAAGCAACATAGTTGGCAAAAAGTCAAAAAGTTGTCCTTTTGCATTAAATAAGGAGAGAGAAGGGGAGAGAGAGAGTGGACGTTTGGGGGTTAAAAGGCAGGGGAAATGGTCATAAAAGGGTGGTTTAGTAATACAGGGGTCTAAAAAAGATTAAAGGGGGGGTCTATTCCGTACGATTTCCCTTTTGTTTTTGTTATAGAACTCGATATTTATCATATTATATATTAATCTCATGTATATTTATTTGGCATAAAAATTTATTTATTTCATAAATAAATAATTCATCTTATGAATTTATTTTTTTAAATATTTTCAAACGATGCTTAAGTGAAGGCTTGCAAAGGGACCTCAGGGACAATCTTATTCTAGCTCCAAGTGAGTGAAATCTGATTATCATCTTATGATAACAATGGATTACTATTTAGTAAAGCTTAATTCCACTAAATAAGTTTTTACTGTACTCTAAAATTAAATATATTCGCTAAAAAATTTACCTAATCACTTTTATTAGATAATTAACTGCTCTAGTAGATATCCATGAGCAAAAGTAACTTTAACTACTATAATTATTTTTCTCACATCTCTCACTATAGTTCCCAACTTGCCCTTCTCGAGCAATTCAATAACACATAAACAATTTCCGTATTAATTCCAAATGTCAAACATATAGAATACTCTAGCCAAAGATTCTAGAATATGTTCATGTATTTGCGAATTAACTAAAGGAGCATCTTTTTCTTGTTAGAGACTATAGATTCCATGTAAAACAACTGCTCCCGCCACTCTTCATACTGTTACCCAACGTACGTAGGATTCAAGTCAAAGCACTTTGACTAATCATTTTGGCACATCAAAGCAACGAACAATCCATGCACGAGTTCAGACTATTTCCTGGATTTAGAGTTATCGTCTTACATAATTAATTATTTTTGATAGCAGTTAAAGAAACAACTAATTCAGATGGTCTTGCTCAGTGTTTCAATCTTATTGACAACACCAACATGATGGATCCCTATCCAAATGACTAAGACAAGTCATCAAAAATATCATATTATTTGCTTATTAGACAAGTTGTCCAAAGTTATCACCAATTATGAGCATACTTTGAACACATATCATTAGCATGATCTAAGTCTATCTGTGGTTCAATATCATTGACTACTTAAACTAAACCTGATAGGTCATCTCGGACCATGTCCATCTTATGGAACGTTTTAGAAAACAATCACATGCATGTTTAATTAGTAAAATACAATCAAACCATAAATAAATAAACAATTTTATTTATTTAATATTTAAAACTAACTAATTGGGTTTTCAGGACATCCATTGCTGCACAATGGCAGTTGCATAATTAAGCCCGTAACTTATCTGTCTAAGACTAACTGGCCATCCTTCTTGAGCAAATGTTTGGGCTAGGCTTTAGAAGGGTCAACAAACCCCTTTACAGTAAGTCATACCCTAACTTTATAGACATGGATTATCTGTTCTCTCGAGGATAAGGATCCCCGAATTTTCCCTCTTCTTAGTAGAGGGGAACGTATATGCTCTTGAGCATTTGAGAAGGTTTAATTGTCACTGTAGAGAGGTGGTTGATAACCCGTTTTTGAAACTTAGGTTGCTCCCTAGTTCTCTGACAGGGTCTTCCTTCCAAATGGTACATAAGCTTACCATCCAATGCTTTCTACCGTTAGGATGACATGGCTAGACAATTTTAGGCCCAATTCCCTTGGTTGGAATTGGGGAATTCTATGTCAAACCTAGCTCGAATGAGACAAAAGCTAGGAGAGTCTATTGACTACTACATCAACCAGTTCAAGAGTGCCAGGTTAAAATGTACAATGGCTCTCTCTGAACTTGAATATGTCAAACTCGCCTTAAAAGGTTCGAATATTGTGTTCAGGAAGAAACTTAAAGGATCAAATTTCGCAAGTCCTCTACAGTTAGTGGAGTGTGCCACTTGGTATGAGGTATTTTTGAAAGAAGAAAGCCTCAAGAAAAAAGAGTGTATGGAACTTACATGCACAAACTGATTGATGAGGAGGAAATACCTCCTTATGAAATTGGCATTGCTGAATATGTCAAAGGACCTTCTATGGTTTGTAATCCTTTACTGAAAAAGGATATTAATAATAGGAAGTCTAATCAATCCCAAGACTTGAGAACACACTTGTTTGACCTCTTAATAGCTGACATAATATGTGATTTGCTTGAGATAAACAACAAACTCAAGGTTAGAGGGAAGCATTGGAAACTTGATCCAATTTATTGAAAGGGAATATGTACTATAAGTGGCATGACTCTTTCACCCACTCAATTAAGAATTGCATCATCTTTAGAAACGTAATCTGGGACAACATTGAGGCTAGTGAACTTATCTTCCCGATGAAGGGCCAATGGGTGATAATAAAGACCCTTTCCCTAGTCCTATATAAGTAAATGTTGTGGAGCAGTCAAGCCTCGAGACATTGGTGGCAATGAAGCTGCTACTAAATCTCCTTGTAGGATAGATGATGATAAGAATAGAATGGTTATGGCCAACACCTTATTTGAAAGACTGCTAAAGCGAGAGGCACTTCGATTCCCAAAGGCATTTGTTGAATTAGGAAACGAGTTTTACAGATGGCACATTACAGTGGAGCACCCAACTTGTGATTGTGCCACCTTTAAAAGTTTCCTAAAAAGACAATTGGAAAAGGAACCATTTTTTTCCTGAAGGAAGACAAAATATATCCACTAGTGAACACTGGTAGACGGTCTTTGCTACCAGAAAGGAAATAATGAGGACGTTATAGGGCTTGGTCATTCCCTTTGTGGAGGTTGTGGAAATATATTGGTATCTGAAATGAGAAAATCGGAGTTATGTCCAAAGAAACCACCAGCATCCCAAGGAGAGTCTCATCCTCTGAGCCAACTAAGGATCCCTTTTCGAAGGCCTAGTTAATCATGAAAACTATGGGCATCCTAAGAGAAATCCAAAGTACCACCTGATTGAAGTGAATAGCAATCAAGGACCACGATAGCTAGGTCGATAGCCCTTAGGGGTCAGTTTGGGTAACATTTGGAGGAAGAACCATCTTGGGCAAGAGAATACTGGGTCTTTCAAACTTAAGTGAACTCAGAAGAGGAAGCTGCTTTGTAAGAAGGAAGCAAGAAGAAGAGCTTAACTTAACTCTTGAATGGTCAAGGATTGCGCTAAGGAGGGTTTAGGTCATGAAGATAAGAAGGCTAATTGCCCAGAACCTGTGGATCTTGAAGATCCAAAAGGAAAGGAAAAAACTAGAGCCATAAAGGCTAAGAGCAAGCCTTACAAGACGCTCGACAGACGGGCTAGTCTTTGTCTTTGGAAGGAAATAAGTCTTGGTGAGAGCACCTTGCCAAAAAATTATGGGCTCGTAAGATATCTAATGATGAGGAGGATTATAGCCCTTTGAGAGTCAATTTAGTGGAACCTCTTGATCTGGTCATCCCGACATGGTCAAACATTGAGATTGATTTTCACGAGAAAGACTACCCTAAGCCGATGAAGGAGTCTAAGGCCCCAAAGGCTGAATGCAAAAACCAGCCTCAAGACCAAGACATGGAAATTGACAAAAGTCTTTAGAAGGAGATAGATAAGGGGCTCCACATCTTGTTTAGATCACTCCTAGAACAAGCTAATGTTAGAACTACATTGCTTCTTCCTCTGGGTTTTATGGCAATTAAGGTGCAAGATAGCCTCAAAGGAGATGTAGTGACAGTACACAAAGATCCCTAGGTGGAGCTAGTAGTTGAAGTAGTAGTCTTTGAAGGCATTACTAATCCTTTATTTTTTAAAGCTAAGTCTCCAACCTCCAAATTAAGTGATGACCTTCCTGTCATAATGAAGATGAAGTTTGATGGACCTACTGCAGCCAACAAACACATTAAGCCTCTATACATCAAAGTCGAGTTTGATGGCATTTTGGTAGATGGGGCCTTTGTGGATATTGGTGAGGCCATCAATATCCTACCTTTGTAATATTGGGGGTTATTGGAAAATCTCGAGATGACTTAATAACTTTTGATGTGGCCATTTTTGTTCTCTGGGGCCATCACTGGGTCTGAAGGAGTCATCCTAAATGAGTTAACTGTTGGCACCCTGATTGAGCTTACAACTTTCTTTGTGGTTGATACTAACTCAAGCTATAATTCGCTGCATGGGCGAGATTGGCTACATGCCAATTATTGTATCCCATCCTCACTTAATCAATTATTGATTTTTCGGAACCATGACAAGTATGAGGTTTTTATGGAAGATGGAAGGCCATTTTTGGCTCTTTCTAATTTTGTTGATGCAAAATTCTATGCGGCCAGTGTTTGACCACTGTTAGTGAAAAGGACTCGTCCTCATGATGCTTAATGGGAAGACATGATAGCCATCCTAGGGAGCCCACTCACTGAGGCTTAATTGATTAAGTTAAGGAGGAGCCGGATGGCTTAGAATTTTGGGGATGCATGAGAGCTCTCCTTGATGAGGGAGACCTCCAAGGTGCACATAACACCTTATGGGGGAAGCCAAGTTTTCCCAGTAAAGGCTCAAAGGGTCATTTCCTTGGCAATTACAAAGCTAGTGGCTTTGCTTGCTAATGATCAGCTATGGGCTAAACAACCATTTACCTCAGAAAGTGGCTTTGAAGTTCAAATGCTGTAAGAGAAAGAGCTGGAGTTGTATGACTTGAGAGCAGTGCCAGCCAAGATGGAGGACTTCAGAGCTGAAGTTGAAGATCTTCCATTTGAAGTTAACTTGGGTTCAATAGAAAACCTAAGGCCCACATATGTGATTGCTTTGCTTTCTGAAGAAAAGAGGAAGAGGTACATAGGCTTGCTTCTTAAGTTCAAGGACTGCTTTGCTTGGGATCACCATGAGATACTTAGCCTAGAGAAGAAGGGGGTTGGGTATAGGCTTCTCATTAAGCCAGGCTCAAGATCCATTACTCAAGCCTAGAGAAGGATGTCCCAAGAAGTCATAAACTTAGTTAAAGAGGAAATTGAGAGACTCTTGAAAGCTAAGTATATCAGAACAACTAGGTATGTGGATGGCTAGCTAACATTGTTCCCGTGATTAAAAGAATGGTAAAATTTGAATCTGTATTGACTTCAAGGATTTGAATACAGCCACACCAAAGATGAATATCCTGGGCCCACTGCTAACGTTCTTATTAATTCATCCTCGAGGCAAGAGGTATTGTTTTTTATAGATAGCTATTGTGGATTACCAAGTTATGTAGCTTCATAGGATACCTACAAGATTGCATTTAGATGTTCAAGGTCAACAGGGACCTTCAAATGGGCGGCCATGCCATTTAGGCTAAAGAATGCGGGCGCCTCCTATCAAAGAGCAATGAACATGATCTTTCACGACCTCATTGGAAAGACCTTGATATCATGATCAAATCAAAGACCCAAGTTGAGCACTTGGAAGACTAGAGAAAATTGTTTGTATGAATGAGGAACCATGACCTCAAAATGAACCCTCTGAAATGTGCTTTGGGGTTCGAGCTAGAAATTTCCTGTGCTTCCTTGGGCACCAGAGGGGGTTGAGGTTGACATGAATAAGGCTAAGGCCATTCAAGAAGCTAAACTGCCCTCAAGCTAAAAGAAACTTCAACATTTCTTGGGGCAGGGAAATTTCATAAGACCTTTAATTTCAAATGTCGTACGAAATACTAATGTTTTTTTTTTTGGTGACGAGGGATTGGGTTGCCCCAACCAACCCCGGCCCATGAGAACAGCCCACAAGCCCCCATGAGCAGGTAAGTCATGAGTATATCCTCAGCGAGAATCGAATTCCTGACCTATAGGTGATGACCGTGTGGGTAGGAGACGCCACCAACTGAGACACCCTAATGATGAGCACGAAATACTGAAGTCTTCTCACCATTGCTGAGACTTAAGTCTTAAAAAGACTTTTAAGTGGAAGAAGCCACTCAAAGCAGCCTTCAAGGCCATCAAAGATTATTTGATTAAGCTATTGGTGTTGATTCCACCTATGTAGGGGAACCCATTGAAGATTTACATCTCTGCCTCTGCTAAGTCAATAGGTTGTTTACATGTAAAAGTCAATGGGCAAGGGTTTGAACAAGCTGTATTCTACCTAAGCCGTTACTTAAATGAGTGTGAAACAAAATATAGTTCAATTAAGAAATTGTGTCTATCATTATATTATGCATCTGTAAAGTTAAGGCATTACTTTCTTGCGCTCGCCATGTATGTGATGGCTCAAACAGATTTTTTTTTGTGTATGTTAGATAAACCCTTGATGAGAGGAATATTAAATAAATAGAGCATTGCTTTGCCCCAATTTGAATTAATTTATGTGTTATAAAAGTCAGTAAAAGGCCAAGCCTTAGCAGACTTTTGGCTGACCATCCTAACATTCAAATTGAATCTATCCATGAGCTAGGAGAACTCTTGGCAGTATAAATGGTCCATTGAAATGGATCAATGACCAAATCTTACGCTGGAGTGCGGGTCGTTATTGAATCCCCTTCTAGGATTATTACAAAGCTTGTTGTTAACCTTATGGGTAAGTGTTGGATTTGATGTCCTTCAAAACCAAATTATCAAAATTTAAATATTAAGTTAAATAAAATTATTTTATTTATTTATTGTCTGATTTTATTTTAGGAGTCAAATGTACGTGAGATTGTTTTCTAAAATGTTCCATGAGATGGACGTAGTCTAAGATGACATGTGAAGTTTGGTTTAAGTGATTAAAGAGATTCAGCCACCAATAGACTTAAATGAAATTAGTGATATATTAGTCAAAGTATATGTTCGTAGTTGGTGATAAGTTTGGACAACTTGTCTGATAAGACTATAGTAAGATATTTTAGAAGACTTGTCTTAGTCATGTGGATAGGGATCTAAAAGTATTATACTAGTGTTGTCTATAAGATTGGAACACTAAGTAGGACCTCATGAATTGTTTATCTCTTAACTGCTATACGAAATAATTAATTCTATTTAGATGATAATTCTAAATTATGAAAATAGTCTGAACTCGTGCATGAAATGTTTGTTGGTTTGATATGCTAAAACGATTGGGTCAAACCACGTGACTGAAATCTTACGTGCGCTGGGTAATGACATGAAGTGTAGCGAGAACATGTATTTTACTAGGAATCTATAGTCTCTTACGAGATAAAGATGTACCCTTTAATTGATTTACAAGCATACAAATAGATTCGAGAATCTTTGGCCAAAGTATTCCTTATGTTTCACATTTGGAATTAGTACAAAATTTGTGTTTTGTATTAATAAATTTTTCAAGAATGGTGAGTTGGGAGCCACGGTGATTGATGTGAGAAAAATAATGATAGTAGTTAAAGTTATTTTTTCTCATGAATATCTAATAGAGGGATTAATTGTTATAATAAAAGTTATTTGGGAATTATTATATAATTATATTTAATTTTAAAGTGCGGTAAAAATTATTTAGTTTGAATTAAATATTACTAAATGGTAATAAATATTATCAAAATGTTAATAATTAGTTTTGACCTATTTGAAGTTAGAATTAAATTGTCCCTCAGGTACCTTTACAAGCCTGTAGAAGTACAGTAGTTGAAAAATATTTAAGTGAATTCATGAGATGAACAAATTTATTTTGCTAAACAAAATTCATGGGATGAATTATTTTTTCATAAGATGAATAAATTTATTTACCAAATATAATTTATGAGTTTAATTTATACATGTGTGAATTGAAAAAAAAAAAAAAATAGAAATTGGTTAACATGTCATGATCCTTGTGCGCGTGGGCGCACCAATGGGGCAACAACATGTGGCAGCGCGCTGGGGCAGTCCTGCTCAGCAATCCCACCATGTGGGATGTACGAATAGGAAGCTACCACATGGCGTTTTCAACTTGGCATGTTGTGCGTTTTGTTTTTGACTTATACGACGTTTTGGTTATTTTAAAAGCGTGTTTTTTTTCCTGGCATATTCCACATTGAGGAATTAAGAATTATTTACACATCACTGTACTATAAATAAAGGTCTTCAGAACTCAATTTAGCATCTAATAATTTTCTGTAAATTTTGATTTTTAAAAAATTAAAAAAGATGAATTTCTCTTTGAAATTATTTATAGAAAATTTGGAGCCCACGCCCAGGTGTCAACACCTGAAGGGGGAAGGCTGCGTACATCCGCCCCCTAGACCCTACATAGGCGGGAGCCCCTGAGGCACTGGGTATGTTCCTACCCAGGTGTCAACTGGTCATTGCGGAGAAGATCTTGCAGTCGCGGGCTACAATTGTGGTCTACAATCCAGGTATTTCTTATTCCTTTTATTTTAAGCTTTCCTTTAATTTTGCATTTCTATTTATGCTTTTAATTTAATGTTTATTATGCTTAAATATTCTATGTCGTTATGTGTAGATTAGAATAGAGGTTCTTATATTTAAAAGGAAAATTATCACTTATGTATCCTCACATTTTGTAAGAATTTGATAAAACTTTCATTATTGGATAAAATTATATAATGGGATACCCTGAGGTTTGAATATTCATTACTTAGGTACCTTATAATGGAATTTGATAAAATTTTGTAAGAATCTGATTAATTTTATACAAAAACTGTTGATATAATACATGAATACGATAATATATATAATCCAGTGCTAATATTTTCATCGAAAATTCAGTGAGTTGGGATAAAATATTCACCGAATGTTAATGCAGACCACCTAAAAATTACTATATCTATGTGTCCTTTTCGCATTTTTTGGGCAAAAAATCATAAAATTATGATAAAAATACTTATATATTGTTGAAAATATGTTCAATTTTAACATTTTCTACCGAAAATCTATCAAATTTTTGACTAAAAGGTACATGATTAGTAAAATTTTTAAACTTGATGGTACCTAAGCGATAAAATGTCTAAAACTCTGGGTATCCCATTGTATATATTAAAATATGAGGATATTTAAGCAATAAATGCACAAACCTCGGGATACCTAAGTGATAATTTTCCTTTTTAAAATTAAAGAATTTCAAAATTATTTTCGTTGCTTTTGCTTTAGCCAATTTAGAAAAAAAATTGTTTTATAATTAAAATTTCTAACAAATGATATCAGAGCCACCTCCAATCATATTCTTAATAGGCATGAGGTTAATATTAAGCATAATAAAATGCCATAAATAGAATCACGAATAAGAGAAATTGAGAATTTTATTAAAGAAAAAATGGCCTAATTGTTGTATTAAAAGATTTTAATAACGAGATTGTTATTCATCCAATCTAAATTATTTAAATTAGGATGAATTTCAATTAAAATTAGTGGGAGTACATTTCTAAATAATCTAATGAGATTAGATATTCAAATTTATTGAATGATTTGGATATGTACGTTATCATAATAAGTATCTAATAAAATTAGATGTTCGGTTTAAAAATATTTTTTATGAGATTAAGATCTAAAATATTTATTTTTTAAAATTTAAAAACAAAAAAGTCACACATTTTAGACTTTTTTTTGCAAAATGGCTTGTTTTGAAAAAAAATTTAGAAATTTGGCCCCCTTTGAAAAATATTTAGCAAAATGGCCCCTTTCACTGTAGCGAGGTGGGTGCACGAAATCTGGATGCCGATCAAGTTCCTCTATCAAAAGATACATACATTTTTTTTAAGCTCCCTTATCTGGAGATCCCGATTCTCAAAATCGAACAGGTGATTCTATTCCCCGTGCAGCAGTGTTACACGACGTTTCGTACGTCATGCAACACATGGCCACTGTTGCACACCGTCCTGTAAGGCGTGCAACAGTACCCAAATTTTTTTTTTTTTTTTTTATAGTTTTACCTCTTTAAAATTAAAAAAAATTAATAAAATTTCTTTTTAATTTAAGTTATTTTAATTTTTAAAATAAAAATATCCCAGGGGCGCACTTATCTGCTGGTTTATTTGCTTAGGTTTAATCACATACTATTGATCTTGTACTATTTGCCTATTATGTGCGTTGTGCTATTTGATGTGCCCGTGCTTATGCTTTCAGGATGCCTGCTCCCATGATGGCATGATATTCAGGTTGGGGGTCCTCGTAAAACAGCCTCTCTTCCACCCAGAAGGGGGAAGGTTGCATACATCCACCCTCCCCAGACCCCGCTTTCGCGGGAGCCTTTGGCACTGGGACTGTTGTTGTTGTTAAATTATTTTAATTCTTAATTTTATAATTTGAATCACTAAATACGTATACATTTTAAATTAAAAGGTATATGTATATTATTATCTGAACTATATGTATATTAATAGTTTTATAATACATTTTAAATCAACATCTCTTCATTTAAATATTAATAGTTCAAATAATAATATACATATACCTTTTAATTTAAAATGTATACGTATTTAGTGATTCAAATTATAAAATTAAGAATTAAAATAATTTAACAACAACAACAGTCCCTGTGCCAAAGGCTCCCGCTACAACGAGGTCTGGGGAGGGTGGATGTACGCAGCCTTCCCCCTTCCAGGTGGAAGAGAGGCTGTTTTCGAGGACTCCCAACCTGAATATCATGTCGTCATGGGAGCAGGCATCCTGAAAGCATAAGCAAAAGCACAAAGCATAAGCACGGGCACATCAAAGAGTACAAGGCACATAATAGGTAAATAGTATAAGGTCAATAGTATTTGATTGAACCTAAGTAAATCATCCAGCCGATAAGTGCCCCCGGGATATTTTTATTTTAAAAATTAAAATAATTTAAATTATAAAGAAATTCTATTAATTTTTTTTAATTTTAATTAAAAAAAAAGGGTACTGTTGCACGCCATACGGGACGGCGTGCAACAGTGGCCATGTGTTGCACGACGTACGGAACATCGTGCAACATACGTCGTGCACCCACCTCGCTACAGGAAAATGGGCCATTTTGCTAAATATTTTTTAAAGGGGGCCAAATTTCTAAATTTTTTTCAAAACAAGCCATTTTGTAAAAAAAAGTCCACATTTTAACTAGGCCCAGCAAGTGCAATGTAGGTACAATTCAACCTAGGGCATGGCATCATCAGTGGCTACTGTGAATGGGCATGTGACAGGTTGCATCAGGCATCTACGTGGGTTAAGTGGACCAGTGGAGAACCGCCACACGGCATTGGATTTAAAATTAAAAAAGAATGTGCCTGTTGTTTTTATGTTTTCACTTATGAAACGACATTTTGTTTTACTATTTTAATTTTATTAGTTTTAGTTAAAAAATAATTAATTGGAATGAGATTTTAATAAGGAGTATATGATAATTATTTCTAACTGTATTTAGAAAAATATTTAATTATCCCAACCTTCTAATGGCTTAAGTGACGTTATTCAAAATAGTTTGATAGTGTGGTATTTATTAAGTTTTATTCGCATATTTAATATTATTTAAATGAGTTAAATATTATTTGTATTGTGAATAAAATTAGAAGCCTATTTGAAATATTGTATTTCATTTAGTAGGTGAATTTTTTGAAATAGGTCTAACGAGATTAAAAATTCAATAGTTGAATTATTGGGAAAGAAAACTCTCATAAAATATCTAATGAGATAATCAAATGTAAAAAGAAGATCTACCATTTTTTCCTTGAGGATGACATTTGTTTATGGAATACAGGGTTTGACTTCTTCGGGATAGATAGAGGTATGGAAAAATAGAAGTGACCACGCTGTCGTGGAGTATCTTGTCGACTTATACCAATATCTAGGTAATGGTATACACTTAACTAGGATAGTATTTAGCCTCTTAGGAAGCATCGTGATGTTATCTTAAGGCCAAGGAAGAAATGGTAAGTCCATTTTGTTTAGGAAATACATTAATTGAGAATAGTTATCACCTCAGTAATGGCTCTGTACGACCCCGCTACCGGGGAGTAACAGGTAGATTGGTTAGGTCATCATTGCACACACAGAGAATGGCTCAGTGGATTCCATATTTTTGTTAGTTTGCTAAAATTTAATTAAAAGGTTCACCAGACACAAAACATTAAGTACAAGCGAGCTTTTAAACGAATGCTCATTGCCTCCATCACCGATCTAACAGTATAGTAGGCGGGCATTGCTCCCTGAAGAGGATGTTCCTTTGTAGAGTATAAGGTTAGACCTCTTGGAGATAGACTAAAGCACAACAAAATGGGTGAGACCATGCCGCTATGGAGTACTTCATGGACTTGTACGGATGCATAGGTAGCAGTGTACACTTGACTAGGGTACTACATTAGCCTCCCCATGAAGCTCTATCATATGACCTTAGAGATTGAGGAAATGGTGGTCTGTTAAATATGATTAGTAAGAGCTTACAAGAAAACATATTGATTGAGAAATGTTCTAACCCTACTGACATCTCGATTCAACACCGCCGCCGGGGAGTTTTTGGTAGTTTGGTCGGGTCGCTATGGCATACATGTAAGTGTCGGAATGTGAAGTCTGTATATGTCTTAGTACATGTGTAGTACTAGTAGATGCTCAGAGTTCTCTAGGTTGCTGCTAATATACCTACTAAGTTGAAAAGAACGTTTGGAACATTTGAATAGACTAATGAGTTAGTCGAATGCAAGATTTAGACATTAAATTTGAATGTGTTCTAGTATTAGATAATTGAAAAATCAACTATAGAAGTGATGATCAAGCATTTGAAAGAAATGCTTAGTGCGCTGAACTGGTAGTAACATGAGAACAACTAATGAGAGAGATGATAGACACTCAATTGTATTAAGAAAGTTTAGTTCAAGAACGTATCATACGATGATGGCTTATTTAATTGAACTGGAATTTTTGTTGCAAATATTGATAGCCAATCTCAATAAGATATGATCGTGATTTGCCTATTAAGGTCTTTCAATCAATTTAGGATGGCTAAATTGAATAATAGAGATTACTTGTTGTTTGAATTGATGAAGGTACAGTTTGAGAGAAAAGGTGTCCAGAGAACTAAGGGAAGAGTCTACTTAGTGTAGGCATATATCTAAAGGAATTAGAAACCTCTAAAGGGTAATCAAAATAGTTCTTTCCCCCTTTTTTACAAAAGCTCTAGACATTAGTATTTAAAATAAATTGCCTAGGTACTTAGCTACTGTTGCTGCTAGTAGAGGCACCAAGAGATAGTAGTTTAAGTCAAGGAATGTAGTTTTGAATTTGAGTAACTATCTTAATGTATTAGTTTCTTTAGGAATTTGATTTCTTTACTATTTGTTTTAATATAGGTTTTTGGTTATTTTTCTTAAAAATAGATTGACATTTAAGTAAATAAAGTATTTATTTAAAAGGGTGCATTGGTAGATAGTATTTTAATCAAACTTGTGTTAATGTCAATTTATTCGTCTAATACAAACTAGGATGTGTACCTATATAAAAGAAGAATTTCCTTAAGCCCATATAACTTTTAAATGGTGCTTGATCTTAGGTCACATTAATCTAATATGATTCAAACTGGTTTGATTTGTCTTCTAGGATCATTAAGTTCTAAAATGATAACCAATATGCAAATCATGTTTAAATGAATGGTGACTGAAAGAGCCTTTAAGAATAAAGGCAATAGAGCCACTATGCTGCTGAAACTTGTTCATGAAATGTTCCTGGATTGATGAATGTTCAAGCGAGTGGGAGCTATGAGTATTTCATAAAAGTTTATGAATGACTACTCAATATGTTGATATATGTATATACATATGAAAACTAGGGCCTTGAATCTTTAGAAAAGTTCAAAGAATTAGAGACTAAAATTAGAATCACTTAGGTAATTATTATCAAGTCACTTTGATTAGACCGAAGTGGTAGATTTTTGGAGAATTCTTATTATTTCTTATTGTAAAGTGCTGCAGAAAAGATTAATAATGTGTTATTAAGTATGGCAAGATTCATTTGATAAGTTATGTTTGCATATCAAAGCGTTTGTTATGTAAAAGGTGTTAGAAGTAACCCTAAAAGTACAGTAGTTGGCTTGTCTTAGATAAATTGACAATATGAGATAATGTATCTTAATAGTGTGATACAACTTATAATTTAGATGATTTATTGGGTATATCCTCAACCAGGTTAATGTTGCACTAAGTACATGAGAGCTTTGGTGTAGTGGGAGGATGGTTAGGGTCACCTGACGGATTCATGTCTTTCAGCCTTAGTGGTTGAGCATGATACTGAATCTAATCCTCTAGACTACAATGAAACACTTAAGAATAAAGATGTAGGCCAGTTTGTCAAGGCAATAAATCTAAGTTAGAATAATAGTATTCGAACTATGTCCAGGATGTTGTAAAGGCATCGAAAGACATTAAGTCCATTAGATTGGATTTGAATGGATCTACAAGAATAAAGAGTTGAGTGGACAAGAAGGTTGAGACCGTCTAGGCTAGATTGATGGAAATTGGTTAATACCCTAAAGGAAGGAATCATCTTTGTTAAGACCTTCTAGCCATATGCTATGCTTACGTCCATAAGAATACTCTTATCCATTGTATCCCATTATGATGAGCTATGATAATGGAAGTCAAAATGACATTTTTTTTTTCCTGAATGGTCATCTTGAAAATAGTTATGTATATGATACAACTAGATGAGTTTATTGCTAAGAGTCAGGAGCATATGGTATGCAAATTGAGGAAGTCTATTTGTAGATTTAGATAAGAATCTTGTTTATTGAATAGTAGATTTTATGATGCCTATCAAGTCCTATAGATTTGAATCAATGATTAATGAATCATGGGGGTACGAGTGACATATCTAGGAAGTAGTGACTTTCGAAGTGTTGCATATAGATGGGATTCTACTCATTAAGAATGGTGTAGAATTGTTATGAGCTGTCAAGATTTAATTGTCCAGTTAATTTAAAAATTTTAAAACGAAAGACCTACGATAAGCCAATGATGTTCTTAGGATCAAGCTTTAGCTAGATTCAAAGAAAGGATGTTTAGTTTATCATATGTTGCTTGTTTTAAACATTAATTTTGGATGTTTGATGTTAGAAATTTATGTCAACTCTTGAGTGGGAATCATTAAATGGTGAAGTGTGAAGTAGTATTGTATTGCTTAGTTAATTGTGGAAGTTGAGTGATTGACAGCTATGAAGTTGCTGAGTGGACTAGTTGACTTTGAAGATTGACTAATATCAAAGTTATGTTAGCAAAAGATGAGACATAATGAGATCTCTATTGAAAAAGTTATAGTCAGTGAGTTGACAGATTCCTACAGGATAGTTATGTAATGCAGGGCTAACTAGGTTAAACACAAGTGGGACATTTGTGGAACCGGTGCCCTTGAAAACCCAATTATTGTATTTTAAGTATAGATTAAATAAAATTATTTTATTTATTTATTATCATATTATATGTTATGAGTCAAATATATGTGAGATTATTTTTTAAAATGTTCCATGAGATCGACATTGTTCAAGATGACAAGTCAAGTTTGGTTTAAGTAGTCAATAAGATTGAGCTACGGATAGACTTAAATCAAATTATTGATATGTTGCTAAAGTATAAGTTTGTAGTCAGAAATAAGTTTGGACAACTTGTTTGATAAGACTATAATATGATATTTTAGATGACTTATCTTGGTCATGTCAATAGAAATCCAAAAGTATTATATTGGTATTGTCTATAAAATTGGAAAACTGAGCTGGACCACTAGAATTATTTATTTTAACTTCTATCAGAAATAATTAATGCTGTTTAGACGATAACTTTAAATCCAGAAAATGGTCTAAGCTTGTGCATGGAATATTTGTAGCTTTGATTTGTTAAAAGGATTAGGTCACAACAAGTGACAGAAATCTTACATGCATTGTGTAACAACATTAAGTGTAGCAAGAACATGCACTTTACTAGGAATCTATAGTCCCTTATGAGATAAATATGTCCCCTTTGTTGATTCATAAGCATTCGAAAATGTTCAAGAATCTTTGGCCAAAGCATTCTATGTGTTTGACATTTGGAATTGGTACATAACTTATTTTCTGTATTAACAAATTGTTCGAGAAGAAAGATTTGGGAACTACAGTGAAAGATGTGAGAAAAATAATGATAGCGGTTCAAGTTATTTTTTTCTTAGGGATATCTAACAGAGGGGTTAATTATCATAACAAAAGTTAGGGTAAACTATGCAAAACCCCCATGTCTTTTGCTTCAATAATAGAAAACGCCCCTCATAAATAAATTTGTTGGAACCAATGTCCTGAAACCCAATAATATGTGTTTAAATCTTAATAAATAAATTTTTTTTTTATCTATTTTATATCTGATTATGGTTTATGGGTCAAATATGCATGTGATTATCCAGGACATAGACGTAGTCCAATACTATTTGTCATAGTTTGGTATAAGTGGTTAATGAGATTGAGCTGCGGATAGATTTAAATCAGAATAGTGACATGTTGTCAAAGTAAGTTTATAGTTGGTGATGAGTTCTGGACAACTTGTCTGATAAGAGTATAAAATGATACCTAAGACGACTTGTCTAGGTCATGTGGATAGGGATGCAGAAGTATCATAGTTAGACTACCGGAATTGTTTATTTTTTAATTGCTATCAAAAATGAATAGTTCTTTGTGATTAGGTGACAACTCTCAATCCTGAGATTGTCTTGAACTTGTGTACGTGGTGTTCGCCATTTTAGTGTACTCAAAGTGAGTTCCTGCAAAGTGGCAAATAGTCTACATACGTTGAGTGATTGCATGAAATATAATGGGAACAAAATAGTCAACATGAAGTTTATAGTCTCTTATGCGATACAAATATCCCCTTAAGTAGATTCGCAGGTGTTCGAAAAATTAAGAATCTTTGGCCAAAGTATTCCTAGCTTTTGTCATTGGAATTGATATGAAGAATATGTTCTCGTGTCACAGAATTATTCGAAAAGGTGCGAGTCGGGAACTTAAAGAGAAGCGTTGAGAAGTATAAATATTGCAGTTTTAATTATTACTTATCGTGTATATCAGATAGAGGGGTTGATCGTTCAATTATTACAAATTGGGAATATTGATTAAATAATTTAACTCTGGAGTACAATTGGATTTATTTAATGGAATTAAGTCATATTAAATGGTAACCAAATATTATCATGAGATAATAATGACTTTTGACCTATTTGGAGTGAGATTTAAATTATCCCCAAGGTCATTGCATAAGCCTCTAATTTTGCACCATCAGAAAAATACTAAAGAATTCATAAGATAAATTATTTATTTTTTGAGATGAGTAAAGTTAATTTTACTAAACATTATTCATTAAACGAATAAAATTTAAAGATATAAATTAAAATTATTTTGTTAAAATAATATTTACATGTGGGAAACAAAAGAAAAATGTTAGCGCGTGACATGTGTCTCATGCTGGTGGTCTTAAACTCACGACCGTGCCTTCGGTTGCGGACCAATGGGAATGTGTCACATGGCACACTAGGGATACATAACACTGGCAATCCGCACCAACAAGCGCGGACCGATCCTAAGTTGCCACGTGGCAGCTGTGATGCGTCAAAATGTACAGGCCCCCCAGCACTAAAAGGACATCATTTTTGTTTGTTTAAACGCATCCCACATCAAAAATTTCCCTTTTTTTTCATCCCAGTAGCCTATTATGAATAGGAGTCATGGAATTATGGTTTAGCAATTGAAATAACCAATCAAAATTAAGTATTTTTTTGAAAGTGTTCACTTTTAGAGAACTAAAAAGAGGAGAAAATTTCTTTGAAAATCCTTTCTCTAGTTAATTTTTTTTGGAGCCCACACTCTGGGTGTTCAGAGGAGATTTTGTAGAAGGTCTTCCGATCTCGGGGATTTTTTGGAGTGACACTGCGGTCTACATCTAGTTATTCTTCTTTCCTTTTTTAATTATTTATATTATTTTAGTATGCTAGTTATATATTTATTATTATGAATGTATAAGAGTATAGACCTGTAGGTTTAAAATTAGGCATTTTAAATCTTTAGATATGGAATTAGGAATTATAAATTGCTAGTTGGTTTAAAATATGAATTTTTAATTGTTCCGCTACTGTTAATTTAATTAACTTAGGGAATATTTTTGAAATACGTCCCAACGATTAGAGCTAGGTTCTTATTACATACATAATGAAAATAATCGGCATAATAAATCAAAACAAATAGATTTGCGCATAAATAAAATAGACATTTTATTAAAAGAAAAGGAAAAACTTGAAAGCGTCATTAAAGTTTTTTAATAATAGTTTAAATTGTCGATTCGATTTTAAATTGTTTTAAACATTGATTGTATTAAAAGTATAATTCAGATCTGTAAATTACGAATTTTAAAAATTTTAATTTAGATATGATTTTATATATTTGATTAGATTTTCAAAATTATTTTATTCAAATAAGATAAGTATCTAATGAGATTAGATACGATATTTTGAATATCTAATGTGATTAGATGTTCGTATTTAATTATTGATCTAATGAGATTAGAATCATTATTTTTTAAGAATATTAAAAGAAAAAGAAAATAGATTATTTTTTGACGCTTATGTCTGCGATGATGTCAGCGCTGATGTGGATAATCTAAAAAAATTAAATTTTTTTTAAAGATGTGCAGACATTAGTACAGTTTTAATAAATGATAATATCAAATTACTTTTATTATTTATTTAATTTACTTTTAGAATGTGATTCTAATGTAGATTGTAAGATAATCTAGTTGTAAATACCCTTTAAATAAATTAAGAACCACTAGTTTATAAAACTCAAGTGGGAGCTTTTCCAGATAGGTCTAATGGGATTAAAATTTAGTGTTTGAAGTATTTGAAAAGAAAAATATTTTATATAATGTTTAATAAGATTAGAGTTAAATAAATAAATAAATAAATAAACTTAAAATATGACTTTGATAGTGATTATGAGATAACTAAGACTAAAAAAAAGATCAACCATTCAAAACACTAAGTGGCAGCGAGGTTCAGGAATGGAATCCTCACAGCCTTTATAGCTAGTCTAGCTGTATATTGGATAATCGTTACTACTTGAAGAGGGCCTTTTTTTTTTCCAGCAATGTATAGGGTTAGACTTCTACTAGATGGATTAAGGTATGGAAAAACAGGTGTGGCCACGCCACCGTGGAGCATCTTGTGGACTTGTACCAAAGTCTTAGAAATGGTACACACTTGGCTAGGATAGTATCTTGTTCTCCTAGGAAGCACTGTGATATTATCTTAGAGGCCAAAGCTAAATGGTAAGTTAATTCTGTTTAGGAAAAATATTAATTGAGAATAGTTCTTCACCTATTTGATAACTTGATATGGCTCCGTCGTTGGAGAGTAGCAGGTAGATTAGTTAGGTCATTATTGCATACATCGCGGGAACGATTAGGTGGATTTCATGCTCTGTCTTCTTTGCTAAAGCAATTAGAAAGTTCACTGGCACAAAATATCAAGTGGATTGAATTTCTATGATTTTCACGGCCTCTGTTACCAGTCTAAGAGTATAGTAGATGGATGCTACGCCCTTTGGAGGCACTCATTTGCTGTGTACAAGGTTAGACCTCTTAGAGATAGACTGAAGTGCAGGAAAATAGGTGCGACCATGCTACCGTGGAGTACTATGTGGACTTGTATGGATGTCTAGGTAGCGGTAAACACTTCACTGGGGTACTACATTAGCCACCCCGAGGAGCTCTGTTGTATGACCTTAGAGGCTAAGGGTAAAGTGGTGTTTAATTTGTTTAGTAAGGGTTTACAAGAAAACGAAAGTAATTGAGAAAAGTTCACACCTTACTGATATCTCGATGTAGCCCCGCTGCTGGGGAGTATTGGGTAGCTTGATTGGGACACCACAGCATACATTTGAGTATGGGATTGTGAACTCCATACTTGATTGTCTGCTAAAATAAAGAAATATGTCTATGTATATTATGTGACTTGTTTACAAATTTTTTTTTTTTTTTCAGACTGCTTGTTTTTAAATTTTATATTGCATTGCAATCAATATTGATGTCCTCTTGAGCTCACTAGAAAAGGTATGTTTGGTACATAATGATGCTCGTTTGTTCTCTAGTTTACTGCTAAAAGATCTACTAGGTTGAAGGAACAATTTTGAATAATGGCCTAGGCTAATGAGTTAGCAGTGTGCTAGATTCAAAATTAGTATCGAATGTATTCTAGTATAAGGTACTTGAAAAATCAACTGTAATAGAGACGCCCTATTTTTGAAAAAAGTATTTGATGGGCTATTAGGTAGTATGAGAACATCTTATTAAAAAAAAATATTGATACATGAATGAGTTAAGAATTTTCAGTTAAAGAGTGCGTCAAAGAGATGATAGCTCCTACAATTTGACTAGAATTCTTGACGCAGATATAGATAACCAATCTCAACAAGATATGATTTTGATTTGCCTATTGAGGTCCTTTAATTACTTAAGTATGCAACGATTAATGGCGAGTACTCGTTGTCCAAATTGATGAGAGTACAAAGAGTGAACAAAATGGTGTCATGGGTAATAAGAGAAGAGTTGACTTAGTGGGAGTAATCATCTTAGGGAACCAAGAAGTCTAAAGCGTGAATTAAAACAAAAAAGGGACTGGTCATAAGAATTTAAAAGGAGTTACCAAGAAACTAGTTTATTCTTGTTGCCAAGTTTTGAACCCATCAGAACAACGTATTCGATAACTTGTTGTCTATAATCGAGGCTAATTGGTAGTCCACCAATGTCCTAGTGGATTGTAGATCAAACAATTGAATCTGAAAGGAGTTGTGGGGTTTTAAGTAAGCTAGGAAGCTTATAGATGGCAAGTTGTATCCTTTGCCAAAAGGTGGTATAAGAGTTTCAGTTTTGGCACCAAGAATTAGTGGTTTAAGTTTTTTGAACATAGTTTTGATTTCGATGAATTATCATAATATACCAGTCTTGTAAAATTTTGATTTCCATTTCTAATTTTGTTTATAAATTTGCTTTCAGTTATTCTTTAGAAAAATAAATTGAACTGTATATATAAAATAAAGTGTTTATTTAAAAGGTATAATGGTAGATAGTTTTACAAATCAGAAAATTTTCAATGGCAATCCTTTCTCTAATACAAGCTAAGCTGCATTACCATAAAATAGAAGATTTTCTTGAAGTGGATTTTGCTCTCAGTGGTAGTTGAGCTTAGGTCACATTAGTCTAATATGATTCAATGATTGGTTTGAGGTGGTCTTGAGGATCCCTAGGTTCAAAATGATAACCAATCTGCCAATCATGTTTGAATAAGTGGTGACTTAAAGAGTCTTCAAGAGTAAAGGCAATAAAGCCACTAACCTGCTTGAACTTGTTCACAAAATGTTTCTGAACTGATAATTGTTCGAGCGAGCCGAAGCTATAAGTATTTTATCAAGTTTTGTTTTTAGTTGATGACTCAAGTCACTTTGATTAGATCATGGTGGTGGATTTCAAAAGAGCTCTTACTTTTTCCTTACTGCGAAGTGTTGAAGAGAGGATCAATAATATGTTAATGAATATTGTAAGGTTCATATGATAAATCCATCTTGATTACCAAAACGTTTGTAAAGTAAGACGTTTAATAAACGGTTAATGGCAAGGTTGTGTTAAAGAATTTGACAATATGAGATACTGTACCTTAATAGCATGATACAATTTCATTTTGGTTGATACATTTGATGTGTGCTAAAGCTAATCTTAACTTGTACTGAAAACACGATGGTCTAACTGTAGTGGGAGGATGATCAGGGCACCTGATAGGTTCATTTGATCAGCCTTAATGGCTGAGCATGATAATGAATATGATGCTCTAGACTACAATGAAGCTCTTAAGGATAGATATGCAGTCCAATGCGTCATGGAAATAAGAGCTAAGTTGGAGTAAATGTATTCTAACAAAGTCTGGGAACTTGTAGAGGTGCCAAGAGGCATTAAATCCATTAGGTTGAATCTAAATGGATCTGCAAGAGATTTAGAGGAGTGGATGAGAAGGTAGAGACCTTCAAGGCAGAGATTGATGGCCATGAGTTATAGCCTAATGGAAGGAATCGTCTATGACGAGACCTTCTGGCTAATTTCTATGCATAAGTCCATAAAGATACTCTTGTACATTGCATCTCATTATGATGAGACATGACAAATGGAAGTTAAGACGACGATTTTTGAATGGTCATCTTGAGGGACATAGTATATGATACAACTAGACAAGTCTATTGCCAAATATTAGGAGAATATAGTATGCAAATAGGGGACTTAAATTATGAACTTAAAATTAGCTTCTTGATCATTGAATAGAAGATTTGTTGACAATCATCAAATCCTACGGGTTTGAACAAATTTTAATGAATCAGAGGTGTGCAAGTAATATAACAAGAAAGTAGCGACTTATTAAGTGATGTATTTGGTTTACATTCTACTCACTAAGAATGGTGTGAAATTACAATAAGCTGTTAAAGATTTGACTGTCCAATTATTTTAAAATAAAAGGCCTAGGATGAATCAACTGTTTTATTAGGTCGAACTTTTGCGAGATTGTTAGAAAGTACGTTGGTTTGTTATAGGTTGTACATGATTTTAATGATTCTTGACATTTGAAGCTAAAGTTTATGCTTACCCTAGGAGTGGGAGTCATTAGATGGTGAAGTGTAAACTGATCCAGTATTGCTTAGTTCACTATAGAAGCTGGGTAGTTAATAACTTGAGACATTGTAAACTAAGCTTGTTGACTTCGGAAGGATCCATATAGTTCTATAATGTGTAAGTGAAAGGATGTGACAATGAGGCATTAGTATTGAAATTATTACAGTCAATGAGTTGACAGGTCCCTAGGGGATAGTTGTGCAATACCAGATTAATTGGGTTTAGGATAAGTGGGAGATTGTTGGAACCAATGTCCTGCAAACCCAATTATTTGTGTTTAAATATTAATAAATAAAAATGTTTTAGCTATTTTATGTCTGATTATGGTATAAGAGTCAAATATGCATATGATTATTTTAAAACGTTCCATGAGATGGATGTAGTCCAATATGATATGTCAAAGTTTGGTTTAAGTGGTTAATGAGATTGAGCCACGAATAGATTTAAATCAGAACTGTGATAAGTTGTCAAAATAAGTTCATACTCGGTGATGAGTTTTGGACAACTTGTCTGATAAGAGTATAACATGATGCCTAAGATGGCTTGTCTAGATCATGTGGATAGGGATGCAGAAGTATCATAGTTAATGTTTGTCAATAAGATTAGAACATTGTGCTGGACCATCAAAATTGTTTATTTCTTAACTGCTACAAAAATAAATAGTTCTTTGTGATTAGGCGATAACTCTCAATTCTGAGAATGTCTTGAACTCGTGCACGTAGTGTTCTCCACTTTGGTGTACTCAAAGTGAGGTCCTGTAAAGTGGCCAATAGTCTATGTACATTGAGCGACTGCATGAAATGTAACGAGAGCAAAATAATCAACATGGAGTCTATAGTCTCTTATAAGATACCAATGGCCCCTTGAGTAGATTCGCAAGTGTTCAAAAAATTCAGAATCTTTGGCATTCGTCACAGGAACTAATACAAACAATACGTTCTCGTGTTACAAAATTATTCGAAAAGGGTGAGTTGGAAACTTAAAGGGAAGCGTGAGATATATAATGATGGTGGTTTTTATTATTACTTCTCATGGATATCAGATAGAGGGGTTGACTGTTCAATTATTATAAATTGGGAATTGTCGAATAAATAATTTAGCTTTAGAGTGCAGTAGGATTTATTTAGTGGAGTTAAGTCGTATTAAATGGTAATCAAATATTATCATGAGATGATATTGAGTTTTGACTCATTTGGAGCTAGATTTAAATTGTCCTTAAGGTCATTGTGGAAGCCTTTAATTTTGCACCATCAGAAAAATATTAAAGAATTCATGAGATGAGTAAATTTAATTTTGCTAAACATTATTCATTAGATGAATAAAATTAAAAAATATAAAATAAAATTATTTGGTTAAAATAAAATTTATAAAATGAATTTTTGCGAGTGGGAAACAAAAACAAAGGCCGTTATCCACGTGCACTGCAGTGGACTAACCAGCGTGTAACACATGTCTTGCGCTGGTGATCTTAAACTTGTGATCCGTGCCTTCGGCAACGAACCAATGGGAATGTTCCGCGTGGCACGCTCAAGGATGCACAACGTTGGCAACCGCGCCAACAAGCGTGGACCAATCTTGAGCTTCCGCGTGGGAGCTATGGCGCGTCAAAAGGCATGGGTCCCCCGCCCTAAAACGACGTTGTTCTTGTTAGTGTAAACGCATCCCACATGAAACGTTGCCTATCCTAGTACCCTATTATGAATAGGGGTCCTGGAATTATGTTTTAGCGATGGAAATAACCAATCAAAATTAAATAGTTTTCAGGAAGTGTTGACTTTCATAGAACTAAAAAGAGTAGAACTTTCCTATGAAATTTTTTCCTCTAGTTGATGTTTTTCAGAGACCACACACTGGGTGTTCAGAGGAGATTGCACAGAAGGTCCCATGGTCTTGATGATTTTTAGGAGCGACACTGTGGTCTACATCTAGGTATTCTTCTTTCATTTTCATTTAGTTTTTTGCTTTTCTATTTATTTACAGTATTTTATTTGCTAGTTATTTATGTTATTATTATGAATGTATTATAGTAGAAGCCTGTAGGTTTAAAATTAGGAATTTTAAATTTGCATTAGAATTAGGAATTTTAAGTCGCTAGTAGGTTTAAAATTAGAAACTTTAAATCATTCCGCCACCGTTAATTTGATTAATTGATGGAATATTTTTGACGTACATTCCAACAATTTGTATAAGGGCCAGGTTTTGATTACATTCATAATGAACATAATAGGCATCATAAATGGAATGAATAGATTTGCGTATAAAAAAAATATAGATTTCATTAAAAGAAAATGAAAAATGCAAAAGTGTTATTAAAGTTGTTTAATAACAGTTTAAATTATTGATTCAATTTTAAATTTTTTTAAACACCAATTGAATTAAAAGGGTAATTTTGATCCGTAAATTATGACTTTCAAAAATTTTATTTAGATATGATTTTATATATTCCATTAGATTTTTAAAATATTTTATTCTAATAAGATTAGATAAGATTGAGATTTAGTGAGACTAGAAAGGATATTTTGAATATCTAATATGATTAGATGTTCGTATTTAATTATTGATCTAATGAGATTAGCTAAAAGAACCGTGTTAGATAAATTGACAGTGTGAGATACTAAGTCTCAGCAACATGATACAACTTATAGGGTAGATGATGTATTTGATATCTCTTCAACAGGTTATTGTCACACTTCGTACATGAGAACTATGGTGTAGTGGGAGGATGGTCAGGGTCACCTAACGGATTCATGTCTTCAGTCTTAACAGTAAAGCATGATGGTGAATCTGATCCTTTAAACTATAATCAAACTCTTAAGTATGAAGATGCATACCAATAGGCCAGGGCGATGAAACCTAAGTTAGAATAATTGTATTTTAATTATGTCTGGGAACTTGTGGAGGTGTCGAATGACATTAAGTCAATTAGATTGTTGAGACCTTCTAGGCTGGATTGATGGCAATGGGTTATATCTTAAAGGAAGGAATCGTCATTGATGAGACCTTCTAGCCAGATGCTATGCTTAAGCCCATAAGGATGCTTTTATCCACTGTATCGTATAGTGATGGGATATGGGAAATGGAAATCAAGACAACATTTTCTGAATAGTTATCTTGGAAAGGTTATGTATATGATAAAATTAGACAAGTTTGTTTCCAAGAGTCAGGAGCATATAGTTTGCAAACTGAGAAAGTCTGTTTGTAGACTTAAATAAGCATCTTGCTCTTTGAATAGTAGATTCAATGATGGCTAATCAAGTCCTAGCGGTTTGAATCAATGGTCAGTGAACCATCAGTGTATGAGTGACATGACAAGAAAGTAGAGACTTTCTAAGTGTTGTATATAGATGACATTCTACTCATTAAGAATGGTGTAGATTTGTTATGAGCTATTAATATTTTGTTGTGTAGTTAGTTTATAAGTAGAAGACCTAATACAAGCCTACTTTATTCTTATGATCAAGCTTTAGCAAGATTCGAAGAAAGGATGTTGAGTTTGTCATGAGTTGTTTTCTTTAAAAGGGAGGCTAGACATTAGACGTCTAAAATCCGTGTTTACTCTACTATTGGTAGTCATTTTCATTTAGCTTTTTGCTTTTCTATTTATTTCCAATTCCTTGCTCTTGTATAACCTTTCAAGAACCTCTTTATTTTCTTCAAGTTGTAAGAAGTCCGGAGCACTTCCCTTATATATCAAAATTTTTTTTCCATCTCTATTAATTTATTGCTTGAATAACATTTCTTTCGATTTAGATAAAGGATCAAACTGATGTTCTTACATTGCTGTAATAGGGCCTTCAATCGCAACTTCCTGGTGCTCAGCATCTCAATCCGCACCTCTTTTAGCTTGCAACACTAAAGCTTGATTCCACAAGTTGCTTCTCAGGCAGTGATGCATCAATTCTTGATTGTGATGCACCTATTTCAGATTTTTAGTGCCCCAAACCTGATCAAATTGCTACAGATTCATTCTTAATCGCAGTTGATCTAGTCATTGACCATCCAACAGCTGTTTCATCATTCTTAACACGATTCCAACTCATTTGTTCTTGTTTACTCTCTTAACCACTTGTGTGTTCTTTACTTGAGCTTCCATTGCAGCCTTTGTCTTCACTGCTACAACATGCAATTTCACCGAGGTCGAAACAAAAATAGGCTTTCCAGCTACTTTATCAACCTTATCAGGAACTTTAAGGACTTGCTACTCAATATCATGAAACTTCAAGTCATTTTGCTAATTTACCAATGGAACTTAAACATCAAAATGCAATACCGCAACTTTAATTTGATTTGGTTCTTGATTTGTATCAATCAATTCCTTGCACTAATCTTCCTCAACCATAGTATCCTGTTGCAATGCTTGAGGTGGAAACAAAGCTTGAAGACTCTGTAGAATCTTTGGCCAATAGTGCTCGAAAATCTCACGAGTATTCTGCCTCATTTCAACGTTTACAACCTTCATATTTTAAAGTGATTCTGCCACAGCTTCCACATCCATTTCTATCTCAGTAAATGCAAGCAAATCAAAACTCAGCTGGATCGATGTTTTCGTGACAGATCACCAGAGATCAAAATCAGCAATTTAGCTAACTAGATCTCAAGAGTGCAGCTAAATTCGAAGTTAATTCAGCAAGTTCAAATATAAGCTTGATTCGAGGTTAATTGTTGTGGTTCAACAGGATCAAATGTAATGTTAGCTGGACCTTCAAGCTTTGGCACCACATCACAAGGGAATAAGATCAACGGCTTAATTCGATATTTAATTCAGGGGTGTAATATGCAACAGCTCAATGGAAGCCAACTCCAGCTTGATCTATGATTCAAGATCACAGAAAATCAGCTACCAAACAACAACAGCAAGCCCGAGCCGAATCTTGACAGCACAATATGAAATTATGGACAATTAATCACTACTTCTTGATCAAACACAATGTTATTAAGTGTTTGTAATCAATAAACTTTATCTAATGCTTTGCAATCGAATTGAAGTTAATTCAACTTAACCAGAAGCAATTTCACAAACTTTAATACCAATTTTCATGATTCAAGATAAATCTTGATCATAACCTAGGGGGATAATTAAGTATGAGATGAGAAAGAAGAGAAATGAGATGAGAAATAAAGAGAGAGTTTAGATGATAGAGAGAATCTAAGTGTTTTCATTCATTAATGCTTGAGTACAAGAGAATCACCTAATACTTATTCAACCTCAAATTAGGATGGTTAAGCTAGATACATTGCACATAGACACCTCAAGCTAACTAACATAGGATCTAGCTGCCAAACTGCACTATCCTTGACTCCTCTTAAGAACAATCACCTTGCATATTAGCTAGAGAAGGCTAACAATAGCTATAGAAGATACTAATTATCCTAGATTATTACAACTCAGGGACTCATTACAACTCAAAGGCTTATTAGTACTTAACTTCAAATCCCAGGTCATGACAAAAAGGGCCCGACCCTACCCATGGCCATCTCTATACCCAACAACTTTTGCACTATTAAGATATATTTTCTCGAAGTATCGCTTGAACACTAAAACTCCTCTTTTACTTGGAAAATGACTCACTATGAGTCTCATCTTATGATAACATTGGGGACTTGCATCTCTTAGTGTGTAGGTCTATGATCTCATACTCTGCCATATTGTTGGAGCAGTTGCCAAATAAGGTCACAGCTAACTTGGTAATGATCCCTACAGGGGATTCAACTACAATCCCAACTTCGGTGCTTGAATTGGTCCTTGATCCATATAAATATAGCTTTAAAGGGGCCATTTCTATCACCGGTAGCTGATTTGGCTCATAGTTTATGCAAGATTGAATGTTTGGAAGGTCAGCTAAAAAGTCTACCATGGCTTGGTCTTTGACTGACTTTTGTGACACATATACTAGTTTAAACTAAAGTAGAGCCATACTCACTTGTTTAACCTTCCTCTCATTAGATGCCTATCTAGCATGTATTTAAGGATGTCCGTCTGAGCAACCACGTATGGTAAATTCTAAGAAGTAATGTCTTAATTTTACAGATGCATATAACAGAGATAGACACAATTTCTCAATGGAGGAATATTTTATTTCACATTCATTCAAGTAGCTGCTTCGGTAGAACACAGCTTGTTCAAACCCCCTCTCATTGTCTTGTACAAGCAAACAACCTATTGATTCGTCAAAAGCAGAGACATAAATCTTCAGCGGTTGTCCTAGCTTTGATGGAATCAATATTGGTGTCCATCAGGTATTCCTTGATGGCCACGAAGGCTGCTTGTGTGGGTCCTCCCACTTGAAGTGTTTTTCAGACTTGAGCATCAGCTGTGGAGACAAAAATTTGGTTTTTTCTATGACATTTGAAATGAAGCATCTTAGAAAATTAACATGCTCTAAGAAGCATTGGCGCTCCTTTTTACTTGAAGGTGGTTTGGCCTCTCGAATGGATTATGTCTTATTAATGTCAAACTCACTGCCCCTCTGGTGTACCAAGAAATCAAGGAAGTTTCCAGCATGCACACTAAAGGCACACTTTAGTGGGTTCATCTTGAGGTTATGGCTTCTCATTCGTAGGAACGCTCCTCTCAAGTCCTTTAAGTGTTTAAATTGGGACTTTGATTTGACCACGATGTCATCTACGTAGACTTCTATGGTTTTGCCGAAGAGTTCATGAAAGATCATGTCCATGGCACTTTGGTAGGTGGCACCAGCTTTCTTTAAACAAAATGGCATAGCCATCTAGTTAAAGGTCCATATTGACCAAGGCATCTAAATGCTATATTGTGGGTATCCTCCAAAGCAATCATGATTTGGTAGTGCCTACAGTAACCATCCATAAAGGATAGGACCTTAGGTCTCGAGGCTGCATAAATGAGAACATCAGCTATTGGCATAAGATGTTCATCCTTTAGGGTGGCTATATTTAGATCTCTAAAATCAATACAGACTTTAATTTTGTAATTCTTTTTTATAATGTGAACTATATTTGCCAATCACTCAATGTACCTGGAATTCTGGATGAATTTGGCCTTTAAGAGTCTCTCAATCTCCTCTTTGACCAAATCTATGACCTTTTGGGACATCATTCTTTGAGCCTGAATTATGGACTTCAAGCTTGGCTTGATAGATGGCCTATGCTCAACCACTTTTCTATATAGGCCAAGCATTTCATGATGGTCCTAAGTAAAGCAATCCTCGAATTTAAGAAGCAAGGTAAGGTATTGCTTCCTCTGCTCTTCAGAAAGTACAACACTCAGATAGGTAGGTCTTGGGTCCTCTGTTGAACCCAAGTTAACCTCGAGGAGAGGATCTTGAACTTTAACCCTCAAATCCTCCATCTTAGTTGGTGCTGCTCTAAAGGCAGATAGCTCCAGTTCTTTTACTTATATCATCTAGACCTTGAGGTCATTCTTAGATACAAATGGTTACTCAGCCCACAGTTGATCCTCAACTTACCATGCCACTAGCTTTGCAATGGCTGGGGAGACAGCCCTTTGGGCCTTTAGGGGGAGGTTTTGGCTCCACCTCATAAGGCTTCGAGCATGCGTTGAAGGTCCCTTTCATCTAGAAGGGCTCTCATGTATCCCCGAAAGTCAGAGTCTTCTAACTCAACATCAACTTTACCACCCTCAGCTTCAGTGAGCGGGCTATCAAGGATGGCTATCAATTCTTGTCATTAGGAAGTCTGAGACATGGTCCTCTTGACATCCAGTGGCCCCATGCCGTCTTCGTAGAACTTTGCCTCAACATAGTTGAAGCAAGCCATGAATGGCTTGTTCCAAAAGATTAACAATTTGTGAAGTGAAGAAGAGATACAATAATTGGCATGTAGCCAAAACATTATAGCTTAAGGTAGCAACCACTACAAAGAAAGCTGTTAGCTTACTAAAGCTGCCATTAGTTAACTTAATCAGGATGAGCCCTTTAGACTTAGTGGTGGCCCCAGAAAAGCCACAGATTGCTACACCAGAAGTTATTAAGTCATCTCGAGATTTATTAATGACCCCCAACATATATAAAGGGAAGACATTGATGGCACCGCCATTGTCCACCAAGACTCTATTCACTAGAATGCTATCAAACTTGGTCTTGATGTGTTTATTGGCTGTATTAGGCCCATCAAACATCATCTTCATTATGTCAGGAGTGTCACTAATTGACTTGGATGTTGAGGTTTTAACTTTAAAAGACAAAGGTTAGGATTATCTTTCATAGCTGCCACTTCAACAACAAGTTCTACCTGGGGATCCTCGCTGATGCTATCAAATCTCCCTCGAGGCCTTCCTTTGTGTCAGTTGCCATAAACTCCGTGGGAAGGAGCAAAGCAGTTCTAACATCCACTTTCTCAAGGAGAGATCCAAATTGTATCTGTACCCCTTGGTTTTTCTCTTCCTTAGGACTGCTATCAATTGGCATATCTTGATCTTGATCTTGAAGATTGCCATCAGTTAGAATGTCCTGGTCTTAAGGTTGGTCTTCCGGCTTAACCTCTGGGGTCTGAGACTCCTCTATTGGTTGGGGGAAGTCTTCTTCATGGAATTCATTTTCTATGTCAAACCATGTTGGCTTTACATGGTCCAAAGGTTCCACTAAATTGATGCCGAGGGAACTGTCATCCTCCTCGTCATCAGAGATTCTTCTAGCCAATGGATTCTTGGCAAGTTAATCCCACCAAGATACGTAACCCTCAGAAGATGAGAGACTAGCCCATCTCTCAAGCTTCTTATGTGGCTTTTCTTTACCAGTGGTGGTTAATGATCTTAATTCATTTACTAGATCCATGAGAACCATGGGCTCAGTGCACCTGTCCTTGAGGACTCTATCCTCTTCCTCAGAGAGCCTAGTCAAGCAAGGCCTAGCCAAGCTTTTCACTACATTGCTTTCTTTTGCAGCTGCAACCTTTTCTGGGTTTGTGTAAGGTTGGAGGGCTCAACATCCTCTTGCTTGAGGTGATTCCTTCTCTAAACATTACCAAAATGGACCACTGAAGGCTGTTGTCCTTACTGCCATGGTCCCTGATGGGTGTCCACATTGAGTAGGTGGTACTTTGGGTTCCTCTTTCAGTGCCCAATGCTCATGATGATTTGAGACTTCGAAGTGGGACCACGATAGGGTATAATTAATGAAGCCTCCTAAGAGTGTGCCGACATTTTCTTTGGAAAAAGGCTTAGCTTTTTCATCTCAGAGACCAACTTGTGGGCCTCGGCTAAGGTCACGAGTAAGATGCATGAGCTTTCTTGATGCCTCCTTCTGAGTGGCAAAGACAGTTTGTCAATGGCCATTTATGGATATTCCCATGGCTAAGTCTTCTTCCCTTGAACGAAGGATAGTTCCTCCTTCTAGTTGCTTTTTAAAGAGCCTGCTGAAGATGGCATTGTCATGTGTTGAATGTTCTATAGTAATATGCCACTTGCAGTATTCATCCATCAATTCAATCGAGGTTATTCGAAACCTAAGCGCCCCTCTCTCTAGCAACCTACCAAACAAAGTGGTGGCTGTAGCCATTCCCTCTTTGCTTTCACTCATCCTGCACAGAGATCCGCCATTAACTTACCTGTCATGGGTACTACGAGGTTTTGCTGCCTTAATTAAATTAACTTAGACAGGACTATGGAAGGGGTCTTTATCAACACCCATCTGCCTTTCTCCAAGGAAGCATAACTCCCTTGCCTCAATGGCATCTTGGACAATGTTTCTAAAGATCACGCAATTCTTCGTTGAGTGAGTCAACGAGTCATGCCATTTATAATACACATTCCCCTTTAGTGAATCGGGGTTAGGATTTCTATGCTTGCCCCTAATCTCGAGTTTACTATTTGCCTCAGGCCAATCGAATATGATATCAGCTCTTGAGAGGTCGAATGAGTATTTCGTCAGGTCTTGGGATTGCTATGACTTCCTGGCTTTGATATCCTTTTCGTCAAAAGGATTACAAACCATAGGAGGTCGTTTGATGTATTCAGCAACATCAACTTAAATACGAAGGATCTTTATCCTCATCAATCAATTTGTGTATGTACGTTCCATACTGTTTGCTAATTAGTGTGATGTGGTTGCTGTAAATATAAATGTAAACCAAAAAGGGACCTACCGTGACTAGGGAGTGAGCCTAAATGCAGACCATACATCTTTGACCTCAGCCATTGGCCGTTTTTAGAGAAAATGAGGTGATATTTGGTTTATTTTACTTCAGTTAATACGTGAATTCTAATCATGCTCCAATTAAGGTGACCTTTTAAATATTTTTTGTGGCTCTTTTATATATATTTGGAAAGACAATTAAAAGGATATGGATCTAACTCAAGTGGCAGTTACAATAATGGAGCAAGGCCCACAGACACCTTTCCTTGTATACTTAAAAGTCAGGAATTGGGGTGGAGACAAACCTAAGAGCTCAGTAATCCACTTATAAGCCTAACTCCATCAAATTTTTATTTCTAGCACCTTTGACTTATAATAACTTGAATGAGTTCGAGTTTGACAAGATTTAGATGGAGCAAACCGTATTTGGGTCACTGGATAAGAACTAATAAAATCAAGGTTAAGCCTTGGCTGTCAAAGCCCTTAAGCAATGGCACAAACCTAAGTTCACCTGACTTGTTAAGTAGTGACAGTAGTGTTAAGACCAACACAATCAAGGTCAAGCCTTAACCATCAAAGCCTCAAACTAAAGCCTTAATTATTAACTTGTCAATTTTGGGAACATATTAAAACGAGAAGTTCATAAATCAAGCCCTAAGCACTGTATTACTAAAGAAGCAAGTATAATAAGATCTACGCTAAGCTAAACTAAAGCCTCAAACAAGAAGCAAGTTAAGTTACACTACTCCTAGTTAAAAATCACAAGTGTGCTGTAAAGAAACTTCAAGAAGTTTTGTATGAATTGTGTTGAAAACTTTACAATTGAAATAATGTTTCTTGTTTATAAAAAAAACTAAATAAATGGTTATCCCCTATTTTTGCAGCATTTTCTTCCCAAGTTGGCCATCAGCTCCTTAAGCACATGAACGATTAGTGAATGTGCCCTTGATTTGGTGTGCTTTAGCATATTTCTTGAAGTGCACATCTGCTTTTTCAGCTGAAGTCTCTTCTAGATGGCCCAAGTTCTCTTAGTTAAGCTTGTTTCCCACACATCTGAAATTGTGCTTCAAGTAACTATCTCAAGCTTGGAAACCACCTATATGTAACCTTCTTGAAGTTCAGCGAGTGCTCCTTTTACCCTTCAACCATCTCGAGGCTCGAGTGGTTGATACCCCCTGTCAAGGTGATAAAAATCTTAAGCATTAGGCTCGAGACACCGTTATCTAAGTACCTAGAGGTCGTACTTCCCTCGAAGAGGATCTTACGTGATAAGCACGTGGCGTTTTGCCCAAAATAGTATTGTCCCAACTCTCTCAAATTTAGGGTGTAAACAAATGCCTCCCTTTTAGCCATTGGTAATATAAATTTACAACAGGTAGAAAATATACTTGATTTGACTTTCAATGGCTACAGGGAGCTCAAGAGAAGACTGTTTGACCATCTGACCTTCATGCCTACGTGTCTATAAATATGATAGTTAGGGCTTCAAATCTTCAATTTCCTGCTCTATGCCGTCTCGTTATGTGATCAAGCGCTTGAAAACACTTGCTTTCTGTTCTTGAATCTCCATTCTTCGTTGTTAATCTGTTCCTTTGTTCCTTACGTTTCCTCAAACCAACCAATGATTTCTCAAATCCCATACACTGTGTCTGCTCCCATCCCTCAGGCTAACAGCCTTATCGAGCAATTGACACGTTTGGTTCAATCAGACACTTCAATGATTTCTGATAGGATTCGGAGCCCTATTGATCTTGGTGACATCAAGGAGGATCTTTCTTGGATATCACAGAATGATCCTTCTTTAATCTGTGAACCTTGTGCCCTAAGTCCCATTTTTGACCCTTCTCATAATGTGCCTAGTCTTGAGAGCATCTTTCCAGGCATTGATGAATCTGCTTTGCTTTGTACAACTTCTACAGGTCAATCTTGGGGTGGCAGGTGCATTCGCAAGGAAGCATCCCCCTTTAAAGGATGGAGGTTCCTAACCAAACAATATGCCAAATGGGGAGACCAACTATTCCATAGCCATGGAGAGAACTGGATGAATCTTGGCATTTATGAGGCTATTAGACTCTCTAGAATGTCTCTTAGGTATGACTATCCCATTACGACGGCACTCACCTATTGTTGAAACATCTGTTATAAGACTTTTGTCCTCCTTGAGAGTTGTCTTGGTATCACCTTGGAGGACATAGTGGCCTTAAGAAGTCTTTCTCCAGGAGAAGGGAAGTTTCCTCTAGATTCATTTGTTTCTAAAGAGGCTGAAGCCTTTGCCTCTTCGTTCTCTATAAGTGACCTGCCTAGCGGTTATGAGTCTTTTGTCAAAACCTTTGTCACAAAAACACCTAACATTAGACGAGGGGTTTAGAGAAGAAGAGGTTTGCTTTTACTTGTTTTGGTTGAACAATTTGTTTTTTTTTTTTTTTTTGTAACTCCTCCAACTCAGTACTTCAGTCCCTTCAAACCATGACAATTAACCTAGCCTTTAGCATTGGTCTATTAGCTATAGGACCACCGTTTCTTGCCCAAGTATATGGATGCTTGTTTGCTTTATTTTGTTTGCAATTGAGTGTGATGTGGTCACTGTAAAAATGAAAACAAAACAAACTTGCAAAGGGACTCACTGCGACTAGGGAGTGAGCCTAAATTTGAACCACACGTCTTTGACCTCAACCACTCATCATTTTTGGAGAAAAGGTTGTGATATTTTTGTGTATCTGACTTCGGTTATACCCTGAGTTCAGCTTATGCTTCAATTAAGAAGACTTGGTTAAATATTTTAGTAGATTTCTGTATATATATTGAAAGAAAAATAAAGGGATATGGACCAAACTCAAGTGGCAGTTACAGTGACGAAGTAGGGCCCACAGACACCTTTCCTCGTGCACTTAAAAGTCATGAACTGCTCAGCAGTCCACTTACAAGCCCGAGTCAATCAGGCTTTTAAGCTCGAAATTTGGGAACATATTAAAATAGGAAGTTCATACCTGAAGCCCAAAAGATTGTATTACTAAAGAAGCAAGTACAACAAGTTCTATGCTAAGCTACACTCCTTAAGTTACGCTACTCCTAAGAAAGGAGCACAAGCATGCTGCAAAGAAATTTGGAGAAGTTTTGTATTAAGTGTGTGTACTACCTTGAATAGTCACAGAGTCCCTTACCTATAAAAGAGCTAAATAATGGCTGCCCCCTAATTTTGTGGCATTTTCTCCCAAGTCAGGCCACTAGGCTTTTTCTTGTGCTTATCAATGAACGTTCGAATTTCTAGATAAAGCCCTCTCTAGAAGTCCCTTGTTTTCTTAGATTAAGCTTAAAGCCAAAGTATCTAAAATTACGCTCCAATAGCTATCTGGAGCTTGAAAACCATCTATCTTGCAGCCTTCTTCATAGTCCCTTGAGCTCAAGCTCCATTTACCCCTCAACCACCTCGAGCCTCGAGTGGTTGATACCCTTGTTAGGGTGCTAATCTTCTCAAGACACTAGGCTTAAGATGCCGCTATTTTAGCACCTAAGGGCCTAATTCTCCTCGAGGAGGACCTCACGCATTAAGAATGGCACTTTGCTCAAAACAGTGTTGTCCCAGCTCCCTCGAATTTGGGGTGTAAACAATGCCTTAGGAACAACATGGCCAAGAACATATGCTGTCCAAATAGGAGGACCCTTATGGCTAGTCCAACTTTGGGCCCAAGCCTTGCTTGAGCTCTATCACAGAGGCCCCTTTGTCTCCATGGATGAGGGTTCACCTATTATGGAGAGCAATTTGCTCGAAATGAGGTCATTTGACCCCTAGGATGGTCTTTTGGCTAATACCTTCACGTCTCCTCAAGGTAGAATTGGGATTTAGTGGACTCCCTTCAAAGAGAGGAAACTTAGCCCTATTTTGTTTAGGAAACTAGATCTTCATTATGATGTCTTTATGGACATCGACTCTTAGACGTGGTAGGCAATCCTATGCCCTCACGAACTCTTCTTCTATAAGCAGACTCAACTTAGTGCAGAAACCTCTAGGCCTGGATTGTTTGCCAGGAAATTTGGAGTGGTCCAGGACATCCCTTTTACAAGTCTAAGGACCAAGAACTTTTTGTAGGCTAAAAGGATCTCTATTCAGCGCTCCTAATACAAAGAGGTTTTTGAGTCTAACCGAGAGGTTAAATCACTTTATAGGTACCCCGTTGTTTGTAGGTATTTCCCATGTGCCACACCTTGTTTTATGGCTTGGTTCCAACCCTATTGGTCCTCTTTGGAGGCTAAAGGCGCCAAGCAGTATTTTATGCCCTCACTTGAGCTTGCAGGTCCAAGTTCGAGAGGAGCTCAGCCAGCCAGCATAAGGCAAATCCCAAGGAAGGCATTGCTAGGTAAATAATCATTTCTGAAGCAGACTCTAGTTTTTTCCCTTAGATGGCATGAACAAAAACTGATCCTTGTTCTTTTCTTACAACTACACCTGCTTAGAAAACTCTTAGGAGTACCATAAGCTCTACTAGAATGTTGCTAAAGGAGTCCCCTCTAGGAACCTCTCCACCTATCCCTTGAAGTTGGTGGCTCAAAGAAAAGAAAGAAGAGAGATGCTCCCATAACTCTTGCACCCATAGCCATTCAGGCTATAAAGCAAGAAGAAGAAAACGATGTACCTATCTCATAGTTAGTGAGAAAGAGAAGAGCCAGGCTTCTTCAACCAAAGGTATTGACCTTTCTTAGTCGGTTTTTCTTTTGTTCATCTTTTACCAAAAACTATCTCTAACTTGGCTTTGCATAGCCACAAGAAGCAACAACCTCAGTTATTGTGGAGATTCCAGACTCTCCACCATAGCAACCTGTTGCAAAGGCCCTTCAGGAGACTAAGTCATTGAGCTCAACCACTGAGGAAGGAGATATCACTACTTTAGCTCTAGAGCCATGTACAAGCGAACCTCCTATAGAGGCTTCACTCCTAGTCCCTTTGAACTAGGATCTTGTGTAGTCTGCATACGTCCTTCCAAAAGCATCCTTCATAACTGTTAAAGAGATTCATGAAGGTATGATCTCTTTCGTTGGCTCATGAACCCTTGATGTTGAAACCGTTAGTTAGTTCTGACATACAAGCATTGCTTTTCCAGAAGCCCTTCTTAAGGAAAACAATCCAGCAGTTGAAGTGCTAGCAGAGGTTTCTCCTATCCTTTCAACTAAAGTTTTAGAGGTAAAAATTAGTCCTCTCTTACTCTGGCTCATTCCCATGTTAGGACTCAATCTCACCTTTTTGGCATTGTCCCCTTCAGGTTACACCATAAAGAGTTACTTCTCCTCTAATCTCAGAAAGGATTACATCCCCCTTTTAGATATTAGAAGCAAGTGAGAGATTGGCCTTCCCAGCAACTGGACCAAGTATCTCAAAGATTTCAAAGACTGAAAGAAGTAGCACACCCCCCTATCCTTGCTCTAATTGAGAAAGCCACCTACCTAGAAGCTACTTCCCTAGTGAAGGCCTTGAAGGAAGATCCCAAAGTGGCTCCTGCCACTGCTAGAGAGCTCGAGGCATGGGAGAAGGTATTTACCAAGGTAAATCAAGAAGTTCCATCACTCCTTCAGAAGAAACGGCATTGCAAGATACTATTAGGGACATGGGGCGTTTAGCTGGCCTAGGAGGCCTACAACTTCTCTTCGAGGAACTCTAAGCAGCCAAGGATGTCTAGAGTAAAGAGCCTAAAACATCAAAATGCATCACCTAGAAGAGAAGTTGAGTTAGCTGAAGAAACAACTGCCTTCTCTCCAGGAACAGCGCACTTCCCAGTGCTCAAGAGTTAGAGAGCTCGAGCATGCCACCGTAAAAGCTCAAAGATCCAGTCAAGCCCTTCAAGAAGAGGCAATCTTACTGGACCAGTAGTTGAACGATGCTACTAGCCAGCTATTGGCTATAGAGGAATACTTGGTTAGGATTAGGACTCAGCTGTTTTGATTCTTGTAAGAAAGTTTTTGGCCATACAAGTAACTTACTTGTGTTATTTTTGTATAATCCATGTACTCTTCAATATTATCAATGAAATACAAATTTTGTTGAATACGTCCCTCAGTTTGGTAGTTCCTGTTGTTTTATTTTTCTGACTCAAGGATCATCGAGTTGTTTCTCAAGACATTGATATTGAAATTGAGCCCACAACTCAGGGAATATAAATTTAAGGACTTTCTTATTAGAATCCCAAATTGATGGCACATATTTCTTTAGGAAGATCTCGTTGATGGCCCTTGAGTGAGTTCTTCCATCTAGGTCTTGGAGTAAGTGAGCTTTCCCTCCAACTACTTCTATGACTTTGAACGGGCCCTCTCCATTTTGGGACCATTTCCCAGAGGTGCGAGCTTTTTGGCCAATGGGTAGAACCACTTTCAAGACTAAGTCCCCCAAGTCAAAGGACATAGGTTTGACACTTTTGTTATTGGCTTTGGAAACTCGTTTCTTTTGTTTTTCTAGCTTATAAAGGGCGTTAAGCCTAACTTGGTCCGATTTAGTTAACTCGTCTATTGTAGCTTGCTTATACTCTAAATTTTGAAAACCTCCCTTAGTGAGGCAGCCTAATAGAACAAACTGTAACTTACATTGGGAGTATAACATCATGGCCATAGGGTAAAATGAAGGGGGTTGTCCCAGTTGTATCACATTTGGACACTCGATAAGCCAAAGGGCATCAAGTAGCATCTCATGCCAATTTCTGGGATTATCCTCAATCACTTTCTCAATATTGGCCTTTAAAATCTTGTTAGAAGACTCTGCTTGGCTCTTAGCTTGAGTGTAGTTAGGGGTTGAGTTCAAGATTTTGCTATTGAAACTCTTGGTAAACTCCTTAATCTCAGCTCCATTGAACACTTTAGCTTGATCCATAGTAATGGTTTCTGAGATTCCAAAGCTACAGAAGATGTATTCTTTGATAAAATCAATCACATCTTGTTGATTAATATTTGTACATGATTTGGCCTCCACATATTTGGTGAAGTAATCTGTGGCCACAAGAATTTAAAAGTGTTTCTTGCTAGAAGGAGGGTTAATCTCTCCTATGATATCTATTTCCCATCCTTGAAAGGGACATGATTTAACAATAGCATGCATCTCAGTTACAAGGACTCTTGGTACATGACCATGTCCTTGGCATGATCTGCATCCCTTGGCATTCTTGATCCAATCATTCATTATTGAGGGCCAATAATAGCCATAACACATGATGAGCTAGTGTGTCTTATGACAAGCCAAATGGGACCCACAGATACACTTATGGGCTCCCATCCTCACTAGCGTTGCTTTGTCTAAGTCTAGACAATTGAGAAGCACCCCACTAGCATCATGCTTATATAACTCTCCAGATTCATCATCCAGATGGAATATGTAAGCTCTCATTTTCATCTTTCTGTCTTTAAAATAGTCTCGAGCATTTTCGAAGTAATCTATCGAGGGCTTCCTCCAATTCTCACATTGACTTTTGATAGATTGATGTATTTCCAAGAAATCCAAGTGTACACTTGTAATGACTTTGCTCTCAGAACTGAAAGACTAGGTGAATTCAATGTCATGGTCTAAAACCTTAGTCTTAGTGATCATGGTTTATTCACATCATGCCCTGGGTAACTTGTATCCTAAGGCTAACTGAGCCAGATTATTAGTTGCCTTGTTTTGCTCTCGAGGTATGTGCTCAAGTAGACACCATCAAACTTACTCAATAGCTTTTGTATCATTGAGATATACTTATTCGAGATATCGATCAAACACCGAAACTCCCCTTTTACTTGGAAAATGACCCACTGTGAATCCCCTCTTGGGATAACATTAGGGCCCTGCATTTCTAGAGGAGTCTGTAGGCCTATGATCAATGCCTTATATTCGGCCATATTGTTGGAGCACTTGCCAATTAAAGTGATGGCTAACTTGGTGATAATCCCACCAGGGGATTCAATTACAATCCCAACCCCAGTGCTTGAATTGGTCCTTAATCTATCAAAATAAATTTTCCGAGGGACCATCTCTATCACTAGGAGCTGGTCTGGCTCATAGTCTAAGCCAATATGAATATTTGGATGGTCACCCAAAAAGTCTGCTAAGGCTAGGCCTTTGACTGACTTTTACAACACACATACCAGTTCAAACTAAAGTGGAGCAATACTCCACTTGTTCAATCTTCCTCTCATAAGAGATTTATCGAGCATGTACTTAAGGACATCTGTCTGAGCAACCATGTATATAGTAAATGCTAAAAAGTAATGTCTCAATTTCATAGATGCATAGAACAAAGATAGACAAATTTTTTTAATAAAGGAGTATTTTATTTCACACTCATTCAAACAATGGCTTAGGTAGAACACAGCTTGTTCAAACCCTTGCCCATTGTCTTGTACAAGTAAACAACCAATTGATTCATCAAAAGTACGAAAATAGACCTTCAGTTATTCGCCATGCTTTGGTGGAATCAACTCAAGCAGCTTGATCAAGCATTCCTTGATGGCCTTAAAAGCTACTTAGTATGTCTCCTCCTACTTGACATCCTTCTCAGACTTGAGTCTCAGTAATGGAGAGAAGACTTTGGTTTTCCCTATGACATTTGAAATGAAACATCTTAGGAATTAACCTTCCCCAAGAAGTGTTGAAGCTCCTTTTTGCTTAAAGGTGGTTTGGCCTCTTGAATGGCCTTAGTCTTATTTGTGTCCACTTCAATGGCCCTCTTGTGTACCAAAAAACAGAGGAAAGTTTCAGCGCGCTAGCCAACAGCACATTTTAATGGGTTCATCTTAAGGTTATGGCTCCTCATTCTAAGGAATGGTCCTCTTAAGTCTTCCAAGTTTTTGACTTGGAATTTTGATTTTGCCATGATGTCACCTACATATCATGATCTTGCCAATGAGATCATAAAAGATCATGTATATGGCTCTTTGGTAAGTGGCGCTAGCATTTTTTAAGCCAAATAGCATAGCCACCCACTCAAAGGTTCCTATTGATCCAGGACATCTAAATGTCGTTTTGTGGGTATCCTCCAAAGTAATCATAGCTTGATAGTACCCACAGTAATCATCCATAAAGGACAAGACCTCATGTCTCGAGGCTGAATCAATGAGAACGTACCTATTGGCATTGGGTATTCATCCTTTGGGGTGGATGGATTTAGATCTTTGATTATAATAGAGACTCTAATTTTGCCATTCTTTTTGATAACATGGACAATATTTGCCAACCACTCAATGTACTTGGTGGTCCTAATGAATTTAGCCTTTAAGAGTCTCTTAATATCCTCTTTAATCAAATCTATTACTTCTTGGGATATCCTTCCTTAGGCTTGGATTATGGCCCTCGAGCCACGCTTAATAGGAAGCCTATGTTCAACCAATTTTCTATCTTAGCCAGGATTTTCATGATGATCCCAAGCATTCCTTGAACTAACAAAGCAAGGTCAAATACTACTTCATCTGCTCTTCAGAAAGCAGAGCACTCAGATAGGTAGGTCTTGGGTCTTCTATTGAGCCTAAGTTAACCTCGAGGAGGGGGTCTTAAACTTTAGCCCTTAAATCCACCATCTTAGTTGGTGCTGCTCATAAGTCAGATAACTCCAGCTCTTTTTATTGTATTATTTGGACCTCGAGGCCATTTTTATCTCATGGCTACTTAGCCCATAGTTGGTCCACAGCATGCCAAGCCATGAGCTTTGCTTTAGCCGAGGAAACGGCCCTTTGGGCCATTAATAGGAGGTCCTAACTACCCAGCATAAGGCTTATGGTGTGCCTTGAAGGTCCCATTCATGTAGAAGGGCTCTCAGGCATCCCCATAATTCATTGTCTTTTGACTCCACATCAACCTAATCCACCTTAGCTTTAGTAAGAGGGCTATCTAGGATGGCTATCATTTCCTTGTGTTAGGTAGATTGAGGAGGGGTCCTTCTGACATCTAGTGGTCCCGCATAGTCTTCATAAAACTTTGCCTCAGCATAATTAGAGCAAGCCCAAAATGGCTTGTTATCTTTGGTAGTTACCACTTCAGCTACAAGTTCAACCTAGGGATCTTCTTCTGATGCTATCACATATCCCTCGAGGCCTTCCTGAGCGTTAGTTGCCATAAACTCCAAGGGAAGCAGGGCAGTTCTAACATCAACCTTCTCAGGAAGTGATCCAAACTGCATTTGGACCCCATGGTTTGTTTCTTTCTTAGGACTTCCATTCACTGGCACATCCTAATCTTGCTTTTGAGGACTACCATCAATTGTCATGTCTTGTTCAAGAGGTTGGTCCTTCAGCTCAACCTCTGGAGTCTGAAATTCCTCCATAGGTTGGGGTAAATCTTCTTCGTGGAAGTCATTCTCTATATTAGACCATGTTGGCTTAGCGCAGTCTACAGGTTCCACCAAATTGATGTTAAGGGGACTGTACTCCTCCTCATCATCTGATGATCTTTGAGCCAATGAACTCTTGGCAAGCTGATCCCACCAAGATTCTTTACCCTCATAGATAAGAGACTAGCCCATCTCTCAAGCTTCTTGCATGGCTCACCTTTACCAGTGGTGGTTAAAGGTTTGGGTTCAATTACTAGGTCCTTGAGATCCATGGACTTAACGCATCTGTCCTAGCAGACTCTTGCCTCTTCCTCAGAAAGCCTAGTCAAGCAAGTGTCAAGAAGAGCTCTTCGTTGCGCCGCTTTCTTCCATAGCTGCCTTCTTTTCTGAGTTCATGTAAACTTGGAGGGACTAGCATCCTCTTTCTCGAGGTGATTCCTTCTCCAAAATTTACGAAAACAGGCCCCTAAAGGTTATTGTCCTTACTGTTGTGGTCCTTGATTGGTGTCCACATCGAGCAGGTGGTACTTTTGATTTCTCTTTAGATGTTTAGTCCTCATAATGATTTGGGATTTAGAAGTGAGGCCTCAAGAGGGTTCAACCAATGAAGCCTTCTTAGAGGGAGCTGGCTTTGTCCCTACGTAAAGGCTCAGCGTTTCCATTTCAAACACCAACTTGTGACCACAACTTCTGTAGAGATCACGAGTAAAAAGCATGAGCTTTCTCGACTCCTCCTTCTTGGCGGCAAAGCCAGTTTGCCAATGGTCATCAGTAGATATTCCCATGGCTAGCTCTTCTTCTCTTGGGAGAATAATAGCTCCTTCCTCTAGCTGCTTTTTTAAAAAGCTGCAAAATGTGGCATAGTCACGTATCGAATGTTCAACAGTAATGTGCCACTTGCAGTAATCACTTGTTAATTCTTTGAGGTTTAGGGAAACCTGAGAGCCCCTCTTTCAAGAAGCCTACCAAACAAAGCATTAGCTACTGTCAGACTCTCTCCCTTCGCTCATCCTATATTGAGACTTGCCATTAGTATGGCTATCAGGGGTACTACGAGGTTATACTACCTCAATTATATTATTTTGGATAGGACTAGGGAAGGGGTTTTTATCAACATCCATCTATCCATCCCTAGGGAATATTAATTCCCTTGCTTCATTGGCATCTTGGACCATGTTTCTAAAGATCATGTAGTTCTTCGTTGAATGAGTTAACGAATGCCATTTACAGTACTCCTTTCTCTTTGTTGAATTGCGGTCAGGTTTTTTGTCTTTGCCCCTAATCAAAAGTTTATTATTTGCCTCAAGCCAATCAAGTATGACATCGGCTCTTGAGAGATTAAATGAGTATTTTCTCTAGTCTTGGGATTGATGACTAATAAGTCCAATTTAGTATATAATTATTCATACCTTTTAGGTTCAATTTTCCAATCATTTCACATCAAATTTTTATCACTTTTGCTTGCTTTTGATCTTTTTCGCTCCTATTGTTAATTTCTTACAGAAACCCTTATTTTATACTAATTCTTGTTAGGTTTTATCATCAAAAACAACAAGTGAATGCAAGATACATCAAACAAAAGCTAAAAATGGGCAAAACACATCAATTCTACATGATTCAGCAGGATGAATTAACAACATTTGCAAATGGCTACAACTTGCAAAATTTGGGCAGAAATTCAAACAAATGAAAGCCAGAATACATTGTACACTCCAAGAACACTTACAACTTGATTTAAAAGCTGAGTTTCAGCAGTTGCAAGGCCGAAAAAATGAAAAGAATAAGCAAATGGTAGCAACTTGCAATGAGGGGCGGCAAAGCTAGCAAATGAGGATGAAGTTGATACAATTTTTTATCTTATGAATTTGCAACCTCATGTACTATAAATAGGGGTGCTTGGGAGTGTGTTGGATCATCATTCAATCAGCAAAAACCAAATACAAAGTAGAAAAATTAGGAGAAAGAGTGAGGAGGAGAAAGAGGTGAAGGAAGAAACATTTGGTTTGTAATTTCATATTTTCAAGTTCTTTTCTAGCCTTTTCTTCTTTAAGTTCATGATTTTGTCTTAGTTTTGCTTTATATTATGTCTACCATGAACTAATTTATAATATACGCTCTTTTCTAATTTAACGTATTTAAAGTTTGTTTATTGAGTGTTTATCATTGTTCTTCATGAGTTTTGAATGCTTAATCACCATGCAAAGTCTATAAGAATTCATAATAAGTCTAAGACGAGATTTATGATGATTGCTAAAGTGATAACACCACAAATTGAGCAAATGCTAGAGATAGATTAACTCGATTTGTGTGATCTTAAGTGAAAACCATGGATCTTTAGAACTCTTTTCTTAAGAGATTGATGAGTTAATATGTAAAAAAGCATGCTAAATGTTTCTCGAGAGAGAATATTTAGTAAATTAGAGTTTTCAACCATCAACATGTAATAACAACTTGAATATCGAAAATAAAAAAGGCGTATTAATGCAACTAGGTGAAATCGGATGCCTTAGGTCTTATTAAATAATTAAACTCATCTGAAAATTAGTACATCTTTCAAAAAATTAGTAAATGTTTAAGTCCATTTTCATTTTGTTTGTTTCATATCAAAAACTATAAATTTCGGTCTTTCAAATAGTGCTGAAACTACTAATTTCGGTATTCATTAAATAAACAATCCCCATGGGATGATACTCTACTCATTTCTATATTACTTGATATGACTTAGTGCACTTCCTGAGCAAAACAATAAGCATCAAGGTTTTGGCGAAGTTGCCGCGGATTGTTCTTATTTGATTAATATTGATACCACCCAATTTTAGCACTAATTTGAAGTTGTTTTGTTAAAATTTGTAAATTTTTTTAAGTTTGAAGAAGAAATTTCTTTTCTTTCATTTATTTCATTCACTTAATCTTTTTTGTAAAGTTATTTTTACTTGGAAAATTCATGTAGCACCCCTCCCTAAAATTGTGTTTTTGTTAAGTTTTGTTAAGTTCGTGTTATTTTGTTGCTTTTCTTTTGTTTTTTTCTCTTTATTTTCATTTTTTTAACTTATATGTTCACTTTGATAAAATTTTGAAAGTTAAAATTGTTATTTTTAAGATTTTCAAAACATCAGTGTTACCCCCCCCCCCCCCCCCCGGGGTTTAAAATTTTGTTTTGTCAAGTTTTTGTATTCGATTGTTGTCTTTTGGTCCTTTCTCATTATTGTTATCTTTCTTTTGAATTTAAGTTTGTGTTTCTTACTTCACATGCAAAATCAAAACAAAAATATAATAATCCCTTTAGATCTTGAAATCGGAAAAACACTTCGACAAATCAGGAAAACCAAATGAATTGAAACAATGGCTAATAAAGATAATGATAATGAAAGAGCTTTAAAGGATTATGTTGTCCCAACTTTTGGTGGATACACTTCAAGAATCCGAAGTCCACTTATACAACCAAACAATTTTGAAATAAAACTTGGGATGATACAAATGATCCAACAGACTGTTCAATTTGGCGATCTACCTAGTGAGGACCCGAATTTACATATCACTAACTTTCTTGAGATGTGTGATACGTTTAAGCACAATGGAATTAGTGATGACACCATTCGCTAAAGACTATTTCTGTTCTCAATAAGAGACAAGGCCAAGGCATGGTTAATGTTATTATCGCCAGGTACTATCATCCCATGGGATGATTTGGCACAAACATTTCTTGCTAAATATTTTCCACCAGCCAAATCAGCCAAAATGAGGAATGATATTACCTCTTTTAGTCAATACGATATGGAACCATTGTATGAAGTGTGGGAACACTATAAAAAGCTTATAAGAAGGTGTCTACACTATGGTTTACCAGTTGGATGCAAGTCCAAACTTTTTACAATGGTTTGGCACTTAATACCAAAACAATGGTGGACACGGCTGTTGGAGAAGCCTTAACCAACAAGACACCAGATGAAGCATACGAGTTGCTAGAGGTAATGGCTAGCAACAACTATATAAGAATAGCTAATCGAACAACACAAAGGAAACCTCTAGGCATTCATGAAGTAGATGCATTCACCACATTATCTGCTCAAATTTCATTGATTAAGAAATAATTGGGTAACACATGTGTTAATGCCAGACATTCTCCTATGCTAACATGTGAGTTTTGTGCAGTAAATCATGTGAGCATAAAATGTCAGACAGGGAACTTCTTTCCCACATCAAGTCATGAGCAATCAAATTTTCAAAAATTACAATACATTCCCTACTCCAACACTTACGATCCCATGTGGACAAACCACCCAAATTTTTCATGGGGTAACCCCAGGATTTAAAAATAGCCCATTCACCTACAATAGAAAAAGAAAATTGATCTTAAAGATATGTTCAATAAGCTTATGCAAGAAACCAGAAGTTTCATGCAACAAACACAAACAGATCTTCGAAATCAAGAAGCTTCTATTAGAAACCTCAAGGCCAAAATTAGACAAATTTCAAGCCAACTCTCTAAAATGTCTCAAGGTTCCTTGCCAAATAACACAGTACTAACCCACGAGGGCACGTCAAAGCAATTGAATTAAGAGGTGGGAAAACTCTGAATGAACCGATTCAGGTAACCAAGACCGCACAAAACGAACAACCCATAATCGACATGTCCATAGACACGGACCAAGAAATTGAAAATGAAGAAGTGATAAAAATCCAAAATGAAGATGAACCAAAAAGGGCTAAACCTCAACCCTACTCAATTTGAAAAATTCAAAACGAATGAACCGAAGGTCCCATTTCCTTAGCATTTGAAAAAGACAAAAGAGGATGAACAATTTGCTAAATTTTTGGAAGTTTTCAAAAAATTACATATTAATGTCCCTTTTGCTGATATGTTAAAGCAAATGCCCAGGTACACAAATTTATGAAGGAAATCTTTTCTAACAAAATGAAGTTGGAAGAATTCGAAACAGTGGCATTAACTGAAGAATGTAGTGCCATACTCTAAAAGATGTTACCTCTTAAGCTAAAAGATCAAGGGAATTTCACTATATCTTGCACCACTGGCACCGTTAGCTTTAATAAAGTTTTATGTGATTTAGATGCAAGCATTAATTTAATGCCCCTCTCTGTGTTCAAGAAGCTTAGCTTGGGAGAGGTGAAGCCAGCTACAGTATCTCTCCAACTTGCGGATAGACCGATCAAGTATCCAAGAGGTGTGGTTGATGATGTCTTAGTGAAGGTTGACAAATTTATCTTCCTGGCCGATTTCATAGTACTCGATATGGAAGAAGATCGTGAGATACCTCTTATTCTTGGCCGACCCTTCCTTGCAACAAGAAGGATCCTGATCGATGTGCAACAAGGGAAAATTATTTTAAGAGTGCAAGATGAATAGGAAACCTTCAACGTTTTAATGCCATGAAATTCCCCACTGACATGGATTCTTGTTTTGACGTTGATATTATAGACATTTTGGTAGCTAAGACATCTAGGGACACACTCCCTAAGTTACCACTTGAAGTGTTTCTAACAAAGACGGGGACCTTAAATAGTAAGGATGAATCGATAAGGGAATGTGCCCAATACCTAGAAGATTGCAAACCTTTCAATTTGCACCATGAAGAAAGATTAGAGGATATACAAGCGATTGGAATTCAGCAGAGAGCAAGGGAAGATGAGCCTCCAAATCTTGAACTGAAGCCATTGTCATCTCATCTCAAGTATGCTCATCTTGGTAATTTTAACACTTATCCTGTTATTATTAATACTTCTTTGAGTAATGTCGAACAGGAAATGTTGCTTAGAGTTCTAAGGGTGCATGAATCAACCATCCGGTGGACCTTTTGAGATATCAAGGGAATTAGCCCGACCTTATGCATGCATAAGATTCTCATGGAGGAAAGCTTCAAGCCTACTGTACAGCTACAATGTCGATTAAACCCTGCTATGAAGGAGGTGGTAAAGAAAGACGTTGTCAAGTTATTAGATGCCGGGATCATTTATCCCATATATGATAGTCCGTGGGTAAGTCCAGTGCAAGTAGTTCCAAAGAAAGGGGGAGTAACTATAGTGGAAAATGAGAACAATGAGCTTATCCCTACTAGGACTGTCATAGGGTGGAGGATATGTATAGCTTAAACAAACTTAATGACACTACCCGAAAAGACCATTTTCCCTTACCATTCATTGATCACATGTTAGGAAAACTTACAGGCCATTCGTATTACTGCTTCATTGATGGTTATTATGGATACAACCAAATTGCCATAGCACCAGAAGATTAGGAAAAGACCACTTTTACTAATCCATATGGTACCTTTTCTTATATGAGAATGCCTTTTGAATTATACAATGCTCCTGCCACATTTCAGTGGTGTATGATGCCAATCTTTAATGACATGGTGGAAAATTTCCATACAAGTGTTTATGGATGATTTTTCAATCTTTGGTGCCTCATTTGATGATTGTTTAGCTAACCTCTCTATAGTCTTGCAAAGATGCATTGACACTAATCTTGTTTTGAAGTGGGAGAAAATGTCATTTCATGGTGCAAGAAGGGATTGCGTTAGGGCATACGATTTCAAAAACGGGAATTGAGGTTGATAGAGCAAAAACTAAAGTGATTGAGTGATTACCGCCCCCTACTAATGTTAAGGGCATTCGAAGTTTCTTGGGTCATGCAGGTTTCTATAGGAGGTTTATTAAGGACTTCTCTAGGATCACTAAGTCTCTCTACAATCTATTGATGAAGGATGTCCCTTTTAACTTTGGTAACGACTGTATGCATGCTTTTGAAACTTTGAAGGAAAAAATAATATCAGCACTAATAATCATAGCACCCAATTGGACCTCGCACTTTGAACTTATGTGCGATACTAGTGACTGTGCAGTAGTGGCCGTGCTAGGACAAAGAAGGAACAAAAACTTTCATGTAATTTACTATGCTACTAAAACTTCAACGGACGCACAGGTTAACTATGCTACCCCCGAGAAGGAATTACTAGCTATTGTATTTGCATTTGACAAATTTCTTTCCTACTTGCTAAATTCTAAGGTAATTGTTTAGACTGATCACTCTGCTCTTAAATACCTCTTTGCAGAATAGGACACAAAATCGAAACTGATAAGATGGATTTTGTTGCTTCAGGAATTCAATTTAGAAATCAGGGACAAAAAAGGAACAGAGAATACTGTGGCGGATCATTTGTCATGCCTTGAACGAGAGGATGAAAGTTCCTCTATCAATGAAAAATTCCCGGACATAAGTATAAGCGAAAATCCTAATTATCCATGGTGCGTTGACATCATTAACTATTTGGTTGCACAAAAACTGCCCAAGGACATGCCATATCAACAAAAGAAGAAGTTCTGCATTGATTTAAAGCACGATTTTTTGGAAGAACCATTCTTATTTAAGCATTGTGCAAACCAAATTATTAGGAGATGTGTACCTGAAGAAATGATGGTAGACATTTTTGGTCATTGCCATTCCCTGGAAACTGGTGGTCATTATGGTGGAACAAGGACTGCAGCTAAGGTTTTACAATCAAAATTTTATTAGCCTACACATTTTAAAAATGCTTTCAAATTTGTTAGTAAATGTGATCGATGTCAAAAAACAGGAAATATTTCTAGGAGACATGAAATGCCCCTAAATAACATTTTAGTTGTTGAATTATTTGATGTTTGGCGAGATTGATGCATGGGTCCTTTTCCTTCATCATTTTCTTAAAGATTTATTTTGGTTGTCATAAATTATGTATCAAAATGGGTTGAAGCAGCTGCTTTTCCGACCAATGATGCAAGGGTTGGGATCAATTTTGTAAGAAAGAACATCTTTTCTTGATTTGGAACTCCTAGAGCAATTTTTATAAGTGATGGCGGAAACACTTTCATGACCGTCAACTTAAAGCTTTATTAAGTAAGTCTGGAGTCACGCTCTATGTGGTTGCTCCATATCATCCTCAAACAAGCGATCAAGTGGAAGTTTGAAATCGAGAATTGAAAACTATTCTTGAAAAGACTGTCAGTGCTTCTAGAAAAGAGTAGTTGAAAAAGTTAGATGATGTACTGTGGACATATAGAATAGCATTCAAAACACCAACTGGAATGTCTCTATATCGACTATTTATGGCAAGGGATGTCATCTATCAGTAGAATTGGAACATAAAGCATATTGAGCCATAAAAACCTTGAGTTTCAATTTAGAAGCTGCAAGGGAGAAGAGGCTACTGCAAATCAATGAAATGGATGAATTCAGGAATGAAGCCTATAAAAATGCTCGAATTTACAAGGATTGAACCAAAAGATGGCATGACAAACACATTCGGAATAGGGAATTTGTAGCTGGACAAAATTTTTTAATTTTTAACTCCTCGATTACGATTTTTCCCAGGGAAATTGCACTCCAAATGATCAAGACCCTTTGTTGTAACTCGTGTCTTTCCATATGGCACAGTCAAGATTTAAGATGAGAAGAAGGGTAGATTAAAAGTTAATGGTCAAAGGCTGAAAACTTATATTGATGGAGAGCTTGAGCCACATAAGTCCTCCATTCGTCTCAACGAAGTCGAATTATCCACCCAAAAATTCAAGCTAATAACTATAATTTAAGCACTTCTTAGGAGGCAACCCAAGTTTCCTTACTTCTTTTTTTCTCAATTTCTTTGAATGTTTATTATTTTCTAATATTTTTATACATTTTATTCAACAGGTTTTTGAAAAAAGTTTGGGGATAGTCTGATGAAAACATTTACCATTAAATAAGCAATCCTCAAACCCAGGAAGTATCTTTCACCTATTGTTTCATTCCTTGTATTTCTTTTAACATTTAGGACAATGTTAAAGTGTGGGGGTGGGAGAGACATTTTTTTTTTATTTTGAACAAACTTTTTTGAAAAGTTTTCTTGTCTAGCCCTATTTTCTCTTTTAGAGTTGGCTTTGGTGCCTCCCAGAGTTCGATGCCTTTGTATGTGGGCTGTAGATAGTGTCAGCCAACAAAAATATTTTCTATTTCTATAGTTTAGATCATTAGTCCTTTTAAATTTTATTGCACATTTTGAACCAATTTAAAATCATAAAAATCTTTTTGAGATCTTATCAACATTCTTTTTAGCTCCTTTACTTTAATTGGACTTGAATAACTTGAAATCAATTGTTTTATGTTCTAACTGCAAAACATGATCTATTCTAAAGGCACTATCTTGATAAAATCATGGTGTTTGAGTTCACTAGTTAGTTTGGCTGTTTTACCTTTCTTTCAGATTAAAAGATGCTTAAATTTGATTGGATTGCATTAACATTATCATTTGCACAATAGATTTTGAAGAGTTATGCCTAAGTCTAAGTAAAAGCAAAATATGAGGGCGTCTCAGTGCTGGCGTCTCTTACCCATGCGGTCATTGCCCAGGGGTCAAGAGTTCGATTCTCGCTGAAGATATACTCATTATGAATCACTACAAATTTTGAGTTCAAGCCTATCATGAGGGCGCCTTAGTTGGTGGCGTCTCTTACCCATGAGGTTATCGTTAAGGGGTTAGGACTTTGATTCTCGCTGAAGATATACTCACGTGGTCATCTTGAAGGTATCTCAGTTGGTGGCGTCTATTACCCATGCAGTCGTCACCTCGGGGTCAAGAGTTCGATTCTCGCTAAAGATATACTCATGGGCCGGGGTTGGCTGACGCAAACCAATTCCTCGTTACCAAAACAAAAAAGAAAAATAAAGGAAGAAAAAGTTTTGTGAATAATTTTCACTTTTGGGCATACCTGAAGAGTCTTGTTATGAGTGGCAAAATTTTTATCATCTATTTGATTTGAATGTCTTGATTGATATAGATACCAATCAGTTTTCATACTAATTTGAACATTTTAATTTCATTTTTGTTTGTAATTCATAATCTGATTGCTTGTTATTAGATTTAGGATATACTTTGTTAGTAACTAGAGCTTTAAGTTGTAGGTATTTAGTTTAATTTTGATATAGTTGTTTAAATAAGAAAAATATTGTGGAATTTCGTGTTGGTTTGAATTGTGCTATGAATCAAGCTTCAAATCTAAGTCTAACTCAAGATCAATGAGCCAATCAACACATTCAAGTACCAAAGCATAAAGATTATTATTTATTAACTAAAGAAAGGGGGTGAAATACATAGAAGAAGGGAGAGAAACATAAAGAGAATTAAGAGAAAGAGAGAGAGAAAGATCACATTAATCATCAACATCTAAGCATAAACCCTAATAAGCCCCACTAATCCTATTTATACAGAAACAAGACAAAATATCTATTAAAACATCTAGAGGTGACGTGGTGGCCTCAAGATGGGGTTGACTGAGAGATGGTGGGTAGCATTCGGACGAAGAGATGGCGTGGTGTGCTAGTGGCGTGGCTTCCTTGGCATGGCAAGATGATGTCTTGGCGAGTTGGGAGCTTGGCGGTATTACCAAGCACGTAGGGTACTTGGCGGCAGCAGCCCAAGCGAGTGGATATTAATGAGATGGTGTCCTTCTATACGCCTAATCCCATTTTGGTTGGTATCAAATTGTTACTAATTGAAGTGTGTTAAGCAACTTTTTTTTCTTTACACACATCGAACCTCTTTCTTTCAGATCTTAAATTGAGTTTCCATTGTTTTACATACATCAAAATTGTTTTTTTTGTTTTTTTTTTTTTTTTTTGGGATTTTCGCTACATCAAAATTTTCACTATATTTTTTCAATAAAGCAATACTCTTTTATCTAGTTTTTGTTGCTTTGAATTTTAAGTTGTTTTAATTATTTTACTTGTTGAGATCATATCCAATATAATTAGTTTCTAGGGTAGATATTTAGGTTAATTTTGTTTAGGAGTTAATTCCGTTTAGGTGAAAATTGCATAATTAGTTAAGGTTTCTAATCTAGATAGAACTAAAACTTAGGCAAAGAGATTTAATTTAGATAATTTTAGGTAAACTTTAGTTTTTTTTTATCAACGTAAACTTTAGTTTCTCTTTTCTATTTTTAATTTTTAGTCATCATTTGTTTTTGAAAAATAATTTTGATTGTTTTTCTTTGGCAGTATTTCTTTTATTATTTTTGTCTGAATTTTATTTTATTTTATGTTTATTTTTTCTTTCTTCTTTCTTAATTTATGTGTTTTTCTTGCTTGTTTTCTTGTTTAGTTTGTGTTTCTTCTAGCTTTTATTTTTGTTTTTCTTGTTTTATGCTAAGATCGCAATGAGGAGAAATCATTCCCTTTGATCCTAAGATCGAAAAAACACTTCAAAAAATGAAAGAAAAGAAGAAAACTGAAGCTAAGGCAGAACAAGGCGAAGAATGAAGGTCTTTAAGAGAGTACGCGGTTCCTGCTATTGGTGGATGCACTTCTAGCATTAGGCGTCCACCTATTCAAGCTAATAACTTCAAAATCAAACCTGCCATCATATAGATGATCCAATAAATGGTTTAGTTTGGTGGACTGCCCAGTGAAGACCAAAACCTACATATTTCTAACTTTTTAGAGATATGTGATGTCTTCAAGCACAATGATACATACCAAAAAGAAAGTTCAAGCACAATGGTGTTAGTAATGATGTCATTCGCTTGAGGTTGTTTCCATTCCCACTGAGAGACAAAGTGAAAGGGTGGTTAATGTCATTACCTCCTAGTACTATTATCACATGGGACGGATTGGCCCAAAAATTTATTGCTAAATATTTTCCACCGACCAAATCCACTAAAATGAGGAACAACATTAAATCCTTTATGCAATACGATATGAAATCATAGTATGAGGCATGGGATCAATTTAAAGAGTAGTTGAGAAGGTGCCCGTACCATGGTTTACCAGTTTGGATGCAAGTCCAAACCTTTTATGATGGTACCCAGACTACGGTGAATGAAGTTGCTGGAGGAGCATTAATAACCAAGACACCTAAAAGGCTTATGAGTTGCTAGAAGTGACGGCTAGCAACAACTACATGAGCATTCAAGACCGAGCTACACCTAAAAGGATTATAGGAGTTCATGAATTTGATGCATTCACAACGCTATCCACTCAAATTTCATTGATTCAAAAGCAATTGGTAACATGAATGTAAACGTTTTTCATACTCGTATACTAACATTTGAATTTATGCAGGAAACCAAGCAAATATAGGGTGTCAACCAGGAAATACCTTTGCCTCATCAGGGTGTGAACAATA